>JALPQD010000237.1:2157500-2757500 GCA_023101885.1 Typhlomys cinereus | reverse complement strand
TACCTTTTCTGTGAGCATAGGTGTAGTATATAAGAAGGTAGATGCCATTTCCATTCAAGGTGTCTAAAAAAGAAATGTAAACTATGTTTTCAAACCACAGGGTCTTCCTAACTCGTATTTAAACTTTCAGAATGCATTTGTCATTTATTTTGCCATTCCTTGTATGAAAGAAAGGCATTTTTCAATGTTAGAAAAAATTCAGAAGCAATTTTTTGGTTCTCAGTTAATTCAGTTTCATCTTAAAAGTTCAAATTTAGCAAAGCACATGTTCTCTTGTTCATGCCAAGTGTGATAAAAACTAGTCGAAAAATAAAACCATTGCAAACAAGTAGAGCACTGCACTTCACTGCACACTACACAGGCCGCATCATTTCTAGGTTTGATGTCTGCCTACTGGGCAGCCATTTGTGGGCACATGTGAATTTGCTTTTGGAAGTTTATAGGAGGCACTCCTGTTTCAGATATGGGCATTCGAATTGTGTCTTAAATACCTTCTTTCTATATGAAAAGCACATCCATAAACATTCAGACACTTTCGGTCTTCTATCAACAAAGTTATTCTTTTTAGAGATCCAGGATATAATATTTTTCTGACTATATTTAAAATATGAAGTAGTAAAGTCACCTTCTCCCCCTTTGTTGAATCATAACTTTCGTAGTTTTGATATCTCTGTTTATAATATGGACCTACCACCTATCTGTAGCATAATATTCTTGAATTTTAATGAATAAAATATACATGGATGTCATGTAGATTAAGTGTAGGCTATCTGCAATTAGCACGTTTTATGAGAACTTTCAGTTATTAATGTTTTTCAAATGGTTGCTTGATTGGGAATTGGTCGATTGCAAAGCATTATTTCTAATTTAAAATGTTTCAAAGGTGACTAGTACTTTTATAACTAGTGTGTTTTTTCATTGAAAAATTATAGTTTTGGATGAAGTTTTGCCAAATAGCAATGTTTACTACTCGGTACCTTTTTTTTTTTTTTTTTTTTTAGAAAATAGAAATTATGAGGCTCTATCGTTTCACTGGGTAACATTGAATGCTATCTATTTTGTTTAAATAAAATCTTTTTTTCTACTGCTGCCTTGATATTTCTTAAAATAGCTATGTTGTTAATAACTCTTTTAGCTTATTCACCTTTAACATTCATTCTTTTAATTTATGTTCACATTTTGCTTTGTTCCTGTGGAGAAAGTCAAAGAAACATACTGACTTCTTCAACAAATGTGTTCTTTCCTCCAACTCTGCTCTCTCTGACACTCATTTTGCCCTTGTTGACTCTCTTGCCAACAACTTTTTTTCAGCCTACTCTTTTTTTCTCACGCTACCACCCTCAACCTGAGGCTTTATAAAATCTATGTCTGACTCATCAGTTTGCTTATTTAAGGTTAGAACTTCTATGCTTTCCCCAAAAGCAATTGTGAAGTTTTGGGGACAAACATTAGATACAATGTTTCTTTTTATTTAACCTCTTTCACACTTTAAAAATGACATTTTAAATTATTTATATATATATATTAGATATAAGCAATAAATAGAAACTAAAATGTATTATAAACATTTTAAAGATAATATTTTTCTCTCCTATCTGCTTCTATAATCTGTTCATCTCTTAATATTCATTCTTATGATTGCTTTCTTTTTGTATTTTGAAAGGACAACCTAATGTTTTTGACTGTTATTGGCTTCTTTTCTTTTTATATATAACCTGCTTAGCTATGTGAGCTACTGTGTTTATCCCTGATCTCTTTTGTACTTAGGATCCATCTGTCATTGCTTTCTTTGATCCTTTTCAATTCAGCTTCCTCATTTGCATGGACACTACTACAGTCTTTTTTACTACATTCATCAGTGCACTCTTAACCAAATGCAATGGCCTTATTACAGACTAGGAGTCTTTATCATTCAAGCTATTTTAAGTCATAATTAGTCCTTTGGATGACTTAGAATCACGTATTCTGCAACTGCTTTACTTTCTCCTTCTTGTATCTTTTCTTTCCTGTCTTTCTGTTTGCTTGCAGATACATTCATCTGTCCATCTATTCATTTTTTAAAAAGATTCTGAAGGTTTTGCTTTTTACTGGCCATGTCCTAATACAGCTCTCCTAAGAGAATGTGCTAATCAGGCCTCATGTGATGGAAAAGAGCAGGTGGGAGAAAAATATCTGGGAGTGTTTTTCTTAACATACATCTTCATCCCACTTGATTTTTATTTCATGTAGTTTGATATTTTTAACTTATATGCTGAATTCTTCTATTTGGCCTTCCTAGACCACTTGATACCAAGTTATTGTCTCTTTATATTTAACCAAAACTTAATACAATGAAGAGTAAATAAAAATTTTAAAAGTGAAATTTTCTTATTGTTAATTTGACACCTTTAGCAAGGTTACAGCAGGAAATGTGTTGTTAGCAATATCAAGAAGGAAGATATTTCATGGCTATATGAATATTTTATGTATTATATCTTATTAACTAAGCATATCAGTATACCATTTACATACTTAGAAAATGAAATAAAACAAAAGTACCTAAATTAAGAGATTCACACCTTGGAAAGAAAATAACTGGTTTGACTTGTGTCACTGCTTCTTCCTGAAACCCTTCGAGCCTGGGCTGAAACCTAAAGCTGCACACATTTTTAAATTTAAATTTAAATTTATTTTACTTTAACACCATCTTTCAAAATGTGTGTGTGCACACACGTGCACTCATATACTAACACTCTGTGAGTCTAACACAATGGAACATAAGATCAAGAAAAGCAAGTAAGACTTTTTTGACACTGCTCACATTTGGCTGCTCTAGACACTGATGAGTATATTCTCTTCACTTACCTTTTATTGGAACTTGAAGAAACACCCTTTAAACAATCTCTTTGAAAACTATTCTCTACTAGTACTTCTAAGTATTAAAATCATAAACCTTTGAATTTATTATTACTTAATTGCCATTTGACTAAGAAGTTGGTCAAAATCTACCATGCTGAAGAATAGTTTATATAACAGAATCTGTACAGAAAGTGTCATGGAAATTTAGTTTGCTTTTGAAAAATTAAATCTCAAAGAAACTTGACTTTTATTGTATAGTAGAAACAGTGAACACAAGGAAGACACTCTATGATGATCTGCACTATCTTTGTAACATGAAATTATAATTAAATCTTTCAAATACATTCCAGCTTTTTTTGGGTAGATTTCTGACTTCCTATGCAGTTTGAATTCAAATGTTAAGAGCTACGGTGGAGTTAGCTTTAGAGAGGAGTTTTCACAGTTTTTGAAACTGGGACTCATATAGGCAAAAGTTTCACAAAATAATATTTATTTTTAACGCATTAAATTTTCTGTTTTTTGGCTTACTTTTGATTTAATAGAAAAGTTTGTATGACCTCCTAAGTTTATTTTATGATTTTCTAAAGTATAATGGCTCCAGGTTTGAAAAATGTAGCAATACTTTTAATTTGACCAACTTAGCATGTCTTCATTTTCCTTTTGTTTCTCTCTATATGCATTTTAATATTTCTTTTCTTGAATGGTGGAATATATAAGACAAATCTAGAAAATCACTTATGTAACAGACTACTTCAGTGCACAGAGGCATAAAATAGAGAGATTGTCCTTTTTCAAGCTTTTTCCATCATTAGACTCTTCCAGCTTTTTTTTTAAATTATAGAGTATCTTTTTGTGGAATTTTATAATTTATTTAGGAATTAATTTTAAGCATTCTTTCTTTATCTCTTGGTCACTCACAGAATATTGATTTATTGAAAATCGAAATCATTTCTAGTCTTGGACATCAGCAGACCTCTATTTGCTAGTGTGAGTTTGCCTGAATTGCCTTTTGCTTCCAGATACCAAGACCCAGATAAATGAATGAGGACAGCGGCACTTCTCATATAAGTTGACTTTTATAAGAGGCTTCATATCAGATTTATCAGGGGTTTTACATCTTA
This sequence comes from Typhlomys cinereus, assembly GCA_023101885.1. NCBI lineage: Eukaryota > Metazoa > Chordata > Mammalia > Rodentia > Platacanthomyidae > Typhlomys > Typhlomys cinereus. The sequence goes on along the minus strand of JALPQD010000237.1, from coordinate 2,753,541 downwards.
TGCCTAATAAATCAGATGGCATTGTGTGGTTCAATCTAGGCACCAGTCCCAAGTTATTCTAAAGAACTGAGATGCCATTAAATCGCTCCTCAAAGTTGTTGATTTTTTTTTGTTTTGTTTATAGCCACCAATGGTGGTAAACTGTCCATCATACTTTCATAAAAATAATCACATAGATTGGAAAATAATTGCCTTAAACTTTTTCTTAGTTTTTGTGTCATCATGAATTGAACCTAGAATCATCTCACATATGCCAGGCAAATACTCTACCACTGAGATACATTTCCAATCTTTAATTTTCAAATTATTCTCAAATGACTTTTTTTTTAAACCTGTGTCGGTATGGTCACCTTTTAAAACAGACAGTTATTTTCTTGACTGAGAGAAAACTGATCTTTTTTTTTACTGTCTTCTTACTTTCTGAATAGAAGAATCCTGCACATCTCTTTGGCCTATTATGACAGAACAGAGGGATTAGCGCTACTATGAAAACTCTACAGTTATCTGTAAGGTAGTCTTTAGCAAGACTTTTAACAAGACGTTTGTGGTCACTCTGGAAGTATTTCATGTGTGACATCTGATGTCATTCTCCAAAGAATAACTTTATCCAGAATGTCACATTATCCAGAATAGTTGCAATCTATGGAACAACTACAAATTTCTAAGAGTAGTAACTGAGTTTAAATAATGCCAGTTATATGCCATTTTTAATTCGGTTATAGGAATTACCTACATAATGATTATATTAAGTGGAAAGACAGTACATATAAAAAATATACTCAAATGACTGCATGGTCCATGGTATTCTTTTAATGGTTGCACCCATTTGAATCATCATGATAAGAACATCACTAGCCAGTTGAGTCATTAATTCATTTACATATTTGATAAGTTGTATTATAATAGAAATGCCACAGGCACTATAATCTTCGTTTTTTTCCAATTCAAAATACACTAAATTGTGGAGAATTATTTGATAGTAGTATTATCCTTGGGAAGAAGTTTGCCTTTTGTGAAACATTTATATACTATATGTTTTTTGGGGATTTGTCAAATCTAAAGTCTAATTTATTCAAAGTGCCATTCACAACACACACACATACACACACACACACACACACACACACACACACACACACACTACTTTTTTCTAGGTCATGCTATACAGCTTTGTGTGACCAACCTGGAATTTTCTGCGTTCTGAGTCTTGGGGTTACAGGCCTGAACCATTCACTACACCCTGATTAATGTTTGTTATATGCAAATTAACATCTATAATTTTCAAAAATCTTCAGCTTCTAAGGATTTAAAAATAAAAGAAAACCAACAAGAAGAGAAATGAAAGTTATCAATTCCACTTATTTCTTTTTTGCCTACTCCCCACTTTCCCTAATGCAATATTTCATCTGCTGTGTTGGAATTAAGTATTTATTAATGTTCAAGAAACTAGGCAGTCATACGACCACAGCTTATTATAGCTCACTCCTAAATTTAGAAGTGTTCCCAGATTGAAAAATGGTAAAAGGATTAGAGAACAAATGCACAGTTTTTAATTTATTCCTTGTTTTGGGTTTCATATATTTCAAAGCTAGATTTCATCATCCTAATCATACTATGCTGAATCTTTTAAAAGAATAAAGTGTTACAATTCGTGAGGCCCCAAGTTTTATCTGTATAAGTTACATTTCTTTTGTTTAATTAATATTCCTACCAATTACATATAGTTTTTTATTATTGAGGCATTTCTTGTTCTGAATTATCTGTATACATTGTTTCTCACTCGTTTCCATCTGCCAATCTTTCAATTATTTTATTTCTTAATTTTACTTGTTAACAAAAAGGGAAATTATCATAAAAATGAAATCTGTTTATTAGTGAGTGCAATTTGGCAAGAAGGAGGATACAAATATTTCTAAAATAAAATCACTGGGCTAATGGGTTTTATTTATCCTTGCTCTTTTTACAGTTTTAAACTACAATTAAATGAAAGGTTGTAGTTTATTTTTATTTTCTTGCAAACTAAAAGCAACATTGCTGTAGTTTCCATAGAATCCTAAATGAGTGTGTTCTTACCAAGCAATTCTGTTAAGGATAAAGGTACTTCAGGATTTCTCTGCCATTATGCAGAAAATTCCCTGGAGAAACTCCAAACTGGGTGTTCCACCAGTTCTTGCTGTGCCCTTGGTGGTTGCTGGTTGAAGGAATAGTAACAGGTAATGTTCTGGCTCCTTCCCTTTTCCGCCTTTTGGGCTCTATTGAGAGTTGTTACAGCTAAGATGAACTTTCTTTCCTTGTACCACAGGTGTGTTCACTAGTTAGAGAAAAGTTAACTTTTCTCTACAAGACAGACAGGAAATTGGAAATTCCTTATCCAAAACAAATACAGCAAAAACTTTCCATCTAGATTTCATTACTATTTAGTGAGCTTTTATTGATTGCTTCTATGATTGAGGCTTATATAAGACATCATGGAGATTATATTGTAGGATGAATTAAGCATACATTCTCCATGATTTCCAAAAAATGTGTATTATAAGATGGAAAGTGGTTAAGTTCTAGAATAGTTTTGGGAACATAGGATGGTGTAATTCTGTCCAACTGTGGGAATTGTGCAGGCTTTGTAGATATGGTACTTGTAATAGCTATGCTTGTACAAAAGTCCAGGACATGAAAAAACATTTGGGCAGACAAACATCACAAACTAGGTCTGGCGGTAGAGGAACGAAGTCTGGTTAGGAAACTTATAATGGTGTCAATGATTGAGCAGGCAAGAAGAGGCCGGGAGTAGAAAGCTCAGGGACTCTCAGCTAGGAGAGCTTAGGACCAGAGTGGAAATGACAGATTTTCAGGGCCCAAAGACCTATTGTTAGAGGTGGGCTGACTCAAGCTGACAGGAGAGCAGTCTGATACTGGGGCAGATGAAGTGCTGACCCAGTTAGACATCCTTTGCTACCCACTGGTTTCCTTTAGTTACCTGCTACTTACCAGGAAGGACCCAGGCATGTTGACAGCATCCCTTCGGGCCAAGTTCCTCAAAGCGGGAAGTGCATAGATCCACATGTATGACCTTACCTCTCTACACCAGACGAGTGTCCTCGAAATGGTACTGAGGTGGCAGAGCAAGGCCAGGGAGGGACATCTCTCAATGCTGAATTCCCAACTTCCAGCATGTTTAAGTCTTAGATCTTGATTTCTTCCCGTGGTCTCTCTCCTTAACACTTTTACATTACATTGTATGGTTAAATGATACCTCACCTAATCAGTCTTTACATGTATTTGTTGCTAGATTTTTTTTTGCTATTGTAAAAAATAACAGTCTATGTTTATCTATGTTTATTCATATTGTATATTAATAAGGTTAATTTCTTCAAGTGCTTTTTGGGCTATAGATTATACAATTTATAGTTACTCCATAAACATACAACATTTTTGTTTCTCTGCACTCTTACCAGTTTAAACTATGTCTGTCTTGACATAATAAAAATTTGATCATATTGATAAAATTAGAGCTTGGCACCTACAGTAGGAAGGTATACACTAAGGAGGGAACACTTTTGGGGGACAGTGTGAAGGAAATCATAGAAAATAATGTGAGATGACTTTTTATATTATTAATTTTTTCTAAATATCCATGTATTGAAGTAAGCATTGTATTTAGTTACTTTAATATATTACTGCACTTTGCATATTGGCAATTACTATGTAAATGTAATAACATTTATATAATTACTGTATTAGCCAAAAGTCTGTTACAGGATATAAAATCTTTGTTCATTTCTTAGTCAAACTAACAATATATAAGTTAGATATTGTTGCATAATTCTTGTATTACATACATCAAAAGACATCTAGACTTTAGTTAACAATCATTTCACATTGTCTATTTTAGTTTGCAAGCAAATTATTACGTTTGCTATAAATAATGTCATGGTTCCTTACAAATTTTTTGCTTTTATTTTATTTAATATTTTATTTCTTGATCTTATAATTCTTTTGCCTCCATCTTTTTAGTCCTAGGTTTATCAACAAGCACTATTCTACGCTTTACTCACATTTTTTAGCAAAAAGTTATTTTTCACACCTTAAGATACCAACTAATTTTTTTATTACATACTGTATGACATCCTTAAGTGTCAGGTTGACTGATGGGAAAACAGGCTAATTTACATTAAAGATACATTAAAAAGGAAAGAGGTATAAATAAAATGATTGTGAATACTTTGTTATGTCCAAAGAAAATAATAGTCTTCAAACTTTATTTTTTTTTATCAACAGCATTCTCAGAATGCATTGACATGAAAAACATCAAGCACATAAATAAACGTGAATGTTCTTTTCAAGCAGGTTTTCTGTTCACTGAGCTTCTTCCTCTGTTCTGGCCAGAATGTGTTCCTCTGTCTGGTTGTATTGCAACAACCACTGTGTCTGTGTTACAATATCTAGAACTAAGTACTCTCATGGGTGACCTTGATGTTCTTGCTTTAGAAGACATTGGATGGAAACCTCTGGATTGCTCAGTGGGTTACTCCTTATCCTACTTTCTTCTACGGATGACAAAAACCTTGAATTTGATACATAAAATTTAAAAGACAGGGCTTTATTTTCTACATCTTTTGAATAAAATAGAATAGTTTTTTTATTGCTTATCAATTTACATATTGTTTATTTGTATATTTAGGCAGTGATAGCAATATAGTAAGCTGTCTCTCTGGCCTTTTAAGAATTCTACCTGTTGAGATTCATGGATGTTTTCTCCAGAATTCTTTTGTTTTTAATTTTGGATAGAGGGTCTTATGTAATTCATGAGGGCCTCAAACTTGCTAGTATGTCTGTGGCTGGATTTGATCTCTTGATCCTCCTGGCTCCAGTTCCCAAGTGGGGGATTATTGTCATGTGGCATCATGTCTGCCTTTCTATGGGTTTATTTTAAAACTTGTGAGTGCAAAGAAACTTTACACTTCTGCTAAACTCTTTGTGCTCCTCTCCTGAAGAAAAAAATAGTCATTCTGGATGGAAAAGTTCAATAGTAATTTATTAAATTTTATGATAACATTTTAACTAATAATGTATTTCTGAGATAGGTTAGCTTTGATAGTTCTAAAGGTATGTTTATTATAGAAATATTTGCTTAATACCTTTTTATGATCTGTATAGATCTGGCTCAAAGAAATGACTTGTGGGAAGTGGCTAGTGCCACTGGTGCTAGTTTTGTGCATTAGAAATTATTAGACTCAAGACTAGAAGTGCCAGAATGTGTTCCTATTGATGCTCAAACACTTTGATGTATGAATGCAAATAAAATGAGAAAGCTTAATAGGCATATAATATTCTTATTTTTGCCAGTATTTGCTACTATGAGTTACTGTAGGAGTTGCTAATAATAGTTTCATGTAACTATCATTGAACCCTCAAATTCTAGCATGGACTAAAGGCATTAGGATCCTTAGAAGCAAGGGATTAACAGTCACAATAGTGTTCCTTATATTTAAGAGGAACACAAGAAAGAGTTCTAGGAATTGACACTGAGTCCTTACACCTCATCAGAGAAGAGGACCCAGAGGAAAGTTCGACATGCACATTAAAGGATGCTTCAGAGATGGGGGGAGGAGGCACTGGGAGAAAGGAGGGAGGGGGGAGAAGGAAAGGGACAAAGGGGGGAGAGAACAAGGAGGTCCAGGGAGGGGTGGAGGGAGGGAGGGGACAGGGGTTCCTATTATGTTTGTATGAGCAGAAAAATAAATAAAAAAATAGTTTCATGTAACTTGAAGTGTTCTGAATAATTCTCAGTGTAAATGAGCATGTCCTTTAAATGATCTTTCTTAATGTTGTATTTAATAAAGTTATCAAATTTATTAACTTATAGATTAAATGACAATGTTAATTAATTATTTTTAATAATTTTAGTAATTTTGTGTGTGTGCATGTGCACAGGTATGGGTATGCAGGCACACAAGTGTGTCTGTGAAAGTAGAGGTCAGAGAAGAACTTTTGGGAGTCAGTTGTCCCTTTCCACAATGTGGGATTCAGGTATTGAACTCATGTCTTTGGTGATTCACAGTAAGTTGTCTCACTATCCTGAACATTCTATTTTTTTAATGTTCTTTTTGTTTCAACTAATGGAAAGAACTGGTTATTCTTCACTTTTAGTGAATTTTGTTGTTTCTATACTTCTGATTAGCAGCATATGAGTCCTCTGACCAATTAAATAATATTTTTCTTAAAGAAAATATTTATGAAATGCTAATAAACTATTAAGTGAACAAGTAATACAATATGTGATAATTTTTGCACCCTTCCTGCAGTGTGTAAAATTTTAATACAAACTTGGTGTATACTTGATAACAATTTACATGTTTATTTTACCATCTGGTAAATGTGTAAATGATATTTTGAGAAGCACATTTCATATTCACTTTAACAACTTATCCTTGACAATATGTGCCCTATCTTATGTATCGACTGAATCTTGGAAATTTTTGAAATGATGAATCCAGGAAAAAATCATTCTTGTCCTAGTTGTTTGTTTTAAAAATATTATGGAGATTTAAGATTTAGATTTTAGTAGCAAGCTGAGGAATTGTGTTGTTTGCGGACTTTTTCCAGACATCTTGCTAATTAGGGTAGAATAATCAGAGCAGCTTCCAAACATTATATTACGTATATCAAATCAGATTTTTTTTAAACTAATGGTGTAGGCCACATAGGTAGCAATAATAAAATAAATATAGTCTATGTGTTGTTGTATAATAGCATCACATTCTTTTCCAGAGTGTTTGCCTTGCTATCATTTGTGTCTAAATATGGGAAGATCATCTTTTTTCCTATGTGTTAGAATGAACCTCAAGTGAATAAGTTTTATCGAATACTTTAACAGCATCTATGACACTTTGGCCTTCTGCCTTTTTATTTCATTCTTTTTGCTTATTGGTCTCACTGGAATAAATCTCAAGAACTTGCACAAAACAAGCAAACAGATAATTCCCTATTTAGTTTTGTTTTAGTGCACTCCTTCCTAGCTGGTAAAACTCTGAGAACTTTTGTGAAATTTCATGGACTACCTCTACATACTAATTACATACTAATTACCATCTGCCCATCTACGATGAAGGGATTTGATTAGCAAATCGTAAATGTTGGTATTAACACGTTTATTTCTTATCACAAGATCTTTACACTGAAATTTAAACTTGAAACCACATTTTTATGTATTAGATTTAGAAATTAAAGTGCAAGGCTACATTGAGAATCTTTCTTGCAAGTAAATTATATCCGAAATTTTTAAAAGTTCTAAATAGCAATGGAAATGCCTCACTTAGTTCACTTTATTATCTGTCTCCTCAGCATTTCTAATTCACTGTTATAATCATATAATTGTGCACATTTTTATCTCCAGCTATGATTTAAGTTACATTATTATTGATCCTTTGTAAAGCTTGTAACCTACTTTTCTTTAACAGCTGTGTAAGAGGAACAGTGGCTGCATTTCCAGATAAAGAGATTAAGATACAAAGTTTACGCTTTGAAAAATTTACTGTAGCTCTACATTGTCTGAAGCCATATTCTTGCCACTATACTTCTGCCTCAAATATTTAGCAAGAAGGTTAGAGTCTACATTTATGTATGTATATATGTGTGTATATATATACAGCATGATGTATATGTATGTTTGTGCATATGTGTGTAATTAATGTATATTCAGAAAGGGTCTTTCTCTAAGCCATTCTGGCCATGAACTGCTGAGCTTCCTGCCTCAGCCTTCTAAGTGGTAGAATTACAGGCCTGCACCACCATGCTCAATTGGAATCCACTTTGATTAAAGTGTTCAAACGGTCAATTTTCTACCATGCTCCAGCAAGTGCTCACATTCAGGCCAGGGACAGGAAACCTGGAGGAAGCTCAGTGGGTTACACGTGCAAAAGATAGAAAAGTAGGAGGGAGACTAGTTGGGAAGGTTTGCAGTGGGAAGAGTGGGGTGAGACTGAATGGTGAAAAATGGCTAAGTTCATTGTAGTCGTTAAATGTCTATAAAATTTTAAAAAGTTCAATATAGTGTCATATAGTCTGAGAAGGATAAAACTATATGATACAGGCCTGAAGCACTGGGGTAGAGATTGGAAAGAGATGGATGTGACCTGTTAGAATCTATATATAGTACATTGATTTCTCTAAACTCTGCCTCCATTTGAACTATTATTATCGTGCATCTAAATCTACCTCAAGCTAATGTATTTAGGTTTATTTGTTATGAAGTGGATTTGAAATTCAAATCAAGTATATATAAATCAACTAATATGCATATTAAAATAAGCAAAAATAGTATCTCAGACACTATGGCAACTCTGGAGATCAACTGATTTTTTTAAAATACTAAAAGTATTATAATAATAATATAAATTATTGAATATTCCCTCTATGACACTGTTCTACTTTCTTTAACATAGATTAATAATTTTGAGCCTCATAGGCGTCCCATGAGAACTACAACATTGTATCTATTCTGTAGGTGAAAGAAGTGAATCAAGAGAGAATAACAGTACATAATAGGTAAGTCTGGATTTGAACTCAGGCCATCTGGCTTCAAAATAATGACTATTAGTGCAATAGTAGTAGATATTTAGATAAATGAGATAGTATCTAATTTCTCTTTCTGGAAAATTACTGCAAAAATCACAATGAAGGAAAAAACTGGATCAAAAAGGAATTAAGAACCCAAGAGAGAAGTAAATCTGCAATCAATCCTTTAGTGAGTGGATTTAATTCACGTAGTGATATAAAGCATGAGTAAAACAAGCTGGTTCTTATTTTCAGTTTTCTAAAAGGAGCCAGGCTTTTATTTCAAACATACAATATTCATTATTTATTCCAAAATGAAGAATAACCAAATATGTCATTTTTAAATCTTCTAAACATTTCCTCCTTAAAGTCTCTCTTCTTTTTTCTTATCATCTCCAGTAAGTGGAACTATTTTAGAGTTAAAAGCAGTTTAAGCTACATAAATATGAATGATAATGAACCGACCCGAAAAGGTTTATCGTTTGCTCAGAATTATTAGTATCTTAGCAATGTTTTTGTCATACAATTTCTTTTATATAACAAATAAACTGCATCTCAAAATAGTTGTTATTCTAAGCTAAAACTACTTTTTTTTACCATTGTTAAATTTATGTAGTTTTTATTTCTATGGCCAATAATAATGAACAAAACCTCTGAACAGGATGGCTGAAATAAAAATACAGTTTTCTGATATTTTATTGATATATGAAATAACTGATGCTTATGCAAAACACAAGGTAGATGAAGTGTGTGTATTTATTAAAAATAGAACTTCTACTTTGGTGACTAATATTGTTAGCCACAAAATGCAAATCTGCTTTATTAAAAAAGGAGCAGTTTATACCCAAAGAAAAATAAATAGAACCTATAAAAAAGCAAAAGTAGTAGTAGAATTGATTTTTTAAAAAATTTTTATGGCTTACCTGTATAGTTTCAAATAAGCACACATTTAAAAATTTTCTCACCATAGTTTAAAAATATTTATTTTAAAGTTAAGGGTGTAACTCAGTAATAAAATACTCACTGGGTATTCATAAGGACCCTGGATTCTATTTCTACTTCCAAAAATATTAATAACAATACAATAATAATTAAACTAAACAATTACTTATGGTCTAGGAAGTGTTTCATCAGGTACAAGCCTGAGCTTGATCCTTGGAACCTACAGAAAGATGAAGGAAGAGAACTAATTCCACAGCTGTCCTTTGTCATACACACAGCACCATCACATATATAAACAGTTATGAAAAATAAATTAGAAAAGAAATGTCTTTAAAAATGTGTGCATTCTTTTGAATGGATTTTACTTTGTGGTCTCAATTTTCAAATAGGAAGTCAAATAAGGGAGTGACTATTTTTCCGCATTAATAGTTATTTTTAGGGGCTGGAGAGGTGGCTCAGGGGTTAAGCCTCTGCCTTGCAGGCGGAAGGTCCTGAGTTCGAATCCCAGATCCCACGTATAGACGCCAGGCGGAAGTGGGGGCGGCCTGCGCTTCTGGTCCTGGTAGGGCGGAGCCTGTGAATCCCGGGGCAGAAGGAGGTGGAGGCGTCCATGGTGGTTCGCGAATTCGTCCGTGGTTCTACACACACACATACACACATGCGCGCATATACATACACACACACGCGCAATTGAATAAATAATAATAATAATAATAAAAATTTAAAAAAATAGTTATTTTTAATAATCTATTTCATATCTTATTGTAGAAAAGCTCATTAAGCCTTCTCGTGGAAAAAAATCTTCAAGATTTACTTTCTATGGCTATGGTGGTAAGTGACCTTTTCCCGATAGCACTGTTCCTTCTCCTCCCACTAACAGTGTTTCTGTAAGTTGTAGGTTTTTTTTTTTTAATTTTTTCTCCCACATTTTATTTTTTCCTCGTCCAAGAAGCTCAATAGGTACACCGTCCTCTCCCTCTCCCCTCCTATTGGACGACTGGGAAATCGCCCGCATTTCACTCTTGTCCCCTCTCCCTTCCTTTCTTTTTTTCTTTTTTTTTTATTTCAGCTCATACAAACTTATTAGGTACACCAGTTCCCTCCCTTCCTCCTCCTCCCCCCGTACCCCCTGCTCCCCCTCCCCACCTCTCTCCCTCCCCATCCCCCAGTGCCTCCCGCCCCAATTCCCAGAGAGTCCTTTCTTGTGCATGTCTGATTTTCCTCTGGGCCCTCCTCTCCGATGACGTACAAGGACCCAGTGGCCTTTCCCTGAACCCTTTCCCGTGTTCCCCTTAGGTATAGGAACACTGCTGTGGCTGCCAATCCTTTACCTCCAAGGCTCTTGGTGCCTTTAGCAGATGCTAGACTTTGTGAGGTCCACAGTGGGTTGGACAATGCGCAGGGCATGCAAAGTCCAATTATGATTGCTTCAGCCCTAACTAGTATAGAGTATCTTATATATCATTGCTCCTCCCATCCTTTTGCTCTTACACTCTTACCCCCCCCTTCCGCAAATTTCCCTGAGCTTCAAGATGCCCTCTCCCTTCCTTTCATTCCCCTCCCTCCCCCTCTCCCGGTGCTTCCCCTTTCCTCCCTCCCATCCCCTGGAGCATCCTTTTGTGTGACCGCCAAACCTCCCTCTGAGTCCTCCACCCTAGTGAGGGTTTAGGACTCAGTGACATATCCCTGAGCCCTTTCTTGGGCTCTCCCGATAGTATGGGAACTCTATTATGACTGTTTAATCCCTTACCTCTAAAGATCCTACTGGTTGGAGCCTTCTCCCCTGTGATCCATGCTAGACTTTGGGGAAGGGGGGATCATTGACATATCAGCCACTGTGCAGGTCAGACAAAGTCCAATCCTGCCTGCTGCAGCTCTAACTTGTGTGGAGTGTCTTGCATATTGTTGGTTCTCTTCATCTTTAGGCTCTTACAATCTTGCTGCCCCCTCTTCCACAAGGTTCCTTGAACTTTAAGATGGGGAGAGATTTAGCTGGTCTGGTTCCAGGTGAATAATGTAAGGTCTTTGGTGTTCTGAATTATGGTTGTTGTTTTCAGTTTTGCTTTTCCTGTACTGCTCTTGGTTGGATCCTAAACCCTAACCAAAGATAAAAGACTGTTTAAATGAAGATCTTAATAGAAGAGGAGACTCAGAGGTAGATGGAAGAATAGAAACCCTAATAGTAACTCTTGATTGTCCTGGATTCCCCCCAAATTGTCTTTATTTTACAGACTGCTTCTCTAGTATTTTCTGAGTTACCTCATAACTTCTTGCTTTCTCCTGTATCAATTTATTTCATTATCTTACCACTTGTTCTTAACCCTAGCTGCTCCTTATGTGTAAGGAAACAAAACAAAATGAAACAATCATCAACCAACCAAGTAGTAAACAAACATCAACAATAAAATAGATGCTTGGGCTAAAGTAAGAATTTCTGGAGCAGTCACTAGGCTATCAGTGTTTTTCAAAAGTGTCCATATAATTGTAACAATTACCCACTGTAGAGAATTGTTTGCTTCAGAGGACACAAACAGGGTCAGGAAGAAGAGATTTGGGGTCTAGAGCCTTGCTGATATCCCTAATTCATATTGTATAGATAAACAATGTCTCTTTAGCTCATTCATAAGACTGATGTTGCTGATAACCCAGTGAGGAGAGGCTGATTAGAACTATGTATCTACAAAAAATTTGCATGTTTCCCTTTCATATTTATCATCCTTAAGTATCCTGGCAGTCACTGAGTCTTTTCACCTCACCAGAGTGGGATTCAGAGGAAAGTGGCATTCACACAAAAGGGTGATCCAGAGGATGGGAGGGAGGAAGAAGGAGGCACTGGGAGAAGGCAACGGAAGGGGGGTGAAAGGAAGGGGAAAAGTGGGGGAGGGTGCAACTGGGGAAGGGTGCAGGAAGGGATAGGACCAAGGTACCTATTGAGCTTGTATGTTTGAGGGGAAAAAAGTATCCTGGCAGTAAGGAAGTGATAAGTTAGATTTATCTATATCCTGTCTCAAGAATCTGTATTGCTATTTCTCTCAATATTTGGCATTTAAAGTATCCTGAGTGGGCCAGTGAAATAGCGCCAAGGGTAAGGCACCTGTTTGAAAACCCAATGACCAGAGTTCAATTCCAGGAAGCCTACAAAAGTGGAAGGAGAGAACTGACCTCTGAAAGTTGTCCTCTGACATCCAGTCCCATGCTATGATTTGCATGCGCATTCCCCTCTCCCCCAAACAAAGACAGTATACTAAGTTATTCTTTTCCTGTTTCTACTCAGTAGTCACAAAAGTTTCAATGTATTATGTCATGGGAGTTGATGCTGATTATAATGACATCTAGTATTCATGTGCCTTTATAAAAAATAAGGACTTTCTTCCTTTTAGAGAAGTCAATAATTAATAGCCTTCACTTGATTGGATCCCATCACAAGCTCTGGAATTTAGATTAGGTGTTATCTGGAATTTACATGGATTAATTGATTCTTTTCTTTTAAAGATCTTACAGTGAGTTGCACCATAGTGGATCAAATATCTTTAATTAATTCAAATGAAAGTGATATCCAGCACCTACCTTTGCTTTGAGAAATGATTTTGTTGTTTGCTTGAAATAAAATTGCCCAGAATCTTTGATAGAACTGATCGAATTGGTTCTTAAGGAGTTAAGATGATAATTTTAGGAGTCATACAGTCTGTATTTTTTATTAAGTAAGACCTTTGAAATAGAAAAACTACTTCCATTTTGGAGTAAACAAAATATAGCATCAAGAGTCACTTTATGACTCTGTAGATCATTTAATTTTGGTGAGCCACTATTTCTCCACTAATAATTTAGGTATAATCATTCTTTCAGTGTGCATATTGTAGAGAAATTTGGGGGAGGAAGAGCCTGCTAGACATAAACTATTACTGAGTCTTAAATTTCATTGAGGTGTTTTAATAAAATGTGTTATAAAGTTAGTGAATTAGAATAGCAAAACTCGCTAATGTTATTAAGAATCTAACAACCACAAAAGATGCCAGGTACCTCATTCAGCACTTTATATACCACTTTTTCATGTCATGTAACAGATTGTATTTTCATAATTTTTTTATGTCTGTTCCCCCTACTAGACTTCACTTAATGTTGAGGGCCTACTGTCTTTCTGTTGACTGTAGGCACCAATATAGATTTAAGTGTTTGCTCAATGGATGTTGATCTACGGAGCATTTCTTATTATCTTTAACTTATCTAACTGTGAAATGGGGAATAACCTTCATAAACTAATTTCCCGGATCAAGTAGAATCATTAGTAAAGCACCTGCTATATGTATGGACATATTAAGGTCTATTACAGCTGTTATTGTTAACAACGTGATTTTTGAGTGGTAAATGATTTTAAAATGAGTTTCTGTTTTTGAAAGCCAGTCTCTCTAGTTGGTTAAGAATCTTTGATTTTATTTTTCAATCAGTAATCTTTGATTTTATTCTTTTTGTTTAACTTTTGGGAAATTAATTTCCACACTTTTTCAAATTAAATGTTGTGAACACTTACACAGACAAATTTTATTTTTGCTGGTAAGTGATCTTGTACTATCAGAGGATTACAAGGTAAGCAAAACTGGTCATTTCATTCTAGCTCCCATTAGTCCCTGTCACCAAACTACCACACAATTTGGAGCATTTGCCTGTGTTGGCTCAAGAGAGGCCAATAAAGACACTAATAGATGCATTTTCTCCATGAATACACCCTTGGATCACACATGGAATTCCTATTAACAGCAATGAGAGTTAAACTTGTAAATCCCTTATGCACTGGTGGGAGAATAGACCTTTAGTTTACGTAGCCATCTTCCAGTTATTTGGCACTCTCCCCATCCCTTGTGAGTACTCCAACATTTTCATTAAAGGCTTTTCTATTTTCTATTCTGCTTCATTCAGTTTGCATTGTAATTCATGTTGGCCTGATGCCTTGGCAGCAATGAGTGAGTCTAATTGCCTCACTATCTATCTAGTGTGGCCTTCTCATAAAGCCTTTCAACTTTTTATTCAGGCTTCCTGCAGTATCAACTTCATGGGTCACAAACTTCCCACTCATATCTTTTCATTGCTTCTTAGCTGCAATTATGTATTTATGAAGCCCGAGAGAGTTCGTCATTATTTCATTCCTTTTCTATTGGACTGCATTATCCTTTTTGTAAAATTAAAAGAGCACCACAAATACTCAAGGGTACAAGCACGACTTTTGTCCAGGCATTGTATCAGAAGAACTTGATACCCTCCTCGTTCATATTTACTTAAGTTAGATATAATAAAAAATTAGAAATAAGAATTTTTTAAATACTCTATGTTTACTTCTATTCATTTTTTGCTATAGTCAGTTCAAAATCTTGCCCACCCACTGAGACAAAACTTTTCCTTTATTTTTATTTAGTTTAGGTTCTGGAGATAGATCCACTGTGAATATCATAACAATAAACCAAAAAAACAAGATCTGCTTTGAACTCGTGACTTTCTGGCAGAAAGGGAAGCTATTCCTGATCACTATATGGTATTCTAGTTTATTTTGTTCATTGAACTTTTTGTCTTCAAGATTTTATTGGAGACTTTCTGACATGATAAAAATGTAAACAGTGGGTCTAGGGAGATGGCTTAGCCACCGAATAACACTGGGTACCTTCAAATCTTTTTTTTCTGACTCTGATTGTCCTGTGTTCCATTTATAAAAGTCCATGTAATGAGAAACATATCGATGGTTAATTTCTCATCTCAAGCCTTTAGTCACACTTACAAAAACATTTCTATCAGGTAAGACTGCATATTCAGAAGTTGTGGGGATCGAGACGTGGACATTACTGGGAAACCATTATTTTGTTTACAACAGGACAAGTAGAAAGCCTTGAAATGAAGGAAATTTTTAAAATCCTTATATCCGCTTGTGTCCTTCAATGAGATTTTCATATTTTCCTAATGGATTTTTATATTTTCCTAATAAATCCTAATGGTACCTGTTAAGTATACTCTCAAACAGTTTAAATGTTTGAATAAGTAAGTTTTTCTTTTTTTTATGTCTAGATGATTATGGTGGTATAATAAGTTACTTATTTTTAAAATAATATATTGTATTTATAATTTGACAATTTCATACATGCATGCAACATATCTTGATCATTCACTTGCAGTTTTCTTAGATTCCCCCAACACATTACCTCCCACTTTAATTCCCTCCTGTTTTTTTTTTTTTAAAGCACACTGACTCCAATTACAGCTGCCTACATGTGCATGATGTGGAACCATCCACAGGAGCAGGGGCAACCTACTAAGGGCCAAACCCTGAAGAAAAATGACTCTCCTTTTTTTAACAGTCATCAACTGCCAGTCACTTAGAGGCGGGGCCTCATGAGCTCTTCCCTCTTCCATTCTAGAA
Source organism: Typhlomys cinereus (assembly GCA_023101885.1). Lineage (NCBI taxonomy): Eukaryota > Metazoa > Chordata > Mammalia > Rodentia > Platacanthomyidae > Typhlomys > Typhlomys cinereus. The sequence continues at coordinate 2,737,646 of JALPQD010000237.1, read as the reverse complement.
TGTTGGCTGGCAGAGTCTTGTGTAGGTCTTATGCAGGTGATGCAAACTCTTTTCTTCCTGCTGTGAGACAGTACATAGACTGCTGCAATTTAGGGGAGAAAGAGGTAGTTATTTGGTTTAAGTTTTCAGAGGGGATTCACTATTGTGGGAATCATGTGTTTATGTGTATGGGGTATGTGCATATGTATATATGTATGTGTATGTTTGCGTGTGTGTGGCTTCATGTGTTTGTGCAAGTGCACAAATGTGAAAATGTGTTCATATGTGTGGACGCCCAAAGTTGATGTCGGTAATCATTCTGAATTGCTCTTCCATTTTATTGTTTTGAGGTTAGGTCTTTAGGTAAACTCAGAGTTCATCTATAGGGTTAGTCTAGCTAGTCAGTTTGCTCTGGGGGATTTCTAGGCTCAATATTTTGGGGCTGCAATTACAGGTGGGCCACCACAATTGCTTGACATTTTCCTGTCTGTATAATTTTACTCAAAATTAGTCAAGGGATATACATTCAGAGGGAACATATTTTATTAATCAGAATATTTTAAATTTTCTTCTATACTGATACTAGAGACAAGTTAGGGAAATAAAGAGATGAGGGAAACACATAAATGCTAAGAGATACACAAATTCAATTTCTGCTATTCAGAAATGATTTTGAAGTCATTTGTGAAAGTAAAACAAGTTTTTAGAAGAAACACTTTCTCCTTTCACCCATACTCTGATGCACTGTGAAGTCTGATATTTTTCCTGACACTGGTATGAATATTGTGGCTGGACACCTGACTGTGAATCTCAACAGCATAAGTAGTGTAAAATAGAAAGATCTTTCAGTATGGAGTAATGTGTTGGGAAGCTCTGAAATACCGAGCACCTAAGAGGCATGTATTGGGCTTCCACCATACCTCCTTCTAACACCTAAGCACTCACACTGACTTCTCAAAATTACCCATATACTTGCTGAGGTATTTATTCCCAAGAAAACAATTAGCATCTTCTATAATTTCCATAATTTTGCTTTTTTTCTGCTACATAGAAAACAAAATAGTTTCCTGCTCATTCCATAAGGTAAAGAAGCAAAACCAGTGAAAGTGATTTAAAGATGTAAAAGCTATGTATGTTTCAAAGATAGGTCCTTTATGATTTTACCTTATTAACTCTTCTCTCTAGTGCCAGGAATTCCTATTCCTAAAACCCTGGCTCCCTAATACTGAATTCCCCCCCCAATATTCAGATGAATGCTTCCACCTCTGTGATTGATCAGTGCCTCTGCTGCTTGAAAATTCACCTTCCATCCTAGACCTCAGAGCAATGATTCTTCATGCCCCTCCCCCCAAAAAAGGAAAGAAAAGATGCTTTCTGTATTGGAATGAGGTTTTCAATATCCTTCACAATTGGGCCATTTGGTAGTTCTAATTTTATGTTATTTTGAATATTAAGACAGAGTTTATTAGAGGAGAGAAATAACAGAACTTATGGACTCCAGACATGGAATACCATAGAGGGACAAGGGCACTCAAATTTTATTTATTTATTTATTTGTTATTTTAATATTTAAAGCAACTTTCACACTGGTTTCCCTAGTGGTTATATCAGTTTACATTCATAGTAGTTAGTGTGTCAGAGTTCTCCCTTACTCCCATCCTCCCACATTTGAGTTCTTAATGATAGTCATTCTGATTAGGAAGAGATGAAATCTCAGTTTTTGCATTTTCCTAATGAGTAATCATGTTGAATGCTATAAAAATGTTTATTAGTCATTTGTATTTCTTCTTTTGAGAACTTTGTTCATTTCCATCACCCACTTTTGATAGGACTGTTTATTTTCTTGATGTTTAATTTCTTGAGTTCTTTGTATAGTCTACATACTAATTTTTTGTCTACGGTGTATCTAATAAATCTCTTATCCCCCTTTTAGGCTGTAAATGAAAAAAACAAATTCTTCTCTCCGAGAGCTCATTGGCTGGTGAGGATGATAAAAGTATGAACAAAAATAAAATAATTGATTTTTTAATTAAAGCAACTACAAGAGGTAGAAATGACTAGTGGCAATACTGTAGAAGCTACTGGAGAGAGAGAAATAGTCACAGCACTCATCAACTCATGAAATCTGCAAGTTGCAATAAAAATCTCCATAGCAACAGGTGAATACCAGTGTAATAGTGGCATGAATATCAAAGAGAAAACCAACAGCTTTCTAACTGAACTCAAGACCTGTTTGTCAGAATGGAACACATTCCTGTTACTGTTAACTAGAACAAGAACCTAAAAAAAGAGGGAGGGGGGAGGAAGTAGATCAATAGTGAACCTATACGTAGGAAAACAGTACACCAAACTGTTCTGTAAATAGATACTATTATACTCTTAGATTTAAAGAGCACTTAGCACTCAGTCTAGAAATTTTCTACAAGAGAAGTAGAGAATCTCAACACCTTGAAAAGATGGAGGCTAGGCCAGTAGAAGAGAAGTAGACAGCAACTGCCAGCCATAATGCATATTATGGGGGCCTAGCCCCCAGAATCAGGCCATCCTACCCTCTCCTCATAGAAAAAGGAACCTCATAGAAAAGGGGGTGGTAAGATTGTAGAACTTAAAGACAGAAATGTCCATCATTGGACAAGACCCTCCATTCAAGGTAGAACTGCTGCATCTGGAAACTCACTGAAGTGACTTGTCCTTACCAGACCTGCATAATGACTGAAATATCAACATGACCCCATAGACTACGAGGAATTGACGAGAGATAAGAACACACAGTGGAGGGGCTGGAGAGATGGCTCAGGGATTAAGTCTCTGCCTTGCAGGCAGAGTTCAGATCCTAGATTCCACGCATGGGGGAGTTGGGGGGGGGCAGCCTGCGCTTCCGGTCCTCGTGGGCAGAGCCTGTGAATCCCGGGGCCGAGTAAACAAGGAGGAGGTGGAGGTGTCCGTGGTGGTTCCCGAATTCGCCCTTGGTTCTACACACACACACACACACACACACACACACACACACACATGCACAACTGAAAAAAACACACACAGTGGAAACTTTAGGGACTAGAGCTGGATAAGTGAAGGGAAATGCCCCTATCGGTGGGGTGGTCTTAGGAAGGGCAACTTGATATGCCACAGAGGCCTAAACTCCCATAAGAGCAGACAAGCCAGGAGGAACCCTGGGGTCCATAGAAACCATCAGGCAGGAGGGAAAGGGAAGGAGATGGGAGGTAGGGGATGGAAGGAAGCAAGGATTTGTACTAGATATGTTTGTAAAAACAAATTTAAAAAGAGATGATTAGTGGCAACTTAGTATTCTTTAACCATGATTTTTAAAAACATTTCTTATTTTTGGCTGGAGATATGGCTCAGGGGCTAAGAAGCAGAAGGTCCTGAGTTTCGTCCCATGTAAGAACATCAGGTGGAAACGGTGGGCAGAGCCTGGGAAATCCCAACAGAAGCAAAAAGGAGATAGAAGCAATCCAAGATTCCTCAAGTCACCTTTGGACTTTCACAGGGACACATAGTGCCCTCTGACACACACACACACACACACACACACACACGCAGGTTTAAATGTTTTTGAGATGAGTTTTTAAAACTTTATTTATTTAGCATGTGTAAGGCCCTGAGCCATCTCTCCAGCCTAATTTGACCATGATTTTAAGTCAGTATCATCTTCTGGATCCTCAGCGTCATTGTCTACATTTGTTATCTTCTGTTCTCCTAGTTTCTGGTTTATGTCTGTTCTCCTAGTTTCTGGTTTATATCTCAGGAATGCACCCAAATAGTTGTCAGAATCGCTAGCTCCTTCAGTTACCTCAGGGCCGTTGAGTGATTTATTATTATGGACATTTCTCACAAGTGATGTTTTCGGACCTGGGCTTTGCCCATTTGAACTTCAGGATGTTAATTTGAATGTGAAAAAGATATTTCAAAGTTGTACCTGAAATTGAATCCTCATTTTTATTCACAAACTCTTCTCCCTAACCATGCCTGCCTCTCTTCACCTGGCCACCTGGTCAAAAGTCCTAAAATCATGCAGAATTCTTCTCTTGGTTTTGCATTCTTCATACAACTCATCGGCAAATTCTGTTGACTCTGCTTTCAACTAATGTCAAAATCCAGCACTTCTCCTCACGGATCTTGCTTCCACTGCTGCTGATCATAAAAAACACTTTAAATTATTCATACTTTAAGCCTATTGAATCTATATGCCATGTTTAATAGCTCTTTATTTATGATTTTTTAGCTTCCCATAGTTTTCTACTCAGCTAATAATATATTTACATTTAATTTACGCTTAAAAATTTTGTTGTATGATTTGCATGTAGTAAAATGTATACAGTTTAAGTGCAGAGATTCCTAAGTTTAGTAGATACATATGCTCATATAACTCATTCCTTATTAAGATACATAATCTTTTTGTTATCCCAGAAAAATTCCTCAGGCCCCTTCCCAGATATCCTCTTTCTATTCACCCACTTTCTTAGTTCTTCCATCCTAGATTAATTTTTCTTGTACTAGAACTTGCAAATGTACCCACACTTGAGGTTTATTTGCAAGTATTGCTTATAAAAAGAGTTTGCTCCTTTTTTATTTTTATTTTTGTTTTACAATATTGGGGATTGAACTGCAGAGCCTTCCTCATCCAAGCAGGTTCTATACTATTTATCTGCATCCCCAGTCCATTGTTTTCTTTTCAGTGCTGGGTATTGTTGCATTGTACTTCACATGCAATACTAGATTCTATGACTGAGCAAGATTTTTGGACTGGATGCACTGTTTTTATTGACTAACAGTATTCTACTATTTAGACACATTACAACTCATTTCTTCTGATATTGGATATTTATTCATTTACTTATTTCTATTTTTATACTATTATAAATGACTTCTACAAACATTATGTTGCAAGACATTCAGTGTACATGTATTTTCATTTTTCTTGGATTAAAAAGGTAGAAGCAGAATTGCTAGGCCATAGGTTAAGCACATACTTGATTTTATAAAAACAGCCAGATGAATTTCCAAAGTAGTCATGTTCCCGAAGCTTGCTATGAGTAAATAGATGCTAGTGTAATAATACTGGCTGTCCATAATCATGAATCTGGAGTTACTGGCCTTCTTTAACTTCCACTTGTAGAGTTTTGTACATCTTGAATTGTGCTAATTTGCTTATTGTATTTTTTCATGAATGATACTGATTCTACTTTTAAAGTTTCAAACACAGAGTGAAACAATGACCAGTAATATTGCATTTTAGTCTTGCAAAATGCATTTGCTAATCTTAGTAGCTTTTAAAAAATAATTAGGATTTTCTGTATGCATGACTATTATAATGCCATGCCTTTAAATTCTTATCTTATTCCACTTTCAGTGATCTCAGTACTATATCATAATATAATGAGAATCAAAACCTTACTACTTTCCTGAACTTAAGACAAAAGCATCCATTCCCTCATTATTAAAAATATCCACTGTAGACTATTTGTTTATTTTCTTTAACAGCCAGAAAAGGGAATTTTCTTCTCCCAGTTCACTGAGGTTTTTTTTTAAAGTGTTCTGTTTTTAAAACTTTTATTCTTTGACAGCTTCATAAATGTTTAGAATGATTTTAAGTCATTTTCACTCAATATTACCCAATCTCATCTCCCTCCTGTCCCATTGAGAACTTTGCCAACCAGTTTCCCTTCTATTTTCATGTGTTTTTGTGTGTGTGTCCCACAGCATTCTTCAGGGTTGCTTGCATTGGTATGGGCTTGAGCATTTGCTAGAGCATGGACAATATGCCATTTGATACACGACTGAAGAATGCAAATCCCTTTTCAGAGCCAGTATTAGCCCTTAGTAGCTATGATGTGATGCTTCTTGAGTCTTTACTTTTCCATAATAAATTACCGACAGGCCAAGTCTTGTGGAAGTAAACAGGGCTGAATTGAATTCACGGGTGCAGTACCCCTGTTATGTCCAATAGAGTTGATGGGTGCAGTGTCTCTATTATGTCCATAAGACACTATTTGGCAGCATCCTTCTCCACTCTTAGGCTTTTATATTCTTTTATAAATATTATATATATAATATTTTATATTATTGTCCCTCCCACTTGAGTGATGTTCCCTGAGTCTTGGGGTGGAGGATGATTTAGATGATCTGTGTAAGACTGAGTATTCGACAGCCATTGATTCTCTGCACATTGGTCAGTTATGACTTTCTGTATTAAACACTTTCTATGCCATGTTTTGGTAATTTTCATCTTTCAAAGACTTTTCCATCTTTAATTAAGTTTTAGAATTTATTTCCATAAAGTCGTGTGCACAGTATAATGTCCACAGTAAAGAAAAACATTTCTAATATCTGATTTGAATTTTTTTCTTACTTTTAGCCTGACTGGAAGTTTATCGGTTTTATTGATCTTCCAAAAATCAGCTTTTAGGATGGGGGAGATGGCTCATGGGTTAAAGCCTTTGCCTCTCAAGAAAAGGGCCTGAATTTGGATGCAAGATCCTACATAAAGATGATAGGTGGAGGGGCTGGAGAGGTGGCTCAGGGGTTAAGCCTCCGTCTTGTAGGCAGAAGGTCCTGAGTTCAGATCTCAGATCCCACGTATAGACGTCAGGCGGAAGCGGGGGCGGCCTGTGCTTCTGGTGCTGGTAGGGCGGAGCCTGTGAATCCCGGGGCAGAAAGGAGGTGGAGGCACATGAGCACAGTTGAATAAATAATAATAATAAAAAAAATTAAAAAAAAAAAAAGATGATAGGTGGAAATGGCTGTAGTCTGTAATTCCAGAACTGGAAGGCAGAACCTGGAAAACTCCAGGACAAAGCAAAAAGAAGGTAGGACAATCAAAGATGATTCTCATAGTCACCACACATTCAAGTGCCCTCTTTTACACATAGTCACAACCAAATACTCACACCCACATGTGCCCCCCCCCAAAAGGTACAGTGGCAGGCAGGTAAAGAAATCATTTTCCTTTAAGTAAAATTAAACTTCTTTTTGTATAAGGCAAAGCCTAGACTGTCTCGCATATTAGGAACCTTTCATAGAAGTTATCAATGAAAAAAATGTGAAATGTACTTTAGTTTTATCCATTTTGCTAGAGCTGACATGACTCATTTTTTATTTATGGTTGAGTAATATTCCATCCTATATATGATATTATTTCACATGTCATTACATTTTTGTAGTCTTTTCTCTCTCTGACATGTTTTTTGCAGTTTCTGTTGATATCAACATGCTTTTTTTGTTTCATTTTGTTTTGTTTTAACACTTAAAGTGATTTAAACTTAAGGCCTTGTGCATACTACACAAGTGTTCTAGAAACATCCATAGCTGATATTCATGATTTTGATAAAGAGTTGTTACTACCTAGTCTGAACTCTATTTCCGTGTAGCCTAGGCTGGCCTTGAACTTGTGATCCTCCTCCCTCATATTCATGAGTGTTGGGATTAAAGATGTGCAACAACACATTTGACCCTTTGAATTATACTTATGCCATGATTACTCCACCTAGACATCTCTCTTTTGGCACTTGTGCGTTGATTTCATGTCTCAGTTATTGTGAGTACTGCAACAATGCAAGTCAGAGTATATCTTTGATATGATAATTCATTTCCAGAAGTGGTATTGCTAGAAGATATGGTAGTTCTATTTTCAGTTTTTTTTGAGGAATCTCCATACAGTTCTCTGTAATGACTATAGTGATTTAATTTATACCAAGAGTATATGAGAGGATCTTTTCCTTTACATTCTCTACAGCATTTGTGACCTTATGCCTTTTATGTAGCTATTCTAACTGGAGTGAGATGACATCTCATTATAGTTTTTATTTGTATTCCTCATATCTTATGTTTTGTATTATTTCAATTTTTTTAAAGTTTGTGATGGTTTGTTTTATGAGCCAGAACATAATTTATGTCCATGGCCCATGTGTTTCATGTGTACTTTAAAGGTATGCATGTCTGTTGGCTGAGAAGAAAATTTTGTAACCATTATTAAGTTAAATGTTATATGCAGCAATCTTTAATATGGGACTTTCAACATTACATAGCTGGGTCTGACTTTCTTCTCAGTACAATATGATAAAGAATGTCTTTTTAATGATATGTTTATGTCATTTATATTTAGTGCAATTATTGATCATCTTAGACTTAACACCACCATTGTATTATGAAGTTTTAGTTTACCTTTCCGGTTTGTTCCTTAGCTCTCTATCCCTGCAATTTTTTGGTTAGATGAATACTCTTTAGTTTTTTATTTTGTTCACCTGTTGAATTTTGAGTTTTTTGTTATTTTTATTTATTTTGTTGAGATTTTAGTAGTCAACACTTGACTTACATATGACTACTTGGTATTGCTGTACTTCAAAAAGAGTGTAGATATCTTTTATATTGTCTTAGATATTTTGTTATTTTATTGTTCATCTGTTACTGAAGCACAGATTTCCTTCTGCAGTTATTTCTCTTCAGCCCAAAGAACTTCTGTTAACATTTATTTAATAGCAAGTGTGCTAGTGAAACTTATTTTAATTTTTTTTCATCTCAGGATATCTATACTTTGCCTTCACTCCTAAACATTATCTTTGCTTGCTATAGAATTTTGAGTTCATAACTTTTTCCTTTTGTCATTGTCAAGATGCTGCTAATCTGTCTTCTGACTTTTGTGGTTTCCGATGAAGAATTTATAGTATTTCAAGTTTCCGTACGACCCGGTTCAACCCCTGTGGACCGTAGTTGTAAATACTAGTCTCAGTTTGTCTTCTATATGAACCAATTTGCTCATTGTTTTAAAGGTTATTTCAGTTCTCAGTGCAGTCATTTTCCATGCATTAGCATGTCACAAGTAAACTTGTGATTTTTATGGATTCATATATAGAAGTTGACAATTCTCTAGTTCTTTTTTTTTTTTTTTTTTAAAGGAGAAAGAGAGATTTATTCAGCTTACAGTTCCAGAGGGGAGAAAGTTTCTCAAAATGGAGGTGGCATAGCTGGCTGGCCAAAATTGGAGGAGGCTAGCTCACTGCAGGCATCTTGGAAACTGAGAGCTGCAAGGCTGCTTAAGGCAAAAATAGACTTCTCCTTTAGGTAGGGTGGGACTGATTCGCTTCAAGGCCCACCCCTTGTGACTGCCTTTCTCCAGCAAGGTTCCACCTCTCAAGGTGCCATGACCTTGCCAAACACATGAGACTGTGGGGGACACATTTCAAACCATGACACTCCACCCCTGGCCCTCACAGGCTCATTGCCATCTCATTAGGCAAACCATACTCAGCCCAACTTTAAAAGTCTTCATAAACTGCATTAGTAGTCCCAACACAGTGCAAAGTCCAAAGTCCAAAGCCTCCTGTTAAATCAAAACACAAGTTACATACTTCCAGCATACAATGGCACACAATAAACATTCCCATTCCGAAAGGAAGGAATGGGGACATATCCAGGAAAGATTGGTCCATAACAAGACCAAAAACCAGCAAGACAAACTCCAAATACTGTAGCTCCAAGTCCAACAGAAAAGCCTCTCCTTGAAATCATCTCCTTTCCAAAGGGCTTCGGTCCCACCCCTCCAACATGGTTGCCCATAGAACACATTGCTATCTTGCACTGACTCCTCCCAGGGTATATAGCCCTCCTTGGCAGGTGTCCCACATTGTCTCTGGGATCTCTAACATCTTCTCAATGGCAAATCAGGCTTTAACTCTGTAGCACAAACTGCCCTTTTTGGGCCTCTAAAAACTGCATGCTTTCTGCCACATACTGCTTGGCTTCCATCATTTTTTCTTTTTATTTTAGAATCTTGGAGGACTCCACCATCTCTTCCCTCTTGCATTCTTGATGCCTCTAAAACTAGAACCACTTTGCCAAGACTGGCCCCCTTGAATCACAGTTGATTCCACTTTTCTATGCTGACCATCTCTTTCACTCCTGGACAGTTGCTTTGTTGGAGAAACTGACTCTTGCTTTGGAACTCCACCCTTTAGCTATTCTGAAAGGATTTGCATTCTTATGGGTGGGAGCCTTCCCTGAGGAGCTTGCCCTTAAGATAGGGCCTCTCCCATTATTCAAATTGAGAGCAGGCTTTGATATACAAATGGGGTTAATCTCTTTAACAGCCATTTTGTTCTCTGCTTCTTCCTGGTTCAACTCTTTAATTTCGGCATTGTATTTTTCACCATTAGATCTTTCAGTTTTTGCTTCTTTCTGCCTGATTCTTTGCTCTTTTTCATAACTCTGAAAACAACTAAAAAGTAGCCATATCACATTGTCAAGACTACATTACTTTGAAATTTCTTCTGCCAAGCACTCCAGTTTTCACTTCAGGCAAGCTTTCAGGATGAGGGCAAAAATTCACTAAACTCTCAGCCAACACGTGGCTCCATGTGTTACTGGTCTAGTTGCAAACACAGTCTCTGTTCCCCTCTGGACCATCGCAAGGTGAGCTTCCACTGCCTGCATCTCTCACAGCATTGCTTTCTTCAGAGCTCTCAGCGAGAAAGGCCCATTTGGCCCCATCACCAAGACACAAGGACTTTCCCGCACCAAGTCCCAAAGTTCTCCATATTTCTCCCAACGAACAGTTCCAAAGGCACCCTAGCCACATCACAGCATTGGCCATACTTCTAGGTACCAACTTCTCTCAGCTTCACAAATAACTTCACGTTGTGGTACCAGCTGTTCTTAATCTCACAGCAATACCCCACTACTTGGTAACAATTTTTGTAATGGTTACTCTTAACTATTGCTGTGAGAGAGCACCCAAGGTCAAGCAACTTAAAGGAGAAAGGGAGATTTATTCAGCTTACAGTTTCAGAGGGGAGAAAGTCTTTCAAAGTGGAGATGACATTGCTGGCTGGCCAAAACTGGAGGAAGCTAAGTCACTGCAGACATCTTGGAAGCTGAGAGCTAGCAAGATCCTTTCTAGTTCTTTACTTTTTGGAAATCTCTTTGTATTATATGATACATGGGAATCCCTGATACTTATATTTCTGCTCAGAAAATGACTGTGTTTTGGAATTACAATAAGAATCTGTATTAGTTAGGGTTCTCTGAAGAAACAGAATCTATAGAATGTAATATATATAAATAAGTTTATTAAAATAACTCACGATAAAAAACAGTGTCCTTCAAAGTAGCCTCCCATAGCTCATAGCTGTTTCATTCTTGACTGAATTGTTCCACAAAGCCAAAAGATCCCAAGAGGTCTTAGGCCTTTATTTCTCTGAAGGGTCGAAGACTCTGGGTTCCAAAAGTGAAGAACAGCTGGTCTCTGACATCAGCAATGAACAGTGAACAGCAGCAAGGGCCAGAGGTCAGCGAGATAGCAACAACGTGGTGGAAAAGGTGAAGCTCCAAGTCAGTCAAGGATGGAGGCAGCAGTAGCAGCAACAAAGAAGGCCATGATGCTCTATAGCAAGTTGACACAAGAGAAGGGAAGAGCAAATCCTTCTTCCTTGCACGTCCTATTACCTGGTCAACCACTGGAAAGTACCATTCACTATGGGCTGGGTTTTCCACAGCAATCAATCAAATACCTGCAGACTTGCTCAGGGGCCATTCCAATCATTAACCCACACAGTTGCACCCCAAACAGTCTGCAGCTGTCAAGTTGACACCAAAATGCAACCATAACAGAATCTTACCCTATTTCAGGTTGTTTGTCCTGGTTTTGATTGTTTGAACAAATAGCTTACCTTATTAAAGCTATTCTTTTTAAAATTTTAAATTTTGCTAACATAATGCATAACATAAAATTTGACATCTTAATTACTTCTAAGTGTGTAGTTTACTAGTGTTAAACATATTCATATTACTGTCCAGGAATTTTTCATTTATGACAGTGGCACTATGCATTTCCATCTCTTTTCAACCTCTGGAAAAATTAATTTTAATTTGTTTCTATGACTTTTACTACTCTACAAAGCTTATATATGTTGATTGTCACATTATTTGTCTTTTTTTGTGACTGTCTTGTTTCACCTACTTAACTACAAGGTGTCTACAGTTTGCCTACATTGTAGTGTGTTTCCAAATTTAATTCTTTTTAAAAGTTGAATAAGGCAGTGTTCACAATAGTTAAATTATGTAATCAGCCTAGTAGCCCATCAATGAACAAATGAATAAAGAAAATGTGATGGACAGAATCCTCTGTCTTAGAAGAGAAATTTGAACCATGGTAAGAATATGTTTTTCTCCATTCTTGTCCTTTGTAAAAAGCCTGGAGGACTAGGCTTGATAAATGGGTATGAATCACAGGAAGACTCAGAAAAAAATCTGTCATAGGAGTAACCTGCAAAGGACTCTTACAGTTCTGCCTCTAATAGACACTTGTCTTTGTTTTACTGACTCTTATTTTGCTTCCACCATTGTGGGTAAACCTATGATTTTTTCAGCTTTATCATTATATAAAGTCTTAATAAAACTATTTAATTAATCAAACCTAGATCGTATCTACACCTCCAGCTTCTGGAGAATAGGGAGAGGGGTATTGTTTTTTCTTTGGTATTTCTAGGAAGAATCAGGACCATGTCTTTTCCTTAGCTTGAGTTTCCCTAATGAAGTATGGGTACTTGGATATTGAACTGCCAAAAACAGCAAATGTCCACTCTATCCATCAGTCAGTCCTTCCTAAATATTATTTATTTTGGCTAAGATTTTGATCGATATTGGACAGCATGATTCAAGATTGTATTTGTTGACAACTACCTGGAGTGCTGCTAGTCTTTGTTGCCAATTAAATAAGGTCCCATATGCTTTAACAGACAGTTGAATTGGGAATAGGAATGATATCCTCTTGTGAAAGTTAAGTTGCCTAATATAGAAACAGAACTGACTAGTAGGCCACCCCTGGTGAAAAGCAAGCAGTGGGAGTACCCATAATCATGGCCAAGTCTACTTTTAAAAATGATTATGAATTTAATCTGATAACTAAAGAAGGGAACATTTTTTGTCCCATATCAAGAACTATGTTAATATTTAGCCTAGTAATCTTTGAGACAAATGTGTAGTTTTTAAGATGAGTTAAAATTGTTTGAAATTATAATGTAATTTTTGTTGTTTTTATTAATCCCTTCCATTGCTTCATCTCATTTTCCTTCATCACACTTAGAAACTTCTTCCCAAGAAGCTTCTTTTCTATCCCAGGATCTCTTATGTAGGTGTCCCAATGAGTACAATTGGGAATGTCTATTCTTGCATGTGTTCCAGGTATCTGCCGCAACATAAGCAATATTTCATTGAGGGTATCACTGATGTATGAGGGCCCACTTCTTCAGAACAACCTTGATCACCAGTGATTATTCTCTAAGAGGTAGGGTCATCTGATTTCGATTGCTCCATGAGAATGGGACTAATCTTGTGTAGGTCTTGTGGACCTGGATTTAGTTATAATATGTTCTATTGGTTTTGTAACTAAGGGTTACTACCTATGTGATTCTCACATTTTTCTCTATATCCTCCTCCCATGAACTTTGGTGGGTGGAGATAAGGGAGCTTTGGATGTCCAATTTATGGCTAAATACTTTTCAGTCACTTACTTTCCATTCTATATCAGTTTGTGGCTCTTTGTATTAATCAATTTCCCTGAGAGAAGCTTCTTGTATGTAGAATGAATGCTGCATTATTCCATGGGCCTAGAGATAACTGTTTGGAAGGTGGTGTGTTGTTATGTCCCCTTGGCAACACAACAGTCATGAGTTCATCTTTAGGACCTGTATCTTTCCCAATCAAGGACTCTCAGCCAGGCTTACAATAAACAGTCATGGGTTTCCTCCTGTGAATGGACCTTAAATTCAAGCAAAGAGTGGTTGGTTGTTCCCATACCATGCATGCCCCTATTGTACTGAAATGTGCTTCTTGTCAGTTAGGATCATGTTGAAGGTCACAGGATTCCTAGCTGAGTAAGACTGTTGATGGCCTTTCTCTTTTGGCAGCCATGATTTTCCTTCTGGAAGTATGACAGGAAGCTTATAAGGAGTAAACTTTTAAGGCATTTCTAGCTTGTTTTTTCATGTCATATATGTTGTTTTTAGCAATAGTGTCTTACTGGCAAGTTCTGGTATGCATTCAAGAGCTATAATAATAACCTATATAGATTTGGGGGTCTTTTTGACTTCTGTGACCAATATAAATGCCTTATACCTTGTGCTGAGGTTTTTGTGGCCATCTGTGTCTTCTGGGAGAAGTATCTCTAGTTGTTTTCTGCTATCCTTTATTCTCTTCCTCTTTTAGCGTCCATGCATAGTGTATCTGTAGTCAAAATGTTGATTTTTTTTATTCTGTTTTAACTGAGTTCTTAAGTATCATAGTTGGGCACAGGTGTCAACTGCACAGTTGAGGATTTGAGCTCTGGGCACATTTGTAGAGAATTAGTGATTGAGTTAGGCCCAGAACAAACTTGCAGAAGATTGTCTAGCTCATGGGGAAGGCCCAGCCCATGGTGAGTGAGATTATGCCCTGGAATAAAATACAGACACTGGTTGAAATATTTGGCATCCTTGTGTACACTTGGCCAGTCATGCTGGTCTGGTGAGTAAGGATTGTCCTCTCTTAGCCATTATATAGAGATGGTGTGGCCAGTTCCCTCAGCCCTGGTGTTGATGCATGCTCTCTGGTCAAGCTAGACTATGAACTATAACCGGACTATCAGTAAGAATATAAATTCCTTGTTCCCTTAAGCTGTTTGATGGTAATTTACTAGCAATCATGCTAGTGAACTACAACAGAATTTTGTACCGGAGAAGTGGGTGTTGCTGATAAAACTGATTATGTGAATTTTGTGGCTTTTGAATGGTTTTGCTGGACAAAGTTTGAAGATTTTGACTTTGCAGATAACAAATACTGTTCTTCAGAATTTGATAGGCCATTTGGAAAATAGTGATGTTGAGAGAGTTATGATTTGTTTGGGCCCAATTTGTGATGAGAGAAACAAGGACTTTGGTGAAGTTGAATTTAAAGATGATAGACTGATTTGTTTGATAGAGCAGAGCTGTGTTGGTGGCTATGAAGCTCTGGATGTGGAAAGGGCAGGCAGCAGAACAGCTGCCATTGCTGGAGAAATGGACATCAGTGAAGGGAAACTTAGCGATTTGCACTGGGACCATGGAGGAGATGAAACTGTTTTTTGCCCTTTGGAAGTTTTGGCTACCTAGAAAGAGGGTTTTCCAGAGTCAGCATGCTAAAGTTGGTACAGCATGGCTCAGAGTGGACCAAGCTACATTTCAAACTTACTTGGGAATCTGGCAGCATCTGCCAGTGATACTAATTTTGGTGTACTACTGAGGGGTCCATGGAGAGCAGCAAAAGCTTGGCATCAAGTGGCAGGCTTAGTGTTCCTGTGAGAGAAGGTGAAGCTTATAGCTGTAGAGGAACCCAGAGTGTTGTTTGAGATGCCAGAACCATGGGATATATGGCGAGGACAGCTGCAAGTGGAGATTCAGCCTGTTTCAGAGAAGCTTTGCTTCTACTTTGAGTTGTAAACTTTGAGTTTTAAACAGGGACTTGGAATACCTAGAATCTTTGAGCCACCTTGACTATATAATGAGTGGCAGAAGATGGACATTGAAATACAGAATGTGATAATTTGATGGACTTTGGTCTGGAGGGAAGGAGGGGAATGGAGTACCTATCAAGTTTGTATGAGTGGAAAAAATAAATAAAAAAAGAACTATGTAAATGTAAAAAAAAACTGATGTTTTCTCATTGTTACAATGATTTTATTTGGGATATTTAAAGAAAGATTTTCAGTTCCAACATTTTAATAACTGAAATTTTAAGGAGAGAATATTTTAAATTTGTTTATGAAATACATTTATATTTTTAAGATAACTTTTATTTATTTATTTATTTTTTAATACATTTTTTATTATTTCCGCTCATACAAACTTAATAGGTAGACCAGTTCTCTCCCTCCCTCCTTCTTCCCCCAAACCCCCTGCTCCCCCTCCCTCCATCCCCATCCCCCAGTGCCTCCCCCCAATTCCCAGAGAGTCCTTTATTGTGTATGCCTAACTCTCCTCTTGGTCCTCTTCTCCGATGACATACAAGGACCCAGTGGCATTTCCCTGAACCCTTTCTCGTGTTCCCCTTAAGCATAGGAACACTATTGTGGCTGTCAATCCCTTGCCTCCATTAAGATAACTTTTAATACCCATGGGAACAAGGATTGAAGGTTGCAGTTTAAAAGTGCTATGTTTTTGTGTCAAGTTGACAAGGGATGCAGTGTCATAGTTAGGCACAGGTGTCAACTTGACAGTTGAAGGTTTGAGCTCTGGGCACATTCGTGGAGAATTAGTGATTGAGTTAGGCCCAGAACAAACCTGCAGGAGATTGTCTAGCTGATGGGGAAGATGCAGCTCATGGTGGGTGGGAGTAGGCCCTGGAATAAAATACAGACAGCTGGTTGAGAGGGTTGGTATCCCTGTGTATACTTGGCTAGACATGCTGGTCTGGAGAGTAAGGATCGGCCCTCTCTCAGCCATTATGTAGAGATGGTGTGGCCAGTTTCCTTGGCCCTGGTGTTGGTGCACGCTCTCCTGTCAAGCTGGGCTATGAACTGTAACCAGACTATCAGTAAGAAAATAAATTCCTTGCTCCCTTAAGCTGTTTGATGGTGATTTATCAGTAACCATGCTGGTGAACTGCAACACTGAGTATGGTTTTAGGTTTCATGTGGCTTTGTTGTACCTCACCTCTACTCCTCTTCCACTCTGCCTTTTTCTCACTTCCACCCTCAAACCATTCCCTCTATCATTCCCTTTTGAACCTTCATACTATTTGTGTTCTTTTCTCTCTCATAAACCCATACTTCCTTAGCTACCATCATGTGTTTTATTGGCTTTAACATGTATTCTCAGCTGAGCATAGAGGGGGTGTTCAATTGAATGTTCAATTGAATGTTTCAAAGCTGGAACATGTGGCATTTTTCTTCCTGTGCTTTACCTCACTAAGCATGATTTTTTTTGAATTCCATTCATTTGCCTGCATAGTCATAGTTTCATTATTCTTAATGACTGAATAATACTTCATTTGTGCATATGTGGCATATTTTCATTATCCATTCATTAGTTGATGGACATCTAGGTTGATTCTAGTTCCTGACTATTGCGAATTGTGCTGTGATGAACATGGATGTGTTGCTGTTTCTACCATAGAATAGAACCTTTTGAGAACATGCCCCGGAGTAGTACAACTTGGTCATAAAGTATTTCCATTCCAAGATTTTTGAGGAATCTTTATACTGGTTTCCAAAATGGCTGAACCAGTTTATATTTCTGCAAATGGAAAATCTCCTCATCCTCGCCAGTGTTTCTTGTTATTTGTTATATCTTGACTGGGTATTCTAATTGGGAAAGATTAAAACTCAAAGTACATTTGATCTAGCCTGTTGGCTAGAAAGATTGAACATTTTTTAGATATTTCTTGATGATTTTTATTTATTTTTTTTTGAGAACCATGGCGTTTTAATTCCTTAGGCCATTTTTAATTAGGTAGTTTGTTGTATTTTTGTTTCATATATTTTAGTTCTTTGTATATTCTGGATGCTAATCTCCTGTCAGATGGATAGCTGGGGAAGATTTTCTCTCATTCTGTGGGCTGCCTCTTTGTTCACTTGATTGTTTTGTTTCTTGAGTGGAAGCTTTTTAATTTGGTTAAGTTCCACTTGTCAAGTAGTGGCCATAATTCTATGCAAATAGGACTTTAGAAAGTCTTTTCTTAGGTATATGTCTTGAAATGTTCTCCTTAGATCTTTCCTCTAGGAGCTTCATATGTAACATTGAGGTCTTTGATCCATTAAGATTTGATTTTATACAGAGTGAAAAAGAAGGATAAATTTTCATCCTTCTGTAAGTATCCAGTTTTCCCAGCATCACCTGTTGAAGATACTCTCTTTTCTCCAATTTCTATTTTTGGTTCCTTTGTCAAAAATCATGTAGCTACTATGAACATGGTTGTGCTTGTGCTATCAAAGTGAATTTTTGCTGCATGGGAGATTATTCCCAATAGTGGAATAGCAAGGTCATATGGCATTTCAATCTTTAACTTTTTTAAGAATTGCCAGATGGTTCACCAGAGTGGTTGTATAAGCCTGCATTCCCACCAGCAATGTAGGAGAGTTCCCTTCTTTCCACATCCCCTCCAACATTTGGTATTGTTTGTATTGTGGATTTTTGCCATCCTGACTGGGGTGAGATGATATCTCAGGGAGGTTTTGATTTGCATTTCCCTGATGGCTAAGGATGCGGAGCATTTTTAAAGATATTTGTTAGACATTTCAATTTCTTTCCTGGTAAAATTTCTTTTAAGTTCCAAGGTCCATTTTTTAATTGGGCCATTTGTTTCCTTGGTGTTTAGTTTTCTAAGTTCTTTGTGCACTCTGGATAATAGAGTGCACAATCAGATATGTGGTTAGTGAAGATTTTCTCCCATTCTGTGGGTTGCCTTTGTGCTCAAGTTACAATCTCTTTATCTGAACAGAAGCTCTTTGTTTACAATAGCAAAGTCATGGAATCAACCCAAATGCCCAACAGTTGAAGAGTGGATAAGGAAAATGTGGTACATTTATACAATGGAATACTACTCAGTCATCAAAAATGATGAATTAATGAAATTTGCCAGGAAATGGATGGAATTAGAAAAAAATTTTATTAAGTGACGTATCCCAGACACAGAAAATTAAGTGCCGTATGTACTCCCTAATAGGTGGATCCTAGTACCAAACCCACTTAGTGACACACTCAAAGATAAATCTCTGTAATACCTACAGTAATTGCAAAGATTATAAACAGGAGGGATGGGGTAGGAGGGCCTTACCAGAAACAAGGAGAGAGGGGATCATGCTACAGCAGAGAAAATAGGCCATTATCAAGGACTGCAAGTAAGTAATGAGACATCTGGTTGAGCTCGCAGACTCCTTACTGGTCACCTGTGTCTTATGGGGTATGATCTCATGAGAAAGGGAGGGCATGGAGTCTGGCAGATAGAAGGTAACCATCCTGTAAATGGGAGACTGACACCCACCCCCCACCGGTCTCCTACTCTTATTCCATCTACCTTTGAATCTACTCTTATAATAAGATTCTATTTTAATAGCATTTTATCTCTAGCCAGGGGGTGATATCCATTACCCATCAGGATGGAGCCAAGGGTGGTGCAGGAGCAGCAAAACTGAAAAAAAAATCAACAAACTGTAATTCGGAAAATCAGAGACTCTATATCAACCACCTGGAACTAGGCCAGCCTAATATCTCCCCATCCTAAAGCTCAGGGAAATTTGCAGAAGAGGGGGCAGTAAGATTGTAAGAGCCTAAAGATGGGGAGGAGCAACAATATACAAAATACTCCATACAAGTTAGGGCCGAAGTAATCATAATAGGACTTTGCATGACTTGTGTAATGACCAATATATCATTAAACCCCAAAGTCTAGCATGGATCACAGGCACTAGGATTCTTAGAGGCAAGGGATTAACAGCCACAATAGTATTCCTATACTAAAGGGGAACACAAAAAAGAGCTCTGGGCAATTCCACTGAATCCTTACACCTCATTAGAGAAGAGGACCCAGAGGGAAGTTTGACATGCACACTAAAGGATGCTCCAGGAATTGGGGGGGGGCACTGGGAGAAAGGGAGGGAGAGGGGGAAAGGAAAGGAAAAAAGGGGGAGGAAGCAAGGGGATCCAGGGAGGGTTGGAGGAAGGGAGGAGAATGGGGTACTTATCAACTCTGTATGAGTGGAAGAAAAAATAAATAAAAAAAATCATGTAGCTATAGGTGTATGGAGTTTATTTTTAATAGTATGGTTTTGTGATACAGTTTGAGTTTCAGTATATTTTCTATTACTCAGGATTGTTTTTGCTATCTGGTGTGTTTTTTGTGATTATGTATGAATTTTAGTGTTTTTTTTCAATATTCATAAAGAATTCCACTGGGACTTTGATACAGCTCATCTTGATTCATAGGTTGCGTTTGGTAGGATGATCGTTTTCACAATATTAAACATAGCATTGATTTTTTTTAAATCTTCCTTACTATGTTGAAGGTAAATATTTTCTTTTTTTATAAAGATAAACATTTTTTGTCATCAGAAATAATACAATGCATATGTTAATAGTTTGAAGCATTATATTTCTAAATCAAATCTCATTTAGTTGTAATCAATTGTATTTGTGTTTATAAAACAAGTCTTACTAGGCATATTATATATTTATATTTTAATATGCCTGGAAATTATGTTTACTAGTACTTTTCTTGATATTTGTTTATTTATTTATTTATTTATTTATTTATTTATTTATTTATTTATTATGTTTTGCTTATGTAACTGTGTGTATCAGAGGGCACCATATGTGCCTGTGAAGATCCAAAGTTGATTTTACGAATCACCTCCTCTTTGCTCTGAAATTTCCCAAGCTTCTCATTCTAGGGCTGGAATTACAGGCCACCACTATTTCTGCCTGGTGCTTTTATGTGGGGTTCAGTATCTGAATTCAGGACCTCCTGCTTGCAAAGCAGAATCTTAACCCCTGAGCTTTCTCTGCAATCTCCTGGAGATATTTGTATATGCTTTTTTAAGTGATGCCCTTTATGGTCTTCTTTCTTGTTCAATCTTTGTTAGTTTTAGTATCAATATTTTTCTACCAGCATGTGTAAATTGTATATTTATGCAATCAGACAATTTAAAAGTATAGTCCCATATTTTCTTAGAGTTTTCATAGACTTCCACTTGGAAGGTATGTTATGACTTACAGAAAGCAGATTTGTAGAAAGAAACCTGAGAAGAATTACCCTTTACAAGAGCTTTATTAGCAAAGTTATAGGCTCCTAGATATGGACAGCTATGCTGAGACTTGAAGGTGAACATTAGAAGAGATTCTGAGGTTCTAAAGGGAAAGAGAGAGAGACCCTTCAGTTCTGGAATATTTGGAATGTTAAGGCAGTGCATTTATAGACAGCACAATGGAGTCTTGAAGGAAGAGAAAGATCCTTCAGTTTCAAAGAACAAAGTTTGGGTTTCTGAATCTTATTCTTGGTAGAGGGAGGAAAAGTTCCACAATGTGTGACCTACCTGTGTGTGCTTGACACAGAGGAAAGCATTTGATAAGAATGTGAAGTCATAATCAAAAATTGTCCTTGGTCAAGGCATGGTGAAGGGTGGTTGGGTGATTTAGTTAACTATCTAATATTTTTTAAAGCATTACTGTTTTACCTTTAAAATGTGTGTACTAAACTGTAATGTGTTACCCCAGTTATTATAGGTGAGGTAGGTATTCAGTGAACATACTCATTTTTCCAAGTTATGTCCTTCATGGAACTTACTTCCATTTAGATTCACTGAACAGTTTTCATTTTGCTTCAGAAAAAGCTGTCTATTCTTTTGTTTCTGTGCTTTGAAGCAAAGCTACTCCTTTCCTGCTGATATACTGATCATCTTTTTTTTTAAAAAAAAATTTATGGTGTGTGTGTGTGTGTGTGTGTGTGTGTGTGTGTGTGTGTGTGTGTATCAGAGTTCAGAGGGCACTGTGTGTGCCTGTGGAGGTCCAAGGAAGACTTGAGAAATCATCCTGGACTCCTATTTACACTGCTCTGGGATTTCTTAGGCGCTGCCTTCGAGGACCAGAAGTACAGACCACTTCCATTTCCTCTGCCTGTGTTTTTACATAGGATCTGGCATCTGAACTCAGGTTCTTCTGCTTGGGAGGCAGAGGCTTAACCCCTGAGCCATCTCTCCAGCCTTGATCATCTTCTGTTGTCTTCAATATCTCCTTTTCTGTATGTTCCTTTCTTTCATTATATGCTTATTCTCAAGTCTTTCTAGTCTCAAAAATAACTGAAAATTTTTTCTCTCTTAACTGCAACAGCTTGAGATCATTTTTTCCTTCTTATCTAACCTTTTCAAATAAATAGTACATGTTCGCTCATCAGTCAATTACTTATGATTCACTAAGATCTGGCTTCTGCCCTCAGTCATGCTACTGAAAACATTCTTTTCATGATTACCAGTAATTTCTTTCTTATGAGTCTCATTTAATGCCTTATGTAACCTTTCTGTAGTGTTTAACACTGTTGAACACTATGTTCTTTCTTAGTTTTCTTATTAAATAGTCTCTGATCTTCCTCTCATCATTCTCACTTCCAGTTTTTTGCTTTGTACCTACTACGCAGGAATAAAAATTATATATTATTTTCTTTTTCCAGTTTTCTTGTAACTGTCACTTATTCTTATGATTTTAATTTTTATCATAAGCATAGTTCAAGATTCTTGGTCTTTACAGATTTCTTTAAAAACAGCTTTAAATATGTAACTACTGCTTCTTTTGTTTTTAAATAGTTTTATTTATTCTTTGGAAACCTTATAGATGCACATAATGGATTTTAATAAAATCTGTTCCCTCCCTCTTCTATATCCCTGAACCTGCCCCCAAATATGTCAGCCTCCTGCCTTCCTTTTTAGATCTGGACTCTGGAGATTCTCTCTCTCTCTCTCTCTCTCTCTCTCTCTCTCTCTCTCTCTCTCTCATATATATGGAAAGTACATTTGAGGTAAGATAGCTGTTATGACTGAGCTTCCAGCTATATATATTTGAGAGCCCATGATAAAGATAAAAACTGGTAGTTTTATCAGTCCCATGTGAGGCTGAGTAAGTCCACAGTGTGAGTGAGTGCATGGAGCCTAGCCTATAGAAGGCTATCTATGGTATGAGCATGCAGAGCCTGGTCCACAAGAAGGCTCTGGGAAGGCCTTTGTTTCTTTTCATTATTATTATATTTTAGAAGATTACACTTTTGGAAATACGTTTATTGTCAATAATTTAAAAAGTGGAGGTAGGAAAATTAAAATAAAAAGTGGCTTAAATTTCTGTTAGAAATAACCATCATTAACATTAGGTGAATATTTCCTATAGCTGAAGTTGTAACACATAAGAGTAATTTTAAGGTGGTCATGGTGACTTGGCATATACCTGTAATCTTAGTACTTGAGATGTGGAGATAAAAGGATCAGGATTTCAAGGCTATTATGACTACACAGCGAGTTTGAGGTCAGCCTGGTCTACATGCGACAGTCTCAAAATTTTTAAGGGTGAAGCATATTATAGATATTTTAAATAAAGCATTTCATTCAATTTCATTGATGCAAAACAGACTGAAGTTGAAATGAAGCAATATTGAACCTCAAATATTTACCTTTTTACCACAGGATTTATTTATTATATCATAGTTATGCACAGGTGTCAACTTGACTGTTGAGGGTTTGAGCTCTGGGCACAGTTGTAGAGAGTTGATGGTTGAGTTAAGCCCAGAGCAAACCTGAAGGAGATTGTCTAGCTGATGGGAAAGACCCAGCTCATGGTGGGTGGGATTAGGGCCCAGATAAATCACAGAGAGCTGGTTGAGAGAGTTGGCATCCTTCTGTTCACTTGGCCAGACATGCTGGTCTGGCAAGTAAGGTTTATCTGTCTCTCAGCCATTATGTGGTGATAGTGTAGCCAGTTCCTTCGGCCCTGGTGTTAGTGCATGCTCTCCCGTCAAGTTGCACTGAGAACTGTAACCAGAAATCATAAGAGAATAAAACCCGTGTTCCCTTAAGCCATTTGATGATCATTTATCAGCAACAATGTAGGCTGACTGCAACATATTTTATCATACATCTTAAAGTTAAGAAGTTTAAGCCAAATACTATAGTTTTTGGAACAATGTTTTATTAAATAAATATCTAACTTTAGGCATTGTTGACTGATACTCTGGATAAAAGAATGTAAGCATTAACATTTTTTTCTATCCTTCAGGTTTACTACTCCCCAAATTTTCTATGACTAACATTATTATGTGATCTATGTTTATTATATTTACTGTCTACTTAATAACCACAATTTTTACAGTTGTTCTGTTCTTTCTTTTTTGAGACAGGATCTCATATATCCCAGTTGACCTCAAGTTAGATTATTAGTTAAGGATGACCTTGGATTTTTTTGCCCCCCCCCCGCCTCTATCTCCTGAGTGCTGCTGGGATTACAAGTGTATGCCATTTTATGTGCTGCTGGAGATTGAATCCAGAGCTTTGTATGTGGTGGGCATTCAGTTCACCAACTAAGCTACACACACAGCCCCTGTTATTCTTTAATGGTACTATATAAAAACACACTCATTTTTGTCATTATAATAGTTATTATTGTCAATTTGACAAGAATTAGAATTACCCAGGAGACTAGTTTACAGGCACATCTAGGAGTGATTATCTAGATTAAGGTTAGCCTCTGAGAATGTCTGACCATTCGGTCATGAAGCTGTTGTGTCCTCTGCATGAGCTTTATTCGGGCATACTATTTCTGATTTATGGTGGATTATTTCTGGACTTACTTGACCTTAAGACTTTTGTGGGTTTAATAGAACTTGGTTCAGGCTGAGCATATTTAGCAACATGAACATTTTGTATTCCAAAATTAGGCATTTGATTTCTACCAGGGCCCAGTAGCATAAAAGGATTGGTTTTAATGTAAATATTTTTTACTGCAGTTGGTAAGGCCTTCCTCTAGAATTTCGAAGGATTTCAGTTTCTCCCACTTAAGTGTGTCACACACTCTTTATGGCTTTTTTCCCCTATACTGATATTTGCAACACTGTGGGATTCATGGAATAGTATGAATCAAGCAATAGACTGGTTGGCCTATAGTTCTTGCAGAACTCTATCCTGTCATGGACCTTACTCAGAGATGTCACACAGCATACAATATCCCTGAACTGTGGACTTGCGCTATCTCCAGAACCTGAGCAGGCTCATCAACTCCTGAAATTTCCTTTTCCTAGCAGATGGTTCGAGATTCCCAAGTTTGTCTTTTTCTTTGGACATGCCCCAAACCACTTGATCTGTGAAAATATACTATATTTCAGACTTATAAACCTTCTTGGGGTTTGTGTCCTTTACTTTGCATTCTACCAAGACCTAGAGTAAATTGTCTATATCTTGCTCATTTAGCCCAGTCATTACAATGCCATTGCTAAACTGACCAATGTAATATTCTTTGGTATATCTAAATAACCCAGACCACTTTTCTGTATATTGACAGATAGCATGAGTTAACAAAATATTGGGACAAAAATTTAAAGGGATAATGTTATTTGGTTTATGTAATTGAGGTTGTTTTCTGATTTTTTTTAATGATCGGGAAGGAAAGAGCATACTGTCATATTGCTGCTTATGTCATGTGTCTTGAAGCAAAAATATTATTTCTGGCATAGTAGCTGTGATGGTTAGAAATGATTGTCATTTTGACAGGCTCTGGAATTACAGAAGAGATGTCTTTGGACATACCTGTGAGGGATTATGTAGATGGCATTAATGGAAGCGGGGGGGGGGTGACCCACCTTCAATATGGGCAGCACTATTCCATGGGCTAGCATCTTGGACTGAATAAAAAGGAGAAATCTAGTTGAGTACCAGCATTCATCTCTTTTTGCTCTTGACTGCAGACACAAGGTGACCAGCCAGCTCTGTTGCCATGTCTTCCCTAACATGGTATACTGGCTGCAAAATCAAAATGTCAGTAAAACAAACCTTTCTGTAAGTTTTTCTTTTAATTTAGCAGGTTAGTACTGTAGTTCATGGGGCTCATGGCTAGTAAGACTGTTGATGCCTCTTCTGTCCCAGCAGCCTGCATGGCACCTTTCAGTACTATGAATACCAACTATCAGGGAGGAAGCCTCCAGATTAGTTCCAGCTTGATTTCTTCAACTCTTGCAACCATGGTGGTCAATCAATGGGATGTCAGGAGCTTATATTGCTTTGGTATTTCTTAGGGCTTCCTTGAACAACTAATATAGCGGTATTCCACACCTAGCATTGAGATTTTTGTTTAATAGTCTACAGCTTATAAGAACAGCATTATCTAACTATACAGAGTATTTACCTTTAAATTATATATTTTTTAAATTGGGTTAAAAGGCAGTAGGTTTCCATATACCTTTTTTATAAACCATTCATTTTGGCTGAACATTTTCTAAACCCCTATCTGCCTGTCTTTGTGTCTCCATCTTCCCTTATCACTTCCCTCTCTACTTTCAGATCACATATGTTTTACTAATCCCTGTCCATTAAGAATTCCCCCTGTGGCACCTTTCTATATGCCTGAATTCTACAAGTTTTCCAAGTTGAAAGCACAAAACTAAAAATTTGAGACTAGGATTCACTTAATAGAGAGAACATATGGTTTTTATGTTTCTGGGCCCAAGTTATCTCTCTTGGTCCAACTTTTTCCAAGTTCCACTCATTTATCTGCAAATTTCACAAACTTCTTTTCTTTATAGCTGATTAAAATTTCATTGTGTGTATCTACCACATTTCTATTATCCATTCATCAATGAACATCTGGATTGATTTCATTTTCTAGCTATTGGAATAGAACAGTAATGAGGATATATAAACTATATTTCCATAGGAAGATGTAGAATCCTTTGGGTATGTCCAGGAGTAGTGTAGCTGAGTTATATGGTAGTTCTATTTCTAGACTTTTGGGAATCCTTCAGACTGACCACTGAACACTAGTTCCCACCAACAGTATGTGAGTGTTTTCTTCTTCCACATCCATGCCAACATTTGTTATCATTTCTATTCTTGATTATGGCCTTTCTTACTGGAGTGAGATGGAATCTTAAAATATTTTAACATTCATGTCTCTGATGGTTGAATATATTGAATACTTTTAAGTGTTTACTACACATTTATATTTCTTCTTTTGAGAACTTTCTGTTCAGTTTCATATTAACAAAAACAGTGTGGTACTGGCATATAGAACAATGGAATAGAGGGCAAAGATGAGTTTATGCAACTTCAGTCAACTGATTTTTGACAAAGGTTCCCCCCAAAAAAGCAGGCGCTGAGAATTCTCGGTATCAGCATACAGAAGAATGAAACTAGATCCTTCTCTAGTTGTGTCTTATTGACAGTTTTGGAGAATGGCCAAGAGCAAAGGGAAAATTCTGTAATGTTTGGGGCCTTTAGACCTCTTTGGCCAACATTTCGTCAGTAAGTGCCACATTCCTGTTACTTCTACTATAATTAAAATTTTTTTTATTATTTATTCAATTGTGCATGCGTGCGTGCGTGCGTGCGCGCGCGTGTGTGTGTGTGTGTGTGTGTAGAACCACGGGCGAATTCGGGAACCACCATGGACCATCTCCACCTCCTCCTTGTTTACTCTGCCCTGGGATTCACAGGCTCTACCCTACCAGGACCAGAAACGCGGCCGCCCCCGCTTCTGCCTGGCGTCTATACGTGGGGTCTAGAATCTGAACTCAGGACCTTCTGCCTGCAAAGCAGAGGCTTAACCCCTGAGCCAACTCTCCAGGCTCACTACTAGTATAATTTTGTCCCTGGGTTCTAAGTAGATCAGCTCAAATCCTTTACTCCTCAGCATAAAGACTGACCATTCTTGTTCCTTTCTTTAAAAGACATTTTTTTTAAACATATTACTGGCCTAGGATGTTCTTTTGCGGTTATTTCCCATAATCTTAGGGTTTTTCTATTAGTCCTCCTGTCCCTCCTATCTCCCACGTCCTTCCTATTTCCCATCTCTTCATTCCCCTCTATGTAATTTTTCCCCAGTTGTTCCCTCCTCACACTTATTCGGGATCCTAAATCTCCCCTTTAAAAGGTTTCACCTTAACCATCCCTTCCCATCTTCAAACTTATAGGTCTTTTTTTTTGGAATTTTCTGGGTCTTACAATGCTTCCAATCTAAATAGATTGACAAGGATATCAATTCAGTCTTCTGCATATAAGAGAGAACATAACTCTCTGCATCTGAGATACCTCAGTCAATATTAAGGTTTCTAGTTCCATCCATTTATCAGAAAATTCCATAATCTCATCCTTTCTGATGGCTGAGTAATACTCTATTGTGTGTATGTACCATATTTTCCTTATCCATTCCACTGTTGATGGGCATGTTGGCTAATTCCATTTTTTCACTACTGTGAATAGAGCTGCAATGAACATAGATGAACAAGTGTCTTTGTAATACGATGTAGAGTCTTTGGGGAATATTCCAAGGAGTGGTATAGCTGAGTCATATGAAGTTCCATTTTAAGCTTTCTGAGAAAAACTCACACTGATCTACATAAAGTCTGTACCAGTTTATACTCCACCAGCAGTGAATAAGTGTCCCTTTTTCTAGCAATCTCTGTTGTTTGTGTTCTTGATCTTAGTCATTCTGACTGGGATAAGATGGTATCACAGGGTTGTTTTGATTTGCGTTTCTCTGATAATCAGGGAAGTTGAGCATCTTTTAAGGTATTTGTCTGACATTCAATTTCTTTTTGAGTGAAATCCCTGGTTTAGTTCCAGGGCCCATTTTTTTTTTCTCTATACTATATACAATGTTTTTTCTCCTACATTTTATTTTTTCTAATCTTTTACAGAACAGAAGCTTTTTAATTTCATGAAGTCCGATTTCTTGATTATTGGTCTTAGTTCCTTGGCATTTGTTGTTCTGCTTAGGAAACTTTACCTATCCCTATCAATTCAAGTGTACTTCCTGCTCTTCTAATAGTTTCAGAGTTTCAGGTCTAATATCAAGGCCTTTGATCCATTTGGAGTCAACTTTTGTATAAGCAAAGAGGCAACAGTCAATTTTTATTCTTCTACATGTAGATGTCCAATTTTCCCAGCACCACTTGTTGAAGATATTGTCTTTTCTACATTGTGCATGTTTGGCACCTTTGTCAAAAATTAAGTGGCTATTATGTGTGGGAGTTTATATCTAGGTCCTCTGTTCTGATCCATTGGTCAATGTATCTGTTTTTGTGCCAGTAACAAGATGATTTATTACGATAGCTCTGAAATATAGCTTAAAATCTGGCATGGTGATTCCTCTAGCAGTCTTCTTATTGCTCCCAATTTTTTGACTAATTGTGGTTTCTTGTTCTTCCATATGAATTTTGAGATTTTTTTCCAGTTCTGTGAAGAATTACATTGGTATTTTAATTGTAATTGCATTGAATCTGTATATTGCTTTGGGTAGGATGGTCATTTTCACAATATTGATCCTACTAATTAATGAGCAAGAAAGATCTTTCCACCTTCTAGTTTCTTTAATTTCTTTTAGCAATGTTTTGTGGCTTCCATTGTGCAGGTCTTTTATTTCCTTGGTTATTCCAAAGTATTTTATTTTCTTTTTAGCTATGGTGAATGTGATTGATTCTCTCATTTCTTTCTCAGCTTGTTTGTCTCTGGAAAAAAGGAGGCTACTGATTTTTGCATGTTGATATTTTTTTCACTTGACACTTTACTGAAGTTGTTCATTAATTCGAGTAGTTTCTTGGTGGAATCATGTGGGTTTTGAAGTATAGAATCATATCATCTGCAAATAGGGATATTTTGACTTCTTCTTTACCTATCCATATTCCTTTTATTTCCTTCTATTGCCTTATTGCTCTAGCTAGGACTTCAAGCACAATATTGAACAGGAGTGGTGACAGTGGACAGCCTTGTCTCATTCTAGATCTAAGTTGGAATGCTTCAAGTTTTTCTTATTTAGGATGATGTTTGCTTTAGGCTTGTTGTAAGCCTTTATCAAGTTGAGATAGGTCCCTTCCATGCCTATTTTCTCCAAAATTTTTATCATGAAGAGATGCTGGATTTTATAGAACACCTTTGCTGCATTGATTGAGAGGATCATATGATTTTGGTTTTTGAGTCAGTTAATATGATGAATCATGTTTATTGATTTATGTATGTTAAGCCATCCTTGCATTCCTGGTATGAACCTGGCTTGATCATGATGTATGATCCTTTGGAAATATTTTTTGATTCAGTTTTCTAGTATTTTATTGAGGATTTTTGCATCTGTGTTCATTAGTGATATTGGCCAATAATTCTCTTTCTTTGATGTGTCTTTGTTTGGCTTTGAATCAGATTTATATTGGCTTCATAAGAAGAGTTTGAGATTATTCCTTCTTTCTTTATATTCTGGAACAATTTGAGGAGAAGTGGTATTAGTTCTCCTCTGAAGGCCTGGTAGAATTCTTCACTGAATCCATCTGATCATGGCGTCTTTTTTTAGTTGGGGAGACTTACTGTTTTAATTTCATCTCTTGTTATTATTGGACTATTTAACATATCTATTTCATCTTGAGTCAATTTTGGTAGGTTGCTTGTGTTTAGGAATTCATCCATTTCCTTTTGTTTGTTCAATTGAAGAAAGTATAAATTTTCAAAGTATGTCCTTTTGATTCTCTGGATTTCTTCAGTATCTGTTGTAATTTCCCCCCTTTTCATTTATGATTTTATGGATTTGAATGTTCTCTCTTCTTTTGGTAGAGAGGCTAGGGGCCTGCCCATCTTTTTTATCTTATCAAAATCCCAGCTCTCAGTTTCATTGATTTTTTTTATATTGTTTTTTTCAGTTCCAATTCATTGATTTCTGCTCAGATCTTAGATATTTCTACCCATGTGCTACTTTTGGGATTGGTTTGCTCCTTTTTTCTAAGGCTTTCAGGTGTAACATTAAGTTATTTACTCAGGATTTTTCTTCTTTTGTGATATAGGCACTTAGTGCTATAAACTTTCCTCTCAGAATTACTTTCAGTATGTCCCATAGATTTTGATAGGTTGTGTCTTCATTTTCATTGACTTCAAGGAAGTTTTTAATTTTCTGTTTTATTTCATTTTTGACCAATTCCTCATTTAAAAATGTGCTATTTAGCTTCCATGAGTTTGTGTAGTTTTTATTGTTTAATTTTTAAAATAATTTTTAATTAATTTTTTTATTCAATTGTGCGTGTATGCGTGTGTGTGTGTGTGTGTGTGTGTGTGTGTGTGTGTGTGTGTAGAACTACGGGCGAATTCGGGAACCACCATGGATAACCTCCACCTCCTCCTTGTTTACTCTGCCCCAGATTCACAGGCTCTGCTCTACCAGGACCAGAAGCACAGGCCGTCCAGAGGGACGTCTATACGTGGGGTCTAGGATCGAAACTCAGGACCCTCCGCCTGCAAGGCAGAGGCTTAACTCCTGAGCCACCTCTCCAGCCCCTATTATTTGTTTTATTGTAAATATCTATCTTTATTCTGTGATGGTCAGATAGTATGCAATGAATCATTTCAATTTTTTCTGTATATATGGAGGTTTGATTTGTGTGTTAATATGTTGTCTATTTTCAAGCATATTCCATGAACTGCTGAGTAGAATGTGTATTCTTTAGTGTTTGGGTGAAATGTTCTGTAGATATCTGTAAGGTCCATTTGATTTATGGTTTCATTTAACTCAAATGTGTATCTGTTTAGCTTTTGGCCCATTGATCTGTCCAATGGTATGAGTGGAGTATTGAAGTCTCCTGCTACTACTGTGTTAGGGTTGATTAGTTGTTTTGTCTTCGGTAGTATTTGTTTGATGAATTTGGGTGCTTCCATGTTTGGTGCATGTATGTGTAAGATTGTAAGATTTTCTTGCTGGAATTTTCTCTCTACTAAGACGTGGTATCCATTTGCATCTTGTATGGTTTGCTTTAGTTTGAAGTCTATTTTGTCTGATATTAAAATGGCAACTCCTGCTTATTTCCTTTTTCCATTTGTTTGGAATACTTTTGACCATTCTTTTACCCTGAGAAAGTGTTATCTCTCAAGGCGA
This sequence comes from Typhlomys cinereus, assembly GCA_023101885.1. Classification (NCBI taxonomy): domain Eukaryota; kingdom Metazoa; phylum Chordata; class Mammalia; order Rodentia; family Platacanthomyidae; genus Typhlomys; species Typhlomys cinereus. Next base: position 2,706,060 of record JALPQD010000237.1, on the reverse strand, counting down.
GGTGTGTTTCATGAAGGCAGAGAATTGATAGATCATGATGTTTGGTCCAAGTTTTGAGCCTGTGTCTCTTGATTAGGGAGTTAAGCCCATTTATATTTGAAGTTATTATTGAAAGGTGATTAATGGTTCCTGATATGTTGTTGATTTTGTGGTGTTTGTTTTTTTTTAATGTCTCATTCTGCTCTTGTGCTGATATAATTTATTCCCTTTAGCTTCTTTGATGTGTTTATCCTTATCTTCTACCTTGCACATTTCTTCCAGTATTCTCTGTAGCCCTGGCTTAGTGGCCATATGGTCTTTCAGTTTGTTTTTGTTATGTTATATTTTATTTCACCTTCTATTATGACCAACAGTTTTACTGGATATAAGTATCTGGGTTGGCATTTGTGTTTATTCAGAACTTGTATTGTGTCTCTCCAGGCCCTTCTGGCTTTTATAGTTTATATTGAAAAGTCAATTGTTATTTTGATGGGTTTACCTCTAAATATGACTTGTTCTTTTTGTATTGCAGCTCTTAAGACCTTATATTTAATGTGTATATTTGGTGTGTGGCCTATCATATGTCTCAGGGTGTTTCATTTTTTTGTAGTATTTGGTGTTCTGTATGTCTCTTGAATCAGAATGGGTATCTCATTTTTAAGTCAGGGAAGTTTTCCTCTATTATCTAATTTATTGTGCATGGTGAATCTTTCTTTTGTGTATCTGTTTTTGGGATACCCATGATGTGTATGTTGGGCCTTTCAATGGTGCTCCAGAATTCCTATATGTTCATTCAAGTGTATTTTTCAGCTTCTCAGTTTCTCTCATTGACTTATGAATCTCTTCCATCTTATCTTCCAATTCTGAGACTCTGTCTTCCACATGATCAGTTCTATTTTTGGGACTCTATATTGAATTTTTTACACTGTTTGGATTTTTTTGTTCCAGTGTTGTTTCAATCTGTTTTTTTCTTTTTAGTGTTTCTATGTTTGTTCGTAGATCAACTTGTTTTTTTTTTTCTTCAGTGCTTCAAGATCTGTTTTCTGTCTCTATTTTTTTCATTCTATTTGTGTTTTGTTTGTTTTTGTATTCTTGGAATTTTTTCCTGAGTTTGTTGTGTTCTTCTTGAAATGTGTTTAGGCACTTATCTATGTCTTCTCAGAGCTCTTTGAACAAATTCATATTCGATCTTTGACATTAGTTGTGTTGGTTATTGTTCTCTTGGATACCTTCCAATGGGCTATCTTTTGTGGGATTTGACACATTATCTTTGGTGATATTGAGCTAATGTTTTCAACAGTGACTGTGTTCTCTGCTTCTTGGTTCAACTCTTTTAAGTTTGTCATTGCATTTTTCATCATTAAATCTCACAGTTTTTTCTTTCTGCCTGATTTCTTGCTCTTTTTTATAACTCTGGAGAAGAGTACTGAAAAGTAACCATATCACAATGTTAAGACTACATTGCCTTGATATTTCCTCTGCCAAGCTCTGGAGTTCAGTTTCAGGGAAGCTTTCAGAATGAGGCCAAAACTTCACTAAACTCTCTACCAACATATGGCTCCATGTGCCACTTGTCCAGTTCCAAGCGCAGTCTTTGTTCTGCTCTGGACCATCACAAGCTGGACTTCCATTATCTTGGTTTCTAATGATCTTTCTTTCTTCCAAGCTCTCACAAGAAAGACCCATTTGGCTCTGTCTCCAAGACACAAAGGCTTTCCCAATGCAAAGCCCCGAAATTCTCCATATTTCTCTCAATGAACAGTTCCAAAGGTACAGTAGCCACATCACATTGGCCATACTGCTGGGTACCAACTTCTCTCAGCTTCACAAACAGCCTCACTTTTGGTACCAGATTCTGTTAGTCTCACACAGCAACACCCCACTTCTCTGGTACCAATTTCTCTTAACTTCAAAGCACTTCACGTTGTGGTACCAGGTGCTCTTAATCTCATAGTAATATCCCACTTCTTGGTACCAGTTTCTTTACTAGTTATTCTTTTCTGTGAGAAAACATGCAGAGTCAAGCAATTTAAGAGGGAAAGGAGATTTATTCAGTCTACAGTTCCAGAAAGGAGATGCAGTCCTTCATGGTGGATGTGACATGGCTGGAGCCAGAAGCTGGAGGAGGCCTAGGTCATCCATCCATTCATGGGTCTAAGAGCTGCAAGACTCCAGCTGCAAAAGCAGACCTCTCTTAGAAGTAGGGTAGGACTAATCCACCTCAAGACTCACCCCTTGTGACTGCCTTCCTCTAGGAAGACTTCACCTACTTAAAGTGCCATGACTTCCCAAGCCCATAAGACTGTGGGGGACACATTTCAAACCATGACAATGCATACTTGTGCATGTGCTTGTATGGGTGTACATGCACATGCATTGCATGCACGTATGTATGAAGGGCAGGGCTCAAGTTGAATGCCTTTCCTCTGTTGTTCTCCTCAATTTTTTGAGACAGGGTAAGTCACTGAACCTAGAGCTCACCAAGTGACTAGAATGGCTGGCTAGTTCTAGGGATCCACATGTCTCTATCTTCATGGCATCAGGGTTATAGGTGTGTAGACGGTTTACATGTGTGCTGGGATCCAAACTCAGGTCCTCATGCTTGTGTAGCAAGCCTTTTTACTGACTGATGCCATTTCCTCAGTTTTTTTTCCTATGTGCAACTAAAATGTGTTTTTTTTTTCCACCTGAATTCTAATTCCCTGTTATGTTTATTTTCTCATTATCTACTATAGACTCATCAGTGCTAGCTTCATATAATCACTATTCCTTCATGCGAATACATTTTTCTTTACAAGTATATTCTTCCAATTTTTTACTAGGCAATGTTATAATGAGTGGCTGCAATCTACTTATCAGAATGTGGTTTTCACTGTCAGGCAGTGCTCCAAAATCTCATCTTATCTTTAAAAATACTTCCAGTACTAACTTTATTAGAACCAACTTTATTTGGAATCTGGCTCTGGGATTGAACTTGAGGTACCAGTTATTCATTAGGGATCAATTCCTTTTAAAAGAAAAAGGGGGAAAGTGGGGGCTGGAGAGGTGGCTCAGGAGTTAAGCCTCCGCCCTTGCAGGCGGTAGGTCCTGAGTTCGGATCCCAGATCCCACGTATAGACGCCAGGCGGAAGCGGGGGCGGCCTGCGCTTCTGGTACTGGTAGGGCGGAGCCTGTGAATCCCGGGGCAGAAGGAGGTGGAGGCGTCCATGGTGGTTCGCGAATTCGTCCGTGGTTCTACACACACACACAGACACACACACGCGCGCGCACATACACACACACATGCGCACAGTTGAATAAATAATAATAATAAAAAAAGAAAAAGGGGGAAAGTGTATTGATATAAGGAAGAAACTGACTTGCAAGGCAGGCTTGACAAAATCTTAGTCAATATATCAGGAACTTGGGAGTTTATCTATGCTCAGTTGTTTTAGACTGTTTTTTCCTCCCACTCTGATAATTGGTATTAATTGTTAACCTGACATCTAGGAGGCAGGTCTCTGGGCCCACCTGAAATGTATTCTCAAATTAAGGTAGGTCCTTTAACCTGTCTGTAGGGAATTTTCTTTTCTTTTTTAAAAAATTTTTTTTGTTCAATTGTGCATGTGCGTGTGTGCGTGTGTGTGTATGTATGTATGCGTTTATGTAGAACCACAGGCAAATTCGGGAACCACCATGGACCGCCTCTACCTCCTCCTTGTTTACTCTGCCCCTGGATTCACAGGTTCCGCCCTACCAGGACCAGAAACACAGGCCGCCCCTGCTTCCTCCTGGTGTCTATACGTGGGGTCAGATTCCGAACTCAGGACCTTCTGCCTGCAAGGCAGAGGTTTAACCCCTAAACCACCTCTCCAGCCCCTAGGGAATTTTCTTGAATGCATAATTGATGTAGGAACACTCAGCCCAATGTGGGCAGGATAATTCCTAATGCAGGTGATCTAAGACTATAAAGATGGAAATGCTAGCTAACCACTAACAAGGAAGCATAAATGAATCTATCTTTTGCTTTCTGTTCCTAACTGTGGATGTAACATGGCTAGTTCCTTAGGCCCCTGCTGCTGTGACTTTCCTGATAGGATCAACTGTAACCTGGAATTGCCTTTTGGAATAAAATCTTTTCCCCTGTGTTGCTTGGGAGCGTGTTTTGTTGCAGAAACACAAAGTGAAACCAAAATACAGATTCATATCAGAGCAAGGAAGTGTATTCCTTGCTCTAATGAACCTGACTGTATGGCTTTTAAAGGAACTGTTTTGTGGAAGGAATGTGCAGGACTTTGAAACGTTACTGTAGAAAAGGTGTAAGCAGAGCATGGAACATTCTAGTGGGAGCATGGAAGAAAGTAATGCTGAGGGAAATGTGGAGGCCTGGCTCATGATGTTACAGGGGGGAATCAGAACTCACTGGGATAATGATGGAAAGTTATGTGATATTTCGGCCAAGAATCTGATTTCATTCTGCCTGTGTCCTAAGAAACCTAGTTAGTTGAGTTGAACTTGAATATAATGTTGGTTTGTTTGGTAGAAGAAAATTTAGGACAGGAGAGAATTCAAACTGGTGCTGAGAAGGTGTTAAAGAGGTCAGTTGTAAACTGTTAAGTGTTAAAGAGGTCAGCACCATTGAAGACAGTGTTAGAACAATAAGAAAAGTATGCTGACGGCAAAGCATCACCATCTAGAGGCTCCATTTATGAAGCTCCAAGTTCATTTAGAAGATTTGAATGAATTTCCTGTCTGAAAGCAGCACCTAGGAGACACCAGCAAAGTTTCTCGAGGGTCAGCATAGAAGTTGATGCAGGTTTGTCCTGTTATCCAGTCTCCATCCTGAGCTAGCAGCAGAGTTTTGTAACATTTTCCAGGTGTTGCTTATGCAAGCATTAGTGAGGCAACATTGAATAAATCAAGGAAAACAGCTAAAGCCTGTCAAAGTATGGTGGCATAATGAACAAGAGAAGGCAAAACCTAAAGTTGCAGTAGAGACCCTAGGATATTGTAGGTGCCAAGACCATGAGAAATGCATAGAGGAAAGCTGTACTGACGCCATCCAGAATTTTTGTGTGCCATAGATAGCAGTTCTTAAGATAAAAGCTTCCGATTTCATTATTTCCTTGTGTGTATGATGTGTGCATTTGTATTTGTGTGTATTTGCATGTGAGTGCATCATCTATGTGTGAATATGGACGTGTACATGTTATAGTATGAATGTGGAGATTAGTAGGCAACCTCAGGTTTTGGCCTTGCCTTTCACTTTGACCGGGTCTCTTGTACTTCCTTAGCCTCCACTCCACTGTCACATATGCCAAGCAAATTGCTCTGCGAACTTCTAGGGATTCTCCTTTCTCTGCCTCCCATCTTCTATAGCCAACTAGTGGAAAGCAGTCTTTGGGATGCTACCTGCAAGAAAAGGAAATCTCATTCCTTGATAAAAATTCACAGAAGGATAAAAAATGTTAAAATCATGAGCTTCTCATGAAAAACAGAAATACAGAAATTCACTGGCATCTAACCCACTGATGTTTTCTGAAGCCTTAAAGCAATAAGGCCATATCCTGAGACCTTAGGGATTTCTGCTTATATTGAAATGTCTCACATAGACTTTCTCTGTGTCCCACAATAAATATCAGGAATGTCAGAGCCTAAAGATGGAGAGTACCAACAATATGCAGTAGCCAGAATTGGGCTGCCTGACCTGCACTGACATGCATGGGTCACAGGGGATAAGGCTCCAGGCAGTAGTATCCTTAGAGGCAAGGGATTAAACCTCATAATAGAGTTCCCATACTAACGGGGAGCACAGTGGACTATGCCACTGAGTCCTGAACCCTCACTAGGGTGGAGGACTCAGAGAGAGGTTTGGCATTCACACAAAAGGCTGCTCCAAGGGATGGGAGGGAGGAAGGGGAAGGCACTGGGAGAGGAGGAGGGAAGGAGAGGGGGATAGGAAGGCGGAAAGGAGGGAGAATGCAATGGGGGACTACTGGGGAGGGTAGAGGGGAGGGAGAGGATGGGGTACCTATTGAGCTTGTATGATTAAGAAAAAAATAAAATGTAGGAGAAAATTAAAAAAATATATCAGGAATGTTGATTCTCTGGCTCTCAGATTGGCCATCCAAGCATGCACCAGCTTTCCTCTAGATAAGAGATCTCTCTCATATCCCTTTCCTATCTCTCCTTCCATTTAATCAAAAGTTCTGTGCCTGGATTTGCATGCAGATTCCAATCTCCTTGACTGTAAATAAAGTCTGACCTGGGCAGTGGATTTTTTTTAACCATTCTCCCTCTTGGAGAATGATGGATTTTCCTACCTGTTTTGGCCCAACTTTCTCTCTATTTCTGTCTCTATTTTTTTCTTTTTTCTGCTTTTCACATTTCTTAGCCCAAGGTCAGCTGCATGAGCAGTTATGCTTAGACATGCTATACTTAGGCAACTTTTAGAAGATAATGGCCTAGAGAGAGCCATCCTAGAAAAAAAAACTCCTTAAAGATACTTGTGCCCTGCTTATGGCTTTTACATGAGGTCCAGGGGTTTAAACTAAGATAGCAACACTTTATCAACTGAACCATATCCCCATCCCAAAATTTACTATTTCTTGCTAGTTCTGCTACCATCCTTCTGGGCACTTCTGTTGTCCTATTAGGTCCTCTCCCCTTGTACCATGTTTGTGGCAGCATGGTGGGAAATCTCTCTCTCCTCTTTGTGTATATTCCACAAGAAGATTATACAGAGGAGATAATCAGACATCTGGGAATAGTATGCGAATCTGGGCATGGGACGTCTGATTTGTAGGAAAAGGTAGGGATATGGCAGAACTCTCCTAATTCTAGTGCATGATTGGATGGGCAGCCTTGAGAGAATCAACATCCTGATATATAGTGGACTGTCTCCTGGACTCTAGTTCAGCACAATGGCTTATTCAGAGTTTGTTTACAGGCCATTACAACTTGCATTCTTACTATGGTAAGTTTGGAAATATAGTATATTGAGAATTACATCTTTCTTTTGAACACTATTTTTTTATTTCTTTATTCCTCTCTATTTCTTCTTTTAGGTTGCATAGCCCACATCCCTGATGCATTTCATCACCTCAGAATAGAATTCCAGGGAATAAGAGGTGAAAGAAGGCAAGATATGTCAGTAAGAACTTCAGCTGGTTTAAGACACATTTCAGCATGTCTTAAAATGTCATTGGAAGCCATTTTACTTGTTAATATTTTTTTTTCTGAAGAAAGAAGCACTTTAAATTGGTGTACTGCAGACATGGAGAGAACAGTATATTTTATTTCTCAGATATTGATTCCCATGATGTGGTACTGTGGAGAACCACCTAGCAGAAAGTGGATTGGACACCACCTGTTGCAAATGAAATCTTATTCCTTGACAAAAAGCATGAAAGACTGAAAGAAATTATAAACATGAGCTTTCCATGGAAAAACGGAAGTACAAAAATGGCAGTCTAATCCACTGGCACTTTCCGGAGTCCTTAAGAATTAAGGCTATAGTCTGAGATCTTAATATTTCTGTCTATATGGGAAGTGTCTCATATATAGACAGACTCTTAGACCACTAGCTATCAGGATGTTGATTCTCTCAAGGCTGCCCATCCAATCATGCACTAGAATTAGGAGAGCTCTGTCATATCCCTATCTTTTCCTACAAATCAGACGTCCCATGCCCAGATTCGCATACTATTCCCAGATGTCTGATTATATCCTCTGTATAAATAAAATCCACAGAACTGGGCGGAGGTTTTCACCACACTCTCTCCAGGAGGATGGTAGACTTTTCCATTTGTTTCACTCCACTTTTCTTTATATTTCAATCTCTCTGTGTTTCTTTATCTTTCCACTTTTTAAAGGTATTCCTCAGCTCCAGGACATCTTCACTGGTCACCATGCTTGGACATAGTATACTGAGAGAATTTTCAAGAAAGAATCTTACAATGAAATGTCTTACATAGACTTTCTGTGTCTCACAATAAATATCAGGAATGTTGATTCTCTGGCTCTCAGATTGGCCCTCCAAGCATGCAATGGAAAATAAGAGAGTTCTCCCATATCCCTCCCATATTTCTCTTTCCAATTAGAAGTCTCCTGCCCCTGCTCTCTGTTTCCCCTTGAATGGTACTATGAATTTAATTCTAATTCTGGAAAAAAATAACTTCATTATGGTAGTTGGAAAAGGTTCCCAGGGTACTTGATGTTTTGAGTACATGGGCAACATGAGCACTGCTTAGGATCTGGTGTGAGTATTGCACAGAATGGGAACATGGCGATTCTCTGACAACTGAAAATTGGTTGCGCTTGTATCACTGAATGATAATATCTTCAGTGTCTCTAGAGGTAGTCATCTCATGGTAGGTACCAGCAAGACAGCAGAAGATAGAAATTCTTAAAGTATATTTAAGGTAAAGAAGATGTTGTGTATAGCAGGAGAGAGAGAATGGCAAACATTATAAAGTAACTCTTTGAAAAATTGAGTCATATTAATATTTGAAGCATCCTTTGCTTAGTCGTATATTATAAATTCAGTACTAACATTATGTAATTAGTTGGATTTAATGTAATTACAAAGAGGAAAACAAGCTGGATATTTCAATTATATTCTAGTAAATTGAGGCCAAACATTCAAATGATAGGGGAAATACCATTCATAATTTCCCAAAATTAATATGGATATTTAAATTTTATTACATGCAAATAATTATTATATAATAATAATGTGAGCATAACTTATTTGAATAGCATTTTTATCAACAGAGGCTTTCGTTTAAGGTGAATGAGTCAGATATAGATCTACATATCTTGAGGGAATTTATGAGCTCTAACCCAATTCCTGAATTTCCTTTCCATTTAATTCATGTTCATGGTTATGGACACATTTTGAGAGACACTGTTACACTTGTTTCTGTACCTGCAGCCTGGCGTGATACCCAAGTCATAGCAAATGCTCAAAAATAGATGTGAGTTCCTATGGTAATAATCCTGAATTCTTTATCAAATTATGTTTTTAAATTTTACGTTTATATATTTATTTGGCATGTGTGTGTGCAGGCCTGAATGCTGTGGTGTGCATGTGAAAGTCAGAGGATACTTATAGAAGTTGGTTCTCTTCTATCCTCATGGATCGGAGATTGAATTCAGGTTGCCAGGCTTGGCAGCAAATGCTTTTTTTTAGAGTCATTTTGCTGGCCCAAACTGATTATTTTGTTTTTGGTCAGTTAACATTTGTCTTTAAGGGCGTTTCAATGTTCATTTTATCCACTAATGTTATTAGATATAGATTTGTGTACTTCTAAGTTAGAAGAATCATCTTTTCTGATTTTCTCTCCTTCTGAAATAAATTTATTTAAGCTAATAAATAGATTAAAATATTATCATTTGAGATGGAAGGGAGATTCAGGGATAAAGTTAAATCTCATAAATTCCCCCCAGATATATACAATAGATAATTATGTTGGTCAGATCTGCCACATTCACCTTTTTTTAATTAATTAATTTATTTTTTCCACTCATGCAAACTTAACAGGTACCCCAGTCCCCTTCCTCCTTCCACCCCTCCACAGACCTCCTTGCTCCCTCCCCCCTTTTCCCCTTCCTTCCCCCCTCCTTCCCTTTCTCCCAGTACCCCCTCTCCCACCCATCCCTGGAGCATCCTTTAGTGTGCATGTCAAACTTCCCTCTGGGTCCTCCTCTCTGATGAGGTGTAAGGACTCAGTAGCATTGCCTAGGGCTCTTTCTTGTGTTCCCCTTTAGTATAGGAACACTATTGTGGCTGTTAATCCCTTGCTTCTAAAGATCCTAGTGTCTGTGATCCATGCTAGACTTTGTGGGGGTCAATGACATGTCGGTCATTGAGCAGGTCATGCAAAGTCCTATTATGGTTACTTCGGCACTAATTTGTGTGGAGTATCTTGCATATCGTTGCTCCTCCCTATCTTTAGGCTCTTACAATCTTACCGCTCCCCTCTTCCACAAATTTCCCTGAGCTTTAGGATGGGGAGAGATTACATCCACATTCACCTTAAATGTAAACATTTGTTGATATCAGTGTTGTGCAAATTAGTTATGCTTCTATTAATATCATATAACAGCTATTACATGTGAATAATATATTCTTCTGAGCATGCGGAGTTAAAATTACTGGTCTTATATCAATAAGACACGTTTGTGAATAAAATACTTTTCAAAAATAGTATGATACTATTTGATAATCTATATATCTTTTTATTATATTTATTTTTTCCCAATCGTGCAAGTTTAATAGGTACCCCAGTCCCCTCCCTTCCTTCACCCCTCCCCAGTCCTCCTTGCACCTTCCCCCCTTTTCTCTTTCCTTTCACCCCCTCCCTCCCTTTCTCTGAGTGCCCCCTCTTCCCCCCTCCCATTTCCTGGAGCATCCTTTAGTGTGAAACTTCCCTCTGGGTCTCCACTCTTGTGAGGTGTAAAGACTCAGCGGCATTGCCCAGAGCCTTTTCTTGAGCTCCCTTTGAGTATGGGAACATTATTATGACTGTTAACCCCTTGCCTCTAAGGATCCTAGTGCCTGTGATCCATGTCAGACTTTGGGGGGGTCGTTGACATGTCAGTCATTGCACAGGTCATGCAAAGTCCATGATAATCTGTATGCCTTGATTAGCTCCATTGATATTGAAGAACTGATAAACATTTTACCCATGATTTTAGATATAGACTGTAGTCCTAAAAAGCAGAATTTTGGTTTTGGCTTGGTTAATTGCTTAATGCAATACTTGAACCAGCACTCTTGTCTTAATTAGTATAATATTTCCCAACGGAGTTAACTGGTTTTGACATTTCATCTCTTCAGTGTCACTGTAGGAAATAAAAATGGACACATGAGCAAGTTAGTGAACATGAGGATGTTAGAATGCTATATATGTGCTCAATGTGTCTAGGAATCAAAGCAAAACATAGCAATCATTTATTTGGAAGAGCAGATCTATAGAGTTTATCAGTGCCATCCCACTGATGGCATGAGAAGACAGGTCTTATAGGCAGTCAGCTGGCTTGAATTAAAGGCCACATCACTAGGAGAGAAAATTTGTTGAAAATGATGGTATGTGAGATGAAATGATCATTTCCTTCTTGACAATTATGAAGTTAGGATAGATAGTGTGGGAGGTGTAAGGGTTATGAAGAGCATTAGGTGTAAGAATAACAAGGCAGAGTAGGAGAATAGTATTTAGTACAGATGGCAATATAATATATTGCCGCTATATTACAGGGCATATTAACTGGCTAAAGAAACAATTTTAAAGCTAGAGAAATTAACATTTTCAAAGAATCTTTCTAAAGAACAAGAATTGGTAAATCTTAATATAGAACAAGAATTAAATTTAATTAAAATTGGAAACATCAATTCATTTTTGAACTATAAATACTTTGATAACTGAATGAATGAATATCACAGAAATTCATGGGGGTTTAAAAAAGTGCTTTTGCCTGTTATGACTAATTTTTGTGTAGAAATGCCTAAGTATATACTCTCTTTTAGTACTATTCTCTTTTAGTAAATATTGTGCAAGGTATCTATGGAGAAAAGGAAATTACAAAAGAAAAAAAAACCCAAAAATGCACTTCATTGAACAATTTATGTAGACTGTAGAAGAAAATGAAGATTTCTTGATTAAACTGTTAATGATACCTTCGCACAAGGATTTACTAGAAAAATTTCCCCCTAAATCTCAATTTCATTATGCATATCTAGTACCTATAGTGAACCCGCTATCAAATGTTCCGTGATAGAGAAGTCTGGATAATTTGCACTTACAGCTTACAGCTAATGAAACCTGTTCAGCAATTGCCATTATTCCTAAAAACATGTAACAAATTGTTAGAAGGGAGTGTTTTCTGCTATACTGAAAATTTGCTTTCATATGTACTGCACATTTGTGATCCAGTAACTCTGCATGCAATTAGTAGGTAATCAGTAATGATTATTGAGTGAATGAGAGTTGCACACAGTGAATAATTAAATAAATAAGCTAGCATTACTCTTGTGAATATGAGAGAAAAATTCAAGAATGTAAGTGCCTTGTGCTGTTATATATTCTCCACCTAAGGACAATAGCAACAGGCAATTATTGAATATAAGACTTCATGGTTTATGCTGTGTGACTATTGTATTCTGGCCACAAGAGACTGAAGTTCAGGAATTGGTGCTGTAGCCAAAACTCTCTTCTGGGCACCTACTGGATACCCTGAACTGAAAGGACATTCAGTTTTCCGTTAATCACTGAAAGGAGTGTTCTTAGGAATTTTTAATTCAAGACAATCAGAGTAAGAGTCAGTAGAGAGAAACATATAGGAACAAAATAGACAATTAGTTTAATACTAAATATTGACTATCTACTATGTGCCAGATATTGTTCTAAAGGATATAGTAGTGAACTTAAGTAGTGCTTTCCTGGGCTGACATTCTAGGTGGGGAGATGGCACCAAATAAATACATAATATTTCATAAATGACAAATCCAGGAAGAAAAAATAAGGCAAAGAACTACCTGAAATTATAGTTATCCGAGAAGATCTAGTGTAAGAGTTAAATAGAGAGAAACTTGAAAGAGACACACAGGAAGCTATGAGAGTATCTGGGGAAGAATATTTCTAGGCTGTGAAAAAAAATGCCTTAAAATCTTGAGGCACAATATACATGCTATCTTTGAGGAACAAGAAGAAAGTGAAGGCCTTTGCTTCAATGGAAGTAGTTAATAGGATTTGTAGCTAATGAGGTTGATTGATACCCAGGTGCCATGTTTAATAAAGCCTTGTAAATTATAAGAAAGGTTGTTTTAAATGTAATGGAAAGTCATCAGAGGGTTTTGAATAGAAAAGTGGCATGATACAATGTTCATTTTAGCTATATAACTTGGGCTATAGTGGGAAGAACTGATCAATAGAGGAAGAAGTGAAAGTAGAAAAATGTAGATGATTGCAGTAGAATTAGTTGAGAATTGTGGTAGTTCAGGGATGATGGTGACTTAGATGAGGTGAAGAACTGTGAAAATCATAAGAAGATGTGGAATTCAGGATATATTTTGAATCTTGAGCAGACAGGATTTAGTAATGGTTTTGTTGTAGTATGTGAGGGAAAGAGGGCCAAAATTTAATTTCAGAAATGTTAGAATTCTGTAAGTCAGGACTCACTCTATAAAGAAGAGATATGTAAATGAGTTCTTGAACTGCTAGTTGGGTCTTAAAACACAGTTGTATCCTAAAAATCAAAGAGTTATTGCTATGTCTCTATGCTGTTTGGTTGTAAGTATCTGATACAGCTTACTGAAAAAGATTTCCTTATGAACCATTAGATCTGGAACACTTTAGCACATCTTTGTTCTGTGTAACATTTTCGACTGTGTACTCCTCAGGTTCACATAAATATTCTTGATGCTTATACTGCTAATCCCAAGTTTTTGCACATTATCAGACATTTAGGCTTTTCTTCTAAAAAAAGCTTTGATAGGTCACATTGCAGAAATTAATGATTCGGGGCTGGAGAGGTGGCTCAGGGGTTAAGCCTCTGCCTTGCAGGCGGAAGGTCCTGAGTTTGGATCCTAGACCCCATGTATAGACGCCAGGCGGAAGTGGGGGCGGCCTGCGTTTCTGGTCCTGGTAGGGCAGAGCCTGTGAATCCCGGGGCAGAGTAAACAAGGAGGAGGAGGTGGAGGCGTCCATGGTGGTTCCCGAATTCGTCTGTGGTTCTACACACACATACATACATATACACACACACGCGCGCACACATGCATACACGCATAACTGAATAAGTAATAAAAAAAATTTAAAAAAGGAAATTAATGATTCAACAAAGTAATTTAGAAATGTACCTTAAAAGAGGTATATTGTGAATTTCTTGAGATCAGAAAGCTATTTGTGCCTGACCCGGTACCTGATAAGCAATAGATATGTAATAGGTCTTATTTTAAGGCATCTGTATGAATTAATTAATTCAGTGCATTCATATGAATTAATACACTGTTATCCTTCATTTGTACTGTTTAGTTCATACCTAGAGCCTGTGATTTATTTCTCTCCCATCATTTGATATCCAATGTCTTATATATAAAGATAGTCATTTATTTTAAAAAGACCTGTAAAATGGTAGTTCAACTTTTAAAAGACGAACCAGAAACTTATTTGGGTATAAACGTAGATGTCATTTGTTTATTTTAAAAAATTTCCCCATTTTGTGTGTTACACAAAAATAAGCATCCCTAGAATAATGTTAGGTTATTTTTTGTAACATCTGTGTACAAATTATTATTAGCATTGCTAATCCAAGAGCTTAATCATTGGCATCATACCTGTATCACCACCAGATGTGAGCTTTCTGAACCTAACAGTAAATAAATGATTTTGAATAATTTTAGTATGACTCTAAAAAAGAAACAAAAATGTAAACATTTTTTTCCAAAAGCTAGCTCATTGGTCTCAAGCTAGCCCATTTAGAAAGGAATATTTAAAAAATGTGCCATTGTGGTTCTAAATTGTGGTTTTCCTTTAATAGGAAGCAAAAATAGACATCCATGAATAGTAGTTGTTATGAAAACAGTTTTAGTTGATGTACCAACATAATTAAAAAAATACAGAAAGGAACTTTTGTTTTTTTTTTCCAGGGCATGAATATATAAATATACATACAAATAAACATATAAAATATACATATATATATATTCCTCTTTCCTTCTAGTCTATAGTTGTACTCTTGTGATTATCTATTTTGAGTTAATTATGTATTATGAAGTTAGGGTTCAACTTTTTTCTTTTGTATATGTTTATCTAGTTGTTCCATCACTATTTGTTGAAGAGATTAATTTATGCATCAAATGACCCTATAAAAAAGGAATTACTGGGGCTGGAGAGGTGGGTCAGGGGTTAAGGCTGTGCCTTGACAGGCAGAAGGTCTCGAGTTTGTGATCCTAGACCCCACGTATAAGACGCCGGGCGGAAGCGGGGGCGGCCGCGTTTCTGGTCCTGGTAGGGTGGAGCCTGTGAATCCCCGGGCAGAGTAAATAAGAAGGAGGTGGAGGCGGTCCATGGCGGTTCCCGAATTCGCCTGTGGTTCTACACACACACATATACATACACACATACATACACACAAGTGCACACGCGCACAATTGAATAAATAAAAAAAAACAGGAATTACTGGGCTGGAGACATGGCTTAAGGGTTAAGACTGTCTCACAAGCAGAAGGTACTGAGTTTGAATCCAGGTCCTACGTAAAAAAAATACTAGTTGGACTTCTAGCTCTGATGGGCAGAGCCTAAGAAATCCTAGAGTGAAGCAAAATGAGGTAGAAACAATCCAGGATGATTCCTGGAGTCACTCTTAGACCTTCACAGGAACACACAGTGCCCTCTGATACACACACACACACACACACACACACACACACACACACACATATACAAATAAAATAAATGAAGTTTTTTTTTAAAAAAGGAGTTACAATACATGTATGACCAAGTGTATTAATTCCATTCATATATTACTTATACTTACTTTTATGCTGCTTATATTATACCACTATGATTATGGTAGTTTTGTGGAAAATATTGAAATTAGAGAATTGGACCCTTGCAACTGTTATACATTTTCAAGATTAGTTTGGCTGGTTGGAGTTACATGGAATATATATGAAATTTAGGATTAATTTTTCCATTTCTGCCAGAAAGGTTGTTGGCACTTTCATAGAGATCACATGGACCTATGAATAATTTAAGGGATAGCATTATCTCAGTAGTCTTAGGTTTCTAATTTCATGAAGACATGTATATTTTCTTGACTTCATAGAGGCAAAATTAAGAAATAAATGTATATACTCAAGAAATACAATGTGACTTTTCATCTTTGAGAGGCTTCTTGTTTTTGATATATTATGTCCAGTTATTTTTATTTGTTAGAGAAAGAATTAAGCAAATATTGAGAATATGGAAAAGGAAGTTGATAGGTAATTTCTTTCTGTCATTTTCTCTTTTTTAGAGCAACTTTGTTTCTAAAAAACAAGTTTTTTTAGAAAAATTTAAAAAAATTTCCTTTTTAACTTTATGTGTGCATGAGTGATGTGTGTGTGTGTGTGTGTGTGTGTGTGTGTGTGTGTGTGTGTGTGTGACAGAGACAGAGAAAGAGAGAGAGAGAGAGAGAGAGAGAGAGAGAACTGTGTGTTTCTGTGGAGGATCAAGGGTGACTTCTGGAATCATCCTTCTACCTCCTTTAGCTTCACTCTGGGTTTTCTCAAGCTCTACCCACCAGGGCCACAAGTGCAGGCCACAGCCATTTCTGCCTAGCGTTTTTTACATGGGACCTGGGATATGAACTCAGAACCTTCTTCTGTTTGGGAGGCAGAGTCTTAACCCCTGAGTCATCTCTCCAGCCTTTTTTATTTAAATTCTAAAAACCTTTCTACAGGTTTGAAATTCTGATAGAGTGGGAAACAACTTTTTTTTTTTAACCAGAATTTCAAATTTATAAAAGTGTCAGTGGAGTGAGGGAAATGCCAGGAGCTAAAGCTCAGAAGCTAAAGAAAATGCATCAGAAAAATATTTTTTAAAAATTTTATCTATCTATCATCTATCTATCTATCTATTTATCTATCTATCTATCTATCTATCTATCTATCTATCTATCTATCTATCTATCTGTGTGTGTATCAGAGGGCACTTTATATCCCTATGGAGGCCTATGGATAACTTCAAGAATCATCCTGAATTGCTTCATCTCCTTTTTGCTTGGCTCTAGGTTTTTCCAGGCTCTACCTACCAGGGCTGGAAGTGAAGGCTGCCTCTGTTTGCCTGGCTCTTTTAGGTATGACCTAGGACCTGAGATACGAACTCAGGACCTTCTGCTGCGAGGCAGAGTCTTAACCCCTGAGTCATGTCTCCAGCCCTCCAAGACATTTTTTGAGACCACTCCTCTAAGATATTCTTATAAAGAAAATATAATTGTAAAACAAAATTCTAACATTCATTTTAAATCACATAATTTTAAATGAAGTAGTTGCAACTATGAAAGAATATGAAATAGTCATAAATTACTCAAAACTACTCAAGATAATTGTTTTTTGCTTTCTATTGCTGCTATAAGAAAAACAAATTTAAAGGCTTAGGAAAACATAGTTATCTTGTAGTTTTCATTTTGAAAACCTAGTTCAAATGTCACATGACGAAAATCAAGGCTTAAATATGTATATCCTTTTAGGAAATTCAAGGATAGAATCCTATTCAATCATTTTGAGGTGTCCGTTTTCTTGATGAATATGAATTGAAGGTTTTTACACCTTTAGATATTCCTTTATTTCTTTGGTTTGTGGACTACTTCCTCCATCATTAAAGGTTTATGTCTTCAGCAACTTATCACAAATTGAAAATACCATAATTTGAAAATATGTAAGTTGAATATTCCTAACTATGCCAGTCAACATTTGCTATGACAAAATACCAGAAAGAAATCAACGTAAAGGATGAACGATCTATTTTGGTTCATAGTTACAGAGCGGTCAATTCAAGGTCAGAATGCTTTATTGCTTTGGACCTAAAGTGGAACATGGAAGTGTATGACAGAGAGCTAGGATACAGGTTGGAAGAAAATATGTAAGTTGAATATTCCTAACTATGCCAGTCAACATTTGCTATGACAAAATACCAGAAAGAAATCAACGTAAAGGATGAACGATCTATTTTGGTTCATAGTTACAGAGCGGTCAATTCAAGGTCAGAATGCTTTATTGCTTTGGACCTAAAGTGGAACATGGAAGCGTATGACAGAGAGCTAGGATACAGGTTGGACAAAATATATCCTTCCATGGATTAATCTTTTAGGCTCAAGTTAACTCTTAGCCATTAGTCCCCATAAAATTCAAAGCAACCTTGAGCTGCAAAACACTGTATGTATTCAAATTACATACTTTCCACATATGCTAGTGGGACCCACACAGGGTAAACATTATCATTCCATAAAAGAACAGATGGGGGCATAAGAAGGAGGTCCAAAAGAAGTCTAAAACAAGGCAACCATTAAATCTTTCAATTCCATTACTGGAATTTGGAGTATATAAGGCTCTAAAGGTTTCTATGGACTTGATCCATTCCACTATTATTGCTGTGACCCCCATGGTCCTTCTTCTGGTTTGACTTTGCTGCTTATAGTTCTCCCCAGCCAGTGTTCCACATTCCTGGTATTTTCAACTTCTTAGGATTTCCACTGCAATTTCAGCTTCACTCTCACAGTTTTATATATTACTCTTCAGGGGTTGCCACAGGGATTCTAACTTTACAACTTATTTTCTGACCTCGGAAGACTTTCTTTGAAATCTCTGTGAAAGTCTTCATGCACTTGCAAATCTTAGGTTTTGAAAGCCTATAAAGCTAGCATCTTGATGTGAATGATATCACAGTATGTTGCTAGGGCCACCAAAGGTTGATTCTTGTGGATCATGTTTGAAGTGTAGTTTCTGAATGTCGGAATGGTGCAACACAGGAAAATATTTCTCTTCACCGAAGCTCTCTTCTTTTTATTATTTTATTTTTTCAAGCTTTTATACATTTGTACATTGTTTGTTGAATATATTTCCTCTCATTCCCTATATCCTCTCTGTCTTTTCTTGATCCTTTCTTTGGTTGGTTATCTTTGTCCACCTGGACACTTTTCCTTATCTACCCAATGCTTTGGTGCCACAATTTAGCTCTTGTGAATAGAGCCAGCTGTGATAAACATTGATGTAGTGGTTAGCCTGCATGGTTGCTGATAAATCACCATCAAACGACTTAAGGGAACAAGGGGCTATTTTTTCTTATGATTGTCCGGTTCTTAATTCAGCTTGACAGGAGAGCTTACACCAACACCAGGGAACTGGCTATACCATCTCTACATAATGGCTGAGAGAGGACAAGCATGTCTGGCCAAGTGTACACAGGATGCCACTTTTCTCAATCAACTCTCTGTATTTTATTCCAGGGCCTAGCCCTACTCACCATGGACTAAGCCTTTCCCATCAGCTAGAGAGTTTCCTGAAGATTTGCTTTGGGCTTAACTCAACAAATAATTCTCTACAAATGTTCCCAGAGCTCAGACCCTCAACTGTCACGTTGACACCTGTGTCCAACTATGACAACTGATGCACAAGTAGCACTGACATATAGTCTTGGAGTTCTTGGATACCTAGGGATGGATACCTAGAAGTGGATACTTAGGAATGGTTCATATGGAAGTCCATACTGACTTCCAAAATAGCTGAATTAGTATGCATTCTCCTAAGTAGAGAATAGCAATCAAGTTCAAGTAGGTATTTATTGTTTGCAAAATGGCTGCCATTCTGACAAAGTTAAGGTGGAATCTCAATGTAGATTTGATCCGAATATCTCTGATTGAACATTTTTAATATGCTTATTGGCTATTTGTATTTCATTCTTTGAAAACTTCCTTTTCATTTCATTAGTCTATTTATTGATTGGGCCATTTGAATGCATCACAGGCTGGAGGGAGATTGTACTACTAATTTTTTGTTCAATGAACATATTGTCAAACTGACTCCCAAGTATATATGCTTATACCCAAAGGATAGTGATGCTCTCAGCCTTGGTCAGAGAAGTTTCTTCTTGTAGTGGGTTCATGCAAAAACTCATGATTGGTCATGATGCTGAGAATGAGTGACGGTTGAGTGCTCAGTCCTAAACAGGGTATGTATATCACCCACTACAAGGGCTAAGGAGCATATTTGAAGAAAGAGCAGAAAAATTTTTTTAAACTATTTTTTTTAATTATTTATTCAACTGTGCGCATGTGCGTGTGTGTGTGTGTGTGTGTGTGTGTGTGTGTGTCTGTGTGTGTGTAGAACCACGGACGAATTCGCGAACCACCATGGACACCTCCACCTCCTTCTGCCCCTGGATGCACAGGCTCCGCCCTACCAGGACTAGAAGCGCAGGCTGCCCCCGCTTCCGCCTGGCGTCTATACGTGGGATCTGGGATCCAAACTCAGGACCTTCCGCCTGCAAGGCGGAGGCTTAACCCCTGAGCCACCTCTCCAGCCCAAGAGCAGAAAAATTTTAAGAGCACAAGACAAGGAGAACTGCTTGCTATGAAGCACTGTTCTGGATGTGACAATTGCAATCATAAACATACAGCAACTGTGTGAACTGCACAAGCTCTGCACACACACAAAAGAAATGAAATAGGAGGACTACTTGTGAAGAAGGGTGTCAGCAGAAGTGGGAGGGAGATGAAAGGCTAATGGAAGGTGAATTGGATCACAACACGTTATGAGATTGTCAAAAATATAAAGGAAAGATAAAAAGATCTAATGTAAGTGAAAGATTGTGATACATTAGCAGTAATGAGCATACCCTAATTTTAATACTGGATATATTATTTGTACAGAAAATTAAAATGAAACAATGTACATGGACAACACTCTTCTCCTCCCTTGTTTTGGTTCTGGGGAACCAAACTCGGGGTCTTGTGCTTGCTAGGGAAGCATTATGCCACTGTGCTAAATCCCTAACCCCCATGGATAGTACTTTTAACCAACGGACTCAACATAAATATATAAGACATTCTACTCAGCAACAGAATATACATTCTTCCAGGCACATAGTGAACATATTCCAGTACAAATCTTGTTGGTTCACAAACAAGTGTTAGAAAATTTAAATAATATGAAATTCCTTTTTTACATCACAGTATCATGAACTAGAAATAAGTATCAGAAAGAACACTGAAAAAACACAAAATATGAAAATTAAACAATATTATCCTTAAATTAAAAGAGAAATATATTTAGGAAAACAGAAATAAAATATACCAATACTTGTGAATAAATTAGAGTAAAAGCAGCTTAAAAGGAAATTCTATAGCAATAAGTGTTTTGTGGCAACCAGAATTGAATTAGATAATGTTATGCTAAATGAGATAAGCAAGGCAGAAAGACAGAACTGCATGTTCTCACTTACATGTAGAATGAAATCAATATAACTGAAGAAACAATGGTAGTACAGTGGTAGTACAGTGGTAGATACTAGAATCTGGGGTACTTGTGGGAGGAATGGGGAGGTGATGGTCAAAAGGATATGAAATTTAAATTATACAGGAGGAATAGGCTTTCTCTTTTTTTAAAGTTAATTGAACAGTGTGATGTATACATTTTGAAATCACTGAGCATAGATATCACATGTTCTCATTACAGGTTAAATATCTTGATTTTATTATTTCACCTTCCATTCATAAATCATATCACTTTGTACTCCATAAATATATGCAACTATAATTTGCAAATTTGAATGTTAAAAAATAAAAATTAAAGTGGAACAAATAATACACTTTTTTTAACTTTGCAAAAAGAAAGACTTGGAGAATTTAGTATAAACCAAAAGTTCGGTTACCTTCAGGGAAAGAGTTGAACATTTCAATCTGCCTTTCCATGTAATTTTCAATCTTAAACAATATAAATGTGTTGCCTATTCAAAACAGTTAAAACTAAATTAATAACTATGTATGTCAAATTAATAGCAAAACTTCTGGAACAGAAGATTTATTTCAAAAATTTTAAAGAAAGGCAGTGTAAAAATCAAAAAGAACTACAAAGTTTAAAATGCTTTCACCAATGTTATTGTGTATGTATTGTTATATTGAAACTGATTCTCTTTTTTTTCTTTTTTGTTTTTGTGTGAACATGAATAAATATTTGTGTTCCTGTGTGTAGACCAGATGTCTATATTGGTATCTTCCTCCGACAATCTCTATCTTACTTTTTTGAGATAGGGTCTCTACTGAACTTAGAGCCAACTATTTCAACTAAACTGGTTAGCCAGCAAGCCCCCAAGATCCTTCTGTCTCTGTGTCCCCAGAGTTGGTCTTATAGGCACAGTTAACTAGTGTCTAATTTTTACATGGGCCTGGAAATTTGAACTCAGGTATTTATGCTTATATGATAAGCAGTTTACTGACTGGGCTATTCTTGAGCCCCAAATTTCTTTGTATTTTAAGATAAAGCAACAAGGCATGGTAGTGCCTATCTATATCCTTAGCACTGTGTAGCAGAGACAGGAGAACCAGAAGGAGTTCAAGGTCATCCTGAACTACATAGTAAGTTTTAGTTTGAGATCAGTCTAGGCCAAAACAAAACAAAACAAAACATAACAAAATGAAACAAGCAAACAAGATGTTGTCATTAACAGTCATCATCATATTTAGTGTAAAGAAACAAAATTATAAGACTATAAAAGTTACTAGACACTTCAATAGACTAGAAAATTCAATGTAAGCTTCACTTAAAGATGCTTTTATTTGTATTGTCTAGAAACAACATCATTTACGTTAAGTAGCCAAAACAAAAACAAAAACAAACCGAAGCCACTTGTAAAAATTATTGATTCCTGACTGGGAAAGAAATTATAAAATGCCCGTAACACCCATGTAAAAAAAACAAGAAATCAGGCTGAAATTAATTGGAACTGTTTTAAAAGAACATGAATGAAACAAAAATGAAAAAATGAGAGCTCTATTTAACAAAGTAATGCCTAAGCTAGAGTTGCAATTTGTATTTTTACCAAATGGTATGAGCAAAGGAAAAGAGGTCAGAATCACAAAATCATTATTTCATAATCTTTAATGAAATTACTTTTTCAGACAATGAACATTGAATGATGTTAAATTTTAGATGAATGGTTAAAAATGAATCAGGCACTTGGATGTTGGAAAGTTAATACTATGCAAATTTCCTGCTGGGAAAGGGGAAGGGTCAGTATCTAATGGAGAGTTCCATTTGCACCTATACTGGTTACTCTTCTTTGCTTCTGTGAGACAACACTCTGCCTCAAGCAACGTAAGGGGAGAAAAGGAAGATTTATTCAATCCTTTATGATAGAAAAGGTATGGCTGACAGAAGCTGGAGGGAGCTTAAGTCACTGCAGACATTGTGGAGGTTGAGAACTGCAAAACTGCAAGCTTAAAAGCAGATAAACCAACTGAAACAGGGCAGAGCTAACCAACATCAAGGCCCACCTCCAGTAACTGTCTTCCTCCAGCAAAGCTCCACCTCTTAAAGGTGCCATGACCTTCCCAAACACATGAGCCTGAGGGGGACATATTTCAAACCATGATACTTCAGTCCTAACCCCTACAGGTTCATTGCCATCTCATTATTCAAACCATACTCAGTCCAACTTTAAAAGTCCTCATAGATTACATCAATAGTTCCAATCCAGTCAAAAAGTCCAAAGCCTCCTGTAAAATCAGAAGACAAATTACAAAATGGCGACATATAATGCTAGTGGAAATGAAAAATAATTTTCTTATTTTTAGCCTTTCTTTATTGTCAAAGATAATTTAACAGTTAAATATCTGAGATGGGACTATTTTATTGTATCATTAGGGAAAAATAAAAGTTTTTTTTTTCATCTTATTAGCCTAATGTGTTTTCAAGTTCCTTTTCTTAGTGGTATCTTAAATGATATAGCTTCTGAAAGGACACATCTGTTTTAAATGTACATTTCAGTTCATAGTACCTTAGAATTCATTAGGATGAAATGTATTTAATGAGTCCAGGGTTCATTAAGAAAATTTACATTTGACTTAAATTTTAGAAATGTGTTGTTTTGCAAATTATACAGATATAATCCCATGATAATAGTGTGACATTTGTTTGCTTTTACACAAACCATTTTCAAAATGTTTCTTCAGAACTGATCTAATCTCTATACGGAAAACTTTGTGGATTCTGTTGATTTACTGTAAGGCTCTGTTCAGACAAAATATTCTTTTATTGTGCCAGTTCTTTCATTCATAACTAGTTATTAATATTGTTATCACAAAATATGAGTAGAATTAATTCCTAGTGTTATCTAAAATAAGTAGTTTAGACTTTGTAGTATATTTAGCATTCTATTTATGTGAGGGAGTTGCCTCCTATATATTCTCTCTGTCTCTGTCTATTTCTCTCTCCCCCCTCTGTCTTATCATCTCTCAATTCTGATGACAGAAGAACCCAGGCAGGTTCTCTATTATTGAACTAAATAATTCCCATTCCATGCATTAAAAAATATTATCAATTTTTCAATAGAGATCAAATCATTTTGTATTTCACCCCTAAATGTTTAGGAGTTCTACTTTTACAGTGGCCAAGTTTTAGGTTTCTACAAATATGATGGATGAAAATAGATTTCAGTGCTTTTTTTAATTTGCATTCATGTCATGAAGTATGTAGTCATTTTTAAATTTACTATTTTATTTTCCTGCTTTTGTATTAGATTTTTAGCCATTTCCTAATACATATATATTCATTTATATTCACATACATGTGTATACATTTTGTGTATACATTTTGTGTATACATGTGTATACATAAATGAAAATTTATTTTATACTTAAAAAGTTAAACTTATCAATGTTTTTAACTTTATGACTTCTTGATTTCAACTCATAATTAGAAAAACTATTTTACTGCTAGGCTGAAAGTCACTTTCACTTATTTTCTTCTGATAAACTGTTTAAAATTATCTGTTCTAAAAATTCAGAATAGTTAAGGCGATGAAGATACTCATCTATTTTGTACATGATATGGGGTATTGATCCATTTTTCTTCTTCCAAATGGTTGACAACACTTACTGATTTTTATTTCCCATAAGTTGATAAAATTTTTATGACACATGAATTTCGATAAGCACATGAATTAATATTGCTACACTTTTTAAACTGTCCTATTGGCACATAATAGAGGGTATAAATGTTACGTTCACATTATTTCTCTGTTCCAGTTTCTCAGCTAATCTTTTTTGTTTACTTTCACATAAAACTTTAGGATCAATATATCTAGATCCAGAAACTTACATTTTTGTCATTGTTGTGAGACTGCAATTAACCTTTGGTATAATTGATAATCTCATGGAATGAAATACTTTTATGTAATTAGTTACCTTTTTATAGATTTTTACACATAGATTTGTTTGTTTCTTTTCATAGATTTGCATGTTTCTTGACTTTGATTAGACATTATTCTCCTTTGCCCTCTTCCCACCAAGTCTTCTGTGTTTCACTGGGCTCAATTTGTGTTTTTATTTCTACTGGGTTCTTTCTCATTCATCTTCTCAACATTCATCTTAATAAAAATATGTTTTCCTTAGGCATGGTCATCAAAGCTATTTCACCTCTTACGAGTTGCACTTTTGGAAATGATGAAAATTCCCTTTATTTTGGTCCTTTATCAGACAGTTTATGCTCAACTCCTGTTATTGTTGAATGGAAATGAACAAAGAAAGTTTAAACTGTGGAAAATTCTTCCATGTTTTAAAATTGTTAAAATGTCATTTAGCTTCTGCCATAGAGTAAAGTTGTCTATGGGTAATTAAGATATTAACAAAGCAGAATTGCTCTCTCTTGTGTCTTAATTTTTTTTTTAATTTTTAAATTTTTTTTATTATTTATTCAACTGTGCGCATGTGTGTGTGTGTGTGTGTGTGTGTCTGTGTGTGTGTGTGTGTGTGTGTGTGCGTGTGTGTAGAACCACGGACGAATTCGCGAACCACCATGGACGCCTCCACCTCCTTCTGCCCCGGGATTCACAGGCTCCGCCCTACCAGGACCAGAAGCGCAGGCCGCCCCTGCTTCCGCCTGGCGTCTATACGTGGGATCTGGGATCGAACTCAGGACCTTCCGCCTGCAAGGCGGAGGCTTAACCCCTGAGCCACCTCTCCAGCCCTCTCTTGTGTCTTTTGGCTATTTTTTTTATCGATCTGTTCTGTTGATGTGGCCATACTGTACTATTAATGTGAACGTCTTTAGGATATACAAGTTTGAAAGGATGCAAAGATACAGAATGAGAAGATAAACCAAGCATTGGAAAATTCAAATAATTTAGGACAAAAGTTCATATTTCTTAAATGTTTAAGCTTAAGCCCAATGTGCATAGTATAACAGCTTCAATTTTTCCAAAAAATTGTCTTGCAAATTTCTTCATTTATTATGCTTCAAATATGAGCAAAATGTGAAAAAGTGAGATCAAGGAAGATAAATGGTGGGCAAATGAAAACAAAAAACAATAATGAGTATTTGAAAATGTCACAATGGAACTCATTTTTAACACTAGACAACTAAATAAAAATGAGAGACTCAAAGGTGATGCTTATGTTTTTCAGTATTGAGGATAGGACACAGGACCGTATGCATACTACTGAGCTATATTTATGTCCTGAAAGGACACATGAAAAGAATATGAAATAACCTGTTCCAAATAAGTTTACTTCAGATATAACAGAGATTTCATTTCATGTCAACATTAACTGCTAAAGATTATGCTAGGAATTATTCTGATACTACAATGAAATTTGGAGAAAAGAATAATATTTGTTATGGGCAAGAAGTAATGACATACATGCCCATGTAAATATGTCATTGTTATATCAGAACTCTAACTGTATTTAATGGGGGCTTATAAACTACATTGGCTGTATTTTAGAAACTAACCTTTTAATATTAAAATATTGTCATTAATAAAATTTCTAGTGTATTTTCATATGTTTCAGCCCAAATTTCCAAAGACCAATTTCTATGCTTTATATATGAAAATAACTAAACATCTTATAGATATGCCCCTAAATCATTCATAAATGGTAGTATAATTGATCTTTGCTATTGGGAGGGATGACAAGCCATCGTTCTCAAAATTTTCTCAAATTGGTATTTGTTACCTCAGGAATCACTCTTTTAGCTCCATGACTTTGTTTTGTCATGAAATTTAATGCATTTTAATGGGTAAACTCACAATTAAGTTATGTTAGCTTAACTTTAATAAAGCTATATTAGTTAATTTTCACTGACAACCTTAGCTATAATAGAGACTGAGAAACTAGTCAGCCTGAATTGTTCATAATAATTTGTAGTTTCTTGAAAAAACAAAGTTTAATTCATATGTCAAGTTAGTGATTTTTTGTTAAGAAACATAGCAGTATTAGAACTTGGAAACTTTGAGGGGCTGGAGAGGTGGCTCAGGGGTTAAGCCTCTGCCTTGCAGGCGGAAGGTCCTGAGTTCAGATCCTAGACCCCACGTATAGAAGCCAGGTGGAAGTGGGGGGGGGGCTGCGTTTCTGGTCCTGGTAGGGCAGAACCTGTGAATCCCGGGGCAGAATAAACAAGGAGGAGGTGGAGGCGGTCCGTGATGGTTGCCGAATTCGTCTGTGGTTCTACACACACACACATACATACACACATACACACACACACACACACACACACACATACAACATACACACACACATACACACACACATACACACACGCGTACATGCACAATTGAATAAATAATAAATAAAAAAATTAAAAATTAGAACTTGGAAACTTTGGGCTGGAGAGATGGTTCAGGGTTAAAGCCTTTGCCTCACAAGCAAAAGGACCTGAATTTGGAGCGCCATATCTCATGTGAAAATGCAGGAATCATGTTACTGTGGCCTGTAAATAGAAGACAGGGCCTGGGAACCCAGAGTAAAGCCAATAAGGAAAATGAGAAAACCAGGATTATTTGATGCTACCCTTGGGCATGCACGCACGCATGCACACACGTGTGCACACACACATGTGCAACAATAGTAACAACAAAAAAGAACTTGAATACGCAAATTTTTGTGACTTATCTTCTTGTGGGATCAAGTACATGGGAAATAAAGTCAATGTTCTTTGTGAAGCTTATATTAGTGCAAGCGGGTATTACAGTAATTGAGTCTAAGAATGGTCTTTTTTGTGGGATTCATTTTGTTCTGATTCTCTTATGTTCTGATTCTCTAGAGCACCTTTTTCTATTTTTAGTGTGTTGCCCAATTTTACTCTTGATTGACACATTTAATAAAACATAGTATCATAACCAAATAACAATCATTCTTGTAGACCTGGCTTCTGTTTGTCTTTTAAGAGGACTTTGCATCTGTGCTCTATTCCATTGGACATTTAATATTTTATACTCACAAGATGGGGAGTTTGTGCAAAGCTTCATGACTCATAATTACTTAGACCATATTAAGTGGTATTATATTCAGTTTATTTCTAGAGGGTAACCTGAGAACTATTTAGTTATATGAGCTGTTTAAAATACAGGTAGTGCAGAGGAATGGAATGATAGAAAGGTTAAAAGTTGTATACAACACAAAGAAACTTTTAATGGATATTAATATTCAGTATAAGTCCTTTGCCTTTCACACATTTTTTTGTGTGTGTGTGCTCTAGTTTTAGCCCTTAGACCTTCCATGCAGACAGCACTTATGTTCCACTGGGATGTGCTGTTAAAGTTAGTGCCTAATGATGTGTGTTATTAGTCTGTGGTGATGGTCTTAAGGATACTGAATGGGCTTAGGATGTTGTTCAAGCAGGAGTCCAATGCTTATAAGACATCTTTTTGTTAATTTTTCTACTTTATTTGAGATTTTGTTTCTAAGAGTTTTCCCCCCTCTGAACTTGCACATATTTGGACTCTAGTCTATGTAACCCTGGAAAATAAAACAAAACAAAACAAAAAACTGACTTCATGACCATGACTTTATAATAAATGCTTAAAATAAATTAAGTTTCATTGCAATACTTGGCCTTTTTTTATATGAAAGTTTCTAATTTAGGTATTCCAGACATTTAAAAAATGCAGCTTCTTAGTGTTTGGTTTACTTAGAATTTGAACTAAGTGGGCAGGGAAAATGGTTAAATTTTAATTTACTTAAATTCAGTGACTTTTATATATGTATTGCAAGATACATCATGGAAGTCATTATCTTTACAATTGCTTGTGGTGGCAACTTTTTCAAAAGGAAAAGTTCTTTTGTATGAAACTGCTGCCATTGGGTGGTGTGTCTGCGTCATAACTTCATTGTTGTAATAAATACTTTTGCAAACACTTAGTGGAACAAAGGGTTTATTCATATTCATGATTCCAGATTAGAGTCATTGCAGCAGGAGTGTTGCCAGCAGGAGCCAAGGGAACTGGACACCCCATATTCAAAGTCAAGAGCAGAGGGACAAGGACCAATGCTGTGAACTGGCTTTCTAGGTTGCCAGCTTGTCAAGTGCCAACTAGCTTTCCTTATCTTTACTAGTCTGCTCAGGGAATGGTCCCCTACCCCCACAATGGATGGGTCTTCCCAATTCAATTAAAGCAATTAAATTAATCTCCTATAGGCTTGCTCAGATGCCTGCCTTAACTAAATAATTCCTCATAGGTGTGCCTAGATGTTCGCCTCACAAGAATTCAGTTAGGCTTTTGAACTTCCTGCTTCTTTTATGTAGAATTGTGGAGACTTATAGATAATTTATACATTTACAAGGACATTATCTTACAGCCATATAATAAGAAAAACTATACAAAGTCCCCTTTAAAAATTATTTTAAAACTTTGCTGTGCTATTGCTATAATTTCTGTGGATTTTGAATTGTATTTAAAATGTTCATCTTTGTGGACTATTTTTTCTTTAATAAAAATCATGAAATGTTGGAATATATTAAGAATATTGAACTGTACATGCAATGTTCATCTGTGAAATATTTTAAGTTGTCATCTGCTACTTCTAAACTCTCCTTCATAATATCTGATAAATCTTGTAAATATGCTATTTAAAAATATCACTCTTGTGTTCTAAACTTGAAAATATTATATTTACTTGAAAGAAGAAGAAGAAGAAGGAGGAGAAGGAGAAGGAGAAGGAGAAGGAGAAGAGACAAATACATTTCATAACACTCATGTGGTCAGAGTACAATTTTTGGCAGTTGATTGTCTCTTTTCACCATGTAAGATCTGGGGATCAAACTCAGGTCTCTAGTTTTGCATATAAGTGCCTTTACCAACTGAGCCATCTTATCAGCCACCCATATTCTGTTTGCAGTGGTTCCCATGATCATTTAGTTTACATGAGCTAATGCTTATTGACTTATTTTTCATTCCAGACTGTTTCCAAAAGTTCCTTGTATCTACTTTATTATGTTAGCACTCTTTTCCTTCCTAATATTTTGCTGGTTGTCTCCAAAATATATTGCTTCAGCATCTTTGTGCACATCATCCCATCTACAGGATTGCTCTCTACTCTTTTTTAGGCTTAAGGAGATTCCATCCTCCTATAGGATACATGAGAAATCTTATTCCTTTGCATTGAGTATTTTGCACTTGGATTATTTAGAAATACCTCCAAGGAGAGGAGTGTGACATGTTGTTGTCTACAATCGTGTCTTAGGGCACTGGGGAAATTCTTACATTAATCTAAATCTTTGTATGCAGGGTACAGAAAGTTTGCCTTACTTTCTAGCTCAAATATTCAACCTTAGTAGGATCTCTTTGGCATTGGAATGTCATACAATTTCAGTTCTCAGTTTGAAACAATGAAAGTAGCATATCTGATCACAAGCAGTTGATCCCCAGACATGTTTATTGATGGCACTATCAAGGAAAACAGCATACTGACATACAATACAAAGAAACTTGGCAGACTTTATAGTGGCAATTGAGTTTTGGCATTTATATTGGTTAAAAACAGATTACAAGGCTTAGTGTAGTTCAAACCTTATTTAAGCTTGCAAAATGTCTGATTTGATTAGTTGGCATTCCAGTGAGAGCAACACCACTATCTCTAGGAATTTCTCTGTGATGCTTCTACTGATGAAGTATCTGTGCTGTGCTTCGAGTGTGTGTTATATAATTTAGTCTTTTTTTCCCTGATTGACCCCATTCAAAAAATTCTACCGAGTCACCATGCCCCTGTTAAATACAATTTAAAAAATTCTAAATGAACAGTGACACTTAGTGGCTAGAAATATTCATTGCAGTTCTTTTCTGTATGATTTTCTATTAACATGTCCCATGGTAATAAAGCAAATGATACTGAAATGTAGTTTTCTTGGCAAAGTAATATATAGTATTTGAAATGTTGTTGGTTTTTCAGCAGCTGTCATTCCATACCAATCCACTTAGTTGAAAAGCAAACAGGTGGCTCACACATATTGTTTTTACTACATAAATTTAAAATTTTTCTTCAGTCTTCCGAAGTAAATGGGGGTATTTTTGCCATTGGTTTCAGTTTCAGATGAACACATAACAATATAGTAGAGATTTTGTTAATATTACTGTTCAAAGAGCACTTTCTTCTAAGTAGGTATTTATTGACCTAAAATGAACAAGTACTTTAAATTAGTTAGGTCACATGCACTTATGTCTGTAAAACGTCCAAACAAACAAAAAAAAGCCAGATCCATGATTAATTTGTATGCAGTTAACCCCTTTGTTTTGAACTATCTCATGCAAGGATTTAAGCTATAGTGAAATTTTTAAGTTTTGCTTTAAAATCAATAATTCTTTTAAGGTCCTATTTTCCTCAATTTTATAGCATTCATAAATTAATTTTTGACCTTTAGGGAAGGTTTTGGGACAATAATTAATGTTTTATTTTCTTGCACAAACATAACATGCTATCTTGCCTGAGATAAATATGTTTTTAAGTCTCCTGAGGTACTATAATTGGAAAGTAATTTAGAATATTTCCTTCTGCTACCTTCTCATACAACACAGAGATGAGTGGAAATTATCTGATTAGTGGGTGTGACAAAATATGCCAAGACACTTATGGAAATAAATGTAAACCATGTTGTTTGACTCACATGCAGATTTTTAAGTACTAAAACAAATATAATGAAAGAATTTTGGCAGATGTTAATTAAGAAGTAGGGGGTATATAATACAGTCATCTTATACAAGTGAACTGATGGTTTCTTTTTCCTTCCTCTCTATCAGAGTTTGAACCAAGGGCCCCATCCTTGCTAGGAATGTACTCTATTAATGACTTCTGCCAGTCCTCTTTCTCTTTACTCTATTTTTTAGATGGGATCTTTCTATGCAGCCCTGAGAGACCTTGAATTTTCAATGTTCCTGCCTCAGCCTACTGAGAGTGGGGGGTGACAGGTATGCACTATCATTTCTGGTTTAAGAGTTTCTTTTCAGTAAACCCAGTGCATCGGAAGTTAACTAATTAAAAATTATTTCTCTGTGTGTCTGTGTGTCTGTGTGTATTAGAGGGCACTATGTGTGCTAGTAGAGGTCTATGGATGACTTCGGTAATGGATTGCTGTACCTCCTTTTTGCCTTGCTCTGGAGTTTCCCAGGCTCTGCCTTCCAGGATCAGAAATACAGGCTACTGCCATTTCCTCCTGTCATTTTTACATGGGATCTGGGATTTAAACTCAGGACCTTTTGCTTACAAGGCAGAGGCTTAACCCCTCCCTGAGCCATCTCTCTAGCCCCGAACAATTTTTTAAAAAAGAATCTTCTACATTTGAAGCAATCAAATAACCAACTAATTACCCATTAACTGTTTATTCTGACCTGTTCTTTCTCCTTTTGATCTCTTAGATTTATATCCTTTCTCCATATATAGCAGGGAATTGTACCCTTCTGAATCTCATGATATTATGGTTGTATTTTCACCCTTAGTATACTGTAAGTGTCTGTCTCTCACAGATGGCAGCTGTTTTGAGGGTTGGGATTATGTGTTTTATTCACTGTCTAGCATTAGTACAATGCGTGGCATGTATTAGATTCATTATACACAGAGATGTGCCAGGATGTTGGAATAGAGCTACAGTAAATTCCTTATTTGTCCTTGAGAGGCAAGGCAGCCCCTATCTGTGGGATTCTCTTATGCTTGTTTAGGTTTTGGGACTGACAAATTTCCAGATTCCTGAAGTTGTTTTGTTCTGGTGATGGCCATGAGTTGTGGTTTAGGTATCAGCTGTCCTATGTAAAAGAGTTCCGTTCTTATAAAGATAGTTCATAATTAGAATTTAGTTTCAGATGATGTACAGCTGATTTTAAAATAATTACTCATTTAGACAGATTGTAGAGAAGAATGTCTTAGCAGTACATATAATGAAAAGATTTGTTCCCAAGTAGGAACATAGACCTACTTCTATCATTAATTCTGTATTTAACCTTGATGATATTTTGTCTTTATAGTTCTCAGTTTCTGTTTTAAAAAGTGAAAGAATTGGAGTGGATGATCCTGAGGTTCTGTTCATATGTACTAAGCTTAGATTGCTTGGCAGGACATAAAATGAAGATATTGAGTTGAATTTTAAATATTTACAAGTTGAAGACAGGACCGGCCACAAGTCAAAGCAAAAACCAGAAGGAATTGTCTAGTCATTCATTCTTGAGAAAATATATGATTCAAGTTCTTTAAATGAAAGGTGTTTTTTTGGAAAAAAATATGTTTAGAATTTGATTTATGAAACTTGTAAGAAATAATATAGACAATCTTATTCAATTTAACATCTTATAAAATTATAGCACAACATTACAACCAAGATAGCCATTTATAGTTAAGATATAGAATATTTCCATCACTATGATGAACCTTTATGTTGCCATTTTATATCCACATCCAATTTCCTCCCAACCTTTCTTAAATCTGAGTTACCTTATATGTATTCTATTTCTGTTTTTGTCACTTCATGAGTGTATAGAAATGAAATCACATATTATATGGCTTTTTGAGATTGGATATTTTCACTCATTATATTTCTCTGGAGATTCATCCAGACTGTTACATTAATAAAATTAATTTTTTTCCAAGTAGTATTCTATGGTATGGAACATAGTTTGCTCTATCAGTGGAAGGACATATGGGTTATTTCCAGTTTTTGGTTATTAAAAATAAGTCTTCTATAAACATGCGTGTTCAGGTTTTTGTGTCTATTCCTCTAGTACAAATTCCCAAAATTGCAGTATATGTTTAGTTAGGAAAGAAATGTGTAGATTGTGTTTTAGAGTGCTTGTATCACTTTACATTCCTATCAGCAATGCAGGAGTGATGTGGTTTCTTTACATCCTTATCAACGTTTGATTTTGCCAATTTGTTTTTACTTTAGTTATTCTGACAGTGATATCCCAGTATATCTTGCTTTTCATTTGCCATTTCACTAGGAGCAAATAAGGCTGAATATTTGTTTATCAGTTTTGGTGAAATTTTTCTTCATGTCTTTTGCCAATTATCAATAGGATTTTTTAAGTTACAAGTTTTTAGGTACAATTTTACGTACAAATCCTTTGTTAACACACTGCTTGAAAATATTTCTCCCAGTCTATGACTTGTTTTTTTTTATCCTCTTAACTTTCTACAGTGAACACATTTTTCATTGTGAAGTCCAGCTTTTTTTTTTTCTGGATTATTCTTTTAAGTCAAATGTTGGAATTTTGTAAACTCATGACCCCAAAGAATTTCTTCTTCTTTTTTTAAAAAAATTACTCTACATTTATTTTTAGTTCTCTGACTCCATTTGAGTTAATTTTTGTGTAAGGTGCGAGACTTAGGTTGAAGTTCATTTTGTTGCCTATTCATCCAGTTGCTTTAGCACCATTTGCTGAAAAGGCTAACATTCCTCCACTTAACCGGCTTGATATTTTTATGGTAAGGAATAACTTGGACACATCTATATAGATCACTTTATGTAAGATATATGCCACATGTTTTTGATTTTTACAGCTATATAATAAATCCTGAAACCAGGTAGGCTAGTCGGTTTATTTATTTATTTATTTATTTATTTATTTATTTATTTATTTATTTATTTATTTATTTATTTATTTTTCTAGTTTTACAAGCATATGAGTACTTATCCCTGGTGTTCTCCATCCCCCCTCACATCTTCCTTCTCTCCCTTCATCAATCCATCCCAATCCCTCCCACCCTCTTGCCTGTTGGCTTCTATGGACCCCAGGATTCTCTATGGCTTGTCTACTCTAGTGGGGGTTGAGGCTTCTGTGCATACCAAGTTGCCTGTTCCAGGCAACTATATTATATTTTATTCAGATCATAATAGTAATTGCATTTAACCTGTACATTAATTTGCAGAGAATTAACAGTTTATTATTTGAATGCATGAATTTATTATTTTTTATTTTTCATACTTTTTTGAACTTTTTTATAATACTAAATTCATAAAATGAGTTGGGAAAATTTTCTTATGTTCCTAGTTTTTGGAAGAGTTAGTATAGAATTAATGCTAATTTTTCTTCAAATAATTGGTATAGTTGTCCAGGGAAAATATTTCACCTTGAAACTTTTTTAAAGTAAAATTCAATTTCTTGAGCAGTTTTAGGGATATTTAAGTCATTTTATATTTGGAGAGTTGTGATAATGTCTTGGGAGAAATTAGTTCATTCTGTATAAATTGTTGATTTATGTTTGTAAAATGATAGTATGGCTTTATTATTTTTTGGTATCTGCAAGGTCTGTAGTGATAACTTCTTCTTCATTCCTGATATAAGTAATACATTTTCTCTCTTCTGTATTGAAAATCTCACTTGAGATTTTTAAT
Source organism: Typhlomys cinereus (assembly GCA_023101885.1). NCBI lineage: Eukaryota > Metazoa > Chordata > Mammalia > Rodentia > Platacanthomyidae > Typhlomys > Typhlomys cinereus. Next base: position 2,670,746 of record JALPQD010000237.1, on the reverse strand, counting down.
TATACAAAGTTTCCAAACAGCTACTGTTTTTTCCCCCATTTTTCTATTATTTTTCCATGCAATCTCATTGAATTGCTCATTGTTACTCCTTCAGGTTTATTTTTCTTTTATTTCTGCATTCTTTAGGTAGAAAATTAGACGTCTGGTTTGAGATGTTTTCTTTTTTATTATATATATTCAGCAATAATGCAGATTGTGACACTATAGGTTCATTTTCATTTATTTTTATTATATATTTATTTTTTTCTCCAGACTGAATCTATGTCCATAGATTATTTGGAAGTGTCCATATTTTCAAAAATAATTTTCTGCTACTATGTTTTTAATCACTGTTACTTTTAGGACTGATTACTATTTTAGCACTATCATTTAATTTTAGGTTGATACTATTGTGGCCAGAACACACAAGGTATATAGTTTTGTCCTTTAAAATTAATTGAGAGTTGTTTGTTTTATGGTTCTTTATGTAATTTCTGTTGGTGCATATTTTCCTTACTATTTGAAAGGAGTGTTTATTTGGAAACATAGATAACATGTTGATTAGATACTGTTGGTTGATTGTACTGCTGAGATTTTTCATATTTTTATTCTATTTTATTTATTATATCAAGCTTTCAAAGAGGTTGCTTGTGTTTAATAATGCTTGTGAATTCATTTATTCCTTCAATTAGGTCTGTTATTTGGTATGTAACTGTTTCTATTACTCCTTTCGGTAGATCAGTACATTTTATTAGGTCTGTCTTTTATAATCTTTTTGATATATTTTCTTGCTTTAAAATGTACTACTCTTTCTGATATTAATGTAATGATACTTGCCTTCTCTGATTCATATTTTTATATTTTTCTATCCATTTGCTTTCAATCTTCCAGTATATTTTGGGAGTGATTTTATTATGGGTGTGTACTAGTTACTCTTTTTCTCTGTTGTTAGAGAATACCCAAAGTTAAGCAACTTAAGGGGAGAAAGGAATATTTATTTAGCTTATGATTCCAGAAGGAAGATACAGTCTTTCATGGCCGGAAAGGTATCTGGGTGGCAGAAGCAGGAGGAAGCCTAAGTCACTGAAGAAATCCTGGAGGCTGAAAGCTACAAACCTGCAAGTTCCAGTACAGACTAACTAACTGAAACAGGCAGGTCTATATTAGTCAAGTTCTCTAGAGATGCAGAATTGACACTATATATATATATATATATATATATATATATATATATATATATATGGAATTATTGAGTCGGCTTTCTGTATGGCTGAGGCAGTCCAATGATGGCTGCCAGTAGCTGCTCAGTTCGGTAGTCAAGTGGGTGATGGCTGGATGCTCAATAATTCCTAGAGTCTTTAGTCTAGCTGACAATGACTTGGTGTGTTGGAAGGCTAGAAGATCGAAGAAACTGGGCGGCTGGAAGAAAGAGTGATTCCTAGCACAGCTGCAATAAGGCTTCTGTTCTCTTTGGTGGCTCCTTTTTATGTAATGCAGTACTGGGAGGATCCTATGAGAGCTTTGGAGGTTCTGATAGGATCTAGGGCAGGTACAATCCTACCAAGTGGTCTCAGGTGGTCTCAGCCCATCTTAGTTAATACTGGGTGTGTCAAGTTGACACCCAGGCTTAACTATCACAAGGCCTAACAATCTCAAGACCCACTTCATATGACTGACTTCCTCCAGCAAGGCTCCACATCCTAAATGTGTCTTGAACTTCCCAAACACCTGAGCCTGTGGAGGATAAATCAAATTTCAATCTATGACACTCTACCCTGACCCTCACAGGCTCATTGCTATCTCATTATGCAAACCATACTCAGTCCAACCTTAAAAGTCCTCATAGACTACATCAATAGTCCCAACCTAGTTCAAAAGTCCAAAGCCTTCACTAAAATCAAAATACAAGTTACATACTTCCAACATACAATGGCACAGAATTAACATTCCTGTTCCAAAAGGTAGGGATGGGAGCACATCCGAGAAAGATCTGTCCATAACGAGACCAAAAGACCAGCATGACAAACTCCAAATTCTGCAACATATGAGCTTCTTTTTGAAATCATCTCAGTTCTAGAGGTCTTCAGTTCCACCCCTCCTGTGTAGTTGTCCATAGAACACATTATTCTCTTGGGTTGGCTCCTTCCAACCCAAGGCTCCATGGCTGCATACATGTCCTATGTTGGCTCTGGCATCATAACTTCTCAATGGAAAACTAGCTTTAATTCTTCAGCATAATCTGCCCTTCTTGGGCCTCTGAACTACAGGGTCCCTGCCCCATACTGCCTGACTTCTGCCATTCTCTGAAACATTGGAGAAGGAATCCATGACCTCTTCCTTGTATATTTGATGCCTGTAAAACCAGGACCACATGGACAGCATCTGCTACAGCATTGAGCTGGAGACTGGACACTTTGACTAACAACTGGTTCAGCTTCTCAGGGCTGAGTGTAGGCAAAATCTCTCTTGGGCCTTTGCTTCGGAAGTGTAGGCAATTCCCTTGAACTAGATCTTCAGCTGTTCCCTTCCAAAAGAATTTGCATTCTTTTGGGTAGGAACCTTTCCTGAAGACCTTGCTCTCAGGGTAGGGACTCTCCTATTATCCAATGGAGAAAAGACTTGGATTTACTAATGGAGCCTATCTCCTTAACAGTAGCCACCATTTTGCTGTCTGTATCCTCCTAGTCCAACTCTACAAGTGTACCATTGCATTTTTCCTCATTAAACCTCATAGTTTTTGCTTCTTTCTGGCCAATTCTTTGCTTTTTCTTTTCACAATTCTGAACATGTGTGCTAAAAAGTAGCCATGCCACATTGTAAAGACTACACTGACTTGAAATTTCCTCTGCTAAGATCTCAAATATATCTTCAGGCAAGTTTTCAGGATGAGGGCAAAACTCGATCAGACACTCTGTTGATACATCATTCCATTTGTCCCTTGTCCAGTTTCTAACATAGTCTCTGTTCCCCTCTGCATCATCACAGGCTGGACTTCCACTGCCTGTGTCTCTCACAGTGTTACTCTTTTCCAAGCTTTCACTAGTGTCCCTGTCCCCAAGACACAAAAGCTTTCCTAGTGCAAAGTCTCAAAGTTCTCCATATTTCTCCTAACAAACATGTCCAAAGCTTTACAAGCCACATCACAGCAATGACCATCCCTATCTACTTTGTACCAACTTTTGGAAAGTGGATCCCCTTAGTATCAAGCAATATTCCACTTTTCTGGTACCAATTTATTTGAACTTCAAAATACTCCATGGTCTAGTAGTAGATACTCTTAATTTCATAGCAATACCCCACTTCTCAGTACCAAGTTCTGTAACAGTTATATTTTATGCTTCTGTGAGACTTTACTCAGGCTCAAACAACTTAAGTGGAGAAAGGGAGATTTATTCAGTTTACAGTTCCAGAGAGAAAATGGCAGGAAAGGCATATCTAGTTGGCAGAAACTGGAGGTGGCCTAAGTCACTACAGACATCATGGAGGCTGAGAGCTGCAAAATGGGAAGTTGGAGAATAGACTGACTATCTGAAGTAGGGCAGAGCTAACCTCAAGGTCCATCAGCTGTGGCTGCCTTCCTCCATCAAGGCTCCATTTCCTAAATGTGCCATGAACTTCCCCAACACGTGAGCCTGTGGGGGACAACTTACATTTCAAGCTATAACACATGACTATGATTGAGTCTTGTTTTTTAAATGCATTCATCAATTCTCTCTTCATAGGTATATTTATACTGCCATCTATACTGATATAATTGTTATATTAGGAAAATCTGTTCTTTATTTCTGTTTTGTGTTTATCCTGTTTTTTTTTTTCTATATTTTCTCCTTCTTGTCTTTCAGTGGATTCTCTGAATAATTTTTAAAATTTCATTTTTATTTCTAGTTTTCTTCAGTGTATAGTATATTTCTTTCTCTGGCTTTTGAAATTTAAATACCTTACCATGACTTAGTGGTGATATTATTTTATCTATTTATATGAAGTATATAAATAGTGCTTACATTATTATCTCTTTCTTTTGTTTATAATTATCATGAAGATTTCTTCTATATGCATTGAGAACTGTATAATATAATGTTATATTTTTATGTCAAATGTATTTAATAGTTTAGAAGACTCAAGGGATAAATCCATTCAAATTTTTTCTTCCTCTATATAAAGCACCATAACTACTTTTAATACCTTTTCTTTGTGTTTAGTTTTCAGAATTTTAGTTGTGAAATGTATTTCTTTGATTTTATTTTATTTGGGGTTCACTTTGTGTATTTTGACGGTTTATATCTTCCTGAATTGGGGAACTTTTTGACTATTCATTGCTTAAATATTTTTCTTCTCTATCCTTATTCCTTAATCCTTCTGGGACTTCAGTGATACAAATGAATCTTTTATTTTACTGCCACAGGTTCCTGAGAATATGCACTTTTCTTCTGAGTTTGTCTCCCTATGATGTTTAGCTTGGATAATGTGTGTTGTTCTTTTTTCCAGTTCACTATTTGCTTGTTTCCTCCATTTTCTGGATTCTGCTCTTCAGTCTGTGTCTTGAGCTTTTAAAATTTCAGTTGTTATGTTTTTCAATTCTAAATTTCCATTAAGTTGTTTCTTATATCTTCTGTTTCTTTGCTAAAAAAATGTTTCTTGTTAAGTTTTTATTTTTTATTTATTTTAACTATAATTTAAAAATTTTCATGATAGTTGCTATGAAATCTTCATTAAATAATTCTATGTTCTTTTATCTTTTCTTTTTATTCAGTAAGACACATTCCTGGTTGTTAGTATAATAAGTGATTTTTTATTGAAACATGGGTATTTTTATATTAAGAGCCTCTGAATTTTGTTTACACTTTCTCTTTGCATTTATGGGTACTATGAGTTTCTATTTGATTATATCAAACTGAATGTTTAATGTTGGCATCCACTTATAAGGGAAAACATACAGTATTTATCTTTCTGCATCTGGGATATTTCACACTCAGTATGATTTATTTCAGTTCATCCATTTACTAACAAATTTCATTAGTTCATTTTTCCTTACAACTGAATAGTATTCCATTGTATATTAAAACAAACCTGAAATATCATCTCACTTCAGTCAGAATGGCTAAGATCCAAAATACAAACAGTAGTAAATGCTGGCGTAGAGGTAGGGACTCTCATACATTGCTGGAGGGAATGTAAACTCATACAATCTCTTTGGAGATCAATTTGAAGGGTCCTAAAAAAGTTAAAAGTTGGAATTCCATGCGATCCAGCTATATCACTCCTGGAAATATTCCCAAAGAACACTGCATCCTGCAACAGTCACATGTATAATCATGTTCATAGCAACTCTTTTCAAAATAACAAAGAAATGAAATTAAGCTACCTGTCCAATAGTCGATGAATGGTTAATGGTGTGTATATATATATATATATATATACCATGGAATACTATTCAGCTGTTGGGAAAGATGAACTAATGAAATTTGCCAGTAGATGTGTAGATCTGAAACGAATCATACTGAGTGAAATATTGCAGATGCAGAAAGATAGACACTAAAAGATTTCAACATCCAAACAAGATACAGCTTGTTGCAATGAAAGAGCACTGAAATAGACAACACAACCATCTTGCAACAGAGTCATGTGTACTACTATGTTCATAGCAACTTTTTTCACAATACTAAATAATTGGAACCAACCTAGATTTCCAATAGTTGATAAATGGTTAATGAAAATGTGGTAGATATATACAATAGAATACTATCCTATAATAATGTTTTAAAATAGAATAGATTTTTAAAAGATTTCTGCTAGGGTTAGGTATTTCCTAGATAAAAAAGAGTTACTTTTCTGGCTGAAGTGTTGAGAATAAGAATGTCCAGTTGTAAGTGGTCTATCTATATAACCCATGAAGCTTCAGGGAACTTCATGGGAGAGTGAAAGAATGCAAAAAGATTTTTTTGTATTTGTAGTCTCTGGTAATTTGCTTATGCTTCTGTAAATAACCCCTTACTTCTGCTTCACAAACAACCTTAAATAAACTCACTAGTGTACACATGCACATGCACATGTGTGCACATATATACACGCATGACATGAAAATGAGAGCAAAAGGGATTAGCAAGACAGAGGAATGAGATAAATGAGAGTTGTAGGGGGATTCGAGGATAAAAGTATGTGGGAACATGATCAAAGTATATTATGTACAGGTATGAAAGTATTTTAATGAAGCCTATTGCTATGTATAACTTGTATATGACAATAAAAATATGCCAATATTCACAAACAAAAAACAAAAGAAGGAAGAAAAAGGAAAGAAATCTAAGTCCTGACTGAATACCAATTTATTCATTCATTTAGTGTTCAGTAAAAATTTATAATGCAACATTAACTTGACAGTGTGATTGGTATTAGGAATACAAGGATAAAGAAGAGGCTAATATGCAAATAAGTAAATAATTGTAATATTAAGTCAACTGAATTGTGAAGGGTGAGTATTTCTTAAGAAGATGATCCAGGCAAAAAGAATGACTTGATGACACAATAACATAACTTTTTTGTGACTTTTTTAGGAGAAATGGCAAGAATTGTTATTAAAAAAAGAACAAAAGAATGAATAAACATTAGATTAAATTGATCTCTAAATTGTAGAGGGCTTTAACATGTTATGTCATGCTAAGAAAGTCATATATTTCAAATACTTGAATAACCATTGAACAATCACTTTGAGTGAATAAGAAAAGTACGATATATGAAAAAAATCACAGTAAAATACATTATTTTATGCAGACTGAAACATAACTAAAAAGCTTTAAAGAAAAGCAAAAATGAAAGGAAAAAATGGGTTTGTTGCTTATATATGTGTCTGTTTGCATTCTTTAATGTTTGTGTAGATGTTCTGGGTATAAGATTTAACATCTCTTTATTTCTACCTTTTCCTATATGATCCTCTCTGGTAAGAACTGGGGAGACAAATGTTTGCTTAAACATCTAAAATTTCTGGGTAGAAATATGTAGATGCAATAAACACACAGAGCAGCTCAGGATGTAGTTTTTGTTTCAAGCCTATTATCACAGGCAGTTCCATCTTCACTGGTTAGTGTTGCATGTTTAAATATAGCATCACTCAGCTAATCCTCACAGTCACCTCACCTACCTTTCAACACTTATCAACAATATTTTTTGTAGAATCTAGCATAATAGTACACTGATGAGGATATATTAATTTTGGGAAACAAAAATATCCATATTTTCCCCAACAAATGGCAATGTATGAATCTAGCTAATTATGTTAGATAAACTATCTTTTTCATGCCAAATGTTACATTAATGTTTTATTATTTTTCTTCTTCATTTTTTACATTTACGAACAGTCTTTCTCCTTGTTTTTAGGTATGTTCTATTCATATTTGCAAAACCGTCTCCTCTTCTGTAACACCTGATGGTATTTCTAATGTATTGCTATATTTTTTAAAGCTTCATATACAATAACACTTTATTTTTATGCTGTCTAAATCTTTTATTTAAAGACATCTGGCATGTTTGGCTCAGCGGACAAAATATGACAGTGCTGAAAAGTAGTATTAGCAATTCTTATGACTTTCTACACATTTAAAGATGTTTATGGCAGAAATTATGTATTGTGGTAGATAGAGCAGCAGATTAAGAAAAGTCTTATCACTAATATGCTACTGCTTTTTTTGTGATCTTGAGTTAACCAGTAGCCTTTTCTATGATCCCAAGTTTTCAAAGCATTTTGAATTTCAAAGCAAAATGAAAATTGCTTATACGCTAAAATATTTTTGCTATTAAAACCGAATTAGGGCTGAGGAGATGACTCAGCGGCAAAAGCCTCTGCCTTATAAGCAAAAGGATTTGAATTGAGGTCCCAAATCCCACATAAAAATGCCAGGCATATATAGATGGTGACCTGTAATTCCAACTGTGGAGGCTGGATCCTGAGAAAACCCAGAGCAAAGTAATAAGGTGGAAGAACAGTCCAGGATGATTCCTATATCCCCCTTGGGTACACACAAAAAAACCCTCTTGTACACATGCCCACACATACCACATACTTTACTCACCTACATGCAACACACACACACACACACACACACACACACACACACACACACACACATACACATTAGTGGAGCTAGGATGAAGCTTAGTGGTACAGTGTTTGCCTAGCATGCACAAAACCCTGGGTTTACTTCCACAAAAACACAGGCATGCTGACATGCACAAAAAGCCAGCAAGCAATCCTCTCTCCTTATGTTAGTCAGTTAACTCATTGCTGTTATCAATACCCAACAAAAGGAAGCTAGTGGAGGAAAGAAAGTGTTAATTCTAGTTCACAATTTCATCATGGCAGGAGAGTCACAGCATCCAAAATCAAGGGAACTGGTCACAACACATAATCACAGCAAAAGCAGGAGGCAAGGATGTTGTCTGCCTGTTTGCCAGTGCTGAACTAATGCTTTCCACCGTTATTCACCCACATAGGGAATCGTCCTGTCCATTATGGGCTGGGTCTTCCCATGTCCATTATGCAACCAAGATAATCTCCTACAGATATGTACAGTATGTAGTGTCAAGTTACAGTTGAAACTAACCATTACATTCTTCAAAAAACTCCAAATAAGTAGTAAGCTAAACTTGAAACATTGTTAGAAAATGCTAACTATATTTTGCTGATTGCAGTTTTAGTTCAGAGATTAATTGACTAAATGTTAATTCTAAAACAAACAATGCTAAATAATACTGTGTTATTTAACACACAACAAAAATCAGGTAATAGTTTGGTATTTAATCTTGTGAATATTGTCCTTATTCGATGAAAATGTCATTCTGATTTAAATGATCAGTGTACAGTAATAACTTATGGGCGATTTACTTTACATAAAATTTGAAAGTCTTCATGTAATTCGTCAAGGATGGAGTGAAGGAACTTGTACTTACAAACCCCATTTGATTGCATACAAATGATTCTAATAAGTTCCTGGGTTGGTTAAATAATTAATTTTGGTATAAATATTTCACAATCTTGTGGAAAATGGTTAAAAAGAGAATTAATTTTAATTTAGTATATATTTGATATCATTATATATACATATTTTTTATTTAAGTGAAAGATCAAGGTCAGGCTCGCCAGGGAACTTAATAGACATTGGCTGCTGAATGTTTTCTGGATGATCATGTGCACATCTCCTTAGGCTGAAGTTATGTTACAATGGTGCGTGCTTAGTAGAGAAGGGGAATGCTGGATTTTGATTTAATCCACAATAGGCATGCCAAATATATTTTGCTTTCCTGAAAAAGTTGTGCTATCTTTACTCCTTCTTTAAATCTTTTGCCTTTCTAAACATGACACCAAAGGCAAATATAATGAAGAAAAGGAAGATAGATTTACTACAAGAATTTAAAACTTATATCTGCCAAAGCCACATATAAACGAGATTGAAAGGCAACTAACAATTGGGAACATATATGTTAACAAGGTGATAATCCTTCTTGTAAGGAGCTCTTAAAAATTTTTAAAAAGAGCACATAATATGTTCCCCCTCATTATTTCTTTTGTAGACTGAGTACTGTTATTATCTTCATTTTGCAGATAAAGAAATTCAGCCTTAAAGATTTCTTTCAGTCAGTCATGAATGAATGTTAAGTTGGTACAACCCTACAGTCTGTGATCCTAACCTCTATTCATTCCGATGGTGGAAAGGCTTATACCAAAATAATGTAATAATGTTCTCCAGTTAGTGGAACTAGTAGCATTTAGTATTTTTATTTTCTTTTTTTTTAAAAAGGCATTTTAAATGTTCTAACAAGAAAAGTATAAATTTTCTTTACATTATCTCTCATATATAAGACCTTTTTGAAGTAGCACTAGATATTTGCAAAAGGAAAAAAAATGGCCCCTCATCCCTCTTTAAATGGAATATACTGGATGATTATCTTGATGTTAAAATGGCCAGCTATCATTAATGCTATTTTGGGTCAGCTTGAATGATTTTTTTTTTTTTTTGTGAATTGTTCTTTGCCTCATTTGCCACCCAAAATGTTAGAAATTTCCTTCCTTTAACTTCTCCATATTCTTATTTTCCTACTTGTGATTATTTTGGATAATTTTCTGTATTCTTTCTTTTACAAAATATTTCTTTTATTTGTACCTTTGTAATATGGTTCCTATGTTCATTGTAAAGTTTTTTTTTTTTTCATACAACAAAAAATTTGCCTTTCTACTGGCATGGAATCTTCTGTGAGGAATGAGAAGAGTTTGCTTCTTATATATTTTATGGAATGTGATTAAAACTATATAACTTAATTTCCATAATCAGTGTTTTACTATCAGTAATAATTTATAAATATCCATTAAATTTTTATTTTGTGAAAACTTGGGAGTTATTGGAATTTTGTTTTCCAATGGTTGGCTTCTTTTTCCCATGAGAAAATGATCTCTCTGTCCTCTGCTTTCAGTGAGTCAATTTATATTTGGAAGCATGGCACAGTTCTAGATGACTCAAGCTGAGAAAGAACCAACACGATTTCTGGCACTCGTTTCTGGCACTCTCCCAGAAGCTGCAGCAGGTATTTAGTGTATATTGAGCTTCCCATCTTGCTTACATGCGTTAGGCAGTGCAGAGGAGTCAGGCTGAGGAACTTGATGAACATTTCAAAATCCTAAGGAAGTGTTTTGCGGTTGCAATAGACTTCTAAGCTATGACAGATTTGGTGCTTTGATTCACTGCAGTTCTACAATTTGAACACTGAGTGGCACTAAAGCCTAGGTCACAGAGGAAATATTAATCCAAAATTAAAGATTCAGGGGTCTATTGATGGGTAAAAGTGCAAGCAGAATTAGTCAAAAGTACTTTTGAGCCAAATAAAAATAGTTACAAAAATTAGTTTGAAAACAAGTTATTTTGGGAAAATTTCAATTTAAACACTCTATTTCGTCTACTTGTAAATCACTGAAACTGAAGGTAAAGTGCTTATTAAATGATCAAAGATGACTCTCTTTATGACTTATTCTGAGTTATTTCTTATTTCTTTACAAGGAAGAAAAGTGTATTTTTAGAAAAACATGTTTACATCTAGAATGAGCTAAGTACATAGTATATATTACTGCTGGATTCAAGCATCCTTAGAGATTAATTAATTTTACCTACAAGTGTGTGTTTATATATTTGTCTGAATTTGGTAGTTTTCAGTGCCAGTGAATTTGAAAAAAGATTATGATTTGATTATTTTGGAAGAAAGAAAAAATCATCTTTATGCTTTCTCAATTCTCTGAACTTCCTTTTATACATTAACATGCAAAATAATAGGTTTCCTTATATCATTTTCATATGTGTTTAATTTCGACAGATTCCCCATCTCCATTTATTTGTGTGAGAGACAAGGAAAGAGACAAAGGAGGAGGATGGAGAAAAGGAGGCTGAGAGAGCTGTAAGGATAACTTCTAGAAGTCTTTTTTTATTCTCAATTTGTTCCAAATATCATTTTTTAATACATTTTTTATTATTTCCGCTCATACAAACTTAATAGGTAGACCAGTTCCCTCTCTCCCTCCTCCTCCCCCTGAGCCCCCTGCTCCCCCTCCCCTCCCCCCCATCCCCCAGTGCCTCCCCCCCAATTCCCAGAGAGTCCTTTATTGTGTATGCCTAACTCTCCTCTGGGTCCTCCTCTCCGATGACATACAAGGCCCTTGCCTCCAAGGATCTTGGTGCCTTTAGCTGATGCTAGACTTTGTGAGGTCAATAGTGTGTTGGACATTGCTCAGGGCATGCAAAGTCCTATTATGATTGCTTGGGCCCTAACTAGTGTGGAGAATCTTGCAAATCATTGCTCCTCCCATCCTTTTGCTCTTACAATCTTACTGCCTCCTCTTCTGCAAATGTCCCTGAGCTTCAGGATGGGGGGAGATTAGGCTGGCCTAGTTCTAGGTGGTTGATATAGAGTCTCTGAAGTTCTGGATTGTGGTTTGTTGATTTTCTTTTGCAGTTTTGCTTCTCCTCCAATGCCCTTCACTCCATCCTGATGGGCACTGTATGTCCCTCCCTGGTCAGAGACAAAAGGCTGTTAAACTGGAGTCTTGTTAAAATAGCACATTCAAGGGTAGATGTAATAAAAGTAGGAAACCTCAGTGAGGGAAGGGTCAATCACCCATTTGCAAAATGATTACTTTTTATCGGCCAGACTATATGCCCTTCCTTCTGGTGAGATCATACCCCCTCAGTTGTACATGATCAGGAACGAACAGTCTGTGAACTTAACCAGGTGTCACATTACTTACTTGCATTCCTTGATGGAGGCCTATTTTCTCTGCTATAACATGGTCCCCTCTCTCCTTGTGTCTGGTGTGGCCCTCCAACCCCATCCCTCCAGTTCATAATCCTTGCAATTACTGTATTACATAGGTTTACCTTTGAGTGTCTCAATGTGGGCTGGATGAGTTTGGTACTAAGAGCCACCTATTAGGGAGTACATATGGCACTTAATTTTCTGGTTTTGAGATACTTCACTTAATATAATTGTTTCTAATGACATCCATTTCCCAGCAAATTCCAGTAATTCATCATTTTTGATGGCTGAGTAGTACTCCATTGTATAGATGTATCACAGTTTCCTTATCCACTCGTCAACGGTTGGACATTTGGGTTGATTCCATGATTTTGCTATTGTAAACAGTGCTCCTATGAACATGGTCGTGCTTGTCCTATCGAGGTGAACCTCTGCTGTGACTTCTAGAAGTCTTTTCTTTACTTCTGCCAAGTGGGCTCTGGAGAATGACTTCAGGTTACCATATTTGTGTGCAGATGCCTTTACTGACTGTCGTCTTTGATATCACATGTTTTCTTTTATTTTTCTTCCTTAAAGACTTGGATTTCCCATCTCACAACTGCCTTTTAATTTTCTGACCTTACCAAAAACCAAAAGCTCTTTTTGAGCCTTAATATATTATTTGGTACTATCTATTTTCATCTAAACTCTAGTTTTCTATATGAATGAATAAAATTTCGGTGTATGTTTTCATTATCCATCTATTGGTTGATGGCTGATTTCATTTCCTAACTCTTGAGAAAAGAGCAGCAACGAATATGGATATGTAAGAATCTCTATGGTAGGATATGGAGACTTTTGGATATATGCCCAGAAATGGTGTATCTGGGTCTTATAGTAGTTATTGTTTTTAGTTTTTAAGAAGACTCCACGCTGATTGCCATAGTGACCTCACTGTGTCACTATGTGTTTCCTTTTCCTCACATCCCTGCCAGAATTTGTCATCACTGATTTTTCTTGATGATGGCCTTCCAACTGGAGTGATATGAAATTTCAAAGTAGTTGAAATTTGCATGCCCTGATCTCTAAGGATGCTGAACCTTTAAAAAGTACTCATAGGCCATTTGTATTATAATACTTCTTTTTAGAACTTTCTGTTCAGTACACAGGCCCATTTATTTATTGGTGTTTTTTCTTTGTGCATTTAATTTTAGTAGTTCTTTGTGTAGTCTACATGTTAACCCTTTCTTGGAAGTATAGTTGGAAACTATGCCTTATGGTCATCTGTTCATTCTGTTGATAATTACTTTTACTGTGCAAAACATTTCAAATTTCACTTAATCCCATTTATCAGTTCTTGGAGTTATTGGGGGACCTATTCAGACCTATTTTAACCTGTTTAGATTAGATTATGTTTTAGTAGTTTCACATTTCAGATTTTAGGTTACGGTCTTTTACCATGTTTGAATAGATTTTTGAGCAAAATTTTTTTTTCAGCAACAATTATTGAATGAGCTGATTTTTTTCTAGCATATGTTCTTGATATCATTTGTCAATAATTAGGTGTCTATAGCCATGTGGAGGTTATCCTACATCCTTTATTATGTTCCATTAGTCTACATGCTGTTTTTGTATCAGTATTATGCTTTGTCCCTATGAATCTTTAATGTAGTCTAAGGTCTAAATATGACATCTATAGCACTGTTATTTCTCCTTAGGAATTTTGGCTATCCAATATATGTGTTCCCATATGAATTTTAGGATTTTATTTTAGTTTGTGAAGAGTATCATTGCAATATGATGGAGATTTTGTTGAATTTGTGTACTTCTTTTAAATATCTTTGTAATATTAATACTATGAATGCAGAAATATGAATGGTTTTCCAATCACCTAGTATCCTCCTCAGTTTCTTTTTCAAATTCTAAAAGTTTTTGTTGTTCAGGGTTTCTACCTCCTTGGTTAGATTTACTCCTAAATATTTTTTTATTTTTTTCTATTTTTTTCTTGATTTCTTTTCCAGTAAGCTTGTTTTTGGTGTATGTGAAATTGTGCATTGATTTTGTGTTTTTCAACTTTACTGAAACTGTTTATTTGATTGAAAATTTTTCTGGTCCATGGGATTTTTTAAGTATAGAATCATGCAATCTTCAAAGACGGGCAGTTAGCTTATCCCTTTCTAATTGTTATTCCTTTTATATTTTCTTCTGTCTTATTACTGTAGCTCAAATTGCAGGCACTATATTGAATTTCATTTCATTCTAGATTTTTTAAAAAATTTTTTTATTATTATTATTTATTCAATTGTGCGTGTATGCATGTGTGCGTGTGTGTGTGTGTGTACGTGTGTGTCTGTGTGTGTAGAACCACGGAAGAATTCGGGAACCACCATGGACGCCTCCACCTCCTCCTTGTTTACTCTGCCCGGAGATTCACAGGTTCCGCCCTACCAGGACCAGAAACATAGGCCGCCCCAGCTTCCGCCTGGCATCTATACTGGGGTCTAGGATCCGAACTCAGGACCTTCTGCCTGCAAGGCAGAGGCTTAACCCCTGAGCCACGTCTCCAGCCCCTCATTCTAGATTTTAAAAGAAATATTCTCATTTTTTAAATTTAATATTATTGTCATGGTTTGAATGTGAATTGTTCCTGACAAGCTTGTGTATTTGAATAACTGATCCTCAGCTAGTTGTACTATTTGGGAAAGTTATGGAATCTTTAGAAGCTAGAACCTTGCTGGAGAAAGCACATGACTAGGAGTGGGCCTTGAGGTTGGACAGCTCAGCCCCACTCCCTGTTGTCACTCTCTCTGTATTTGATAGCTGTAATGCGAATTAGCCTCCTGCTTCTGTTATTGTGATTATCACAATGTGTTTCATCTCATGATGGATTCTATCACCTCTAGAAACATAAGACAGAAAATGAGTCCTTTTTCCCTTAATTTGCTTGGGTCAGAGTATTTTCTCACAGTTACAGAAGAGTAGCTATAACCATAATATTGGCTACAGGATTGTCATATATTACCTTTATTGCATTTTGTTATGTTTCATCTATGCTTAGTTTCTTCAATGTGTCATGAGGGAATGATGAAATTTACTAAATGCCTTTTTCTATATTGTCACAGTTAGCTTGCATGGTTGCTGATAAATCACCATCAAACGGCTTAAGGGAACAAGGGGTTTATTTTCTTACTGTAGTCCGGTAGCAGTTTATAGTCCACCTTCATGGGAGAGTTCACACCAACACCAAGGCTGAGGGAACTGGCCGCATCATCTCTACATAGTGGCTGAGAGAGGGACAATCCTTATTTGCCAGACCAGCATGTCTGGCCAAGTGTACACAAGGATGCCGACTCTCTCAATCAGCTCTCTGTATTTTATTCCAGGGCCTAATCCCATCCACATGGCTGGGCCTTCCCCATCAGTTAGACAATCTCCTGCAAGTGTGCTCTGGACTTAACTCAACAGTTAATGCTCTACAAATGTACCAGAGCTCAAATCTTCAACTGTCAACTGACACCTGTGCCTCATCTACAGAGTGTGATTTCTGCCTTTAAGTCCTTTATTATGGTTACCATGTCCATTGTTCCATTGAAATGTGTGCTGAACCAACCTTGCATGTCTTATATGAAACCAACTTATTTGTAGTGTATGATTTTCTTAATGTGATCTTGAATTTGATTTGCAAGTATTTTGTTCAGATTTGCTTTTGTGTCTATGTTCATCGGGGGATTGGTATGTTTTCTTTTTAGTTGTTGTATGTCTTTATTTAGTTTTGGCATCAGACTTATACTGTCTGTAGAATGAACTTGGTAGAGTTCTTTCATTTCTATTTTATATAGCTATTTCAGAAATGTCGATACTAGATATTTCTTGAAATTTGGGTAGAATTCAGCAGTATATCCTTCTGGTCCTGGGTTTTCCTTTGTGAGGAAACATAATTACTACTTCAATGTCATTGTTTGCTATGATGTTTTTTGATTTCAGTAAGTCAGTTGTGTTTAGAAATTTATTCATTCTTCTAAATTTTCCAACTTTTTGTAGTATTAAATACTTTTAAAAGTATTTCCTGATAATTTTTGATTTCATTAGAGTCTACTCCACTTTCATCTCTAATTTCATTATTTTTAAGTTTTTAGAAATTTTATTTTATTTTTATTTTTTTACTTACAAACAAACTGGATTGATGTCTTTACCCTGATTCCCTCCCCCCATCCTGAATTCCATCCTCTCCTACCCTCACTATCCACACATTTTTCCCACCTTCCCCTCCTTTCATTCATCCTTTTTCCTTCCCTCCCTCCCCCTGTCCTTTTGAATATCTCAGAACTCCCTTTGAGGTGCCTGTGTTGGTAGGGGAGTCAGATTTCTGTTGAATTTTATGTGGTTCTTCAGTGTGCAAAGTTGTAAGTAGGGAAGTTTCTCTTCCTTATCCCTGAGACACTCTTTGAGAGCCGTTGTATCTTCTAAGATGCTAGTCATCGGGTGATGTTGATACATTGGCTAGTGTAGATCTGTGGTAGAAGTTCCTATTGCAATTACCTTCTGTGTACAGCAGCCCTGTCTTGGTTGGAGTGTGTTGGTCTGGAATGGACTATATCATCTTTAGGCTCTTATAATTTTACTGCTGTTCTATAAGTTTCTCTGAGCCTTGGTGTGGGATAAGATTTTGATGGGCTGATTAAGGCCGAGTATTCCAAGTTCCCTGATATACTCTGGCCTGATGTGGTTTTCTACCTTACTAGTTTTCATTGTAATAAGGTGCAACTTGGTTGAGTTTTGAGTTATTTTGTATGTGTTCCTTTGTCTCAGCTCTCTTGGGGGTCTTTTTTCCTCTACCCCCAAGTTATATCTGCTTGAAGTTATAGTGGGTATTACAGAAATTTTTCCCTGAGTATATCATTTTGAGGGCTTAGTACTAAATTCTACTTATAAGGAAGATCATGCAACACCTGTGTTTCCATATCTAGGATACTTTATTCAATATAACTTATTTCAACTTCATTCACTTACCAGAAAATTTCATCAATTCATTTTTCTTAACAGCCAAGGCCTCCCACAGAATGGAAGAAAATCTCCACTAACCACTTATTGATAGAGAATGAATATCCAGAGTGTACAAAGAACTCAAAAAATTAAACACCAAGGAGATAAACAGCCCAAATTCCAAGTGGGACATGGAACTTAAGATAAATTTTTCCCAGGAAAAATCTCACACTGGTCAGAATGGCAAAAATCCAAAAGACATGCTCCAATACATGCTGGAGAGGATGTGGGGAGAAATGAACCCTTGTACACAGCTGATAGGAATGCGGACTTGTATAACTACTATGGCGATCAGTATGGTTGTTCCTAAAAAAGTTAAAAATTGAAATGTTATATAATCCTGCTGTACCACTGTGGGAATATTCCACAAAAATACTTCTATACTATACTATATACTATAGTGACACATGTACATCCATGTTCATTGCAGTACTATTCACAATAGCAAAGTCATAGAATCAACCTAGATGTCCAACAATTGATGAATAGTTAATGAAAATGTGGTGCATATACATGATGGAATACTGCACAGCTATCCAAAAGAAAAAAAAAATGAATTAATGAAGTTTGCTGCTAAATGAATGGAGCTAGAAGAAATCATACTGAGTGAAGTATACCAAGTACAGAAAATCAGTTATCACATGTTCTCCCTCAAAAGTGGAACCTAATTCCAAGCCCTCTTTTTTTTTTAATTTTTTATTATTTATTCCATTGTGCGTGTGAGTGTGTGTGTGTGTGTGTGTGTGTGTGTGTGTGTGTGTGTGTATGTGTGTGTGTAGAACCACGGGCAAATTCGGGAACCACCATGGACTGCCTCCACCTCCTCCTCGTTTACTCTGCCCCGGGATTCACAGGCTCTGCCCTACCAGGACCAGAAACGCAGGCTGCCCCGGCTTCCGCCTGGCGTCTATACGTGGAGTCTAGGATCCAAACTCAGGACCTTCTGCCTGCAAGGCAGAGGCTTAACCTCTGAGCCACCTCTCCAGCCCCTCCAGCCCTCCAAGTCCTTGAAGACAAAGGAACAAAGTTTAATAGAGAAAGAAGGCCACCATTGAGAAATATCTATGATTAACGAGGTATTTGATCCAACCCATGGTTAGTCTCCTTCCTAATCACTGGTGTTTGGATTGGTTTGAAGCACTAATTGTGTGTTCCCCTTCATGGGGAAAAGGGTTAGTGATTAGTTGACAGCCATATGATGTCCTGGAAGTCGACCCCACCCACTACTGTGCCTTACTCCTTGTCCTCCTTCCCCTTCAAGCCTACTCATATATAAAGGCCTCTTCTTAATAGTTTCTATATAATTGCATGGGAGAGGATCTCAACACCCAGATAGGATGCAGCCTTGTACAGTGAAGGACAACCACCAGCAGCCTGAATACAGAACACTGGCAACCCTACAATGATCACATGGAACCAGGCCAACCAAATCTCTTGCCATCCAGAGGCTCGGGGAACTTTGTGGAATAGGAGACAGTAAGACTGTAAGAACATAAAGATGGAAAGTTTTTTTGTTGGACAGGTCACTCCATCAAAATAGGGCAGCCACAACCAGAAGAAACTCATGGTAATGGACTTGACATCATCAGACCTGCATTATGGTGAATATGCCAGCATTCTCCCATAGACTGGCATAGACCTCAGGAGAAATAGTTCAAGGCAGTAAGATCCTTAGGAGTGATGGGCCAGACACGGGAAGGGAAGTGCCCATATCAGTGGGCTACCCAAAGAAGGACCTCTCTGTCTGCCACAGAGGCCTGAACCCCCATGAGAACAGAAGATACAGAGGGAACCCCAGGACCCATAAACTAAAACCAAAGGACAGGAGAACAGGAGAGATAAGACTGGGCTCATGTATGAATTAGAAGAGTGGGATGGGATGGGAGTGGGAAGAAAGGGAGGGAGAAAGAGAGGGGTAATGAGGGATACAAGGAGCATGCATATAAAAATTTTAATTTAATAAATTTATTAATAATAAATATTGTACATATTAAAAAAGAGCTCAAAGGGAAAATTTCTATTTGGCTGTTTACCTCTTTGGTGTTTAAATTTTTGAGTTCTTTGTGTACTCTGGATATTAGTCTTTTCTCAGATGTGTGATTAGTGAAGATTTTCTCCCATTCTGAGGCTTGTCTTTTTTTCCCAGTTAACAATATCTTTTCAACAATATCATGAAATCTCACTTGTTGAGTATTGGTTCTATTTCCTAAGCAATTGGGGTTCGGTTTAGAAAATATTGGCCTAGGGCAACCAGTTCAAGGGAATTCCCTACTTTTTCTTCTAGGAATTTTATAGTTTCTGGTCTAACATTAAGTTTCTTGATTGATTTGGGATTGATTTTTGTTCAAGGTGACAAGAAAGGGTCCAGTTTCCCAGCCAAATCTTTCCCCATTCTAAAGCTCAAGGAAACTTGCGGAAGGAGGGTGGGGGCAAGATTGTAAGAGCCTAAAGATGGGGAGGACCAATGATATGAAAGATACTCCACACAAATTAGGGCCACAGTAGCCATAATCGAACTTTGCATGACCTGCTCAATGACTGATATGTCAACGACCCCCCCAAAGTCTAACATGGATCACAGGCACTAGGATCCTTAGAGACAAGAGGTTGACAGTCATAATAGTGTTCTCATACTGAAGGGGAGTCCAGGAAAGGGCTCTGGGCAATGCCACTGAGTCCTTGCACCTCACTAGAGTGGAGGACTCAGAGGGAAGTTTGGCATTCACACAAAAGGATGTTCCAGGGAATGGGAGGGAGGGAAGGGAGAGGCACTGGGAGAAGGGGAGGGAGGGTTTGAAAGGAAGGGGAAAAGAGGGGGAGGGTGCAAAGGAGACTGGGGAGGGGTGGAGGGAGGAAGGGAACTGGGGTACCTATTAAGCTTGTATGATTGGGGAAAAATAAATAAATATAAATAAAAAAGAGTCCAGTTTCAATCTTGTGCATGTAGATATCTAGCATTACTAGTACTATTTGTTGAAAATGCTGTACTTTCTCTATTGGTTTTTCTGGACATCTACATCAAAAATCAATTGATTATAGGCAAATGAGCTTACATCTGGGTTTGTAATTCTTATCCATTGACTTATATGTCTGTTTTGGAACTAGTATCATGAAGGCTTTATTACTATGGATTTGTAGTATAGATTAAGATCTAGTATGGTGATACTGCTAGCAGAATTTTTATTACTCAGGATTTTTTTTGCTATCCATGGCTGTTTGTGCTTCCATATGAATTTTGAGATTATTTTGTCAATTTCTGTGAAGAATTGCCTAGGAATTTTCATTGCATTGAATGTGTATGTTGCTTTTGGTAGGATGGTCATTTTTATGATGCTAATTCTACTGATCCAAGAGTATAGGAGTTCTTTCCACCTTCTACTGTCTTCTGTAATTTCTTTCTTTAAGGTTTTAAAGTTTTCATTGTACAGGTCTCTAACATCCTTGGTTAGATTTATACCTAGGTATTTCATTTTTTTTAGGGGCTATGGTAAATGGAATTGTTTCTCTTAAGATTTTCTCACTTTTTTCATCGTTGGTGTATGAGAAAACCACTGATTTTTGAACATTAATTTTGTAACCTGTCAATCTACTGAATTTATTTATTAGTTCCAGTAGTTTCCTGGTGAAGTTTTTGGGGCCTCTTAGGTATAGAATCATGTCTTCTGCAAATAGGGATATCTTGACTTCTTTTTCTATTTGTATCCCTTTTATCTCCCTTTTTTGTCTTATGGCTCTAGTTAAGACTTCAAGTACAATATTGAAAGACGTGGACAGCCTTGTTTAATTCCTGACTGAAGTGGGAATTTTCCAAGTTTTTCATCATTTAGAATGATTCTTGCTATAGATTTGTATATGGCATTTATTGTGTTGATATAAGATTCTTCCATTCTGATTGTGTCCAGGGCTTTGATCATAAAGGGATATTAGATTTTGTCAAAAGCTTTTTCTGCCTCTATGGAAAGAATCATGTGGTTTTTGTCCATGCATTCATTTATATGATGAATTACATTTATTGATTTGTCTATGTGTATTTGAAATAAATTCTACTTGGTCATAGTGAATGATCATTTTGAATATGGTTTGCTAAAATTTGTTGGGGATCTTTGTGTCTGTTTTCATCAAAAAGATTGACCTATAGTTTTCTTTTTTTTATTGTTTCTTTACTTGGTTTTTGGGTCAATTTAATATCAGCTTCATACAAAGAATTTGGAAGAGTTTCATCCTTCGATTTTATGCAATAGTTTAAGAACTAGTGGTATTGTTATTTAAATGTCTGGTAGAATTTTGCACTGAATCCATTCTGTTCTGAACTTTTTTAGGTGAGATGATTTGTTATTACTTCTTTAACTTTGTCTCTTGATATAGGACTATTTAAACAATTCACTTCATCCTGATTCAATTTTGGTAGATTGTGTGTACTTAGAAATTCATCCATTTCTTTCTGATCATCAAATTTTGTGGAATGTAAGTTTTTGAACTATTTTCTGACTTTGATAATATCATGCTGTTTATTCATAAGTTTATTGTTTATTATCAAATTATTTGTTTTTTGAGGTCTGTCTTGTTGATTTGTAGTTTGATATCACTGTGGTCTGACAAGATGCAGAGCATTATTTTTTGTATTTATGTAAACTTTCTATATCTTCTATAAAGCAGTCACTTTTACAGAGATTCACTGCACTTCTGAGCAGAATGTATATTTCTTTTTTTATGAGTTCTTTTTTTAATTTATTTCTGCTTGTAAGAATGTATATTTCTTATCTGTTGGGTAGAATGTTCTTTTAGCAATATTAATCAGAGCAGATCTACCTTTTATTTTATCTCTAAGGTTCTTTGCTGATTTTTAATTTGGAAGACTTAGCTAAATGTGAGAGTGAGGTATTGAAATCTCTAGCTGCTATCATGTCAGGTCCTATGCATTTACTTATTTTCTTAGTTTTATGAAATTGGAAGCCTCATGCTTTGGACTATCTTACTCATTTTCAGACCCCTTTACCACAATTGTTCTGCTGTTTCCACAGTCTTGTCAGCTTGGGCTCCATTACTCCCATCCAGATTCTGTACTAACATCCCATGTTATGCTGCATTCTTCCTGAATGCTCTACAGTGTAATAGTAGGGGTGATGTGAGGTGCAATTTCCAAACTTTAGGCCCACTTGGAGCTGTGTCTTTTGGTTACTGAGTCATACAGCTAGATACAGGTGTCAACTTGACAACAGTTTTGAAGAATTAGAAGTTGAGGTAAGTCCTGAGCTAGCAGGAGAATTTCTAATTGATGGGAAGGGCCCAGCTCTTGGTGTGTGTGTGTGGGAACTAGGCCCTAGGAAGTATAAAAGGTGGAGGGAACTAGTTAAGGAAGTTGGTATTCTTGGGTATACTTGGTCAGACATGCTGATCTGACAAGTGAGGATTGTACCTCTCCCAGCAGTTAGCAAAGCATGACTAGTATGAATTCTTCTGCCAGGCTGGAAAAAGAATTATAATTAAGAATCATAAAAGCAAATAAAATGCCTTGTTTCTCTCTTAAGCTATTCATTGTGAACTTATCGGCAACATGAAGAGTAACTGCGACACTTATTACCTCTTTTTTACTGGTGTATTCTACTGGGCTGTATTCAGCTTCTACTAAATTCTGAGTTCTTCCTGTAGTCTCATCTTATGGTCAAATGCTAGCCTTTATGGAAGTAGTGGGCAGAGATATGTGGGTATTGGAAATATCTTGGTTTCAGATTCTCGTAACTATCTTCCAGGGATTTTTTTGAGACTTGCTGTGGTCCAGAAGTTAATCACTGATTTGGGTTTCTTGCAGCATCAACAGTCTCTCTGGCCATGCCAGGTGCTTTAATCCTTCTGAACATTTTTTAAATATAAAAATCCTTTACTAAAATTTGTTGAGATATAATTGAGATAAAATATATTTAAGGATTAGACTACACTCTGATAATTTCATAAATAGCACAGACACAGTGTGAAATAATTGCAATCAAGATAATTAACACTTTCATAGTTACCATTACTTTCATGTTACCATCTTTGAACGTTAACTGAACATTAACTTTGAACATTTCTGAGACACAATTGTAAAATCATACTTATATGTATGTATAGCATATAATGTTTAAATAAATATTTATTTTGAAATGATTATCAAAATCAAGCTAATCAATGTGTTGATCACCTCAAATAGTTATCCTTTTTGGTACATGTTGTGAGGACATTTAAAATTTACTGCTATAACAGATGATTCATATGGAATGTATTGCAGTTGCAATCACCATTATACATTATATCTCATGAACTTACTCATTCTGCACACTGAAATTTTGTGTATTTTTCCCAACATCTTCCTCCCCCCTCCCTATGTTCCAGTCTTGGAAATCATTATTTTATTCTCTGCTTCTACGCTTTGATATTTTTACATTCTATAAGGCATGATGAATCTGTGTTCCAACAGACTTGCAGATGAAATTACATCTTAAAGTTGAAAGGTTGGATGGACACTTGGGATGGTGGAGATGTCTCATTTGGTAAGGTGCTTTCCATGCAGGCATAGGACTTGAGTTCAGATTCCTACTATACAGCTAAAAGTCATGTGTGGTGACACACATCTGTAACCCTAGTCTTGAGAGAGAGTAGAGGTGGGAAGAATTCTAAAGCTTATTGTCCAACCAATCTAGAGAGGCCCTGTCTCAAAAACTAAAGTGGAGACCAATCAAGCGAGATACCTAATATTAACACACATGCATGCACTCATATGTACATATGAACACATATACATATGCATACACCTCACACATGGTTGAGTAACCCTAGATCATGAAGTATTTGTTATTTTATGCCTGGATTATTTTTTTAGCATAATATCCCACAGGTTGATCCTTGTTGTTGTCAGTGATAAGGTTTTTTTAAGGTTGAATAATGATGTTTAGTGTGTGATGTGTATGAAAGTTCATTTATTAATAATTAGACACTTAATTCCATATCCTGTCTATTATTAATATTTTTCAGTGAATATAAGTATAAATATTCTTTAAGATATTGGTCTCAGTATCTGTTGAATATATTCCCTAAAATAGATTGCTGAGTCATATGGTCTGTTTTTCTACATGAGAATTTAACAATGGAATTGTATGGTTCTGTGTTTTTCCTTGCTAGAAAACTTTTACCTATTGATTCAATCTCTAAATATGTTATTTATCTGTTCATATTTCCTGTTAACAACTCAGTTTACATAGACGATATATGCTTATGAATTCCATTTCTTCTAGATTGTCCAATTATTGATACATAATTGTAAATAAAAGTTTAAGTATGATCCTTGGCATTTCTTAGTGTCCATTTTAAAACCTCTTCTTTTAATTAATTATTAATTTTTTCAAACAAGGTCTGATGTAGTCCTGGATAACCTTAAGTTTTCATGTAGCTGATTATAACCTTGAACACCTGGTCTTTCTCCTTCTTCTTCCTAAGTCAATCATCATCATTTTTTATTAATAGTTTTTATACAAATTTGATAGGTACCCCATTCCCCTCCCTCCCTCTACCCCTCCCTGGATCCCCTTGCTCCCTCCCTCCTATTCCCCTTTCTTTCCCCCCTCGTCCCTTTCTCCCAGTGCTTCCTACCCCCATTCTTGGAATATCCTTTAGTGTGCATGTCAAACTTCCTTCTGGGTCCTCCTCTCTGATGGAGTGTAAGGACTAAGTAGCATTGCCTAGAGCTCTTTTTCATGTTCCCCTTTAGTATAGGAATACTATTGTGGCTATTAATCCCTTGCCTCTAAGTATCCTAGTGCCTGTGATCCATGCTAGACTTTGGTGGGTCAATGACATGTTGGTCATTGCGCAGGTCATGCAAAGTCCTATTATGATTACTTCAGCCCTAACGTGTGTAGAGTATCTTGGTTATCGTTGCTCCTCCCCATCTTTAGGCTCATACAATCTTACTGCCCCCTCTTCTGCAAACTTCCCTGAGCTTTAGGATGGGGAGAGATTAGTCTAGCCTGGTTCCTGGTGATTAATGTGGGATCTCTGATGATCTGAATTATGGTTTGTTATTCTTTCTCTTTTCTTCTTCTTCCAGTTTTACTGTTCCTGGACCGCCCTTGGCTCCATCCTGATGGGTGTTGGATGTCACCTCCTAGCCAGAGATAAAAGGCTGTTAAAATAGAGTCTTATTATGTAGATTCAAAGGTAGATGGAATAAGAATAGGAGACAGTGGTGAGTGTGGGGGGGTCAGTCTCCCATATGCAGGATGGTTACTTTCTATCTGCCAGACTCTATGCCCTCTCTGTTGAGATTAAACCCCATTAGTTGCAAGTGCCCAGGAAGGAAACTCTGTGTTCTCTGCTGTAGCAAGATCCCTGCTCACCTTGTTTCTGGCGATGCCCTCCTTCCCCTTCCCTCCTGTTTATAATCTTTGCAATTACTGTAGGTATTACAGAGATTTATCTTTGAGTGTGTCACTAAGTGGGTTTGGTACTAGGATCCACCTATTACAAAGTACATACAGCGCTTAATTTTCTGTGTCTGGGATACTTCACTCAATATAATTTTTTCTAATTCCATCCATTTCCTGGCAAATCTCATTAATTCATCATTTTTGATGGCTGAGTAGTATTCCATTGCATAAATGCACCATATTTTTCTTATTCACTCCTCAACTGTAGGGCATTTGGGTTGATTACTTGATTTTGCTATTGTAAACAGTGCTGCTATGAACATGGTCGTGCTCGTGCTATCAAGGTGAATTTTCACTGTATGGGGGATCATTCCCAAAAGTGGAATAGCAGGGTCAGAAGAATCGCTAGATGACTCATCAGAGTGGTCGTATAAGCCTGCATTCCCACCAGCAATGTAGGAGAGTTCCCTTCTCGCCACATCCTCTCTAGGATTTGGTGTTTGTATTTTTTTTGCCATCCTGACCGGGGTGAGATTATATCTCAGGGAGGTTTTGATTTGCATTTCCCTGATGAATAAGGATGCAGAGCATTTTTTAAGGTATTTGTTAGACATTTTAATTTTTCTTGGTAAAATTTCTTTTGAGTTCCAAGGCCCATTTTTTAAAAATCTTTTCACTCCTGTAGACTTCTTTTTTTACTATTTATTTATTCAATTGTGTGTGTATGCGTGTGTGCACGTGTGTGTATCTATGTGTGTGTGTAGAACCACGGATGAATTCGGGAACCACCATGGACCACCTCCACCTCCTCCTTGTTTATTCTGTTGGGGGATTCACAGGCTCCGCCAAGGCCCATTTTTTAATTGGGCCATTTGTTTCCTTGGTGTTTAGTTTTCTAAGTTCTTTGTGCACTCTGGATAACAGAGCTCTATCAGATATGTGGTCAGTGAAGATTTTCTCCCATTCTGTGGGTTGCCTTTCTGCTTGGGTTACAATCTCTTTATCTGACAGAAGCTCTGCAGTTTCATAAGATCCCATCTGTTGATTGTGGGTGTATTGACTGTGCTATTGGATTTCCATTTAGGAATTGGCTTAGTCCAATCAGCTCAAAGGAGTTCCCTACCCTTTCAGCTAAGTTTCTTGTAGTCTCTGGCCTTATATTGAGGTTCTTGATCCATTTGGAATTAAGTCTTGTACATGGTGACAAATACGGGTCCAGTTTTAATCTTCTGCATGTGGACATCCAGTTTTTCCAGCACCATTTGTTGATGCTGTTCTTTTTCCACTGGGTTTTTTTGGGCTCCTTTGTCAAATATCAAATGGCTGTAGTTGTGTGGGCTTATATCTGAGTCTTCAACCCTTATCCATTGATCTGTGTGTCTATTTTGGAGCCAATACCAGGCTGTTTTTACAACTTTGGATGTGTAGTATAGACTAAGGTTTGGTATGGTGATACCTTAAGCAGTGTTTTTGTTACTCAGGATGGTTTTTGCTATCCTGGGTTTTTTGTGCCTCCATATGAATTTTGAGATTGTTTGGTCAACTTCTTTAAAGAATTGCTTTGGTATTTTGATTGGTATAGCATTGAATCTATATATTGCCTTTGCTAGGATGGTTATTTTTATGATGTTGATTCTGCCAATCCAGGAACATGGGAGGTCTTTCCACCTTCTGGTGTCTTCTGCTATTTCTTTCTTTAGGGTTTTAAAGTTTTCATTGTAAAAGTCTCTTACTTCCTTGGTTAGGTTTATACCAAGGTACTTCATTTTTTTAGGTGCTATAGTGAATGGGATTGTTTCTCTCAGGGCTTTTTCACTTTTTTCATTCTGGACCTATAGGAAGGCCACTGACTTTTCTACATTTATTTTGTATCCTGCTACTCTGCTGAACTTCTGTATTAGTTCCAGGAGCTTCCCGGTGGAGTTTTTGGGATAACTCAGGTATAAGATCATGTCATCTGCAAATAGAGATAACTTGACTTCTTCCTTGCCGATTTGAATCCCTCTTATGTCCCTTTTTTGTCTTATGGCTTCAGCTAAGACTTCAAGTACAATATTGAATAGAAGTGAGAGTGGACAGCCTTGTCTAGTTCCTGATCGAAGCGGGAATGCGTCAAGTTTTTCCCCATTGAGTATAATCCTTGCTATTGGCTTGTTGTATACAGCTTTTATTATATTGATAAAGGTTCCTTCCATTCCAATCTTCTCTAGGGTTTTGAGCATAAAGGGCTGTTGGATCTTGTCAAAAGCTTTTTCTGCATCTATCGAGAGTATCATGTAGTTTTGGATTTTGGACTAGTTTATATGGTGAATTACATTTATTGATTTACTATGTTGTACCAACCTTGTGTGCCGGGGATAAAGCCTACTTGATCCCCGTGAATGATCTTTTTGATATGCTTTTGAATACGAATTGCTAAGACTTTGTTGAGAATCTTTCCATCTGTGTTCATCAGAGAGATCAGCCTATAGTTTTCTTTTTTAAGTGAGTCTTTATTAGGTTTTGGGATTAGGATGATATTAGCTTCATAGAATTTGGTAGTGTTCCTTCCTTTGCTATTTGATGGAACAGTTTAAAGATTATTGGTGTTATTAGCTCCTTAAATGTCTGGTAGAACTCTGTGCTGAAATGTCCAGGACATTTTTTGGTGGGTAGGTTCAAGATTACTTCCTCGATTTCCTCATATGTTATAGGACTATTTAAATAATTCACAACTTCCTGATTCAATTTATGTAAGTTGTGCTTACTTAGGAATTCATTCATTTCTTTTGTGTTGTCAAATTTCACAGAGCATAAGTTTTTTTTTTCAGGCACTTTCAAGATCATAGTTTATTTATTACTTCAGATAAAAAGATCGAATACATATTAGGGAATCCCTCTTTTGCATCAAATGTTAACAAAAATTTCTAGACACTTGAAAGCCCCACTATAAACATGAACTTAGGTAATAAAAATTTTGACATTTAATTTGCTCAATGTATAGTATTTACATTATGAACCCAATGATACAATTAACAGTGATAAAGAGTAAAAATAAACTCATTTAAAAAGCAAAGGTTTATAGTCTTACGATGTGCTAATTATCATAATTGTATATAAAAATTAAAACATAGCAGAGCTTTCTGTTACAAAATTCTTAATCATCTGAGTTGTAGTCGTTACTTGCTACCAATTTATATGCAACATCTGATAGGACTGATATTTGATTTTTCCCCCAAGAAAGAATGAGTAAATAAATGATATTTCAGAGCAGACATTAATTTATTTGAGGACTGAAAAAGAAAAAAAACTGTACTTAAGATTAGTACTGGTCACAAGCCTCTTTCCTATAGAAATAATAAAAACGAAGGGAAAATAAAGTCCAAAGAGATGTATAGGCTAAGAGCTCCATGAGCAGCACAACTCAGAACATCCCGGGACTAATCAAGCATGCATACTTTTTCTCCCCTTCAATGATGGGAGGTCTGTTTTGCCATCGAAGAACAATAACTGAAGCACGTCAGGGCAGCAGGTGTATAACTAATTAAATTCTGCAAAATACTAAGATAGGGGCAGAGGTGTCCAGAAGAAGGGGCAATTTATATATAATTCAAACTATATACAAAATAACTGGAATGAAGTCCATCCCAAACTAGCTTTGTGAAACAATTGGACCTTTCTTATTTAATAGTTAAAATTATAAGAAGTGCAATAATACAATAGAGTTATATGGGAGACAAAATCCAAGGGGCGTTTATATTATTTACTGTGTTGTTTCAATTTAAAAATAATTTTGCTGATGTTATAATTCTCTGAATTTCTTGGGTATCAGTAGTGATAACTCCATTTTCATTTCTAATTTTGTTAATTTGTGTTTTCTCTCTCTTGTTTTTGGTTAATTTACTTAGGGTATATCAATCTTATTGATTTTTTCAAAGAACCAGCTTTTTGACTGGTTGATTCTCTGTATCGTTTTCCTAATCTCAATTTTGGATATTTCTCCCCTGATTTTGCTAATCTCCTCTCTTCTACTGCTCTTGGGATAAGATTGCTCTAGTGTCTCTAAAGCTTTAAGCTGTATTGTTAAGTTATTTATTTGTGATGTTTCTATTATTTTGATGTAGGCATTAAGAGCTATGAACTTACCTCTTAGGACAGCTTTCATTCTGTCCTAAAGATTTTGATAAGTTGTATTTTCATTATCGTTCCCTTTCAGGAAATCTTGAATTTCCTTTGTAATTTCTTCCTGAATCCAATTCTCATTCAGCATCATAGTATTTAATTTCCAGGAATTAGTGTATTTTCTGTTTTTGTTGTGTTGTGGATGTCAAGCTTTAGACCATGGTGGTCTGATAGGGTACAGGCTAGAATTTCAACTTTCCTGTATATGTGGAGATTCGATTTGTAGCCCAGTATGTGGTCTATTTTGCAGAAAGTTCCATGTGCTGCTGAGAAAAATGTGTATTTTTTGTGCGTGGATGGAAAGTTCAATAGAGATCAGTAAAGTACATTTCAATGAGTTTAATTAAGTTCCAATGTGTCTCTGTTAAGTTTTTAACCTGTTGATCTATCCCATGTTGAGAGGGTGGTATTGAAATCCCCAAAAATTATCATTTGGGGGTTGATTTCTTGCTTTAGGCGCTGTAGGATTTGCTTAATGAATGCGGAGGGGCCCTTTTTAGGTGCATATATGTTCAGTACTGTGAAGTCTTCCTGGTGAATTGTGCCTGTGACTAAAATGTATTAACCATATGTGTGTCTCTTATGATTTTTTTTTTGGTTAAGTCCACTTTGTCTGAAAGCATAATGGCTACCCCTGCCTGTTTCCTGGTTCCATTAGCTTGCAGAATTTTGGAGCAGACTTTTATTTTTAGGATGTGCCTATCTTTTGTGGTGAGATGGGTTTCCTGCAGGCAGCAGATTGATGGATTGTGATTTTTAATCCAAGTTTGTAATCCATGTCTCTTGATTGTTGAGTTAATTCCATTGATATTTAATGTTATGATAGAGAAATTATTTTTAATTCTGGACATTTTTATGTTTAGTGGCTTTTCTAAGTGTATTATAGTTTCACTTTTAGGTTTTGGTGGTATTATATTTCCCTTCTGTCCTTTTGGATACACTTGTTTTGTTCTTCAAGCTTGAGTATCATTTCTAGCATTTTTTGAAAGCCTGGTTTGGTAGACATGTAAGCCTTCAAGCTGTCTTTGTGCTGGAAAACTTTCCTTTCTTCCTTGATATGATGGATAGTTTTGTGGGGTATGTCAGCCTGGTTTGACATTTTTGCTCATTTAATACTTGAAGTACGTCTCTCCAAGCTCTTCTTGCTTTTACTGTTTCCATTGAGAAGTTTTTTTGTTATTTTAATAGGTTTACCTTTAAAAGTGACTTGTTTTTTTTCCCTTGAAGCTCTCAGCACCTTTTCTTTATTTTGAATGTGGAGTTTTTGACTATTATTTGCCGTGGCAAGTTTCTATTTTAGTCATATCTGCTTGGGGTGCGGAATGACTCTTGTATTTGGGTGGGGCTCTCTCACTCTTTAGATGAGGGAAGTTTTCATTTATGAGAGTTTGAAAAATTTCCTCAGGTATGGTATTTTGGGATTCTTGCTCTGAATGCACGTTAAGCTTCTTCAGGGTGTCCCATAACTCTTGAAGATTCCTCTCAAGTATCTTTTTTGGCTTTAACAACCTCTTCCATTGAGCTGGTTAATTCTTCCACTTTGTCTTCAAGATCTGAAATTCTATTTTCTGCCTTGTTAGTTTTGCTGATAAGACTCTCTGTTGAGTTGTCTTTTAGTTCAATTTTAAACTCTGCCTGAGACTGTTTTAAGGGCTCTATGCCTATTTTTGTTTCTTGAACTGGTTTTCTCAGCTCCTCCAAGTGTCTGTTGGGTTTCTGTTCGAAGTGGTTAATGTGGTTATTTAACTCCTCCAGGATTTCCTCTTTCATAGTATTGATCATGGTAACCATCATGCTTTGAAAGTCATTATGTTGGGCCTGGCTTTCTTGGCTATTTTCTGTGATTTTGTTCTGGTTGGAATCTGTTGCTATGGGGTTAATTCTTTCAGTGGGAGATTTATTTTCTTTGGTTTTGTGTCTCATGGATCTACACTTTGACTTGGGCATTGTTGTTTTTCTTTTGAGTCCTTTCAGTTTCTATGTGTTTTTGAATGAACTGATTTAGTTGTTATAACTGCTCTCTGGAGTTATTGCTAGTGGTTGCCTTGGAGTTGGGTGCATTTGTCTGATATTGTTATTTCCTAGATGAGGCTATTAGACTGTTCCTTTAACCCTATGAACTCTGCTTTTCTCAGTTCTGTAATTCAAGCAAGTATTTCAGGCTCATTCTTTAGATTTGGAATATCTACCAAGAAATTCTTGCCTGCTAATTCAATTGATGTGGGTTTTGAGAATGAAGAGAACTCCTGTCTTATTTGCTCCATTTACAATTTTTTTTAGTAGAGTAAAACTTAAAAGACATATTGTGACTGAAGGATTCTATTATGGCACGAAGATACTTGCACATCAATATTTATTGCTGTCTTATGCACAATAGCTAGAAAATGTAACTAACTTTTATGTTAATCAACAAATGGATATAATGTAATGAAATACATACCCAGTATAAGTTTATTCAGCCATAAAAAATGAAATTATGGAGCTAGAGAGATGGCCTAGGGGTTAAAGTCTTTGCCTCATGAGCAAAAGGGTCTGAGTTTGGACACCAGACCTTATGTAAAAATGCTGGGTGGAAATGGTGGAGGCTGTAGGCCTGTACTTACAGCCCTGGAAGGTTGAGCAAAATGATGAGGAGCAATCCAGGATGATTCTTGATATCATTGTGTCTCTATAGGCATACACATTCATGCACATCACACATTTAAAAAATGGTAAAAAATGAAATTATGACCATTATGAGAAAGTGAGTAGAAATCAAAATTATTACATTAAGCAAAGAAACTTAGACTCAGAAAAACAAGTACCACATATTTTCACTTATATGTGATCCTAGATTTTAAGTTATATATGCATATACATGTGTATGGTTATGAGTCCAGATAATGAAACTAGAAAGGGGAATCTGATAGGGAAAGCTAGGTCTTAAAGGAGGAGGGGTAAAATGTGGATATTAGAAAACATGATATGAAAGAGAAAGGGGGCTACTGAAGGGAGGAAAGGTACTAGAAAGGTTGCAGGGGGTGGCTAGTGAGAGGAAAGATTAAAAAATACAGTATGTATGCTAGAACAGTATGTATAGTAATTTAAAAAAAATTCAAGAAAAAGAGGTTAGTTTCTTTTATAGCTGATAAATTTTCATACTCACTAAACTACTAGGATACTTAAGAAAATCTCTTTGGTAGAAGCTTCTCAGGGCCATTTTTGCTTTCTCTTTTGTTCCCCTTTCCCAAAGCTTAGGGAATCTTGTAGAAGAGGAGGTGGTTAAGAATGTTAGAGCTAGTGAGTGGGGATGGGTATTGACAGACAGTATCCTCGACCATGCTAGGATTGTCATACCCAAGAAATCACTTCAGTGACACCCTCTTCCATAAGATCTGTACAATAATTGGCCCATCATCACTTTATCATCACTGAGGAAAGATCTCAAGAAATATTACACCTCCCTGAGAGACTATTGGACATTAATGCCAGACAGGAAAAGGGGAACTTTATTACTCAATGATCTACCCAATGACCCAGCATGTGCTCAGGCAATTGCCAGAGATCCAGACATCCCAGAATAGGAGAAAGACTGTCTGGAGAAGAGGGGGTATGGGAAGGGTAAACTTATAAATTCACTGTATTTACCTATGAGAGTATTAAAGGATAAAAACCTTCTATAGTTAAAGGGCCACAGAATACTTTTGAATGATTCCTGAGTAATAAAGTAAGAGTGAAAAAGCATTAGTCATTCTGAAAATAAAAGGAATTTAGGGACTAGAGAGATGACTCAGCTTAGTAAAACATTTGCTGCACAGACATTAAAACCTGAATTCAGAGGGGAATGTCAGGTTAATGATAGGCGGGGGAAGGAAACTACTTTCTTTAATGATATTCCCACGATATATCATCCATTCTCCAGCAAAGTAACTAAGCATATGTCAGTATAGGCACCCCAGATGAAATTCTCTGGTCACATTCACAAAAAGAAATGAAAATAAGAGGAAGACTGGTCACAAAGAGGGCTTGAAGTAGGAAAAGAAGGTAACTTTGGATTTGGTAATGAAGATGAAAATGACATAATTTCATTTTATTCATTTATGAAGTTCTGAAAGAATAAAAGTAAATAAAAAGACCTGAGTTCACATTCCCAGAACCCATGTAAAGAAAAGTCAGGCACTGTGGCATGTGTCTATTATATCAGCACTGGGAAGCAAAGTTGGGTGCATCCCTGAAGTTTACTGGTCTAGACAATTGGTGAGGTAGATTCAATGAGAGATACTCTCTCAAAAAATAAGGTAGAGAATAGTAGAAATTGGACTGTACACACACATGCAAGGACAAACACTTTCATATACACGTGCATATGAACTAAAATCTAATAATAAAAAATAAAAATGGAAATTTATTTAAATTTAATTTAGATTAGGTTGAGATATTTTCCTTATGTTTATATAGGTCATGTGTTTTTCATACTTGGAGATATTCTTTATTATCTTTTAGTCATTTGTTTTCAAAATTATGCTTTTTTCCTTTTAAGAAACTTTCATATCCGTTGGATACTACAACTCCACTTTTCTTAGTTTTTAATTGCACATAGTAGTGAGTTCCATTGTGGCATTTTCATTATGTTTGTGTCATACATTGTTCTAAGTCAATGCCCTTTTTTACTGCTTTCTGTGGCCTCTATTTTATTCCTGCCTGGTTGCCTTCCTTCACCCTGCCTTCCACTTTCATGTAATAGGTTATTCTTTTCATCTACTTTTTATGACTCCTTTCTAGATTCATATCTCCTATACACACACACACACACACACACACACACACACACACACACACTTTTAAATCTAGGTTCTAAACATGAGAATACACATACAGTGTTTGTCTTTCTAATTCTATTTTCTGGACCATAATGATTTTCCACTTTTGTCCATGCCACAATTCTATTTTTCTTTAGGTGAATAGAAGTCTATTGTGTATGTATACTGCATTTTCCTAATGCATTCATATGTTGGTAGACATTTAGATTGCTATTTGAATAGTACATAGTCTTTCAGTTTTTTACTTGAGAGTGGCATAGTAGTTTTACTTTTATTTATTTATTTGTTTATAGAAATTTCCATGCTAATTTCCATAAGTGACTACACAAGCTTACATTTTCACCAGCAGAAACCAGGGTTTCTGTTTCCACATGTTCTTAGCAGGATTTTTTTTGTGTGTCTTTTGTTTTCTGGTAGTCATTTCTAATTGATATGAGATGGAATCTCAGCTTGACTTTAATTTGCACTTCTCAGATGACTAAGAATGCTGAAGACTTTTTAAATATCTATTGGCCATGTATATCTTCCTGTCTGATGTGTGATTAGTCAATATTTTTTCCTGTTCTGCAGGGCTTCTTTACTCTAGTGCTTGCTTTGTTTGTTGTGTAGAAGGTTTTTAACTTCTTGTAATCCCATTTGTTAATTTATAAAACCATCTACTTACTATTCTACTGCAGTCATTTTAATAAAGTCCTTGCCATATTCCTGTAATTTGAAGTCTTTTACATATGTTTTAGTTTCAGACTTTACATTAGGACTTAGTAGATTTTCATGTAAGATGAGTGATATGGATCTAGTTTCATTCTTCTATACTTGGAAATCCAGTTTTACCAGCACCATTGGTTAAAGAAAGAAGTTCCTTTCATAAATACATGTTTTTGTTGACACCTTTGCTTAAAATTAGGTTTCTGTAGCTGTATGAATTTGATTTTATGTCCCCTATTCTATTGCATTGGTCTACATTTCTATTTTTGTGATAGTACCCTTTTATTCTCTTGTCTTCTTGTATTACCACCAAATTTCATCTAGGTTGTCTGTATTAGTCTGTACGTAAACAGTTAGTTGCTGAAGCATGGATGAAATATCATTGAGGAAGGTACTCTCCTACTTACCTCTACCCCTTCCATCCTGCATTAGCCCTCAATCATCTCTCAGGAGGGTGTAGTGCCTCCTGAGACCTTACTGCTTCCATAATGATATACTGAAGCAAAATCTTATGCAGGTAATGTGGAGGAATACAAAGCTGCAGTGAGTCTACAGATCCAGCTATCCTGTCATTTCCAGAAAATTCTGTCTGCAAGCACCCCTATCTATCCTATTCTTTTTTTTTTTTTTTTGTGCACATGTGTGTGTGTGTGTGTGTGTGTGTGTGTGTGTGTGTGTGTGTGTGTCTGTGATGGTCTAAGGTTGGCACTGGAAACCATTCTGGATTTCTTTGCCTTTTTGTTGTTTTGCTATAAGTGGCCAAGACCAGGGGGAAAGGGCGAGGAACCGGCTGGCTCAGGGAGGAGGGGGTCATTTCTACAACATTCATTTAAGCGCAGGTTAAACAGACAAGCCCAGAGATACTATTGCGGTTAGAAGTGGCAACATGAGACCAGTGGGGACAGGAGGAATAGGATATCGTTAAAAAAAATACAGCCCCGCCCCCTAAAAAAAGCAAAAACAAAAGCTTTACTTCAACTGGAGAGGAATCAGAAGACCAAAAAGCTGTTTAGGAAGGATAGAACAGTCGGGGATGGAGAGAGGATGAAGGTCTAGGGGTAAGGGGGACTGGCAACTGGATGAAGGGATTACCCT
This sequence comes from Typhlomys cinereus, assembly GCA_023101885.1. NCBI lineage: Eukaryota > Metazoa > Chordata > Mammalia > Rodentia > Platacanthomyidae > Typhlomys > Typhlomys cinereus. The sequence continues at coordinate 2,634,301 of JALPQD010000237.1, read as the reverse complement.
CGCCTGCTGGGATCCCCTAGTTCCTTCAGTCTGGTAGGAAGGGGGCAGCCTCCAACCCCCAAGGGCAGGTCTGGGGCTGCTAGATGCTCCAGGCAGGGGGCTGGAGGCGCCTAACGAAGGCTTGCCCTTCTAGGGAGATGACGGCACTGCCGCCCATCTTCTCTGCCTGGGTGCAGAGGTCCTAAACCTTTGTGTAGCAGTTTGTTTGCAATTCATGCTCGATTCCTATTAAGTTTCTTCCTGACAGCATCCTTGAAGCTGGCATAGATCATTTTGCTCTTAAGGGGCGCACTCTAGGGGCCCAGAGGATGAACACCAGGTCCTCCCCTTGCTCTCCTTGGTCTTGTAAGTTGCATCACAGGCAACGTAGAGGCAGTCGATGTCTCGTCCTTGACAAAGGTGGAGTAGGGTCATTCACAGGCTGACCGACATCACCCACCAGGGTCTCCTTGCCCTCCTCCAGGATGATGTTCTTCTTGCCCACACCCAGGTAGAAGAGCACTGCCTGCTTGCGCTTCTTCACTTTCTCTGGCTTGTGCGCTTTCTTGTCACTGAACACTTTGGTGACTCCATCGGAGATAGCCTCACAGGAGGCTGTGTTTCCGGAAGCGGAAGGGAGACAAGAAAGAAAGCCACAGAAGAACTGAGCTGCTTCAGTTGATGCCGGGATCCAACTGACATCAAGTATTTTTTTTTTTTTTTTTTGTTTGTGAGACAAAGGCTTTAACCACTAAGCCATCTTCCCAGTTCTTAGCTCTTACATTCTAACCACTCCTCTTCCATGAAGTTCCTTCAGTCTGGAGGTGGAAGGTGATTTAGAGGTCTTGTGTAGATCACCTAATCTCTGCACTTTAGTCAGTTGTGATTCTCTATGTTAAATACTTTTCACTGCAAAAGGAAGTTTCTAGGTTGATCATGAGAACTCCTTTCATCTATGGATACAATGATAAATTGTTTTCAGTTTGATGACATATTTTTAGTATTCTATTCCTCTTTAGGAACATTTTATACTTCTCACTAACAGTGAATAAAGTTTCCCCTTTCCCCATGTCTTTGCCAGCATTGTTATTATTTGTGTTCTTTTTTTTATTTTTCTAGCTCATACAAATGTAATAGGAACTCTTGTCCCCTCCCTCCCTCCACCCCTCCTTGGATCTCCCTGTTCCCTCCCCCCTTTGCCCCTTCCTTTCCCCCCTCCCTCCTTTTTTCCCAGTGTCCCCTCCCCCCATCTCTGAAGCATCCTTTAATGTGTATATCAAACTTTCCTCTGGATCCTTCTCTCTGATGAGGTGTAAGGACTCAGTGGCAATTCCTAGAACTCTTTCTTGTGTTCCCCTTAAGTATAGGAACACTATTGTGACTGTTAATCCCTTGCTTCTAAGGATCCTAGTGCCTTTAGTCCATGCTAGAATTTGAGGAGTCAATGATATGTTGGTCATTGCGCAGATCATTCAGAGTCCTGTTACAATTACTTCGGCTCTTACTTGTGTGGAGTATCTTGCATAACATGACTCCTCCCATCCTTGTGCTCTTACAATCTTACCGCCCCCTCTTCCACAAATTTCCCTGAGCTTCAGGATGGGGAGAGATTAGGCAGGCCTTATTCCAGGTGGTTGATATAGAGTCTCTGATGTTCTCAATTATGGTTTGTTGATTTTTTTTTTCATTTTTTCTGATCCTGCAATGACCTTGGCTCCATCCTGATGGGTATTGGATGTCGCCCCCTAGCCAGAGATAAAAACCTGTTAAATTAGAGTCTTGTTATAAGAGTATATTCAAAGGTAGATGGAATAAAAGTAGGAGACCGTGGTGAGAGAGGGGTCAATCACCCATTTGCAAAATGGTTACCTTCTATCTGGCAGCCTGTATGCCCAGCCCCTTCTGGTGAGATCGTACCCCATCAGTTGCAAATGATCAGGAAGGAAAGTCTGTGAACTTAACCAGATGTCTCATTACTTACTTGCAGTCCTTGATGGTGGCCTATTTTCTCTGCTGTAACATGGTCCTCTCTCTCCTTGTTTCTGGTGGGGCCCTCCTTCCCCACCCCTCCTGTTTATAATCTTTACAATTACTGTAGGTATTACAGAGATTTGTCTTTGAGTGTCTCTAAGTGGGTTTGGTATTAGAAGCCACCTTTTAGGGAGTACATATGGTGCTTAATTTTCCGTGTCTGGGATACTTCACTCAATATAATTATTTCTAATTCCATCCATTTCCCGGCAAATTGCATTAATTCATCATTTTTGATGGCTGAGTAGTACTCCATTGTATAAATGTACCACATTTTCCTTATCTACTTATCAATTGTTGGACATTTAGGCTGATTCCATGACTTTGCTATTGTAAACAGTGCTGCTATGAACACGGTAGTGCTTGTGCTATCGAGGTGAATTTTTGCTGTATGGGGGGTTATTCCCAAAAGTGGAATAGCAGGGTCATATGGCATTTCAATCTTTAACTTCTTTAAGAATCTCCAGACGGCTCCCCAGAGTGGTTGTATGAGCCTGCATTCCCATCAGCAATGTAACAGAGTTCCCCTCTCTCCACATCCTCTCCAGCACTTGGTGTTGTTTGTATTGTGGATTTTTGCCATCCCGACAGGGGTGAGGTGATATCTCAGGCAAGTTTTGATTTGCATTTCCCTGATGGCTAAGGATGTGGAGCATTTTTTAAGATATTTGTTAGACATTTTAATTTCATCCCTGGTAAAGTTTCTTTTAAGTTCCAAGGCCCATTTTTTAATTGGGCCATTTGTTTCCTTGGTGTTTAGTTTTCTAAGTTCTTTGGGCACTCTGGACAGTAGAGCTCTGTCAGATATGTGGTTAGTGAAGATTTTCTCCCATTCTGTGGGTTGCCTTTGAGCTCGTGTGACAACCTCTTTATCTGAACAGAAGCTCTTTAATTTCACAAGATCCCATCTGTTGAGTGTTGGCTGTAGTGACTGTGCTATTGGATGTCCGTTTAGGAACTGTTGGCCTAGCCCAATCAGCTTGAGGGAATTCCCTACCCTTTCAACTATGGTTTTTTTACAGTCTCTGGCCTTATATCGAGGTCCTTGATCCATTTGGAGTTAATTCTTGTACATGGTGACAAGTACAGGTCCAGTTTTAATCTTCTGCGTGTGGATATCCAGTTTTGCCAGCACCATTTGTTGAAGGTGCTGTTCTTTTTCCATTGGATTTTTTGGGCCCCTTTGTCAAAGATCAAATGGCTGTACTTATGTGGGCTTATATCTTGGTCTTCAATCCTTATCCATTGATCTGTGTGCCTGTTTTGGAGCCAATACCAGGCTGTTTTTACAACTTTGGATGTGTAGTATAGACTAAGGTTGGTATGGTAATACCTCCAGCTGTGTTTTTGTTACTCAGGATTGTTTTTGCTATCCTGGGCCTTTTATGCCTCCATACGAATTCTGAGATTGTTTGGTCAACTTCTTTAAAGAATTGCTTTGGTATTTTGATTGGTATAGCATTGAATCTATATATTGCCTTTGCTAGGATAGTCATTTTTATGATGTTGATTCTGCCAATCCAGGAACATGGGAGGTCTTTCCACCTTCTGGTGTCTTCTGCTATTTCTTTCTTTAGGGTTTTAAAGTTTTCATTGTAAAGGTCTTTTGCTTCCTTGGTTAGGTTTATACCAAGGTATTTCATTTTTTTTAGGTGCTATAGTGAATGGGATTGTTTCTCTCAGGGCTTTTTCACTTCTTTCATTCTGGACCTATAGGAAGGCCACTGACTTTTCTACATTTATTTTGTATCCTGCTACCCTGCTGAACTTCTGTATTAGTTCCAGGAGCTTCCTGGTGGAGATTTTGGGATAACTCAGGTATAAGATCATGTCATCTGCAAATAGAGATAACTTGACTTCTTCCTTGCTGATTTGAATCCCTTTTATGTCCCTTTCTTGTCTTATGGCTTCAGCTAAGACTTCGAGTACAATATTGAATAGAAGTGGTGAGAATGGACAGCCTTGTCTAGTTCCTGATCAAAGTGGGAATGTTCAAGTATAATCCTTGCTATTGGCTTCTTGTATACAGCTTTTATTATATTGATAAAGGTTCCTTCCATTCGAACCTTCTCTAGGTTGGATCTTGTCAAAAGCTTTTTCTGCATCTATCGAGAGTATCATGTGGTCTTGAACTTTGGACTGGTTTATATGGTCAATCTCTGGGGCACAATGAAAGCTGTCTTAAAAGGTAAGTTCATATCTCTTAATGCCTACATCAAAAAAATGGATATATCAGAAATGAATAACTTAACAATGCAGCTTAAAGCTTTAGAGACACTAGAGCAACCTGATCCCAAAAGCATTACATTTATTGATTTGTGTATGTTGAACCAACCTTGTGTGCCTGGGATAAAGCCTACTTGATCCCCGTGAATGATCTTTTTGATATGCTTTTGAATCCGATTTGCTAAGACTTTGTTGAGAATCTTTGCATCTGTGTTCTTCAGAGAGATTGGCCTATAGTTTTCTTTTTTTAAGTGTATCTTTATTAGGTTTTGGGATTAAGATGATGTTAGCTTCATAGAAGGAATTTGGTAGTGTTCCTTCCTTTGCTATTTGATGGAACAGTTTAAGGATTATTGGTGTTATTAGCTCCTTAAATGTCTGGTAGAACTCTGTGCTGAATCCATCTGGTCCAGGACATTTTTTGGTGGGAAGATTTCCTCATTTGTTATAGAACTATTTAAATAATTCACAACTTCCTGATTCAATTTAGGTAAGTTGTGTTTTCTTAGGAATTCATCCATCTCTTTTGTGTTGTCAAATTTCACAGAGCATAAGTTTTTGAGATATGACATTATAATTCTCTGGATTTCCTGGGTATCAGTAGTGATAACTCCATTTTCATTTCTAATTTTGTTAATTTGGGTTTTCTCTCTCTTGCTTTTGGTTAATTTAGTTAGGGGTATACCAATCTTATTGATTTTTTCAAAAAACCAGCTTTTTGACTGGTTGATTTTCTGTATCATTTTCCTAATCTCTGTTTCGGATATTTCCCCCCTTATTTTGTTAATCTCTTCCCGTCTACTGCTTTTGGGATCAGGTTGCTCTAGTGTCTCTAAAGCTTTAAGCTGCATTGTTAAGTTATTCATTTCTGATATATCCATTTTTTGATGTAGGCATTAAGAGATATGAACTTACCTTTTAAGACAGCTTTCATTGTGCCCCAGAGATTTTGGTAAGTTGTATTTTCATTATCGTTCACTTTCAGGAAATCTTGAATTTCCTATGTAATTTCTTCCTGAATCCAATTCTCATTCAGCATCACAATGTTAAGTTTCCAGGAGTTAGTATATTTTCTGTTGCTTCTTGTGTTGTGGATGTCAAGCTTTAAGCCATGGTGGTCTGATAAGGTACAGGCTAGAATTTCAACTGTCCTGTCTATGTGGAGATTCATTTTATGGCCCAATATGTGATCTATTTTGGAGAATGTTCCATGCGCTGCTGAGAAAAATGTGTATTCTTTGTTGTGTGGATGAAAATTTCGATAGAGATCTGTAAGGTCCATTTCAGTAAGGGTTTGATTAAGCTCCAAAGTGTCTCTGTTAAGTTTTTTACCTGTTGATCTATCCCATGTTGAGAGGGTGGTATTGAAATCCCCAAGAATTATCATTTTGGGATTGATTTCTCACTTTAGATGTTGTAGGGCTTGCTTAATGAATGTGGGGGCGCCTGTATTGGGTGCATATATATTTAGTATTGTGAAGTCTTCCTGGTGAATTGTACCTGTGACTAAAATGTAGTATCCATTTGTGTCTCTTATGATTTTTTTTGCTTTGAAGTCCACTTTGTCTGATAGCATAATGGTTACCCCTGCCTGTTTCCTGGTTCCATTAGCTTGTAGAATTTTGGAATAGACTTTTATTTTTAGGATGTGCCTATCTTTTGTGGTGAGAGGGGTTTCCTGCAGGCAGCAGATTGATGGATTGTGATTTTTAATCCAAGTTTGTAATCTGTGTCTCTTGATCAGTGAATTAATTCCATTAACATTTAATGTTACAATGGAGAAACTATTTTTATTCTGGACATTTATTATGTTTAGTGGCTTTTGTAAGTGTATTGTTTCACTTTTAGTGGTATTATACTTCCTTTCTATTCTCTTGGATATGCCTGTTTTTTTCTTCAAGCTTGAGTATCATTTCTAGCATTTTTTGAAGGACTGGTTTGGTGGACATGTATCCCTTCAAGTTGTCTTTGTGATGAGAAATTTTTCTTTCTCCCTCAATCATGATGGATAGTTTTGTGGGTTATATCAGCTTGGGTTGACATTTTTGCTTATTCAATACTTGAAGTACGTCTCTCCAAGCTCTTCTTGCTTTTACTGTTTCCATTGAGAAGTCATTTGTTATTTTAATAGGTTTATCTTTAAAAGTGACTTGTTTTTTTCCCCTTGAAGCTCTCAGCACCATTTCTTTATCTTGAATGTGGAGTGTTTTCACTATTATATTCTGTAGCGAGTTTCTATTTTGGTCATATCTCTTTGGGGTGCAGAATGCCTCTTATATATGGATGGGCCTCTCTTTTTTTTAGATGAGGAAAGTTTTCCTTGATGATCGTTTGAAAAATTTCCTCAGGTGTGGTATTTTGAGATTCTTGCTCTGGTATTCCATGAATACGCATGCTAGGCTTCTTCAGGGTATCCCATATCTCTTGAATATTTCTCTTGAGTATCTTTTTGGCTTTAACAAACTCTTCTATTGAGCTGGTTAATACTCCCACTTTGTCTTCAAGGTCTGAAATTCTGTTTTCTGCTTCATTAGTTCTGCTGATAAGACTCTCTGTTGATTTCTGGGTTGAAGATCCTTGTCTTTTAGTTCAGTTTTAAACTCTGCTTGAGTTTGTTTTAACTGATCTATGCCTGTTTTTGTTTCTCAAACTGTTTTTCTCAACTCTTCTAAGTGTCTATTGTGTTCCTCTTCAATGCGATTGATGCGGTTATTTAATTCCTCCCGGATTTCCTCTTTCATAGTATTGAACATGGTAATGATCATGTTTTGAAAGTCGTTATCCTGGGTCAGGCTTATCTTGGCTATTTTCCGTTGGTTTGTTCTTTTTGGAGTCTATCATTATGGGATTAATTCCTTCAGTGGGAGATTTGTTTACATGGATGTTGTTTCTCATGGATTTGCACTTTGACTTGGGCATTGTCGTTTTAGCTCTTAAGACCTTCTTTTAATTTCTGTGTGTTTTTCACTGAACTGAATTATTTGGCCTGGAGCAGCTCCTGATCCAGCTGGCTGGTGGGAGGATCTGGGTCCTGTGGGCTGCCTGGGGTTTGGAGGTGGGTGGGTGGGGGAGGAGCTTACCTAGGTCACCTTGAGTCCTGGCTGGATGCGGGTGTCCCCAGCGGGTGGGGAAAGGGCTTATGTTCTTGATTTTAGCCAATTCTTTGTGGGATAAAATGAAGTCTCCTAATGACTTTCATTTGCATTTTCCTGATAGCCAAGGATGTTGAACATTGTTTTAAGTAATTCTTAGACAGTTGAACTTCTTCAGATTTGTTTGGTTTCAATGCCCATCTTTAATTTTTTTGTCGATGTGTAATTTTTAAAGTTTTTTTTTTGTGTGCTCTGAATATCAATGCTCCCAGATATACAGCTGGCAAATGTTATTTTCCCTTCTGTGGGTTGCCTTTTTGCTTTATTAATAGTTTTTTTTTTTCAGAATAAAAATTTTTCCCTTACTGATTTGTTGATTTTTGGCCTTATTTCTATGCAAATGGAGCCTTATTCAGAAAGTCTTAACCTAGGTTTATCTGTTCAAGTGTAGTACCTATTCTTTCTTTTAGAAGTTTTAGGTTTAATATTGAAGTCTTTGATCCATTTATAATTAATTGCTGTGCAATGCTAGAGATAAGAGTCAAGTTTTCTTCTACATGTGGATGCATTTTTTCCCAGGACCATTTGTTGAAGATGCTTTTTTCTCCAATGTTGTTTTATAAATCCAGGTGCACTTGCATTTGGTGTGTATATGTTTAGGACTGAGATATCTTGCTATGGATTCTTTCCTCAATGAATATGAAATGATCTTTCTGATCTCTTCTGACTAGTTCTTGCTTGATATCTATTTTGTGACAAGTAAGGATGATTGTGCTTACTTGTTTCTTGGTTCTAGAATACAGTTTAAACTTAGGGTAGTATCTGTCTCTGCTGGTGATGTGAATTTCTTGGAGGGAGTAGAACACTGATTCCTTTCTTATCAAGTCTGCTAGTTTATGTCTTTCTATTGGATATCAACACCATTAATGGTCCATGTTTTTGAAATGTGTTTTTATTTCTATCTTCTTTGTTTTTTTCATAGTTTTGCTTATTTTTCTTTGTGTCTTTTTGGTTTTTTTTCTCTACGAAATATTTCTGGTGTCATTTTTTGTAGAATTGGCTTAGTGGATATGTATTCGCTTAGATTATCTCTGCCATGGAACTTTTTAAAAATCTCTCCTTCAATTTCTAAGAAAAATTTTATGAGATAGAGTATTCTAGGTTGACAATTGTAGTTTTAAAGAGTTTGGAATATATCTTTCCAAGCCCTTCTGGTTTAAAAGGTTTTAATAGAATAATTATTATTCTAATGTGTCTGCCTTTATATGTGACTTGTCCCTTCTGTCATGTAAGTTTTAGTAACTTTTCTTTGGTATGAGTTTTAGTATTTTAATTATAATATGTTATGTGGAGCGTCTTTTCTGGTTCTATTGACTTTTTTTGCATTCATCTTGCATCTCTATCTGTACGTTTGAGAGGTTTTCTTCTATGATTTTCAAAAAAATGGCTATTTATTCAGCTTGGACTTCTTCCCCTTTTTTATGACTATGACCCTTAGGTTTAATCCTTGCATGGCATACCACAGTTCCTATATATCAGTACCTGTGAATTTATTTATTTAGTTAGTTGAATGACCTAATTCCTCTATATTTTAAGATGCATATTCACTTTTGAATTCTTTTTTCTAATTTTCAAAGTTATTTTTGTGTATCATACATGAATATACTGAACTTAAAGTATGTTTATATCCTTAATCCCACTCATTCCCCTCCTCCTGCCAGTTCTTCTATTTATCATCTATTTTCCCATACTTGGTACTGCTTCACATGTAATCCATTGTGTGCTTTTTATATGATTGCTTGCGTTTTTTATTTCCAGTTTCATTTCATTTTGTTTTTTTTTTAGTATTTCTACCCTTCACATCATATTCTGAGTTGTTTCACTCATTTAGTATTTCTGTTTGTGTTTTCATGGTGTTCTATCTGATTGTTCATATTTTTGCTGGGTTCATTCAGGAATTTATTGGATTTTATTGAGTATGTTCATAATTGCTTTTTTTAAGTCTGGTATCTTGTATTTCATCTGAGTGGTTCTTTATGGGGAGCATTATTATGAGGTTTTCATTCTGGGATGGAGAAATACTATCTTGGTTTCTCAAATTGCTTTTTCTTTTCAATGAAACCTAGGCATTTTCATTTATTTATTTATTGTGTGTGTGTGTGTGCGTGTGTGTGTGTGTGTGTGTGTGTGTGTGTGTGTGTATCAGAGGGCACTGTGTGTCCCTGTGGAGGATCAAGGGTGACTTTGGGAATTGCTTCTACCTCCTTGTTTTGCTCTGGGGCACCAGGGCTAGTTTTAATTTGTGTTGTAAGCTATTTGCGTTGGCATGGTATGATCCATTTCTACTGGATGGAGGGATAGGATCTCTGGAGCATAAATGGAAGAAGAGGAGAAAGAGGGCACACCTCAGTAAGCATAAGGATATTGAAAAACAAGGTTGCATCTGTGTTGTGGCTTGGCTCCAATGGGAGGAATGGCAGAGGTACAGGGTCTGGGATGGATATGCTTGTTATATTTTCTTAGATCACCACTTCATTGATGTTCATGTAGCCACTCTTTTCTTAAAAATAAATTTATTAAATTTACATTTTTATGTACATGCTTATTGCCTCCCTCACTCCCCCCTCCCTTCCTCCTGCCTTTCCCTCCTGCTTCTCTTCCATCCCAATCCACCCTCCCTTCCATCATCCCTATGAGGGCCCAGTCTACTCCCTCCTATTTTCCTGTCCTTTGATTCTATGGGTCCTGGGGTTCCCTCTGTATCATCCGTTCTCATGGGGGCTTAGGCCTTTGTGGCAGACAAAAAGGCCCTTCTTTGGTGTCATAGTAAGCACAGGTGTCAGTTTGACTGCTGAGGGTTTGAGCTCTGGGCACAGTTGTACAGAGTTGATGGTTGAGTTAAGCCCAGAGCAAACCTGAAGGAGATTGTCTAGCTGCTGGAGAAGACCCAGCCTATGGTAGGTGGGATTAGGCCCCAGATAAATCACAGAGAGCTGGTTGAGAGAGTTGGCATCCTTCTTTCACTGGGCCAGGCATGCTGGTTTGGCAAGGAAGGTTTGTCCATTTCTCAGCCACTATGTGATGATGGTGTGGCCAGTGCCCTCGGCCCTGGTGTTGGTGCATGCTCTCTCGTCAAGCTGGACTGAGAACTGTAACTGGACTAGCGAAAGGAAATAAACCCCTTGTTCCCTTAAGCTGTTTGATAGTCATTTATCAGTAACCATGATAGTCATTTATCAGTAACCATGCAGGCGGACTGCAACAGAATTTGGTACCGGGAGTGGGGTGTTGCTGATAAATCTGACTATATGGATTTTGTGGCTTTTGAACGGTTCTGCTGGATAAAGTTGGAAATGCTTGAGAATTTTCACTTTGTGGATTTACAAATACCATTCTTTAGAGTTTAGTGGGTCAATTGCTAAAAGAAATTGTTTGGGCCCAATTTGTGATGAAGGGAACAAGGACTTTGGCAAAGTTGAATTTAAAAACGATAGACTGGTTTGCTTGACAGAGGAGAGCTGTGTTGGTAGCCTTGAAGGTTTAAACAGATGTGCAAAGGGCAGGCAGCAGAATATCTGCTGCTGTTGGAGAAATGAGTATCAGTGAAGGAAAATCTAGTGACTTGCACTGGGACGGTGGAAGACATGAAAACCACCATATGGCAAGTTCATGGTTTGGAAATTCAAATTCCTTCAGGGGCCAAAAGCCCAAGGTAAAGCCGCTTTGCCCTTTGGATGTTTGGCTGCCTAAAAGAGGTTTTTCCAGCATCAGCCCATAAAACTTGGTACAGCTGTGGCTCCAGTGGACTAGCGACATTTTGAACTCACTTCAGAGTCTGGCAGTGTCCCCCAGGTGGTACTGGTTTTGGTGAACAGTTTGAGGGGTTCATGGAAAGCAGCAAAAGCTTAGCACCAAGTAGCAGGCATAGAGTTCCTGTGAGAAAAGGTGAAGCTTATAGCTGCAGAGGCGAACCCAGTATGTTGGAGATGCCAGAACCATGAGATATATGCTGAGGACTGTTGCGAGTGGAGATTCAGTCTGGTTCAAAGAAACTCTGCTTTTACAACTTTGAGCTGCAAACAGGGACTGGGAATTCCTGAAATCTTTGAGCCACAGTGATTACATGCTGAGCAATGATGGACACTGAAGTACAGGATGTGGTAATTTGCTGGACTTTGATCTTAATTTAAATGTTTTCTTATTGTATCAAGATCCTTTTGTTTTAATGTTTTACATGTTTTAAAATATTTAACTTATTCTGATTTACAACCCTTTTAAAGTTCAAAAACTTTGAACTTTTAAAATGTTGGAACTGAAGTTTTAATGAGAACATTTTAAATTTGTCCATGAAATGAATGTATTTATATTTTTTAACATCTGTGGGGATAAGGAAATGTTACAGTTTAAAAGTGCTATTGTTTTTGTGTCAAGTTGACAAGGAGTGGAGTGTCATAGTTAAGCACAGGTGTCAACTTGACTCTTGAGGGTTTGGGCTCTGGGCACAGTTGTGGAGAGTTGATGGTTGAGTTAAGCCCAGAGCAAACCTGAAGGAGATTGTCTAGCTGCTGGGGAAGACCCAGCCCATGGTGGGTGGGATTAGGCCCTGGATAAATCACAGAGAGCTGGTTGAGAGAGTTGGCATCCTTCTGTGTACTTGGCCAGACATGGTGGTCTGGCAAGTAAGGATTGTCCATCTCTCAGCCATTATGCAGTGATGGTGTGGCCAGTTCCCTCGGCCCTGGTGTTGATGTGCGCTCTCCCGTCAAGCTGGACTGAGAACTGTAACCAGGAATCGTATGAGAATAAACCCTGTTCCCTTAAGCTGTTTGATGGTCATTTATCAGCAACTATGCAGGCGAACTGCTACAAGTAGCTATCACAGATTGACTAGCTTATGAGTAACAGAAATTTATTTCTCCAAGTGCACAACTGAGTCTCCATTTCCTGTATAGAAAGTTTCTGAATCTCTTTGTGTGTCCCAGCTTTGAAACTCACTGCATGCATGTGCTTGTATATATTCTTGTGTCACTACCTCATTGATGTCCATATAGCCACTCTTGCCAACTTTTTCTTGTGGGAGCCAGTCTTAGCTCAGTTTGAAAATCTACTTCTATTTTAAGTGGTGGGAATATTTTCCTGAATGCTAGGCAAAGTAATAATGTCAAGGTTAATTTTGTTCTGTTCTAATTCCCTGAACAACTAATATCAGTGGCAAGGTAGTGAGCTCTGTTAAATTTGTTATTAAAGTAAATAAATATTATTTTCAAATACTGTGATTTAGAGAAGTAACATCATTGAAAACTGGAGAATATAAATTTCTAAAATTCCATCCTTCTATAGACATATCAAATAATCTAGCAAAAACCAACGGGACTACTTTTTCAATATTTTGGAATTTCATAAAAAGTTTATTGAGTAATGCTTAAAAAATAAAATGATTGCTGAATTTTCGTAAGAGTGTTATGGTATTAGAATTTGCCCACTTTTGTGAGGCCCAAGTAGGGGGCCCTGGTCTGCCACAGAGGCCTGAACCAGAATGGACTATTTAGAGGGACTCCCAGGGTCCATATAAGCTGACAGGAGGGTGGGGAGGAACAGGCTGGAAACACCCAGGGAGGGGAGAAAGGGAGGGAAAGAGAAAGATAGAGGAAAGGGGGGAGACAGGAAGAGAAGGAAGAAAGTGGAGGAAGGGAGAGAATCAAGGAGGGGGAAGGAGGGTGTTGGGGGTACCTACTTACTGAGCTTGTATAACTAGGAAAAAATTTAAAAATAAAAATTAATTAAAAGAAAAGAATTTACCCACTTTTGGGATGGGGAGATGGATCAGTGATTAAAGCCTTTGCCTTCCAAGCAAAAGGAGCTGAGCTCACATCCGCAGATTCCATGTAAAAATGCTGCTGGGATATGGTATTGGCTGTAATTCAGGCCCTAAAAGGCAGAGTCTGGGAATCCACACAGCAAAGTAAAAAGGTAGAAGAGCAATTTAAGATAATTCCAAATATCACCTTTGTATCACCTTTGGGCCTTCCCAAGTGCACATACTCAAATGCTCTTTTGTACACATGTCCACACACCCTTGTATACCTACTGCATGCAACACACTCACACACACACACACACACACACACACACACACACACACACACACACAGGCACACACATGCATGCATACAAAAACAAAGAAATTGCCCATTTACTTTTCTCTCTTTTCAGCTCAGTGATGGCTATGAAGATGGAATCTTGATTCCTGGTGAAATTTTCTACCCCCATAGGTTGTAATAAACATGATTTTCAAAGAACATAGTGTGAGTTAAATATATTTCAATAGTTCTTCCAGAAGGATTGGCCTATGTGTTTGTTCTACCTGCCATACTGATACCTTATGAAAGAAACAACTTCCTAGTTGGTGTTTGTTGAGAGCATTTTAAGGAAGAAATATTAGCAAAAGCCACTGGAGTAGAAACAGTAGTCAAAGCCAACAGGAAATAGAAATTCTAAGGAGAATGAAACTGGGGAAGCTGAATTTGGATGATAGGGTCTTTGAATAGATCATCCACATACTACAGAAGGCTGGATAGAAGTTCACAAAAGAACAGGAAATATATTCTTTTGCCTAGACTGTGATCCTGGCAAGCAAGAGAAGAGGTAAAAATATGACCGTAAATGACCTGGCAAGGAGTAATCCTAGCATACCCTGTCTGCCAAATCTGAGAAAGATTTTTTTTTTTTTTTTTTTTTTGCTTGCTTGTTGTTTAGTTACAAGCACTGAAGAAAATCTCTCTCAGGAAAGTGGACTATTGAGTTAATTGCATAGAGACTTTACTGGGTATACCTGACAGAGAGTATAGGTTTTACACAGTAGTTTAGAATAATTACTAAACAAACATTAACAGACCACAGGTATCAGCAATAAACTCTGAAATAAAAAGAAATTCTGATATCTAGAATTATAGCATTATAATACATAAAATAACCAGTTCTTAAAATTTTAAAGCATGCAGGAATGATAGTACATCACATTCACAGAATAAAGGAAATAAAGAAATAGTGCCTGAGGTGGTCAGATGTGTATGCACTCACATACCAGGAAATGGCAGTTGCCTACAACAAGAAAAGAAGTCTTGGGATGAAATCTTCCTTTTTTGAGCCTTGGACTTCTTAACTTATAAAAATGTTAGAATAAGTGTCTATTTCTTAAGCTATATAATTTTTGGCTTTTTGTAACAACCTGAGCTGATAAACACAACTGTGAGCAATTATACACAAATGAACAAACTTTCTTATCAAACTTTACCAATATTTAGAGGGAAGAATATTTCCTAACTCTTTTATTTAGGTCACCATACTTATATAAAAGACAATGACATTGTGAAAAAACTTAGATTGATATATCTTGTCAACAGAGATACAAAATTCTGTAGTCTTTCCTTAAGCAAAAATTTCACTTTCCATTATTTCAGTTATTCATGGTCAACTGCAGTGCAACAGTCCTTTAATGGAAGATCCTAGAAAAATTTATACTTTCTATTTTTTTAAACTTGTGTCACAGTTTGAAATAATGTCTATCATGGTAGGAAAGATATAGTGATAGGGAGTTTCAGGTATTTTAACTTACTGTGTCTATAGTCAGGAAACAGAGAAAGTTGAACACTGGTGTCGAGCTTGCCTTTTCATTTAAGATTTTTAAAAATTTATTCTTTCATCACAATTTCATATTTGTGTGTACATATATACAATGCATTTGTTCATGCTCACCCCATTATCCTCCGTTATTCACCCCATCGTCCTCCATTATTCCATTTCTCATTGTCCATACTGTTGAGGATTATGACTCCCTTTTCCCCAGCAACTCTTAACTGCCTACAGCTCCTCAGGAAGAAGTGGGACCCTTTGAACCCTTTCTCCATCCCTGATGGAATGCTGATATGTCCAGTCTTGAGCAGATCTGGAGAACGTAACCACTGCTACTGCACCTCAATAAAGGGCAAGTGTTGCCTGGTATTGTGGTGCACAGAGTTCACAGCGAGATAAGACCCTTGATGGCTCCTCCATTCCCCCAGCAATCTGCATAACACCTTTTAGCACTATCAGATCTGGAGAAGGTAATCACTGCTTCTGTGTTTGCAGATGCAACAGTCATGTCATATCCAGAAGGCAGCATTTCATAATACTCTTTCCCACATCTGGCTCTGACATTCTTTCTGCTCCTTCTTGTATGATGTTTTCTGAGCCTTGGAGGGGGTGAAATAAATGTTCACCCCCTCAATGAATTCTGGCAGTTTTACTTTGTGTCTGCATTAATCATTACCCTCTTCAAACAGAAGCTTCTTTTACTAAAGCTGAGAGTAATACTTATTTATGGGTATAAATGTAAATATTCAAAAGGCAGTTTGAATCCAAGTCCATTTAGCAAAAGAACAATTGCAGGTTCCCTCCCTAGGACTTATGATCTCACCAGCCATAGGCTTTTGAACAGGTTTATAGCACTAGACTCGAACTCCTCCTGTGGAGCAGGTCTAAAATCCAGACAGGAAGTAGTTGGTTACCTCCAATAAAAGTCAAGTGTTGCCTGGAGGATTGGTATTGTGGCTCAAGGAGTTTACAACTGGGTAAGACCCTTGATCGCTCTTCTGCTCCCCCATAGCATCGTTGGTGCACCCTGCATAGCACCTTCTAGCACTCTCAAAGTTAGCCAGTAGGGAGAAATTTCTAGCTTAGTTCTGACTTGATTCTTTTAATGTCCCACAACAAAGTGTGTGGTATCTTTAATAATAGAGTCTTATCATCTACTTTTGACAATAATCGTTTTTTTTTTTTGGTAGTGGGGGAGTCCTGGATTTTCCCTGACAAACAATTCATAAGGTTTCTTACACCTGGGGGCTGGAGAAGTGGCTCAGGGATTAAGCCTCTGCCTTGCAGACGGAAGGTCCTAAGTTCAGATCCTAGACTCCATTATAGATGCTGGGCGGAAGTGGGGGTGCCCTGCGTTTCTGGTCCTGGTAGGGCGGAGCCTGTGAATCCCGGAGCAGAGTAAATAGGAAGGAGAAGGAGGCCTGGGACCCATGGTGGGTCCATGGTGGTTCCCGAATTAGCCTATGGTTCTACACACACACGCACACACACATAATTGAATAAATAAAAAAATTTTAAAAAAGTTTTCCTACACTTATTATTGGAACTTTTGTGTGAATCTATGGCTTTTGGAAACATGTATGTAAACACTTTCCCTGGACAGATGCCACAGATCAATTTACCCATACCAGGTAAGAGTTCGACAACAGAGCAAAGTAATGATTATATGAAAGTTCAACTTGAACCAATGAATTTATTAATTCCTTTGGAACTGGACTAGTGGCAAATGGAGCTAGGTGATGGCAGAGCCTTTAGTGAAGTTTTGCTCTCATTCTGAAAGCTTGCTTGAAGTTTGCTCTTTAGCTCATTCTTTTCAATACAACTTACATTCTTATGGATGGGATCTTTCCCTGGGGAATTTGCCCTCAGGGCATAGTCTCTCTTTCTGTCGGAATTGAGAACAGGCTTCAATTCACTAATGGAGCTAATCTCTTTGTGAACAGCCAATATTTTGGTCTCTGCCTCTTTAAATTTACCTTTGTACTTTTCATCATCAAACTTCACAGTTTTTACTTCTTTCTTGCCTGATTTCTTACTTCTTTTCTGCCATCAGAAAGTTCCATTTGCCCTTCATCCAGTTCCAAATGCAGTCTCTGTTCCCCTCTGGACCATCACAAGCTGGGCTTCCATTGATGCAGGAACAGGGAACAACTATTCCAATGTTGCAGGGTTCTTGTGTTCCAGAATCGAAGATTGAAACCAGAATACCTGTAGAGGATTAAGGTAAAGTTTATTATTGAAGAGAAAGGTTGGAACTCATGGACTCCAGATGTGAAGTGCCATGAGAGGCTAAGTTGTCCTGGAAAACTCATGAGAAGCGGGCAGCTAGAAAGAACTCATGGATGCCAAGAGAAGCAGGCAAAGAACAGAACTCATGGCACTAATGCCACGAGGGGCTAGGGCGCTAGAGAACTCATGGACCCTTGGCATGGAATCCATGAGGAGCAGGCAAGGAGCTAGAAAGAACTGGTGACACAAGTGCCGGGAGGGGCTAGGGTCAAAGATGGCTGCCAGGGCCAGGCATATTTACACACCTAAACAAGCCCAGGAGAGTGGCTCTTTCTCATTGGTTAACTCTTGTTGGGCCCAACCCAATGTGCTAGAGGTCAAGTTGTATGTTTGATATGGAGAGCTCATAATCTTTTCATAGGGAAGTTGGCCATCTTATCTCTGGAGTCAGTTCCTCAGCAGGGGTGTTCCTTCAGGGAGATTCCAGCAGTGGGGGATGGCCTTCAGGAATTCCACAGACCTTCAAAGACCTTGAGAGACCCATCCCAGCATAGTTGCTCTCATCCTGCTTTACTATAACCAGCACTTACAAACTCTGATTATAATAGCCCTTTTGTCCTGTCAAGATGCAAAGACTCTCCCAGAACAAAGTCCTAAAGTTCTCATATTTCTCCCAAAAAACAGTTCCAAAGGTACACTAACCACATCACAGCAATAGCCATACTGCTGTGTACCAACTTCTCTCAGTTTCACAAACAACAACTTCACTTTTTGGTACTGGACTCTCAGTCTTACACATTAATACACAACTCCTGATACCTATTTCTGTAGCAGTTACTCTTCTCCATTGCTGTGAGACACCACCCAAAGTCAAGCAACTTTAGGGAGAAAGGAAGATTTTTTTTCTTTTCAGCTTGTAGTTCCAAACAGGAGATACAGTCCCTCATATCAGAAAAGACATGGCTGCCTGCTTGAAGCTGGAGGTGGGCTATGTCACTTAATGGAGAGAGAGACATGCAAAACTGTCGGCTGTAAGAACAGACCTCTCCTACCTCAAGGCCCACCCCTGTGATGGACTTTCTCTAGGAAATCCCCATCTTGTAAAGGTGCCATGACCTTCCAAACAACTAAAGATTCAAAAACATGAGCTGTAGGAGATAACTCATATTTCAAACCCTGATAGTAGCTATTTCAATTATCTGACCAATTACAGTCATATCACTGTACTTGTGTTCAGGAAATCCTCATTTTAATTAGTGAGGGCAAAAAGTGTAAGGCAGTAGTGAACCAATATAGTATATATAGGTCTTGGGACTATCTACAGTTTTAAGCATCCACCAAGGATCTTGGCATGTATCATCCACAGATAAAGAGACAACATTGTACTATAATAATAAGCTGAAGAAAAACCTTATCAAAAGAATTATGTACCATGATCAAGTATAAGTTATCCTAGGAATGCAAAAGTAATTCACATATGAAATAAATCAGTGTAATAAACTATGCTAATAGAATATTGGAGAAAACTTCATTAGTTATTATAGGTGAGTACATAGAATATATATTATATATATAACTACATAAATTTAATATCCATTCATGATTTAAAAAGACTCAGTAAAAAATAGAATACATCCTAAATATCACAAAGAAGATTCTAAGGATAATATAATTCAGAGCTTTTAGAATATTTACCCCTTCTGATTCCTTTTGTCCAAGAAATTTTTGCCCCACCCCAGATATATAGGTATATAAAATAGGTATGTAAATCAAACGTTTACTGATAAATCATAAATAAATTTATTTTAAAACAATTTTTGGCATATCTAAAGTAATTTTATTATTATTAACTATGAGGCAAAATTGCATACTAATATCCAATTATTATATATATAATAATCTGAATTCTGCCTTCCTGCTTTGTTTTGGATATATTTTTACCTGTGGTCTTACGTCATGTCTGACTCTTTTATCCCAATTATTTTTCTTCCCATTACATTGTCTAATATACCAATGATGTTTTCTAATTTTCAGTGTTAACTGATTTGTGGATGTACTCATTTATTTTACAAGCAATAACTAAATCTTGGTTGAATATTCGATATGAAGGACAGAGTCCAGTAGTTTATGACTCCACATTTAATTATGCAACACCACTAGGGATAGTGATATATAGTTTAAAAACCTGTTTATATTGACAACAATGGAATGAAAGCTTGTCTTCTAAGACCAGGGATAACATAAAGATCCTTGCTTTTGCCATTTCTAGTCAATGTTGTACTAGAGCCTTTAAGCTATGATAATCATGCAAAAAGAAACAAAGCAAAAACAACCCCCCCAAATCAGATAAAATAATCCCTTTCCAAAGTGGAATGGAAGTATTAAAGAAAGCTATCTCTGCCAGATGACTTTATCCTGCATAGAAAATATTAAAGAATTTATAAAAAGACTATTAAACTACAAGAAGACTCAACAGGAAACAGCGCTTGTTGTGCAAGTCTGATGACCTAAATACAATCCTCAGAACCATTTAACCAAATCCACAAAGATGTTTTATGACCTCCACATATGTGCCACGCACACACATACACACATTTACATACAAAATACACATGTGTAATAAATAAAAATAAAACTATCATAATTAGGGCCTGGGGAGATGGCTCCATGAGTATAACCTTTGCCTCACACCCCCAGATCTTAAGTAAAAATACCAAGAGGATATGGTTTGGGAAACTCCAGAGCAAAGCAATAAGGTGAAAGTGCAAATTAAGATGATTTCATATGTCACCTTTGGCCTTCCATGGTATACATGCTCAAGTGCCCTCTTAACACATACCTGCACACACATGTACCCCACCCACGTGCAAATACACACACACTCAAGCAAAAAAAGAGATCCTATTATAGTTAATAAACAAAGACAGCAAGTTTCAGAATAGAAAATCAATATACAGCAAAAGTCAGTTTTATTTTTACATACTAAGTGAACAATCTATAAAAGAAAATTAGAAAGTGTCATTTGCAGCAACATCTAAAAGAATAAACTTCTTAGGAATAAAATTTAAGAGTGAATATGCAATACTTATACAAATGAAAACTGCAAAACATCATTAGGTATGCTATATAATGTGGCAACAATTGGGATTTTAGAGTCAGACATGAATTAAGATCCCCAGGTAAAAGTAAATCCAAAACAAAGCAAGCAGGGAGAATTTGGGTTATAGACTTGAAATCTGGAGATTAGGCAAAGGCAAAGTACTATGCAAAAAGCAGAAATTAGATGAACAGTTAATGATAATTAGATAATGAAATATTGCCAGATACAACCAATAGTCAAATCTTGACAATAGATCATTCATAAGTACCTGAAAAAATTAGTAGTGATCTTCATTTTAAGTAAATCATGATAGAACATGGTGATTTTCAAAATCTTCTCATTGGTTCAGAACCACTGTCACAAATTGACTATTAAAAGATTTGTTGGAAAATAATGACTGAAATAACAGGAATTGCAAGTGTTCCTGAAGTATATAAGGACATATTTCAAATGTGATTTATGCATTCCTAATTATAAATGACTATATATTGTACATATATTATTTCATTTTTTATTATCTTTGGTCTGGGTATATTTTTAAACTTAGACTTCCTGTAGTTTACATGAGACTGAAGTTAAAGTTTTGGAAAAAGTAAATAATTTTCCCTAATTATACATTGAAATATTTTATATTATTGTTAAAAAGGCTAATTTCACTGAAATTTGCTTACGATATTTGATGCAACATACATCTTTCAAATCAATCTACTCTCCCTTTAGCACATATTTGTTATGTATCTTTTGCATGATTGGCACATGGTGAGAACAAAGCAGGAGATTATATGTAACATTTTAATAAAATACTTTGTAATAATTGAGTGATTTGTATAATCAGAAATAAATAAACCATCCTACTTTCTCCCTATTTTTCCTATTTTTCCTTTTTGTATTCTTTTGTACTCCATAGTTTTAATGATGGCATTTAATCCACTTATTGACTGTTAAACAGTATCTTTGTTTTATTATTAGTGCTTTTGTGTTTATTTTTAACGTATCTTCATCTTCCTTCTAGTGTTGTTGAACAGTAGGCTAGGAATATACACCGGTGTGTTTCTATTATTCTTTTGTGCTTTTTTTCATACATGTATTGCTTATATTATTAACCCCACATTATATTGTTAGTAATTTTGCTTTAATAATTATTATTTAAGTATATTTTAAAGTAAGGCAAAGTGTGTTTTATCTATGTCCACATACTGACCTTTTCCAGTATGTTGCCCTGGCTGGCCTGAAATCACCGAACACAAACTTGCAAATATATTTATTTATATGTATTTTACCTCGGCCTCCTGAATGCTAAGATTATAGGCATGTACCATTATGTCTGACCTTTAATTCAAATTTATTGTCTTGGAGGTATTTTTCAGAGTGGAGACATATTTTCTTTCTTAAATTTCTTGCATCAGAGAGGCATGGGGATCAGGTCTGTTTCATATCAAGTCAAGGTCCCATGGAAATGGATTGACTTGTGTTAGGTCAGATAGCCATTATGATACCAAAAATCTCTAGCCAAAAAGTGGGCTAAGATAGATGGACAAAACAGAAGACACTTACTGTGATATTCAAACATTAACTGTTAAGCTTCCATTCTACAGACAGTGTAACTCATTTTTTCCCCAGTTTTGTTACCCAATTAATATGTGTGACTTCTGATAGAATTCTGGTGTCCTGGTAATTTGCTTTGTTGATTCTCTGGGTCATTGTTATTTTACAGATATACTGATGAACATAGACCATTTCCAAGTGATTTTTTTTCTCATGTAAGTTTTATCCTAGGTGATAGCTATTGTGTGGCAGGACAAACTTGATCCCCTGACAAAGAGAAATAATGGAATCTTGGAGTTGAGGGTAATAAATCTTCAGCCTTCAGTCCCTAGAAGTTCTTTTTCATGCCTTCTCTGGAAGTTTGTCCCATCATGATTGACAGAAATCTTTTAGGAGCATCCTCAGTCTCATCTATAGGAATGGTCTGGTTTCTGTAGTCATTCAAGAAAATTGAAATATCGATGTTCTATTTTTGTAAAGCCTCTATTATCCAGTCATAAGTGATATGGTTGACATTAATGCATCTGTAGGAAATCATTCTCTTGTTCTGGAAAGATACATTCACGCTAAAATTAACCTAGTGTACATCGTGTTTAACAGCTCACATCTCAATCTTCAAATTGAACATATTGGTTGTTGTTGTCTTCACAGATTTCTTCATGATAGTTCTTTCAAAATGTAGTTTTACTCTTATGAAAATCAGCTGTTAGGACATCCTCAATCTCAATAGTAGTTTCAATAAAACAAATAGATTCAAATTAAGTTTTTTTACCAGACACATCAATGAAGTTAGTAATAACATTTACTTTAATCACAAAAGCAGATGGCAATTGTATAAACTTTAAAGTTCTGTATATGTACAGTAGAGTTAGATGTGATGGTTATTTTTGTAAAGGAAGTAGTTTATTAAGCAATATTCTATCTATGATTTATTATCTTATATAGCATCATAGATTTCAAGTGCTATTTGTCCATTTACTAGTTTCACTAATTTTTGTAAGCTTTCATTCATTTATTTATTTGAGAAAAATGTTTGTTAAAATTCTGTGAAATATTCAGCACCTGGATAGATCTGGACAAATGGAAAAAGACAAAGTCCATAGTGTCACAAAACATAGACTGCAGTGGAATCTTTTGAATGAGCTCCCAAATCAATGGGAGAAAAACAACAGCAAAAACTTCCATGCCTTATGAAGAGAGCCACATTGTTATTTCCTCTGATGTCCTGACCTGACTCTGGGAATTATATTTAGTTTACCATAATGATTCATTCATTCATTCAGCTGAATGGCATTCTTTGCTTCCTGCCTCCAGCAGGTTTATGTCTACTAGACCACAGGAATTACAACTTCATGGTGAGAGAACTGATACCATGATACGTTTTTAAAAATATTTGTCTATTTCTTATGTAATCAAGCATTTTAATAAAGGAAATAACTTTTATTTATTGCTGATCAAATCACTAAGCTCTTTTCCCAGTGAATGTTCTACCTCTCTTTTTAATAAAAAGATTTGCTGCTTATTTTGTACACCTTTTTGTAATTATTTTGAGGCATTATTGTTGCATTGTTGTAATGACACCAGCAAGTGTAATGTTTCATTCTTTTTACTAACTTTTAGTCAAGGTAAAAGGAACATATGGGCACAATGAGATAGTGTGTAAAGTTAAGGCATCATGTGTGGTTTGAAAGGTGAAAAATAACTACCTTTACAATACCTTTTAAAGTCCATTTTCTTAAATTCCTGTTCTATTTCTTTTCTTTTCTAGTCTTTTGAGTAAAACTATCAATGTCCAATCTTCCATTGTTTCTTAAAATTTTCTCCTGTCACTCTATTCAACTGCATTTGTGAAATTCCCCAATAACTTCCCTGAGACTAAATACAACAACTGTATTCAGAGCCACTGTCTTGGTCAATGGAAATGCCATCCTAAGTTGCTTAGGTGAAAAACCTTAGCAACATCCTTTACTCTAGTCATCCTCTTATACTCCATTGAAACACATTCAGAATCTCACCACTTTTCAGTGGATCTGAGTTTTCACCATTTCTTGCTTCTCTTTCGAGTTCCTTGTTTCATTCTTTGGTTCATATATCTCTACTTCCTACTTGTTCTCTTTATCTGGAAGTTAATTCATGCAAATAGCATTACTGTTGGCCGCAATATGTCCTCTAGAACTTTACTCAGATTTCATATTCATGACGTATTGCCTGGCTACCTTAAATGATACTAGAAATCTAGATGCCTCTTATTCTTCTTTCTGCTTTGTGCTTCTCATTGCTCTTGTCATCATCTCACATAAAATACATTTTATGCATCTACCTGCATGTATCTTTTACTGCTTCATTTTTCCTCAATCTAGTAATTTTCTGTGCTTTATTTCCTTCCATGTTATTTATTTCCTCAGTTCCTGGGATAGTGTGTATTAAGTCTCTGGCATATAAAAGGCTTGAAATAATGATTTGTTGATCATTAAGATCATTAAGAAATAAATCTTATTGAGGTTCAGATAACTTTATGACAGCAGAGTAAACAATAGTCTAAATCAGTTTGGTTTCAACATTCCTCAGTAAGAATGCCAAACTTTATCTAGTTTAATTTAATTTTTAAGCACTTTTTATTTTTTGAAAGTTCAATACATGTATATAATGAATTTTTGCCTCTGTCATCCAACATTTTAATTTTGAAACCTAGACTAAACATGAAAACAATAAAACATTAATCTTACAAAAGTTCTTGCTGCATGTGCTTTTTAACTTGCTTAAATTTGAATAGCACATTTTACATTTTTTTGTTAATGCAAGAAATGTTTGGAATGGCACAATGCAAACCAAGAGCAAATTTTATAAATGCTTACATGTGAAGCAAATAAAGCAGATAAAGTAGAGTAGTAAAATGCTAGGCTATAATATCTAGTCATTTTTTTAGCTTTCCCTCCCTTCCTTTCTTTGTAGTGAGCATTCTTACCTTTGTGATTGTTCTTGCTTTAGGCTTTAAAAATATCATTTTTTTGAGAAATCTCTGACATTCTCTTTACATATTTCTAAAATGGACAAGGAATAGACAAGTACTTTCTGATATTTAAGTAAATGAGGATATTGATATTAAAAAGAAAAATAGGCTGTTAGGCTTGAAGTGGCAGATCGGTGGTAAGGCACTTGCCTGGCACAGGGTGCTTGCCTGGCACTTAGGGCTTGCCTGTTATTTCTCTGGTTCATCTGGAAAAAAAGACCATTATGTTTGCATGTAGGAGAGCCCACACATTTTCTATTATAATTAGGTGATATTTGTGTGGCAGTGAAGAGTGCTATAGTGTGTATAGAATTTTAGAATATTGCTCTAAATTATAGTATTTTTTAAAGGAAAGTTGAAATGAAAACAGTGAATAAATTAAAAGTTTGGAATATTATTAATGTTTTCACAGTTATCTATTCATTGCATTCTTCTAACTCTCTATAAAACTTCTTAAAGAGTCATCCACACTCAGACCTTCTTCTGGTTTTAATTCATTTCTCACTCTCTTCTAACAATTGCATTTGGACATTCTCTAGCATGACTCTGACTCAAAGGAGTGATACAAACAGTAACTGTTTGTTGAGGAATTACTATTTACTAGGCAGTATTTTAGATGCTCCATTAGCATTAACTTATATAATTGTCTGAGCAATGCTTAACTGTTTCTTCTCTTAGTTTAAATTCTGAAAACTGAGATGTCAAGAGTTCAAGAAACTTACTTAAGTTCACATGAATATTACATAACACTTCTGAGTTTATAGTCTTTTTTGTCCCCCAAGTACAGGGAATCAAACCAGGGCCCCCCATACCTTAGGCTAGTCCTTCTATTCACTTGGCTACTCTTCTCCAGGGGAGACAATTCACTCCAGCTTCCTTGTGCAGTGAAGATCCTAGTGCAGTGTGGCATAGGAGGACGTTTACACATTTAGAAGTTAATGGATATTTTTATCTTTAGAAAAGTAGAATGTCTTTGGCACTAAAGCAGATTTTGTTGGAAGCTTATGATTTATCATGTATTTAGAAAAAAAATCATAGGGAAAGCATGCTTTATGTTTTGTTAAAGAAAGGAAACCTCCTGACTCAGGTCATTGCCCCTGCAGCATTTCTCGCTTTGACACAGGAGTTATCGCCCCAGTTATTTTCTGTCAGGAAACAGGATCACATGTTTCTTCTTTAGTCTTCTCTGACTGAGTCTGAAGATGCCTAAATATAAATAAGGCCACATTTGAATGCATTATTGGTGATAGAAATACTGCATTTTTGGTCTAAGTTCATTAAAAATATTTCTGATTATAGGATCTATAGCATCAAGGATGAATTTGAACCTAGAACTCCTAATTCTTCCAGGTAATTAGATTAGCACAAACAGTTCATCTAGCAACCTGAACAAATTGGAGTACTATTATAGCACAATAGAAATATATACTTGCTTTGGACAGACAGCCCCATAAAGTTTGGCAAATTATTTTACATCACTATTTGGAGTTTTTAAATTTATAAATGGAAATAAAATGCATATTTATTCAGGCTGATATGAGGGATAAATTAGTAATTATGTAAAATATTAGTTATAGCACTTGACATATTGTGAATACTAAATACATGGCAGCTTTTTGTTGTTAAACAGTGGATGGCACACTAGTTCATTTAGGATATATCCTATATAAATGGCATATTTCATTTGCTGAATATTTATATTTATTTATTTATTTTTATTATTATTATTATTTATTCAACTGTGTGCATATGCGTGTGTATGTGCGCGCGCGCGCGTGTGTGTGTGTGTGTGTGTGTGTGTGTGTCTGTGTATGTGTAGAACCACGGACGAATTCAGGAACCGCCATGGACGCCTCCACCTCCTTCTGCCCCGGGATTCACAGGTTCCGCCCTACCAGGACCAGAAGCGCAGGCCGCCCCCGCTTCCGCCTGGCATCTATACGTGGGATCTGGGATCCGAACTCAGGACCTTCCGCCTGCAAGGCGGAGGCTTAACCCCTGAGCCACCTCTCCAGCCCCTGAATATTTATATTTAAACTGGGTGTTTTAAGAAATATAGATGCTGTGTTTCGTGTTTTACAAAACAGAACATATGCAAATCAGATCAGAATAGGTGATACACAGGTCACTTATATAAACATCTCTGATTAAAACAGAGAATTTTCATTCTCAACCATTTGCTAGATTAGACTCTTCCAATATGAGGAATGTGGATTAAACATTTCAAAAGTATCTGAAGTTATTGTGATACAAATTGACCATGACTAAACTGTAGTGAATTCTTTTCTACAAAGTAGATGTTTTTCCAAAAATCATTAGCTGATTTAAATAATATATGCTTGTATGAAATCATTTCTACTGTACTTATTTAAACACTGATGTAGTAAATGGAGTTCTTACTTATTTTAAGAGTCTATTAAGTAACATATTTGTAGGCACGGTGTCATGTCATGTGAATTGCATTAACTTTTATTTAACTCCACTTTCAATCTTTTTTGATAAAACATTTCCTCATATTTTAATTTATTCAATTTAATATTCAATTTTTAATTTAATATTCAATTTAAAATAATATTTATAATGCATTCAGATATTTAGTTTTTTTGTCTGTTAGTTAATTTAATCCTGCTTTTAGATATTATTAACTTTGAACTCCAAAACAAAAACAAAGGAAAACAAATAAGTAAAAACAGTTGTATTAATAAGAAATAATAATAAAAGTTCAAATTTAAGAGTTTATTTAGGAGTATGCCTTTTAACAAAGACTTGCATTTCGCAGTTATAACAACACTATTGTTTTAAATGTGATGGAAGTAATACATAGATGGCTTTTTGAAATGTTGAGTGTGTGCTTAAAAGAAGGTATTTGTTGCTTGAGAGGAAAAGACTTTAATCCCTAAGCCATTTTCCCAGTCCCATCTTCATAAATTTCAGAAACAAATAATGCATTCTTAAAAGTTAATAGTTGCTATCTCTAGTTGTAGATTATGAATTTACTTTTGTCTGTATCATTCTGAGTTTTGAAAAGTTTTCTCTAGTTCCTAGATGTGCTTGGCCAACTATTACTTATACTTTAAGTTTATTTTCTCCATTACTAATCTGTTAGTTGGGGAGCATATTTGATAATCCTTCAATAAGTTCTGAACAAATCACTCTGATCACCCCGGCACACTGAAATAACCATTGTCAACACATACCACAAAGTACATACATCTAATGGAACTGACCAAAAAGAAAAAAGAGTAACATAAAATTATCTTATGGCTTTAAAGTTTTAGATGAGCCTCATTTATAAACACCAGTATGCCAAAGGGAGCATATGATTCACACATGCAGAGGGAGAGGAGTGTGGGAGGGACATGGCTGACTGAAGGGGGGGTTGGAGAGAAAGGGAGTGTATCAATTACTCTTTGTGCTACTATGAAACAACATTCATAGTCAAGCAACTTAAAGGAGATAGGCAGATTTATTCAGCTTATGGTTCCAGAGGGGAGATACAGTCCTTTAGGGTGGAAAATGCATGGCTCACTGGGCAGAAGTGGAAGTTGCCTTAGTCACTACAGACATTACAGAAGCTGAGAACTCCTTCCAACTCAAGAACAGACTAACTCAAAATGGGCAGGGCTCACCAACCTAAAGGCCCACCATCTATGACTGCTTTCCTCCAGCAAGGTTCTATATCCTAAAGATGCCATCACTTTCTCAAACTAGCGATTGAAACAAATGAGCTCACGATGGACAACTCCCATTTCAAGCCATGACAGGAAGTTAGTGGGGAGGGGGCAACAACATAAACCCATTTTGTTTGTGTATGAAAATTTTTCAATCAATAAAAACTAACATTTCCAATGAGATTTTTCTTTCCAAAGAAAAGATCCCATTTATAAATATGTAATAACAAAGATATATTGAGACTGAAAATGATAACAAAATCAAAATAAAAGTTCAAATTATTGTACAATGTAACATCTTAGCATTTTTGAACATCATATATAAAATGTATCTTTATTTACCAATAGTTTGATTGTTTTGATTAAGCTGATAAATTGCTGAATTTTGACTTTTGCTTTTTCTATATAGTTTACATCTTTCTTTGACAGAGTGCAAACTTCATAGTAAACACATATTTTCCTTGTTTATAGAGAGTGTATGGTTAAAAAATCACATAAAACACTCTGAATAATATTATTTTGTGTAATTCTTTAACTTGGTATGGAAAAAATCAGTTAAAGACTATTTCACCACAAGATTAACTCTATAATAAGTGTGATCTTGATTATTTTCAAGTTTAGGAATAGAAATGATACATGTAGGACTATTTAGCAAAGACAGTGATAATTAGACTTAAAGGCTGATAATTGGAGAAGTAATAAGTTGAGGCATGCATATACTTCTTGTTTACATAACAAAAAAGGGAAAATTGGGCTTTTTTTTCTGCAAAAAGAAATCCCTTAAGGATTTTAAGTATGTATGGTAAGGGTGAGAAAAATGCTATTAAAAGTTTAGTCATTTTGTCTTTGATCTGTTTTTTTTCTGTTTTTTTGCATGTCATATATTTTATTTTTTTTCTAAACTGTGACCTTTGAGTATAAGACACATATCTTGTTTATTTTTATATAGTTGTTATTGCATGATAGGTACTCAAAGTCCTACTGATCTGAATTAAATTGAATTAT
This sequence comes from Typhlomys cinereus, assembly GCA_023101885.1. Taxonomy (NCBI): domain Eukaryota; kingdom Metazoa; phylum Chordata; class Mammalia; order Rodentia; family Platacanthomyidae; genus Typhlomys; species Typhlomys cinereus. The sequence continues at coordinate 2,604,781 of JALPQD010000237.1, read as the reverse complement.
GATTTCATTCTCTAGCCTTGAGTTCAGAGGGTAGACCTTCTAGGAGTTTTTCTTTGGTATACATTGGGACAAAAAGTAAAAATCACATCCTGTTTTTATCTCAGAATGGAGAAAACCAGCTCTGATCTCACAGATGTGCTGGTTGGATGGTTTCTTAAGCCTCAACATTAGCCCAACACTGGAATGTATTCCTTTTTTGATTGTTGGCTAAAATTACTGTTTAATTTGGTACCTAGAACATCTATAGAATGAATATAATTTGTCACTGTTTAATTGTAGAAAATGATGTCTACATTGTGTAATTTGTTTTAGAATGGGCATTCGTGCTTGTTTCCATAGTGATTAAGGAAGCTGCCAAGAAACAACTTTTTGTATCTCTTCAATTGGTCAAATTCAAGTACATATTTTTGATTGAAGCATCTTCCAAATCTGTATAGCATCAATTTGTTCAGAACCTTTGTGTAGTTCCCAAAGGATAAAGACTTGTTGGGATAAAGCATAAGTAAATGATATAAAGAGTTATACAGTGCATTATCATATATGAAAACCAATAATTATTGAAGTAATAATGATATATTTTAAACAAATTGCCAATTTAATGTAAATTTAATTAATTAAATCATGCAAATTTAATTTAAAATAAAAAGGATCAAAGCAAGATATTGAGATATAAGCCAGAAGCACATAATGAAAAGAATCAAATCCAAAAAAATTATTACTATTATTTTTTGCAATATCAGTGTTGGAAGTGACAATAAGAATCCAGTGTTTTCTTCAAATACAATCAATATCAGATGGCTTCTTTAGGATAAACATTGCATTAATGTGCATATCATAATTCCCAGCTTAAAGTAGAAAAAGGAGGTAGGGACTGAAAGGACACTGTTTCTTACACTTGGGAGATTGAAAAATTGAGGTCAGCAAGTGTCCCATGATAAAGGACAGATCAAGGAAGGAAGCACAATACAGTGGCTGTGCTTCTTCCCTATTGGTCTAACAGGGGAGCTAGAGAGGAGTCTTGCTCTTCTGTTCAGTGCTGTCTCAATTTCTCTCTGTATTATTAGCCTGAAGCTAGTCCCTACTTTTATTTTATTCTTCAGAGAGGGAAATTCCAATTTAATACTGCTTGATATGATTTAAATAAAATAGCACCAATGAGCATAGTACCGGAAATATAGTAGGACTGACAGAATGAAAATCAAACTATTGTCACATTCCTGTAGAATGTAAAGAACATTTACATCCTGGAATAAACTCAGTCATGCAATACTCAGTGTGATACTTGAGATCATAGCTGTCAAATTATTTTAAAAGAATTCAGTTGATTTCTAGATGACAATAGGATGAACACTAAACAATTTTCAATCATCTAGATCCAAGAAAATTTTATTATAATGGAAAATTCTTTGGATTTAGAGATTCTTTTAGAGTAATTTTCTAAAAGAATATACCTGGGTAATTCATACACATAGGATAAATGGATGACATATACTAATCCATTTCGAATTTCTTCATGAAATTTGGATTATCATTTTTCTTTTGTTTATATTCACATCCAGACTGAAAATCTATGGCTTTCTTAGGAAAATTTTCATTATCTACTGGTGATTTTCTTCCTAGGTATTATCTGTTGTAAACGTCATTGGAATGTGTTTAGGCTATGGATGTATTAGCTCAGATTTGGAAGATTAATTCTAAGATACTTTTATAAGATGAAGGTAGTAGACTGAATGAGGGTAATGTTCGTTCTTTCCACTTTCTTCATGTTAGGGAAATATTTGATGGCTTGGATCAGAGGTATATAGAAAATGATCTTTAAAAACAGATATTCTGTCTGATGTTGTAACCCTGGCTGAATCCTATCACATTGACACCTATGGCGTATATATAGTAAGTTCTTAAGCAATGGTTGTTCCAGCAAAGTGCCTTCATGGCTTAATAATATAAACTTAAGTAACATACTGACTAAAAGTAACTTAAATATAATTTAACTTTTATTTTTCATACTTGCAATGAATAATCAGAATTTTTCCTAGTTATATTTAAATTCATTTAGAAGAAGTATATATGGGAAGATTTAGGACTCCTTAACCGAGAAGAAATGACCTTTTCAAGATAGTTTATCATTTTTCCTTAAATAAATTATTTATGATTGCTGGATATGATTATTTGAATGGGAAGGATTTACTCATCCCTACCCTGTAGAAAACTAAGTTCAGCCCCAATCAGTAAATTCCTAGTAAAAATACTGTTATTTAACTCTTTCTTCAAATATGTCAGTGTCCTCTGTACAAAACAAATATATTAATAACTATTGTGTAAAAACTAATATTTTCTTACAAAATAACACAACTTTATTATAAGATCATATTGAGGATGAAAACAGGTGAAATTGTTCCATAATTCTACAAGTAGTAGGCACTATGGAAAATTTTGGTGTACTGTTAATATTATTTTACATAAACTTCTACCGATTAAAGCTTATAAAATTTGACGACTTTTTAAATTTGAGATAGACTAGTGTCATAATTGTCAGTCATCCTTTTCTTTACCTCTGAAAGGTGCTTACTTGTTTTTACTGTAATTTTTTTAAAAAAACATGGCAGATTTATTTAATCATAATTTTGTTTGATATAGAAGCCTTAAAGATGAAGGCCCAAAGAAGCAGGGAAACTGCATTTTTAGGTTCAGGTTTTCTGAAAGTTGAATAGTCATGTGGAAAAAAACCATGCCTAGACAAAAAGGTCCATAGCCTCCTGCCACAGGAAGATGAGTATTCATTCAGATTTCTTTTTGTGTGTGACATCCCTGTTTTAGATTCTTTCCTTTAGTGTTTAACACCTGTAAAAGGCTTCTGCCTCTGTGTTTTCCCCAAATGTTGAGGAGCCATGTTTGGGGCACCATTTTTTTTTCTTTTCTTTTTTCACTCACTTATGGATAAGTAATGTATTTTCTCTTTTGTATCCAGGCATCAGGACCCCCTTACTTCAGGGCCGTTCTGTGATGGCAGGCTGCATTTGGTCTTATGCAACTGGTCTCAAGCAGTGGTGTACAATTTTTTACTTTATTTTCTTAGTCTGAGGTCCTTATGTGTGGATTTCAACCGGGCATAGTGATGGCTCACGCCTTGTAATCCCAGCAAAGGAGAGAGAAAAAGGAGGATCTGAATTCAAGACTAGTTTTGCTACATGCCTGAGATTTCTTTTCAAAAAGTTGAGGGACAAGAACATAGCTTAGTGTTACAGTGTTTGTTTGGCATGCCCAGAGCACTGTGTTCAACTCCACCATTTTAAAAAAATAAAGAGACCTACATTTAATTTCAGGAAATATGTATACCTACTTAGTGACCACCACCAAGACTACTTTTCTCCAAAAAATGTTCTTTGACTCATTTTCTTCCTTGATTATTTAACCACTTAAAGAAGAAAGTATGCGTTTGTATTATTCTTGTCAGAGTCACTGCCATTTCAATGTACTTTAGCGATGTGATCCTTACTAATAATGAAGTATTTTCTGTTACACAATTTTTGGAAAGTCATTATAGAAAAATATATTTTATTTTTATTAGTAGTTAATAGGTGATATGACTTACCTAAGTTTCCCACAATTCAAATATTGAAAAAGAAAACCTTTCCAATTTTTACTGGGTTAACAAACTTCAGTGCCCGATTATTTTTGTTAGTTAAATAGCTCAATATCATTGACATACTGTTTTTGAGATCATGTTACCTGTTTTAGGAGACATCAAGTACTCAGACAAGAACACCTTCCTGTTAACATCATCTTAATTGAACTCTGTCTTCTCCAGGGTTCAGGAAATGAATTGGGTGCTTCGTTTGAGATCACACTGAGGTAGCTGGAGGGTGACTTGAACTCTGTATAAGAAGTTAGTATTTCAGGAAAAATTCCTGATGTCAGGGAGCATGCAGCATTGTAGACTGTACTTCATACAAGTAGCCAGGTGTGGGCAGAGGCACGGGGCTTGGGTGGGGGATCTCTCTCACCCCGGGGATCCAAGGCATTCAGTGTAAAACCTGGCCAGCAGCCCGAGTGAGTAGGAGCCATGTGACTCTGGTGAGTTGGAGTGTGCAATTCCCTCCTGCTTCAGAGCTACCTGATCCGAATACTAAGCAGAGCGAGTGCCGGGCTGAGTGTAAGACACTGAAGACACAGCCGAGCAAGGTGCCGATTCCAGTGGCAGTTACGGAACATGGAGATTAAAGACCAGGGAGCCCAAATGGAGCCGCTGCTGCCTACGGTAAGAGACAACCTGCTGTCAAATAGATTAACTGCTTTGCTGAAAAACCTGTCTGGCAAGTGGTGTGCTGCTAGGTGCAGGGAGCATACTTTTGGGGTGGTTAGATAGCTGCCACGACATATGGACAGGGTCTCCTCCCATCTCAGGAGACTGAAATGCATAAAGCAAAGCACATGATTTTACCCCCTTCTCAATATGGATGCATCGTGGTGATGAAATGTCTCATGTTTGTTGCTGTTTGGAAAAATGGCAAGGTTTTTGCAGCAGGGGCAGTATCTTTCTGCCTATCTTTCTGTTTCTTAGGTTTGCCCTGGTAACTCAAACCCCTGCAAAGAAGACCCATTTTCCCTTTTATCCTATTTAATCTCTGATAAATTTCCTCTCCATGCTTCATCTTCAGGCTGTGAGGTGAGGGAATCTGCTGCTGTTACTGATTTAGAGGTTTAGTATCCGTAGAAATCAGGAAAGGGTGTGTGTGTGTGTGTGTGTGTGTGTGTGTGTGTGTGTGTGTGTGTGTGTGTCTTTCTCACAGGAAAAGTGTTATGATTCAGTACATAGAAGATATGCATTTTCAGGAGACAGGCTACAAGATTAATATTTGAGTGTCTGAAAGGTTCCTGAACTGTCATTTGGAAATAGCCCCTCTGTTTATATCTGGGTTCTTAAACTGCCTGCCTAGATTTAATTTTTGTATAAATGATTGATTTGCCTGTCTTCTGCACAGTCTCTCTGTCTGGCTCACAGACTTTGGACTTCAGGCATCGTCTTTTTTGGTCCAGGGAAGCTGATGTTGTTGTGTTCTTGGAGCAGAGCTGTAGCAGAGATGCTGAACACGAGCTCCCAGTCATCAGTGCGATCACAGCTCAGTACAGCAGAAATCCCAGCTGCACGAAATCAGACCTAGTGGCTGTTTTCTCTGCAGCCTGTTTCTAAGGTCGGTGACTCACCCAGCACAACAGGGCCAGCGGTAAATGCTCCATTTCCGAGTCCTTACCTAACCTATGAATGCACAGTTAAATGATACCGTAGGAGACAGCAAATTCTGGGCCCGCACCAGGGCCTTACCTCTCCCGCGGGCTCAAATGCAGCAGAAAAGATTCCAGTTAGACTCTGAGATCAGCTGTGGCTAAGGAGCATGCCCAGTGTTCCCAGGGACGGCAGATCTGATTAGGGACGGAGCCGAGCGATGGCAAGAATGTCAGAGTCGCAGCAAAGAATGGAGCTTAAATTAAAGACAGGGACAGTGTCTGAGAGGGAGGAAATATGTCAGTTAGCCTGACTGCTTAAAAGTAGAACGGTGTGTGTGTGTGTGTGTGTGTGTGTGTGTGTGTGTGTGTTAAAAGAGGAGAGGGTTTCCCAAACTTGAACAAATACATCCAGGTTCCATGGTTACTCAGAATAAGCAGTGTTTAAAGATATCAGGCAATTATTGTCCTCAGGATGAGTGAGAGGAACTATAAACAGGAATCAGGATGCAGATTTAGGAAAGATTAAAAATGTGGAAGGAGAGTTCCCTGCTTTGTGGCAGAAGGGAATGCAGATTGGAAATTGTCCTAGAAAAGCAGGCTGAAGCCAGTTTGATGTGGCTTATGGATTGTCACTTGTGAGCAGTTAAAGGATTTAAGATCAAATGAGGATTATCTGGAGAAATTTAGAAATGGAAGATATTCTTGTGCTAGATGGGTAAACAGTTGTGATTTGAAAAAGGAAGGCATATATAGGTTTTGCTAGAAGATAGTCAACAGTAAGTTTGGTAAAAAAAAATTTTAGGCCACATTTAAAAGTTTGTGTATTATGGACCTAATGACTAGTATAGAATAAAGTCTAATGGTAATACGAGACCCAGATTGTAATGTATTATAAATTAAGCTTAATATAAGAATGGCGATTTTGGTTTAATTTTCATCTGTATCATGTTTTCAACTTCTCTGCTTAATTTTTTTCTTAAAAGAAATATACTATGTGAAATGGTTTATTATCTTTATTTGAAGATGAGAAATTGAGGCACATGAAGTCTGAATAATATGCTAGCATCACATAATAAGGAAACCAGGACTAAAATATAGGTCTTCTGAAACTAGTTCAAAATTTTAAACAAGAAATCAGCACTTTATGTTATTTTCTTAACCAGGCTTAACACAGTCTGGAATTTTTAATATTTTTAAAAGAGATAGAAATAACTTTGGACTTTTTTGAAGAAAGCTAATCAGATGACCTTGCAAATGATTATGTGTGAGGGAATATGACATATTATTTAAGAACACAGTGTAGTAGAACCTTGCATTGGTATTTTATTTATTCTATAACTTGGGAAAGTTATGGCTTAAATTTCAGAGCTGAAAGTTGGTAAAGAAATGGTATGTATCTTTTGGGTTTTGTAATAAATAAATGAAATAACCTGTGTGAAGTTTTCAACATTATGTCAAATACTTAATAAAAGGTAGTTGCTCTTTTTACCATTGATGAAAAAATATTGACATTGAAGTGAATGCTTAGTGTCCAACTTTATATAAAAGTTGTTTTCTGTACAGTACTACTAAGGAAGTAAAAAAGGAAGCACCACTTGAAAATAGCAAACAATGGAGGGGCTGGAGAGGTGGCTCAGGGGTTAAGCCTCTGCCTTGCAGGTGGAAGGTCCTGAGTTCGGATCCTAGACCCCACGTATAGACGCCAGGCGGAAGCGGGAGCGACCTGCGTTTCTGGTCCTGATAGGGCGGACTCTGTGAATCCCGGGCAGAGTAAACAAGGAGAGGTGGAGGTGGTCCATGGTGGTTCCTGAATTTGTCCGTGGTTCTACACACACACACACACACACACACACACACACACACACACACATACACACCACACACACACACACACACACCACACACACACACAATTGAATAAATAATAAATAATAAAAAAAGAAAATAGCAAGCAATGGAAACAAGAAGTAGAATATTTAGTTATAACCAGAAAAACCCTGAGATTGGACTCAGAAAGTCAATTGCAAAGACATTAAATCTGAGAGCAGACTAGGACAAAAGTAGTCAGAAATAGGGAACTCAAAAGAATGGATATGCCAAGTGAATGAGCATGATGATTCTGACATAAGGGAAGCCAGAAAAGATTTTTCACTTTTTAAGAGTTAGCTGCTTATTCTCAAGTATTTTATTATTGCTATAAGCTTTTGATATATACACATATGTATTCATGACAGTGTTTTAGTTCCATATAACATTTCTGTTATACTTGATCCAAACAATTTAGGGTGAAAAGGGGATTATATTATAGCATACAACTTCAGGTGACAGTTACTGAGGCAAGAAGAAGTCTTAGGGACCAACGGAATTGGCCATATCACAATCCAGAGCAGAGCAGAGGAATAAGGGTCATTGTTGCATTCTAGCTTGCCAGCTTGCCAAAACTACTCACTAGCTTTCCCTGTTTTAATCCCATGGGCTGTGTCTTTCCACATGAGGTTTTCTATTAAAACAGACTTGCCATAGGCCTGCCTTAAGAAATACTTCATCATAAGTGTGTTAGGAGTCCGCTATCTCAAATGTCACGTTCTTAGCTGAAACTGTCGCAAGCAGTAATGATGATATTATAATCAATTCCAAGAATAGAATTCACCTTTAAAATGTGGAGGCAATATTTAGGATATTTAATTAATTGAATTTTGATTTATGTTTTCCTTTAATAGTCCATGGTGAATTTTCATATAGGAGTGACTTAATTTTTATGTCACTGGGCCTTGAAACAAACTTCTACAACACAATCTTTATAATAAAAATTCTATCCTGTCCCAGTTAGTCTGATAGTCTAAAAAACTCTAAGTTGAACTTTACTTATAAAATTTCTATGAGTTATGGAAATAGAGTGAAGGTCACATTTTAAATATATTTTGATTGTGTAGGATAGATGGTGCAATGTAGCATGTGTTTTTTGTGTGTGTTTATTTCAGATATCCAGATGTCCCAGTTTATTATACTTTAATAATATTTTATGCATTCTTTCACAATTCCATTAATGCATACAAATATCTTTTTCATATCAACTCCCCTCCTCCTCCTCATCTTCCCCAGGTACCCAAAACGTCTGTCTGTCTGTATTTATTTATTTATAACCACACTAAATCCAATTAGTGCTTTCCATATGCCCATGTTTGTGGGGCCATCTCTGGTAAGTGGGCAACCTACCAATAACCATACCTCAGATGAAATTTGACTTTATCTCCCCCCAAATCCACATTGTGTGCAGAAAATGGCATTTTACCTCATTCCTCTCCATCTTCTGGCTCTTGCTTTTTCTCTGTTCCATCTTCTGAGATGTTCTTGGGGTGGGGATTACTAGAGAAGTCTCATTTAGGACTGAGCACCCAGCAGTCATTTATTCTTAGTACTTTGACTTAGTATCAGCCTCCGTGTAAACCACTGCTACATACCTCATAGAGTTTTTCCTATCAAGGTTGAGAACGGTATTAATATATGGATACAAACACAAATATTTTGAAGGCAGTTTAACTATGGAGTGAATTGTGGGCCCAGCTGCATTGAGTTGAAAGATGAAGTTTTCAGATCTCTCTGACTTTGGTGGGCGCCATGTAGTACTGTATTGGGGAAGGGTGAATAGGAGCCATTGGCGTCTGAAATCTCGGTGTTCCTTGGGTTTCTGATATGTGAAGGTCGGCAAGTTATAAGTTCTTTCCTGGTAGTTCCTTTGGATCTCCGGTGTTGTACTTAGGCCTCTTTTGACACTATAGGTCCACGATATGTGAGGAGCAGCACTGCCTTATAGTTTCTCTTGCCCTTTTTGGGCAGCTTTATTTGACAGACCAGTGTGGTACCAGTTGGTGTCAAGCTTATTAATTTATTTATAGGAGAGAAGTTATGGAAAATCTTTCATATGATTAAATAGGGTGATGGGAAAAGTTACAAAAAAAGCAAATGGATTAGCTGAGTAATATTTTTATTTAATTTGAATTGTAATTTAAATTATAATTTTATGTAAGCAAACATTCTATGCTGCTAGTACATAGGAAAACATGTATAAGAAATCGGTTCTCATTTCTACTTGAATGGTTACTCTAAAAGGTGAAACATAGAAATATATATAGATATAGAGTATTGATTGCAACTGGGAATCAGTGGTAAAATCTAAAAGCTACAAATATTAAGTCTGTGGTAAAAATGTTGACGTCAGATTTGGAAATGGGATAGTTTAGGATGGAAACTTAGAAAAATTCTGAGCCAAGGCCTATAACTCAAATAGAGTCAGAGAGAATGGTGTCACTTCATTCTTGTCTTTAACGATAATTACTTCAGATTCTTGCCTTTATAATAAGCTGGGATCCTATTCAGAAAGCTCTTACTTAAGCCTATCTCTTTCTCCAAACTCTAGAAATGATAGTTTCAGGTTTAGTGTTGAAGTCTTCGATCTACTTGGAATTGTTTTTTGTACAGAGCGAGAAGTAAGGATTAACTCTTTCATTCTTCTATATGTGGATATTCGCCTTTCCCAGCACCATCTGTTGAAGATGTTGTCTTTCTCCAACTTTTTTTGGCACTTTTGTCAAAATCAAATGGCTCAAGGTACATGATCTACAATTCTATCCCATTGATTGATTTGTCTGTTTTTGTGACAGTATCATATTGCTTCTATTACTATTGCTTTTTAGTATAACTTGAAATCAGTAATGGTAATAACTCCAGTAGTGTTTGTATTGCTCAGGGTTATTTTGGCTATCTGGAGTCTTTTGTGCTTCCATAAGAATTCAAAAATATTTTTATGAAGAATTTTATTGGGATATTAATGGGGATTACATTGAACCTAGAGATTACTTTTGGTAGGATGGTCTTTTTTACAGTATTGATCCTACCATTTATAATGGAGGTCATTCTGCCATTTGGTGTCTTTTACAACTTCTACAACAAGATTTTTCATGTGTAGACTATTTCTTTGGTTACATTTATTCCAAGGTATTTTATAATATTTTATGCTATGGTAAATGGGATTGTTTACCTCTTTCTTATCTCAGTTGCTTGTCCTTGATTAATAGGAAGGCTATTTTGTATGCTAATTTTATGAAAACTTTGCTTTACTGATAGTACTTATTAGTTCTGTGAGTTTCCTGGTAGAGAAGAGTTTGAGGCCTATCATATCTAGAATCATATCCTGTATAAATAGGACTAAATTGACATTTTCCTTTCCTATTTGTATCCCTTTACTTCCTTCTTGTGTCTTATTGGTCTGCCTTGTGTTTCATAGGTAAGATAACTGTTGTAATAAATTTTCTTTTTGTTGCTGTGAGATAATGCTTAAACACAACTAACTTAGGTGAGAAAGGGATATTTATTTGGCTGGTGATTCCAGGGGTAATATAGTCTATTATACTGGGAATTGCATAGCAGAAGACATGTAGAAAGCAGAAAGCTGGTTCAGGTCACTGCAGCCATTCGGAAGGTAGAAAGTCAAACACCAAATGAGAGGAAGCAGGGCCAGCTCTGAAAACCTCAAACCTATCCTTTCCCCTCTTAACATGCTTATCTCCAGCAAAACTCTGTCTCATAAAGGTGCCACAACTTTCCCAAATATCAACACCAGTTAAGGATGTAAACACTTAAGTCTTTGGAGGAACTCACATTTCAAGTATGACAACAAAACTGCATGGAAACATATTAACTTATTACTATATTAAAATACTCTTTGCATGCAGAAGTATACAGAAAGGGGAGGAAAGGGTTAGCAGAAACTGCCACAGGATACATTTCCCAGAAGTCACAGGTAAACAAATTCCCAGTACCAACTGTGGCATATCACCGCATGAGCTGTTAGGCAGGCAGGTAAAAAGAGCCCCCCAGATCAATGCTGCCACTACTCTTGGTTGCCCAGTAGAACCTGATGCTACACACTTTGGACATAGGACATGGAGAAATCAAGTTGGAACTGATCTGAAAGCATCCTACCTGCTAGCTAGCTTTCACAGCATGAATGGGTATTGTGCAGGTTTCTGGGGATACAAAGTTATTAATGATATTACTTAGTTATGAATTTTGTGAGCTACAAGAAGCAACTTGGTAAGATGAACTCATTATTATAATAATGGCCTGAATATTATGGGAGGGTACCCAATTGTTTTCTAATTGGATTCAAGGCTTGCTTCATAGAAAGGAACTCATATCTAGTTTTATAAACCAGGCTAAGAACTTTGAAAGGACATTGGCCCCATGGAAGAATCTACTGCTATTGTTTTGCTAAAAGAATTCAGTCAAATTGCCCTTTAGTTGACTATCTTCAAAATTATTGGTTAGTGCAGCCCTCAGCCTTCATCCCAGAAATTTCTTTTTGGAATAGATAGTGTTTGACAGAGAATAGATGACTGCAGAGCACATGGAGCCAGGTGGAATATTTAACCCTCCCTACTTGCGGATCAAGGAATATCACAGAAAAAGGAACAGAAAGAATAAAGATTATCTTTAGACTGTAGTAGAGGATTCTCTTATTGCTGTGACAGAGGTAAATGAAAATAACCATGTTTGCACAATGAAGATTAAGGATTCAGTCTTTGGCATGGCATACCTCTAGAGGCTCAGGGACCTCTGTGGAAGAGATTTTGTAAATATTTTGTCAAATTTGTATCTGAGTATGTTTTGGTATCAATATACATGCTTTATGTTTAAATTTTAATTTTACTTGTTTATTGTTGATGTAGAGGAAAGTAATTGATCTTTCCATTATTAATCTTTTGTCTCTCAACTTTGCTACACTAAATTTCAAGAGGGTTCTTTCCTTGATTACTTATTTATAAGTAATCATGCAATCTATAAAAAAATTATTTCTTCCTTCCAAATTTACATTTCTTTTTCTTTTATTTGATTTGCTCTAGCTTTGATTGTGTTTTAAAGCAGTAATCAGTAAGGAACAACCTTCTCTATTTCCTGGTCTTAGTGGGAAAGCTTCACATTTCTAATCAAGCATGAAGTTAGTAGCTACAGGTACTTTACAGATGTTTTTGATTAAGTTAAGAAGCTAATCTTTATCCCTATTTTTTTAATCATGAAAAGCAATTGGATTTTTGTTTAATGTTTCTTAATATATTTATATAATGATGTGATTTTTTTTCCCATTTAGTCTATTGATGTGGAGGATTGCATTAATTGATTAACTTTGAGCTAGTTTAGTGTGAAATCGAATTCCTGAATAGAAGCTATACTAGGCTGATCCGGACTGATTAGAATTTCAGAGACTTCAGAATGGATTGGAATGTTGCTGGTTCACAGCCTAATTACACTTTATCTTGGGTGGTCTTTATGCTCTTTTGATATGCACTCCATTCTTTTCCTCTGAATCTGTCCTAACTTCCTGTGTTTATCAGGTGAAACCTTTTGAAATGTGTTCATTTAGCAGACCATTAGTCCCCACTTAACCAACCGAACTGTCATTAAGTAATGTCCAAAGCTTACAACAGAGGTGTGCCTACTTTCCTGTAACTCAGTGTTGCCAGTGTATTTGTTGTCAGTGTACTTGAAAAATGCCTTGATTTATGGCTTTCTTTGTTCTGTGATTACAAAATCTCAAGAAACTGTTGCTACAGTGAAACACACAGAATTTGGGGACAATGTCTTTTTTCCTGGGCCAAGATCCCTCATATTTGGCCCCCAAATAAACTACCTCTTATGCCTTTGAGGTGAGAATTGTGATTTTTTTTCCATTTACATTTGAATATCCAAGGTAAATTCCATTTGACTGTAATGTGTAAGTTTTTTAAAATTGTTTAGAGAGCGAGAGAGAGAAAGAGAGAGAGAGAGAGAGAGAGAGAGAGAGAGAGAGAGAGAGAGAGAGAGAGAAACACAGATACGCTTGTACCATGGCGAGCATGTGGAAGTCAGAGAATAACATTGGGAAGTCATTTCTCTTGTCTTACAGTCTTTTCTCTAGGGACTGAACTCATTTCCAGGTTTGCATATACATACCTTTACTCACCGAGATATCTTAATTTTCCTGCATAATTCTTTTATACTTATCTGACATACAGGAAGAAAACATATCGTTCTTGGCGTGTTGGAAAGTCCCTGATTTTTGCATGTTAAATTTATTACCCAATACTTTGCTGAAAGCATTTATCAGTTTTGTAAGTTTCCTGGTGAAGCCTCTGGGGTCTGTCTTGTATAGAATCATATCATTTATAAATAAGGATGACTTGACTTGTTCCTTTTTAACTGGATCTCTTTTACTTCCTTGTCTTGACTTATTTCTCTAGCTAAGACTTCAAACACTATATCAAACAGAATTGGTGAGATGAGGAAAGGAGACCCTTGCCTTGTTTGTGATCTTGGTGGGAATGCCAGTTTTTCTCCATTTGGGATCGTTTGCTGTAGTGTTGTTATATATAGCCTTTGTTTTGTTGAGATATGTTCCCTCCATACCTATTCATTACACAACTTCTATCATGAAGGGATTTTGGATTTTTGTCAAAGACATTTTCTGCATCTATTGTTATATATTTTAATATGCATACACACATACACACGTCAATATGAGGATTATAGAAACACATTAGAAGCTAGAATTTGAACTACTTCCTTAGTTTACAGATGATGAAACTGATAATCACAGTAGATATATTTAAGGACATTTTTGCTAGTTTATGGCAGAGTTTAGTCTTCTGTTCGAATCTTCCACATCCAAGTTTATCATTCTTTATCTTATTATGAATTTCCTTTTCTCATATAGTGAATTAAAATATAAGGTTTCTATTCTCACATAGTGAATTAAAATGGTTGTTAGGCAGTCTTTGTGAAGAATAGATATTGGTTTAGGATCATTAACTACAAATCTTCATGACAATTTCAAAAGGTTGTTATTGCTTCCAGCCTCATTGTATAAAATTGAGTCCGAGAGAATAAATTGCCCACCTAATTTCATATAGATAATGAATAGTTGACTAGATTTTCTCTAATTAAAAATTAATTTTATTCTTTAAAGTTATATAAAAATAAAAAATAATTCCACTATTAAATGATCTTCTGTCCAAATATGGAAGTATTATGATTCAAAAAACTATAGAATGTATTTTTGGCCACGTAGTACATGAGTCTATTTAATGAAATGTTCAAGAGCTACAGATATTGTTCAGAACAAGTGGGTTTGCTATGTAAGCGTAAGGACCTGAGTTAGAATTCTTACATTGTAAAAGAAAAAAAAACCCAAATAACATGAGGTGTATGGGATTATACATTTATACACATGTGTACACACACAACTCACATACATACCTGTGTGTACCACATACATATTCAACACATATACACATGATTATACCACATTTTCACATAAATAAAATAAAAATAAAATAACTAAAATGAAATGACCAAAATAGGTGACTCCTTAGAGTAGCAAAGTAGATTAGAGGTTTCTAGGACTAACAGATAGGGGATAAATAGGAATAACTATTTCAGGCATAGAGTTTCTTTAGGGGATGTTAAAAATGTCTTGGAATATTTAGTAGCAACAACTATGTATAGTCCATTGCAATATACTGGTAGCTGATGAATACAATAGTGAATTTTATCTGCAAAATGATGCACCCTTCAGTAAGATGTTTTCCTTTATTGCTTATGAGAAGAAAGCTGAGGATCTAGAATTATTATATCAGTAACATCTGCATAAATCAAATGAGGTGAAATAAAATACATAAATTAAGAATAATAGAGACATGCATATATATCCATCAGATATTATTTACCATGAAATGTATTTTCTTTGTGAATATAAGGTTTGTCAGGATCTCAGCAAAGTAGTTGAAGATGCAGCAGGTACTTGAATTTAACACCTCATTTCTGAAGACACAGTTCAACCAATAGAAAAGACAGAAGTTTCTGCCTTTTTTTTCTATCACATTCAATGGAATAAGTCCTGTATAAATTGCATCGAAATTTAAAATCTTGACACTTAACTTTCCTACTTTGCAATATTAAAGCAATTAAAGAGGAAGCTAATGCAGCTGCTATATGTAGATTTCTACCCCTACACCCTCTGGTTTTGCTGTGCTGCCTAGGTTGGCATGGAACTTTATGTACAGATCAGGCTGGCTGCAAATTTACAATCCCCTTTACTTACCCTCCTGAGTGCTGAGATTATAAATGCACTGGCCTGCAGCTTTGAGTCTCTCTGTTACATGATGTATCAGTCCTAGCATATATGGCAAGTTTTGTGCATCCATGTTATTGGATATGTTATTGTGCACTAACAGGAGAATCCTGGTTATTTTATTCACAATTTATATCAAACAATTTTGTTGATATATACATTTTTTGATATAGAGCACATATTACAAATTTCAAAATTCAATTCAAATATGCAATTCAAGATCATTTATAGAGTACCATATTCTATCACTATATTCCTGTTTTAAAACATTGTATTGCCCATTCCTAAATTTTCTTCTGTCCACATGCATTTACAATCTTGGCCCTAGGCAATGATGACCTATATTTTACTAATTTCAGTTTCATCTCTAAAAGATTGCCTTTTCTGCTCATTTCATATAATTAAAATTATGTATCAAGTAGTCTTTTAGTCATTGTTTCATTTACCCACCCACCTGCTCCCCCCTCCCCTCCCCCTCCCCTCCCCCTTCCTTTCCCATCCCCCAGTGTCTCCCTCCCCCAATCCCTGGAGCATCCTTTAATGTGCATGCCAAACTCTCCTCTGGGTCCTCCTCTCTGATGAGGTGCAAGACCCAGGGGCATTTCCCAGAACCCTTTCCTGTGTTCTTAAGCTTAGGAACACTACTATGACTGTCAGTCTCTAGCCTCCAAGGATCCTAGTGCCTTAGTCCATGCTAGACTTTGTGGGGTCAATAATGTGTTGGACATTGCGCAGGGCATGCAAAGTCCAAATGTGATTGCTTTGGCCCTAACTTATGTGGAGTATCTTGCATATCATTAATCCTCCCATCCTTGTGCTCTTACAATCTTACCGCCCCCTCTTCCGCAAATTTCCCTGAGCTTCAAGATGGGAGAGATTAGGCTGGCCCAGTTCCAGGTGGTTGATATAGAGTCTCTGATGTTCTGAATTATGGTTTGTTGATTTCTTTTTTTTTTTTTTGGTTTTGCTCCTCCTTCAATGCCCTTGATTCCATCCTGATGGGTATTGGATGTCACCCCCTGGCCAGAGATAAAAACCTATTAAATTAGAGTCTTGTTATAAGAGTATATTCAAAGGTAGATGGAATAAAAGGAGGAGACCGTGGTGAGAGAGGGGTCAATCACCCATTTGCAAAATGATTACTTTCTATCTGGCAACTTATGTGCCCTTCCCTTCTGGTGAGATCATACCCCATCAGTTGCAAATGATCAGGAAGGAAAGTCTGTGAACTTAACCAGATGTCTCATTACTTACTTGCAGTCCTTGATGGTGGCCTATTTTCTCTGGAGAAGCCCATTTTTTAATGTGGTTGTTTAATTCCTTAGAATTTAATTTTTTAAGTTCTTTGTGTACTTTGGGATATTAGACCTCAATAGATGTGAGATTAGTGAAGATGCTCTCCCATTCTATAGGTTGCATTTTTTGCTCATTGAGCAAAAGCTGTTTAATTTCACAGTCACACTTGTTTAGAGTTGGACTTATTCTCTGTGCCTTTGGAAATGCTGGCCAAGACTAATCAATTTGAGGATATTCCTATTTTTTTCTTCTAGGTCTTTGATCCATTTGGAGTTAATTTTTGTGCAGAGAGACAACTAAGGGTTCAGTTTCATTTTTCTGCATGTAGATATTCAATTTTGTTAGCACAATTTGTTGAAGATGCTGTCTTTTTTCCAATTTTTTGGGGGAGCACCTATGTCAAAGTTCAGTTGACTATAGGTGAGTATACTTACATTTGGGTTTTCAATTCTAATCCTTTAGTCTGTATAGTTTTTTTTTTTTTGAGCCAGTAACATTCTGTTTTTATTACTATGGCTTTATAGTATAATTTAAGGGCTGGTGTAGTGATACCTCCTGCAGAGTTTTAATTACTCAGCATCGTTTTTGCTATCCAGGGTCTTTAATATTTCCGTATGAAATTTGAGATTGTTTGAGATTGAGATTGCTTTGATTTGATTGGTATTGCATTGAATCTGTATATTGCTTTAGATAAAATGCTTATTTTGACTTTGTTAATTCTGCTCATCCAGGAGAATAGAAGGTCTTTCCATTTTCTGAGGTTCTGTAATTAAAAAAAATATTTATTTATTTTGCACGTATGTGTGTGCGTGCGTGCATGTGTGTATGTGTGTGGTGTGTGTGCGCGTGTGTATCAGAGGGCTCTGTGTGTCCCTGTGGAGGATCAAGGGTGACTTCGGGAATTATCCTGTATGGCTTCTACCTCTTTTGTGGTTTGCTCTAGGATTTTCCAGACATTGCACACCAGGGCCAGAAATGCAGGCCACAGCTTTTTCAGCTTGGAGTTTTTACATGGGATCTGGAATGTGAACTCATGGCTTATAATTTTGATTGACATTATTTTAAAGATGTTGAGCAACTTCATATACTTATTTTACATCTTATTGAATGATTCAATATTTTTAAATAACTAATATTTCAAATTAGTTATTTTCCTCTGAGAAATAGGAATTGTAACCATTTTTATCACCTGTTTCTCTTTTCAATTTCTTTTTTTAATTTTCTT
Organism: Typhlomys cinereus; assembly: GCA_023101885.1. Classification (NCBI taxonomy): domain Eukaryota; kingdom Metazoa; phylum Chordata; class Mammalia; order Rodentia; family Platacanthomyidae; genus Typhlomys; species Typhlomys cinereus. The sequence continues at coordinate 2,586,869 of JALPQD010000237.1, read as the reverse complement.
TTTTATTATTTATTATTTATTCAATTGTGCGTGTATGCGTGTGTGCATATGTATGTGTGTGTAGAAGCACAGATGAATTTGGGAATCACCATGGACCGCCTCCACCTCCTCCTTATTTACTCTGCCCCCGGATTCACAGGCTCCACCCTACCAGGATCAGAAACGCAGGCCGCCCCCTCTTCTGCCTGGTGTCTATACGTGGGGTTTAGGATCCGAACTCAGGACTTTCTGCCTGCAAGGCAGAGGCTTAGCCCCTGAGCCACCTCTCCAGCCCCTCTTTTCAATTTCTTAATGCTGACTTTTGAAATACATAAGTTTTATTTTTATAGTAGGAGGCAAAATTTATTATCCTTTTCTGTCTTAATTGTGTTTTACATTTAAAATTCTGAAAACTCTCCCAATTTTTCTGCTTTTTTCTTATGTTTTTTCTTTGGTGTTACATCATTAGTTTTTATACTAAAAAAGGATGACTAATTTTAAATTAATATTTGTGTATCTTGTGAGGTAAGGATTTAAGTTCCTTTTTGGAGGACTAGTACATAGAGATATCTAATTGTCCCCATGGAATTTTCTTTGCTGTGTTGTTGGAAGTCAATTTAAAGATTTTTTTTTCTTTGAGATTTTCAGTTATGTTAAATTGATCTATATTACCATTCTTTATGTAAAACTTTACTGTTTTCTTTACTCAGGCTTTACAGTAAAATTTGCAATTGGGTAATTCAAGTACTTCACCTTTAATGCTTTTCAACTTTGTTCCAGATAATTCTGCATCTTTTGTGTTTCCCCATAAGTTTTAGGATCAGTTTTTTTTTTTTATTTCTATCAAAATCCTGTGGAGACTTTGTTAGGTACTCTTTGAATTTAGAGCTTAATATAGGGAAAATGGCCATCTTGATAGTGTAGAGCTTTTTAAAACATTTACGTGGACTTCCGCCTCACATATTAATTTCACTTTGCAGTGTTTTATAATTTTATTTGTTTTAGTGAGAATCTTTTATTCAATATAACAAGGATGACATGATATTTCTTGAAATTCTATTTCACAGTGATTCCTATATTAATCTTAGATATTAAACTTAAGTTAAATTTTAAATAGTTTAGAACTCCTGACATGTTCCTGGAGAGGAGGAAAATGGAGAGTACTCTGTAGCCTCAATTGGATAGACTGAGAATTTATAATGGACAAAGTCTCTTTGTATAGTTTGAATTAATGTAAAAACTCTTGTGGCAGAATTAGTAACACTTGCTCATTCATCATAAAAATTATGCTGTAAGGCTCTAGAACTAAGTTTTCAAAGCAGTTTTATCATTTTGTACTGAATATGTTAGGTTGCTGGAATGCTTCCAAATTTTATTCATAACTCTCTTCTTCTTGTTAATTGTGAGAAACTGAAATTATTTAAATAAAGATATTATTTCTAATGTTTTTTCTTCCTGATTAATGAGGCTTTGATATAAAAGTGAATGACCTAGTCAAACTTCAGAAGGCAAGTGTTATAAAAAGCAGTTAGGTATATAGTAATGAGTTGAGGGATCAAAACATAGTTTTGCTTATGAGGCACATTTCATTATTCTTAGATGCATATTGCTTCTTTAACAAATTGTCATGAATTTCTTTTGGTATTTAAGTTTCTTTGGGAAGAAGCCAATCCAAAGTTTTTTGATTTGCTTAGAAACAAGAACATGGTTTAAAAAAATGCCACAAAAATCTGATGCATGATTGACAGCATTTCTAATAGATATAGAAAGTTAGATTTTTTGAAATTATTGAAAACTTTACAGTTGAGGATTATTTGCCTTAGAATCATAAAGGCTAGCTAAAAGTAGAAGTTCCAAGTTTTACTCAAGCCTGTAGTCTGAGAATATCAGTAGTACAGGAAAGTAGGATATTATAGTTTACATAATTCTCATATACATTAAGCTTGAGAATTTTTGCTTCAAAAATACAATAGGCCTGTTCTCCTTACAGGGACTGCACATATGGCTGCTTTGCTGTTTGTGTATCCGTAGGTAGCAGGCCCGAGAGATGAATTAGTCTATGCTCAGTGTTCTGATCTAGTGAACATTCCAATGCCTGACAACTTCCTGAATTCAGCCTTCATGTGCTCACATACTGTGGACAGCTCGTTTGGGCTGGTGTCTGTGTTCATACCATGGATGACCTTTCCTGGCTCCACGTGCTCATACTGTGGTTGATCTGTTATGGGTTGGGATTCATGAGTTCAATAGTGGACTGCCTCTCTTGGGCTGCAGTCCATGCCCTCACACTGTACATGGCCTCCTGTGGGCCAAGTTGTAAAAGTTCTATAATGGATGTTACCTATGGATTATGATCCAAGTGCTCACACTGCAGATGACCTTCTATGAGCTGGGCTTTGTGTGCTCACGCAGTGAACTACCACCTGGGTTTGGCTCCATGTGCTATTACACTGTGGATGGCATCCCATGGACTCTGTGTGCTTACTCTTTACACTGTGGGCTTAATCTTACCACAGGAGACAGACGAGTTTCAATCCTTTTGCAACTTCAAGGGTTTTAAGCCATGTGGAGGTATAAGCTCAGTCATAACAGTTATATTCCCTATTTGATGTCTAATTTTAAGGTTAGGTTTTTCATCTAAAGAAAACATAAATTTACTCTTTGGTTCTGGCTTATTGCCCAAATGAAAATCTCCATCTCCATCCATTTTCTTACAGATGTCTTAGCTTCATTCCTTTTAATAGCGACATAGTATTCTATCTTATTTTGCTTATTGATTTATCTGTTAACAGACATGTAGATTGGTTCTATAACTTGGATATTGTAAAAGGGAATTGTCATCAAGGGGATATGCAAGTATCTCTAATACTGATATTCTTTAAAAATATTTTGTTTTCATATTGAGGTTGATTTCTCTCAAGATCCTAAAAGTAGATACTTCTGATAAAAGAGAAAATTTTTACTTTCTGATAAAAGAGCTTCATAAATGTTACCACTTAAATAAAACATGTTAGTTTGAACTGAGCTCAACAGAACAGTTATGATTCTTACTTTTATGTAATATGACTAAAAATTTAGTTTTAAGAATTGAGAGTAGGAGTAATCTAGAGCAAATAGGACAATTTAATAAGAGGTATATAACAATAGTTTCACACTTGTCATCATATTATGTATAAAATGGTTTGTTAAGTCAGTCCCTGCAATAAATATTAATTATAAATACTATCATAAAAATTAAATAACCTCAATACTCTCAATCTGACACCAGATGTTGCTTTGATAATAGTCCTAGTTAACAAAAGAACCAGTGAAGGCCATTTGTGTAATGTAAGTTAAGAAAATATTTTGATAAATCTTTATCTATATTGTCCACTAAAATTTTATGTAGCTGCCTCCATTATTTAAGAAATTCTTATTATAGAGTTTCTTTCTTTCTTTCTTTCTTTCTTTCTTTCTTTCTTTCTTTCTTTCTTTCTTTCTTTCTTTCTTTCTTTCTTTCTTTCTTTCTTTCTTTCTTTCTTTCCTTTTTTCTTTCTTTCTCTCTCTTTTTCTTTCTTTCTCTCTCTTTCCTTCCCTTTCTCCTTTTCCCTCTCTCCCTCCCTTTCTCTCCTCTCTCTCTCTCTCTCTTCCTCTGTCTTTCTGTCTGTCTTTTTCTTTTTGAGAGTTCTACAGATTGAAATGAGGGTCTCTTGATTACTTGGCAAGAGCTGTACTACTGTACTATGGCCCCACTTTCAGTGTTCTCTTTTTTCACTTTTCTTTATTGATGAATTTTGTCCTTTGACAATTTCATGCACACAGGCACAGAAAGACAGACATACACAATAAATTATTAATTTTCCCTCTACATTTTCTTAGCTTTCTCCCCCACCTACCAACCCACTTCCCTATTTGTCTTCCTGTTGTATGAACATTGTAATGTTTTGTGTCCCACCGAATTCCTTTCTTTTGTGTGGTCTGGGCTTGGGACTTTTTGGAATCTAGTAGACTCCATGAACACAAAACTGAATACTTAAATTTTTTTGAATCTGTTGGCTGTTTACTGCTTATTACTTTGTGGGAATCTTTTGTTTTTCTTCTCTTCATAGCTTAGGTTCAGTGTAGGCTTGGAATTAGTAACCATCTCTGTTGTAGGTTCACGATGGCTATGGTCATGTTGCTTAAGATGATGGCATTTTACAACTCTTTTCACTGACTTCTGGCTCTTATGGTTTTTCTGCTGTCTCATCTAGCGTGTTGCCTGAGTCTTTAGAGGCAACATATGTACCATGCTGAGGCCTGAATCTTTAATTTTTGTTTTTTCTTGGCATCTATGTAGTCATGATTCTCTCTACCTCTGGCCATTGCAGAGACAGGCTCTTCTGTTTACGGCTAAAGGTAGTTTTTGTGTTTCTTTCTCTCTTTTGTGAAGTTTCTTTATTCTTGAATGAAGAGGGTTAGATGTCCCACCTAGGGCTAAGCACTCTTTAGTCATCCATTCTTTGTTGACTGTTGTCTATTGGAAGAAAAACTGAGATGAAGGTTAAGGACTGTATTAATCTGTGAATTTAAAAATAATATTAGAAGACAATTTGTTATCATGTACATCTTGTAAAACTATAGCAATAAGTTCTCCTTGAGGGTCCATGATCTCCTCACTCACAGTTTAGTACCTTCCAGGCCTTAAATTCAAATGATAAACATTCATGGTACTATTACACTGATGGACACAGTTTGCCAGGCTGATTCTTGTTTCACTTCACAGGGTTCACAACTAGATAGAATTGTTGATAGCTTTTCCTTCTCCAATAGCCTCCATAGTACCTAACTGAACTTTGAAAACTATCACAACTCTCAGTATTTCTTCCAAACATACGGACGCAGTTTTGGATAAAACTTTAGAAAAGATTGACTTTTCACAAAATTACTGTTTGTAGCTTATAATTTTGTTGGTTCCTTTTTATGTTATAGCAGTTATTTCTATATTCTTAATCCACATAGTTTTATATCTAGCTATAAGAATATTTAGTTAGCTAAAGAGCCCTTTTGATTTCAGATAGTTCAAATATTTTAGATTTAACTTTGCCACTCAACTTTAATGGTTACATTGTAAACTTTTGGCATTTAAATGAGGTTTCATTGAGAAAAATACACTTTCGTATTTTATTTGGTTCAGAAAGTACCTTTAAAGGGATAAGAAAGACTTCAAAAGTTTATTAAATCTTAGACTGTTCTATAAAAGAATGATCTGATGTAGATATTTTAATAATTTATGCAAACACTCACTTTTCTTTGTAAATGCATTTCCACATATGTAGAAAACAAAGTATAGCCTGCTTGCAAAACATGGTTAAGATTTTGAACAAATATCAGAGTGTGACTGGCTTCTGGGATTTATGAACCTAAAATTTTAATTGACTCATTTATATTAATTACCCCATGATAGTATTTCCTGAACAAGAATGGCAGGACCAGTAAGTTTTCACATTTTTAAAGAAATAAAATAATAATTTAATCCAGTATGAGAAGTATAGTAAGGTTCTAACCGTAGGCATAAAACATTTTTTGCTGCTTTGATTATATTTCATGCAATGATTCATCATAAAGGGAGAATATGATCACATGAAACAATATTCAAGTGAATTGTTTCTGCCTTTAGTTTCTTGTAACTTTCATTGAGATTATTATAGAGAAGACAAAATTCTTGGCTTTAGGCTTCTCTTTTCCAGCCCAGATTACTTATTAACATTTTTAAGTTGTGAAATCTTTTCATGGAAATCACCTGTCATTTCTTTCTTACTTTTATGGGTTTGTATTTCATGTAAAAAGAACTGAAGGAAATGAAACAGTATTAGGGAAAGTCAATACAACATTTGTATATTTTATTAGTGAGTCTTTTTATGAATCAAGTCTGCTTTGAATGTCTGGTGGAAACAGGTATTTCCACCAAATTCAGTATATATTTGTTGAACTATGAGTTGACTAGAAACCACCATCTGAAAGAACACAAGAGTCAAAGACTTTCATTATTGCTACAGTGTGAGTAGTTGATATTTGGAAAAAAATCACCCATTTGTTAAATATTATTTCAGAATGAGCATAAATTTTTCTTCAATTTTCAAATTAATTAATTTGAATTTAAATTATAAATGCACTAAATGTATTTTACATTTTTCTTCAAATTTTTGTTATTTAAAAGTTACATACATAATTTTGATGAAAGGCTACCTCCAAATATATGTTGCTATCCAAAGCATATATTTAATAGAAAGGATATACTAAGAATTACTAGTTGTCTCATATGTAATAAAAGTTTATTATACTTAGGCTGCCAAGAAATTGGCTAGTAATTACAATTAGTTCTTAAATTTAACTATTTTGCATATGTAGGACTGATATGGCCCACAAAAAGAAAGGCATTTGGGTATTTTTAATTATATTTCCATTTATATTTTTCTAATATTTTTTGGGTTTATTTTCTGTATTTGTTGAAATAAATTAAGAAAAAATTATTTATTTCAAAATATGGTAAATTGTTGCAAATAGAACCTTAACCTTTAAACTCAATCAATTGAAAGATTTGCAGATTCAAATGTCAAACAAATATCTTTAAAAAATTCACCTCACTAGCCATTAGGGAAATGAAAATTAAAACCACCTTGAGATATCTTCTGACTCCAGTTGGAATGGTTAAGATTCAAAATACAAACAAGAACAAATGCTGGAGAGGATGCAGGGAGAATGGAGGTCTCATATATTGCTGGTGGGAATATAAACTTATACAACCCCATTTGGAGATCAGTTTGAAAGTGCCAAAAAAAGTTTATAAAATGAAATACCATATGACTCAGCTATATTACTCCTGGAAATATTCCCAAAGGGTAAATGTTGAGTAAAGAAGCTTTCGTTTTCCTATCTATGCTTTTAAGTGCTAGTAATTCATATATGCCATATGCATTTAAACAGGAAATTAAATAACCTGGTCTTACTATTTGTTCTAGGGGCATATTGTATATACTCATTAGCTTCTATTGTAAACTTTTCAGAAGTTTTCACTTATCCATCCTATACATTTTCTTCAAAGGAAAAATAACCACACATTGAAGCAAAATGAAATTTGTTTTTTTTAAATTCTACATTTTATTATAATAAATAAGGTAAAAATTATACTTTATTTTGGTATTTTACTTTGATGTCTATAAGTGATCCAGAGATTTTTTTATATGTCCTTCTTTATTTTTTAGTTTTTTTATGTTTTCTTAGTTTTACAAGCATATTGAGTACTTATCCCTTCCTCCTTCCTTCCCTTCTCCCTCCCTGTGTTCCCTCCCTTCCCTTCATCAATATACCTGGCTCTCTCACAGCCTCCTTCCTGTTCACTTCTCTGGGCCTCAGGGTTCTCTCTGGATTATCTATTCTTGTGGGGGTTCTTACCTCTGTGGCATACCAAGTGGCTCCTCCTTGGGCTATCTGATAGAGGCCCTCTCCTTTACCCTTCCAGTCCTAGCTCCCAAGGTTTCCACTGCATTTAATTATCTCTCCTAAAGTCCTAGCTAGTCTATGGGGGCATGTTGGTATGTCAGGCATTCTGTATGTCTGGCAAGGACAAGTCTCACTGCAGTGAGCTTCTGTATGCAGCAGCCCTGCCTTGAGCGGAATGTCTTGTCTAGTGGTGGACCTTCCCATGAAATTTATCCTTTAAATATTTTGGAGACAGTTTGGATTGTAATTTGAAATTATAGTAATCCCACAATAAGACAAGAAGCAATGTCTGTCCACCAGCATAACACTTCCTATAGCAAGTGATGTGACATACGAGTTAGACTATTTGATGTAATATTTCAGAAATAATATCTGATAATCAGGAGAAATCGAGTATTCCGAGGGACTATCTTTTACTCCTAAAGGTATAATGGTTATATTATTTAGTATATAAATTGTCCTAAAGATACTAAAAAGTACCTGTTAGGTCATATGTGAACAGCCTGTTTATTGGCATCCATACTTGGGCAGAACTTTTGGAAATTCCAATAATTTCCCCCTCTTAACTTTTTATGTTTTTAAATACTTCTATAAGTCACCTAACTTATGGATTTCAATAGGAATTTTTATTAAAATTGCAAATCTATCAGTGTCTTAGTTTCATAACTTTGTTTCTGTAGCACATACCTCACACAAACAACTTATGGGAAAAAGGGATTTTTATTCATGTTCATGATTCAAAGTTAAAGTTCATCATGACAGATTTATCAGCGGGGACTGAGAGGACAGGCTACACTATATTCACAATAAGAGCAGAGAGTAAAGATCAACACATGTAATCTTTTCTTCCAAAAATGCTAACCAGCTTCTTGATCTTATCCATTTGCTCAGTTATTGGTCCCATTATGGTCTCTGTGGTTTGGGTCTTCCCATGTCAATTACACAAATAGGATAATCTTCTACATGTTTACTCAGAAAGGTGTTTTAACTAAGTAATTCTTTGTAGGTGTACCCAGAGAGCCACATCCCAAATGTCAGGTTGACAGTTGAAGTTAACCAGCATGAGCACTCATATTTTTCATATTATAAATCTTCTCATAATAATACTTGCTTGTAGTTTTAACTTTATTGGAATACCTATAATAAAACGTCAGAGTAATTAGCAAAGTGGTGATGTAATTTTTTTAATAGCCTCAGCATTTCTTCTTCCATTGTCCACAACCAAATAATCATTTCAACCTAATATTAATTTCAAATTTCATATTTGTTTCTTAAAAGCTATATTTATTTAAGCTATAGTGATACAAGAGTTCATCCGTGATTATTCTGGATAAAGTCTGTACAAGAAAACACACATCATTACTTGGAATCTGCCATGATAATTAAGAAGCAAAGATTTGTTCAAAGTTAATATTTCCAAATAACTTGATACTTGCTAGAGACTCAAATTGAAAACCAAGTAAAGTAATTGAGAGCCAATCAAAATAACATGCAGTGAACATTTATTAAATGATGAGGGTGTGCTTTTTGGAGCTTCATCTGAATTCACGTTGCTTTTAAGAAGCATTATTTGAGCCCTTTTTAATATTAGTAGGCACTTAACTCCAGACAAAGGAAAAGAAATACTTCAAGAACTCCAGACAAAGGAAAAGAAATACTTCAAGAAAAGGTCATAGTATAATTCAGTGTGCATACAACCTTTTCAATTTAAATTGGGTATAAGGGGCTGGAGAGGTGGCTCAGGGGTTAAGCCTCTGCCTTGCAAGTGGAAGGTCCTGAATTCGGATCCTAGACCCCACGTATAGACGCCGGGCAGAAGCTGGGGCGGCCCGCGCTTCTGGTCCTGGTAGGGCGGAGCCTGTGAATCCCGAGGCAGAGTAACAAGGAAGAGGTGGAGGTTCTACACACACGCACACACACAATTGAATAAATAATAAAAAAATAAATTGGGTTCAAAAATTTTATAAAAGCTTAACATTCCTCCATTTGTAATAATGAAATGTGTGCAAAAATTTATTGCAGCAAAGTTTCTAGTGTTAGAGGCTTTTTCTGAAAAGTCTGTGGTGTTTGGTCTGTTTATAATGCAGTGAAGCAAATATATTGATTTAATTTCTATTAGATTCAGATTCAGAATAAATCTAAAAATGTATAACAGTCAAGAAAAGTTATGGCTCATTATGGCAACTTAGAAGATCCTCTGTTTAGAGTCTATTGATTAATCTTGCTTAGGAGTAGCTTGATTTTATTGTGATTTTCTTCAATTTGAACAGTTCAAATTTACTTAATAATATCTTGAAGAAAAATTTACAGGATTCTAAAAGTAAAACAATATAAAATTTTCATTCTACCTTCTTTTCCAGTGGTTTGAATTATGCATCATAAATGAGGGAAATGTTTTGTGGTTGTGAAGAAGCAAACATAAGGTTAAATTAATAATTTCCACAATATTATTTTAGGTAATATGAAAATCTTCACAGTTGCACATCAAATTTCAAATTCATCCTTGCCTACCATGTTAATTGATTGGAAAGAACTGTGTGAATCAAAAGAGATTTGAGTGCAGGTTTTGAATGTCTTAATAAATACGTATTTGTATCTAGAATACAAAATATTTTGGGCTGGAGAGGTGGCTCAGGGGTTAAGCCTCCGCCTATGCAGGCGGAAGGTCCTGAGTTCGGATCCCAGATCCCATGTATAGATGCCAGGCAGAAGCGGGGGCGGCCTGCGCTTCTGGTCCTGGTAGGGCGGAGCCTGTGAATCCCAGGGCTGAAGGAGGTGGAGGCGTCCATGGTGGTTCCTGATTCGTCCGTGGTTCTACACACACACACACACACACACACACACACACACACATGCACACACACGCGCGCGCGCGCGCACACATACATACGCACATGCACACAGTTGAATAAATAATAAAAATAAAAAAAATTTAAAACAAAATATTTTAAATTTAAACTGAAAATTGTTTTTCCTTTTTACATTAAATTAATCCCTTAAAAGTAAGCATAGCCAATACCACACACATTTTTATCTTTTATGTATTAACAAACTTACAAAAAGCTTAGCTACTAAGATGTAAAAGCATTGTTTTTGAACTTTATCTTAGTTAGCAAGAGTTTTATGATAGAATAAGTTTTAACATTTACTCTCTGTTCTTGTACTATTGTAGAAATGTCTATTTTTAATTCTCGGAGCTTGTAGGGAAGTCATTAAAAAATCAACCTTTCTGCCAATGAGCTAGCTCAGTGGGTAAGGCATCAGCTTGTAACCTGGCAACCTGAGTTCAATTCTAAGAATCCTATGTGACGAAAGGCGAGAACTGGCTTCTGTAAGTTGTCCTTTGACTTCCACCCATGTACCATCACATGCATGTGGTCTCTTTCTTTCTGTCTTTCTCTCTCTCTTCTATAAAAAATATTAAAGAAAACCTTTTTCCTGGAATGATTGTGCAGGATCTTCTTAATTATGGATTGTTTACAAAACTGTTTACAGATTGGTGTGTTACTATGTCATTTAAGGAAATGAAATTATTTCTCATATTTAAGTTTGAAACCAGATAATTCCTCAGATATTCTTGGGACTGCTTATGCAACAACATTTAAATATTGGGTGTTTATCACACTTAATAGTGCTGCAGTACTTCACATAGTTTTTAGATTTTTTGGCTTGTCAAGACAATTATCAGAGTGTGTATTTGATATAAAAATTTGAACATGAGATTAAGCATAAAGAACTTGAAATATTAATTGATGAAGAGGACATGTGTATGTCACATTTTATTGTGTAAAGGTAGTGATAAAATTAACTTTTTAATGCTATATTGATAAAAATGTCAGAACATTTTATATAAAATATATTTTAAGGTAGTAGAAGCATTCATTCAAGATATAATTACATTCAAAGACAAGTTAAAATTTATACTTATTTATTTAAGAGAACAACACTTGTAAAAAGATGAAAGTATATAGAATTATTAGTTATGCTTTGTGTTCTTACAAAAATGAAAAAGAGAAATCTAGGGTTTATTGATAAAAATAAAATATGATTATTGAAATGTATAATTTTTCTTTTTCAAATAATTTTCATCATCTATTTTTCCTGAATTTTAATATATATAGATATATATCTATATGTTAAAAGACAGAGATTGCATGAACATCTTAATAGATGCAGAAAAGGTTTTTAACAAAATCCAAGATACCTTTATGGTAAAAGTCCAGGGAAGAGTAGGTATGGACGAAACATAACTTAATAAAAATTGCATACAGCAAACCCATATCAAACATCAAACTCATATCAAACATCATCCCAAATGGAGTGAAGCATTCCCACTAATATTAGGCACAAGTGTCCACTTTCATCACTCTAATAATAGTATTCGATAACGAGAGGAGATAAATAGAAAAGGAATAAATCAAGATGTTCCTATTGGCATATTATATGAATTCTATACATGAGAGACCATAAAAACTTGGCCAGAAAATGTTAGATCTGAAAACATATTCTTCAAATTATCAGGATAAAAAACAACTTATAAAATCAGTAGCTTTCTATACACCAAATATGAATCAGTAACTTTCCTATACACCAAAGATGAATAAACAAAGAAAGAAATGATGGAAACAATCCCCTTCATTATTGTCTCATAAACAATTACTTGGAGTAAATTTAACCAAAGAAATGAGAAACATATACAACAAAAACTTCAAAAAAATAAATAGAAGTTACCAGAAGGTTGAAACATCTCTCTTGCTCAAGGGTTGGCAGGATTAGTATTATGAAAATGACTGCCTACCAAAAGCAACATAAAGATTTAATGCAATTTTTATCAAAATTGCAATGTAATTATTTATAGAAATGAAAAAAGCTTAAATTTATATGGTAAAGGGCATGGCTTGTGTACCAATTCATTCCTTAAGATTCTGAGAATTGCTGGAGACAGACTGAATATTTTGGCTCTAAGCTTCCTAGTCAACCCAATGAAGAAGGAAAGCTTTTTAGGAGATTGACAGTTTGATCTACCTAGAGACCTAAGGAAAAATTTCCTTCCTGATGTTCTTTAATATAATTACCTTGTTCTGCTTTATTCCCAACAAAATGAATCACAGCATATGAGATATAAGTACACACACAAAAAAATTCATATGGAAAAATAAAAGACTTCAGCCAAAATCCTGAGCAACAAAAACTCTGTTGGAGGTAGTATGCCTAGTTTCATGTTATACTACAGAGCCATAGTAATAAACACAGCATGGTACTGGCACAAAAATACATGCATTTATCAATAGACTACACCTGCAAACCCAAATACAAGCCCATGTACCTTCAGCAACACAATTTTTTTAAAAAATAAAAGGGCCAAAAATACATAGAGAAAATATGGCATCTGCAATAATTAGTGCTGTGAACACTGGATTTCTCTAAGTAGAAAAATTAAACTTGGTCATTATCACTTCACACAAAAATCAACTTCAAGGAGATCAAAGACCTCAATATCAAACTTGAAATTGAAACTTCCACAAGATAGAAAGGAAGTAAACTGGGGTAATGACTTTCTCTGTAGGACCTCATTATCACAGGAAATATGGTCAACAATGAACAAACAGCACTTCATGAAATTAAAGAGCTTCTGTTCTGCAATGGAAACAATTAATCTAGCAAAGACAGCCTATAGAATGGAGAAAAGCTTTGCCAACAATACATCTGTCCAGAGTATAAATAAGACAGAAAAAATAAGCAATAATGAGAAAGCAAACAACATAATTTAAAAGTGAACTAGGAAATAAACGGAAAGTTCATAAAAGAAGAAATACAAGTATCAAAGATATATCCAAAAACGTGTTTAATATCTTTAGACATTAGGGAAATGCAAATTAAAACTACTTTGAGATTTTATCTTACCCTAGTTAGAGTGACTAAGATCAAGCAAATAACACCAAATATTGGTAAAGATTATTCACTGTTGTTGCGAATGTAAAGTGCTATATCAACTATGGAAAACAGTTGGTGATTCCTCAAAAAACCTAGGAATAGAGCTATGATTCAGCTATAACACTTGACATTCTCAAAGAACTGTATAATTTTGTGTGGTTCCATTAATTGACTGTTGGCTTTATTTCCTGAGCAATTGGAGTCCTATTCAGAAAATCCTTACTTACGTCTGTATCTTGATGTGATACAGGTCTGTTTAAATTATATATTTCATTTTGGTTTAACTTTGGTGGATGATATGCTTTAGAAATTTGTTCATTTCTTTCAGGTTATCCAATTTAGTGGAGTATAAATTTTTGATTATTTCTTATGGTTTTCCTCACTATCTATAGTAATGACTTCTTTACTACTAATTTTATTTTTTGAGTCTTTTCTCTCTTTCTTCTGGCTAATTTGGCTATGAGTTTGCCAGTCTATTTATCTTATCAAAAAAGCAAATCTTTGTTCTTTAATATTATTATAATTATTATTATTATTTGTTTCAATTCATTAATTTCTGACCTGTTTTGGTTATTTCCCTTCGTCTACTTCTTTTAGAATTTTTTTTGTGGATTTTCCATTATTTTAATATTCTTTATCAGATTATTTATTTGCGATCTCTCAAATTGTTTAAATTTCAACAATTGCTGGTACTCACAATCTTGTCTTCGTGTAGCAGTTCATCTGCATAGTTGCTGATAAATTACCACCAAACAGCAAGGGAATAAGGGGTTTATTCTCTTATGATAGTCTGGTTACAGTTCTTAGTCCTCCAGTTTGACAGGAGAGCTCACATGAACACCAGGGCTGAAGGAACTTCACACAATACTGAGAGAAAGATGATTCTTATTTACCAGACTAGCATGTCTGGCCAAGTATACACAAAGATGTCCACTTCCTCAACCAACTCTCTATATTTTATTTACCTAGTTCCCCGTCAACTAGACAATCTCCTACAGGTTTATTCTGGGCTTAACTCAATTACTAATTATCTATAAATGTGTCCAGAGCTTAAACACTCAACCATCAAGTTGACAACTGTACATAACTATGACATTTGGTGTAGCCTTTCTGATCAGAATGCGATGGAAGCTCAAAGAAATTTTAATTTACATTTTCTTTTTTTTTTTTTGCTTACATGTGCGTATGTGCATGTGCTTGTGCGTTATGTGCTTGTGCATGCGTGCATATGTTTAACCCTTGAGTCCTGTCTCCAGCACTTTATTTGCATTTTCCTGATGGCTAAGGAAGTTCAGCAGTTTAAAAATATTTATTGGCCAGTGTACTTCTTTGGAGAACTTTCTGTTCACTTCTCTAGCTCATTTTTTAATTGGATTTAGTTATTTTGAGTTCTTTTTCATTCTGTATATTAAATCTATTTTCCAGATAGGCCTATCTTTGTATTAGCCTTTATTTATTCAGTATGTTTAATGTTTTGAATATTTTATGATATGTTGAATTTCTTTGATTTTTCTATCTGTTTGATGTTATGTATGCCTCTGCATCTAGATGGGCATCTTTTCCTCTAAGCTTAGTAATTTTCTCCTACAATTTCATTTATGATATTTTTTAGGCCTTTAACCTAGATTTCTTCTCTTTCTATACCCATAATTCATAGGTTTTGTCTTTTTGTAATGTCTCTGATATCCTGTATGCTCAGTTATCTTTTAATTTTATTATTATTTTTAATCTTAAACTATTTTGTTGAATTATCCAAATCCTATTCCTGTCTTTGAGCCCTGATACTCTGTCTTCTAAGCTGAATTATTCTATTTGTCAGATCTTTCACTAAATTTTATATTAAATTTATTAAATTTTTTAGTTTTAAGGTTTTATTTAGTTTGGGGTTACTTTAGCATTTCTATCTCTTTATTGAATTCTTTTTTTTGTATTTTGAATTATCTTTATGTCATTCTACTGTTCATTTTTACAGTTTTCATTCTGTTATTTATTCATGTTTTTGCATTTTTTCAACATGTTTATATTATTCTTTTAAATTCATTGCCTTAAGTTTCTTTCAAGTTGTCCTCAGATGGTAATGTTGGACTATTCTTTATTTAGCATCATAAATCGATTGCTGGTTTTGTGATACATACATGTTGCATTTACACTTCTTTTTGCTGTGAGGTAATATACATACACACAACCAGCTTAGGGTAGAAAGGGAGATTTATTTTGGTTTACAGCACCAGAGGGAATATAGTTTGTTATGGCAGAAATTGCATAGCAGAAGGCATAACTGTAAGGGAGAAGCAGGTCAGTTCAGAACACTGCAGCCAAGAGGCACAGAGAAAGAGCAAACTGAGAGAAAGCAGGACAGGTTACCAAACCTCAAAACTCGTCCCTTGTAATGTACTTTTCTCTAGGAGAGCTCCTCTCAAAGGTGCCACAACCTTTCCAAATATTAACAAAGATTTCAAATATATTAGCTTGTATGGTGCAACTCAAATTCATCCATGACATTCTGCTTCTTAGTCTCCATAAGCTCATGGCTACCCCTGCAAACCACGCAGTCCAACTTTAAAAGTCTCCATAGAATGTAGCAATCCCAATAGTTTGCAATAAAGCCACCAAGAGGCAGAGTAAAAGCAAACTGAAAGAATCAGGGATGGACTATCAAACCTTAAAGTGCCTTTCTCTAGCAGAGCTCCATTTCTCAAAGTTGCTACAATCTTCCCTCACATTTATACCAACAAAGGATTCAAATACATTAGTCTATGTGGGGCAACTTAAATTCAATCATGACATCCTGCCTCTTGGCCCCCATGGGCTCATGACGTAAACCAATACAGTTCAACTTTAATAGTCTCCATAGATTGTAGTAGTCTCAACAGTTTGAAAGTCAAAAGCATATTTTGAAGCTTAACACAGTCTTTTAATTGTGACTGCCTATAAAATTAACAAAAAGCAATTTACATACTAATATGTAATGGTCCAGGTAAACATTCCCATTCCAAAAGGAAGGAACAGGGAATAGCAAGAAAGACTGAATCATAACAAGATGCAACACCAAGAGAAACTCCAAATCTGTATCTTAAAACCAATGACTCTAAGCCGCTCACCATTTGAAGTCATCTAAGTTTCAAAGAACTTCTTTCTGCTCAAGTGTAGCTACCTACAAAATACATCTCTGTCTTGAACTGCTTCTTTCTATGGTATAATACAGCTCTCCTTGGCAAACTTCCCATGTTGGTTCTGGCATCTCTAATATCAACATAAATATAAGCTTAAGTTCCATATCATGCAGCGGCCCCTTGGAACCTTTTCTGCAATACACTGCCTGCTCTCAGCAACTCTTGAAACCATGATGGAAGAATCTATGACCTCCTTAATTTCGTATCTCTAATGCTTCCAAAATCAGTACCATGTGAGTGACATTGCCAAGTTCTATAACTTCCAGGTTTAGACTGGCTTCCTTGGATCACAGTTAGTCCATCTTTTTTTTTTGGTGCATATGTGTGCTGACATACTGGGGAGAATCTCCCTTGGGAAGTTGGTTTAAAGAAGCAGGAATTTCCTTTTGAACTTTAACCTTTGGATCTGTCCTTCCAAAGATTTGAGTTCTATGGATAGGCACCTTTCCTAAAGGTTTTGCGCTTAGGTAACATCCTTTTCTATTATTCCAATTAAAAGCAGGTTTTGGCTCATTAATGGTGCTAATCTCTTTAAGAATAATTGCCATTTTTCTGTCTGCATTCAACAGTGTAAGTTTGTTTTCACATTTTTCCTCATCAAACTCTTTTGGTCACTTTTATATGTGTTATCTTAGTCCCACAGAGTTTTGTCTTTAAGCATGTGTTCAATATTGTAATTATAAAACTATAAATAGTATATTATTTGCTGTTAAAGTTTAAAATCATTCTAAATGCTTCTGAGATGATTTCTCCTTCCACTCTCTACTCTGTTTGATTTCAACATACAAGATGTTTTTGTGTTGTCTTAGTAGTTGGGGTTATGACTGAAGTTTGAAGGCTATTTTAGCTAGCACTCTTTTTAAAATATTATATTCATTTATTTGAAAGAGGGAGAGGAGAGAGACAGAGAGAGAGAGAGAGAAAGAGGAAGGGGGGGGGAGAGAAATGCACATCATAGTGCATGAATGAGGTTCAGAAGGCAGATTTTGGTTGTTAGTTCTCGTCTACCATATGCACTTCTGTGAACAGAACTCAGATCACCAGTTTGCAAGCAGGTGCCATACCTGATAAGCTCTGTTTACAGGCATAGTTATAGTGCATCTGTCAATCTAGGTACAATCTTTTAATATCTTAGGATTATAAACTCTTCAAATTGTGTTCCCTAGTCCCAAGAGGAGATCAGAGTGTTCAATCTGTAAACATCTGGAACATCCAAAATATCTGGAACATCAAGTGTCACCTAATGCTGTGTCCCTTATTCAGTTTCCTAAATAATTAATTCTTCACTATCTCATTAGCTTTTGTATGATTTTAGAAAGATATTATTTAAATTATTATAATTTATTATTTCCATAAGTCCTTATAAAGGATTTTGGAGCTAGTAGTAAAAGGTTGGATAGGAGCTATTTCATTTACCACTACCAAAAGTGCAAGTCTATATAAAATACTTGGATGCATGGAAATTAAAATACACCACCGAATAGTTCTTTGTAGGAATGCATGGTTGTAGAATCAAAATTTTATCATATATTAAAATTTAAAAGTAAAAATACTAAAATAAGGGCATTTAAATTTTTATTTTTCTGGCCTTTCTCATTGCCCATATTTTCTGAAAATAAATCTTTTAAAATTTACATTTATTTGTGCATATGTGTGTATATCTTTACCTGCTAAGTTATTTCACCAGTCCTAGTGAATCACCTTTTCATAATAAAAATTATAGTTTAAAATCAAGTCCTGAAAAGGATTATTGTTTTTTGTCTAAGTTTGGTTCTATTATTATTGGCAGTATTTTTAATTGAATAACATTATATATAAAATTAAACTGATAAGTATTCACTTTTATAAATAAGTTTTAGAACAAAACTTTAGTGAGATTATCTAGTTAATGGGAAAGACTCAGCCCATGATGGGTGGTACAAGTTCCTGGGCAGGTGACTAAAATAGAAGGAACTGTTTAAGAAAGTTGACATCCTCCTGTATACTTAGCCAGACATGCTGGTCTGGCAGGTAAGTATGTCTCAGCTGTTATGTGGATATGGTGTGGTCAGTTCCCTCAGCTTTGGCATTTGTGTGAACTCTCTTGTCAAGCTGGTTGAGGAACTGTGCCTAGATTACCATATGCGAGACTAAACCCTTTGTTCCTGTAAGCTGTTTTATCATGATTTTATCAGCAATAAAGAAGGATAACTACAAGAGAATTTTGTACTGAGAAGGAGGTTGTTGCTGACAAATCTGGTTATGTAACTTTTATGGATTTTGAATGGTTTTGTTGGAGCACTTTGGTATGTTTGAAGATTTGGGGATTAAGGATTACAAATGCCATTATACAGATGTTAATGGTCCATTTGGTGAATAGAAGTGCTGAGAGAGTTGTGGATTGTTTGGGCTCACTTTGTGATGAAGGGAACAAGGACTTTGTTGAAGATGAGGGTAAAGATGATGGACTGGTTTGCTTGGTAGAGGATAATTGTATTGGCAGCCTTGACACTTTGGATCAGGAAAGGGCAGTCAGTAGAGCAAACTGCTGCTCTTGGAGAAATGAATATCATTGAAGGAAGACCTAGTGTTTTGCACTGGAATGAATGAATACCACCGTATGAAGATTCTGTGGTTTGAAAACCTAGACTCCTTCAGTGTCCAAAACCCAAAATGAAGCTATTTTTTGCCCTTTGAAAGTTTTAGCTGTCTAAAAAAGGGCTTTTCCAGAGTCAGCACCCAAGAGTTGGTATAGCTGAAGTTTAGGTGGGCCAGGCTATGTTTCAGCATCACTGCGGAATTAATCAACATTACCCAGGTAGTACTGATTTTGTTACAAGATTCAAGGGTTCATGGAGAGTGGTTGAAGCTTGTTACCAAGTGGCACTTTTGGAATACCTGCAAAGGAAGGTGAAACTTTTAGCTGCAGAGGCAAACCCAGAATGTTGTTGGAGATGCCAGAAGCATGGAATGTATGCTGAGGATGGCTGCAAGTGGAGATTCAATCTGGTCTAGGGAAGCTTTGCTTATAAAAGTCTGAGTTACAAAAAAAGATGGGGTTGTTCAGTATCTTCAAACCACATGACTATGTGATGAGCAAAAGAAGATGGACATTGAACTACAGGATGTGACATTTGATTTGGTGGACTCTAGTCTTAATTTAATATTTTCTTATTGTATCAGATTCTTCCACTATAATGTTTTATCTGGTTTTAACTTATTAACTTATAAAATCTTGTGGATAAGATTTTAAAATGTTGGAACTGAACTTTTAGTGACAGACATTTTAAAATTGGTCTATGAAAACTTTCAGAGTTTTAGAATAAAATTAAATGCATTTATAATATAAAGTAAATTTGACACCTGTGGGGACAAGGATTGAATGTTTTAGTTCAAACATGATATGTTTTTATGTTAAGTTGACATTTGGTGAAGTATAATAGATACAGGTATCAAATTGAAGGTTGAGACACATTTTTAAAGAATTAGTAATGAAGCCCAGAGAAAACCTGCAGTGATTGTCTAGTTGATTGGAAAAATCCCAGCTCATGTCCCTGGGCAGGTAAATAAGACTTAGGGGACTGTTTAAGAAAGTTGGCATCCTTCCGCATATTAGGCCAGACATGCTGGTTTGGCAAGTAAGGATTGTCCCTTTCTCAGTTGTTGTGTGGATATTATGTGGCCAGTTCCCTCAGCCTTGGTGCCATTGGTGTGGAGACTCTGGCCAAGCTGGATGAAGAACTTTAAATGAAAATCATAAGCCAAATTAACCCCCTTGTTCCCTGTAACCTGTTTTGTCTGGATCTTTTTTAAAAATTTATTATTATTATTATTATTATTATTATTTATTCAATTGTGTGTGTGTGTGTGTGTAGAACCAAGGGTGAATTTGGGAATCATCGTGGAACCACTTCTGCCTGGCATTTGTACGTGGGATCTGGGATCAGAACTCAGAACCCTCTGCTTGCGAGGCAGAGTCTTAACCCTGAGCCATCTCTCCAGCCCTTGTCTGGATCTTATCAGCAATAATGCAGAGCAACTGCAACAATATGCAACTTGAGAGAGAAAGGGAGATTTATTTGACTTAGGGCTCCAGAGGGGAGGTACACTCTGTTATGGAGAGAATTTCATAACCAAAGGAATAGCTGAAGGCAGAATCAGGAGGGATAGTTCATGTCACTGAACCTTTAAGAAGGCAGAGAAAGTAAGAGTAAGTTATAAGAGGAAGCAGAATAGGGTCACCAAACCTCAAGGTCCACCAATTCTGCCAGGCCTTTCTCTATCAAGAATCCAACTCTCAAAGGTACTACAACCTTTCCACGTATTACCAACAGCTAAGAATTTAAACATATAAACCTGTTGGGGACAAGTCACATTTAAACCATGACAACATACTTTCAGCATTTGGGATAGAATTAAAACTTAAAAGCAACAAGTGGCACTTCATGAAGTTGAAAAGATTCTCTCTGGCAAAAGAAACTGTTAATAGAACAAAGAGTCAACCCAAAGAATTGGAGAAAGTCTTTGTTAACTGTAGTTCTGACGAAGGACTGGTATCCAAGACATACAAGAACTAAAATATTATGTAATTTAAAAAAAGAACTAAAATATCAAACATCAAGAAAACAAGCAACCTAATGAAAAATGAGCCTTGGAACTAAAGAAACTTTTCAAAAGAAGGAATTCAAATGTCCAAGGAATACCTTAAAGAATGTTAATTGTTCCTAGCTATAAAGAAAATGTAAATCAAACTAGATTTGCAAAAATGTAAATCAAGATACCATCTTATCCCAATCAGAATAGCTAAGATCAAGAACAAAGTTAGAACAAATGTTGGCAAGGATGTGGGGAAGAGGGAATCCTTTTTCACTGTTGGTGGGAATGAAAATTGGTAAAGACACTCTGGAAATCGGTATGGAGGTTCTTCAAAGTGCTAAAATTTGATCTATTATATAATCCAGTTTTACCACTTCTGGGCACATTCCCAAAGACTTAGCATTGTACAGACATCTTGAATGTCTATGTTCATTGTACCTCAATTCACAATCACAAGAATTTGGAATCAGCTTAGATGCCTATAAACTAATGAATGGTTGATGAAAATGTGTTACATATATCCAACTGAATGCCATTCAACTCTCAAGAAAAATGAAATTGTGAAATTTGCTAGTCTATGGATGGAACTGGAAAAGATCATACTGTGTATGGTATCCAAGATACAGAAAAACAAATGCCGGATGTTCTCTCTTATATGTGGTTGCTAGCATAAAAGCTCCAGATTTATGTGTTTAAAAATAAATGCTTACAACTGCCACTCAAAAAAATGAGACTGACTATTGAGTGGGGGGGAGGGGAATAAAAAATTACATGTATATATAATGATATACACATACATAGTTCTTTGATAAACAAGTATAAAGTTAATGTAATAATTTTTGAAAAATTTCTAGTTTTGCAATATATGCTAAGTATTTCTCCAATGAATAATTATGTTTCTGCTTTACTTTTTAAAGAATGCTTGTTAGAATAAGTACCAAACTTCTTTAACCTTTATTTTATGGATGGAAATGTAAAATTATATTAAAAATAAATTTAAAAATTGAGGTAGACTGAAACATTTTTGCTGTGAACTTGTTGAAGATTAAATAGCATAAAGATTATAGCAATTTCATTATGTCTGAGATTTAATATGTTAGCTTCGAGGATGTTTAATTTGACTTTTCACCTTCCATTTGATGATATTTATCTAAAACATCCATGCTCACTATAACTAGAATGTCAAATTCATAAAAATTCTTATAAAATAAAATAAATTTTCAGTTATATATTTAAATATGCATTTACTTTTCATGATATTTTATATTTTTATAGTCTCAGGGTCAGTAGGCAGCTTGAAAGGAATATATGTTCTGCTAGTACTTGGAGATCATTTTTATTAGCTTTTAAAGGAAAAACATATTTAACTGTAACTGTTTTATTTATTTCCAAACAACTGTGTTCTTTTGTTCCTTCTCTATAGTTCCTCTTGGATTTTTATCAAGGTTTTAAGTGATCATAATACCTGCCTTCAATGGAAGCAGTAATTTTACTAATGGTCACATACAGAAAAAGTCAGTAGGAGTTAATTTAGAGAGGAAGAGTTTTCCCTTGATTATTCCTTAAGTTATTTTTGTCATGATTCTTCTGTACATAATGTACTTATAGTGGTGATGAATCAGTCGGAAAACAAGTAAGGCACACAGAGAAAATATTAGCAAGTGATATTAATTTGTAAAATACTGCTAAGTAGATATTTAGTGATCAGAAAAATATTTATTTTATTTTGAACATTCACAAATCTATCTTTTAATGGCAACCCATTTGAATTATTTTCTTCGAAAAGTCACTGAACTATTTTAACCTTATTATATCAATAATATATAAATTTGGAACTAAGTATTAGAAAAATCTGATCCTACTTCATAAGGAAAAAGAATTTAATGACTTAAGAAGTTTGAAGTGGGAATTAGAAGGCTGCATGTAGCAAGTGGGCAAGATAAATATTTATAAAAGATATGAGTAGGGCAAGAATTTGCAGAAGAATGCGCTGGCCAAGAAGAGTAGAGAAACTAGGGAATTGGGACATTTGTATTTTTTTTCAGAAGGCTGAAGTGTACTGAGAATAACAATGGCCAAGGAATCTTCCAGGTGACAAAAGCCTATTATTTTATTTATTTATTTTTTTGAATTACAGAAGAACAAAGGACAGTGTGGACTATAAATGGAATTCAGTGTGACTGGTTGGTGTAACTACTTTCTTGATTGTAGAAAATGGTACTTCACACTCAAGAAGGATAGTTACAGTTATATGTACAGATGCATTTTCTTTCCTTTTCCTTTAAAGAAATCTCTTGTTTGTTTATATGTGAAACATTTCAGAGTATATCAAAAGTGATAATAAACCAAGAATCAGTGGTCTAGTTTTAATTCACTCACTAAGTGACTAAGTCAGCCTTTGAATGGGAGTTTTTGCAAACTTCAGTAGAAATAATATTGATATTACTACCCACAACACTGTTTAGGGTAAGTGAAAATAATGGGTATATACACACACACACATACACACATGTATATATATGAATATAGTTACATACATGAATTTAGTAAATTTATGATATTTTCATCCCAATCCTATCCTTTCTCTTTTTCCCCTTAAAGCCCTTCATCTTCCTTGCCAGACTGTCTCCTATTTTTCAAGTCTTGTCTTTTGTGTGTCCCACTGTATTTCATCTGTTTTGCTTTTGATGACAAGTGCTGAATACTTGCTCTAGCATGAATCATATGTCTGTGAGTATAAGGAAAACGTCTTCCATTTTCTTCCCATCAGCCTTAATCTTCATCAGTCTCTCAGGGAGGTATGGAGCCTCTTGAGATCTTTCCCTTCCATGGTTAAATGTTGATAGGAGAATTCCCATGAAGACCTTTTGGAACTATACATAGCTGCATAGAAATCATGGATACTATAACCCTGTCGTGTCTAGGATATAATGTCAGACTGCATCACTGTTTCACTACAGGTTCTTAAAATCTTAAAATGGTATTCTTGAACCTTGGGGTGGAGGAGGAGGTGGTTTAGATGTCCTGTTTAGGACTAAGCATTCCATAGTCACTTATTTTCTGCACTTTGTCACATATTGATTTTCTTGGTAGTAATCTTCCGTTGCAGAAGGTAGCTTTGAAGTTTAGTGCTGAGTGCTCTTTCAACCTATGGATATGATAACAGGTGTTTCAGGGACAGTTTGATGTAGTATTTTTATAACTAAACCTTCATAGCCTGCATTCCCCATTTCATAGATTCTTGTTCTAGTTTTCCATAATAGGAATGTGTTCCCAGTTGATAAGTGGGCTTTAAATTTGATTAAAAAGCTGTTGGTTGCCTCCTTGATATTCATGCTATTATTTCACTGATGGCCACCTCTTGCTATGATAATTGTCATTGCAACTTTCAGTTTTCACAGATTGACAAGATTTTTGATTGCTTTTCTACCCCAGTAGCTTCTATAGTACTTTCTGGTACTATGTAAATGATCCAGCAATGGGGAAGCTCCAGACCAATTCTAGCTGGTGTTTTTTGTCCATGTGATGTGTTACATCTTCAGTAATAAGGTCATATTTGCAATTTCTGGAGAGCAACCAAGAGCAACTTCAAAAACCTATACTGTTTAGGGGGACTTTGAGACCTCTATAGCCAGCATCTTATCAGGAATTATCATTTATCTGTTACTTCTAGTACTGTTTATTTGTGCCTATTTTTTAGGTGGATTATATATTTTAATTTTCTAGGTTTTTTTGAGAAATATATGCAATGATTTCCATACTTGCTATATTAGTTTACATTCCCACCAGAAATGAATAAATGTCCTCTTACAACACACCCTGGAGAAACTTTACATGTTGGTTTTCTTTTTTTCTCCCACATTTTATGTTTTTCACTAATCATACAAGCTCAATAGGTACCCCTGTCCTCTGCCTCCCTCCTCTCCTCCATAATCTGTTTTCAAAGTGTTGAGGTACATTTATACAATAGAATATTACTCAGCCATCAAAAAAGATGCATTAATGAAATTTGCTGGGAAATGGGTAGAATTATAAAAAATTATATTGAGTAAAGTATCCCAGATACAGAAAGTTAGATACTATATGTAGTTCCTAATAAGTGAATCCTAGTTCCAAACCCACTTAATGACATATTCAAAGTTAAATCTCTGTAATATCCACTGTAATCACAAAGGATTATAAACAGGAGGCAAGGGGAAGGAAGACCTCAAAAGAAAGGAGATAGGGGATCACATTTGAGTAGAGAAAATAGGCCAGAGTCCTGTATTGCATGTAAGTAGCGACATATCTGATGCACCTAACTCTCACTTCCCTTCTTGGTCATTTGGGACTAATCAAGTTTGATCTCACCAATCAGGGAGGACACAGGGACTGGCAGATACAAGATAACCATCTCCTCTTATATAAACTCTTTGTTTAAATAGTGTTTTATCTTTGGTTATCTTCAGTGTTATCTTTTGATAACAATTAGGATGCAGCCAAGGACAGTGCAGAAACAGCAAAACTGAAAACAACAACAAACCATAATTCAGAACACCAAAGACCCTACATTATTCACCTGGAATCTCCCCATCCTAAAGCTCAGGGAATGTGGGAGTGTACAATGGGGGATGACAGTGGAGGTGAGGGCTATGGGAGAGGATGGGGGTATCTATTGAGCTTATATGATTAGGAAAAAAAAATGTGGGGAAAAAATAAACAAACAAACAAAATTCTCAAAAGATGAGGTTTTATTTAATTAAATGTACATAAAGGCAATACATAGTAAATCCTTTAAATTTAATTGCGCCCCATGCTTTATACATGCTAGCCAAGTGTAGCAGTTTCCCTGTATAGTTTCTGATAAATCCACAGCCAAAGAGCTTAAGGAAAAAGGGGCTTTATTTTCTTTCCAACAGTCTGGTTACAGTTTCTTGTCCAACCTCACACCAACACCAAGAGTTGGAAAGAACTGGCTACATAACAATTGAAAGAGGGACAATCCTTACTTGCCAGACCAGCACATCTGGCTAATTATATAGAAGGATGGCAACTTTCTCAAACAGTTCCCTCCATCTTATTCACAGTACTACCCACCATAGGCTGAGCCTTCCCCATCAACTAGAAAATCTCTCAACTACTTATCTTCTACAAATGTGCCCACAGCTCAAACCTGTAGCCATCAAATTGTCACTTGTATCTAACTATTACTCCAAGTGCTTTACTAGGGAGTTATATCCTTGCCCTGTGACTGTTTTTTTTTGGGGGGGGGGGAGTAGGAGACAGAGTCTCATTATGTAACTCAGGCAGGCTTTGAACATGTGCTCTTCCTGTCTCAGCCTTTTGAGTGTTTAGATTATAAAGTTTGTGCCACTTCTCTGAGCTGTTACAGATTCTCAGTGTGTGATTTCCATTTAATCTCTCAATTAATGCATAGAGGTAGAAGTTGATTATTCATAAAATAAAGATCCTTTATACTTTTATGTCTTTTTGTATGTGTAGTCTGCTGAATTTCATCTGGGTTGCCATTAACACATGTACGTAGACATTTACTAGAGCATCAATACTAGATATAGTATTCAGGAAAGTAGCTTCCCTTCTACTTTGTCCAACATTAACCCTCAACATTAACTCTCACAGGGAGTTGTGGAGCATCTTTATCCTTTCATAATAATAGGATTTGTGTAGGATTTATGGAAGTAGGTATAGCTGCAGTAAGTTCATGGATGCAGTGGTCTTGCTTGATCATGTGAGTAAAATGTTTAAGAATATTCCAGATACATGTTGCCAATTTGAAAATATCCAGAAGATACTTTCTGGCTGAACTTCTGCTCACTTCTGGTTCTTTTATTCTTATCACCCCTTTCTTTGGTGATGTTCCTTGAGCTTTCAGATGAGAAGTTTATTTAAATGTCCTGTTTAGGCTTAAGCAGTTTGCACTCACTTATTCTATGCACTTCTGCCAGTTGTAATTCTCTGTATTAAACTCCTTCCATTGCAAAAGAGTTTCAAGGTTGAGTGCTGAGTGTTTTAATCTATAGGTATAATGATAAGTTTTACAAGACAGTTTGATGTCAATTACCTATAGATAACCTTAGTAGTTTGTTCTGAAGTATGATCTATGTTTTCCCCTTGAATAGTTTCTTGACTTGGTTCACAGTACCAGGAATGCATTACTTATCGAAAAGTGGACTTTAAAGCCATTCAGAAATGAGTTGGCTACTCCCTTAAACATTCATGCACAACTGGACATAGATCTTCATATGTCAGTGATGAGATGTTCTAAAATGAATAATGCTAATGACTACAGAACTTTGTGAACATACCAATGAGCACTGAATCATATACTTTTAATGGATGAATTTTATGGTATACAGCTTATAGCTCAATAAAATTGCTAAAATTGACTGCTAAAAACAGAATTGCAGAGCATTATAGCATTTTGTTATAACCAAATTATTTCTTGCTTTTCTTCCCTCTCTTGACTTTTTTCTGAGCCTTTCATTGTCATGTTTCATCTGCTAAAGCATGAGTGTCCACAACTGAAATAGTCATCATGTGTTGATGATTTTCAATGAGTACCAATAAAAGCACATGAGAACATTATTATGTCCAGAACTTTGACCATATTTGTCCAAAGAAGCATACAATCCAAAAGTACATTCAGTGTGTGTTCATTAAATTCTGTACTATTCAATTAAATTTCTGTATAAATTCTGATTCCATGAGTAAATTTTTAGGAACATGTCAGACCACCACATATTATCAATTTAAAATTGTAGCCTTAACAATTTTAAATTTCTAGCATATAATTTTCTTTTCCCGCTGACTTTCATTAGAGTTTTTCAATTTAATTTGTTTGTCATCTAATGTGACGTAAATATCATAGAAAGGCAAGTTAAGATTAATGTTCAGTGACAACGTTGATTAAGCAGAATCAAGGGAAATCTTTCATTTGACTGAATTTAAAGAAGAAATCTTTAAGACAGTCTGAGACTCTTGTTCTGTTTGAACATATTTTATGGAATTCCATTGCATTACTTTTCTTTTACGGTATTCTTTTTTCTGTGAAAGCATGCTGATTTACCTTTTGGTGATGTTTGCTTCTGGAGCTCTAAGGAATTCATTAATACTTCTAGACTTCCTATTTACTGCTTCAATAAGGATTTTACAGACTGAATTACTCATATTGCATAGTTAATAAGATTTGTCCAAAAATTCAGTAGTCAGTAGAAAAAGTATTGAAACATAACCTTTTAATAACAAATTATATATTTTCACTTAAGTATTTCAATACATTGTTATAATTTACCTAAGCCAGTGGAATTATAGTTAAACTTGTGATATTCATAAATGAAACATGGGAATTTCATCTATGATGCTTTTAAGAGTAAGAATTATTGTCAGACTAAAATCATTTTTTATAAATATAGTATATTCATTAACAATTATAAAGTGAATGTTTTCCTGTCCCCATGGACTCTTTAATTTTTTAATACTTTATCTTAATATAAATGTTTAAGTGGTGTAAATATTCTTGAAATAATAAATAATTGTTAAGGAGAATAAACATCAAGATTTCTTATCACTACGTTTATTGCCTTAAAATATTTTACTGATTTAAAACTACAGTGAACACGTATTGACTAAACATTGATTAAAAAGCAACCAAAAAGCAATTGTATCCAAAGCAACTAAGCTTCTTTACTCATTGTTTTGAGTAAGGTACACAGAATGACTTACAATTTCTTTAAAACTATTCTTCGTGATACTTAGTTTGTATTTAAAAGGTTCAACTCTAAGAATTTTTTTATTTTTTAAATTAATTAAATTTGCGTGTGTGTGTATCAGAGTACACCATGTGTTCCTGTGTATGACCAAAGGTGACTTCAGGAATCATCCTGGATTGCTTTTACTTCCTTTTTGCTTCACTTTGGGATTTCCCAGGCTCCACCTACTAGAGCCAGAAGTGCAGGCCACCACCATTTCTATCTGGCGTTTCTTTTACCTGGGACCTGGGACTTGAACTCAGAACCTTCTGCTTGCAAGGCAGAGACTTAATCCCTGAGCCATCTCTCCAGCCCTCCAAGAAAAAATTTAAAGACATTATCTGTCAATAATCTATGAATAGAAATTATTTTATCCTTTTAAAATAAGTAGATTTTATTACAAAAACTACACAGTAATAGTAGCATTAATAATGCAACAATAACTGTACTAGTAAAAAATAACCACAATACTTTCTACTTATTCTTAACCCCCTGGTAATTTCCTGTACATTTTTCACATCATTTTGATTTCCATTTATATGAATACCTATATGTTTAACACTTAACTATTGTGTTTCAACCTTGATTTTGGCAGGATGTTTCAGTCTGTCATATGCATATTTAAAAGTTTATCTGCAATACTTTAAGACATATTCCAGAGGGTTTTCTTTTTATATTTTACTCAGGAGTTAAATTCATCAATTTTATTCAGGAATTAAATTCATCAACCCATTGGCCTCCAGATGACAGACTACAGTTGCTTTTTTTTCTTTTTATGTGGTGTGTATGTGTAAACGGTGTATGTATGTTTCTATATTTTGTATGTACATGTGTTTGTTCATATATATTTGTATGTACATGTGAAGGACCAAGAGTTACATCAGATATAATTAGAAACTGGGTTTCTAATTAAACCCAGAACTCAAGATTAGGGATAGTGTGGCTAGTTAGCTTGCTCTGGTGATTCTTAGGTTGGAAATATAAGGGAGATGTCGCACCCTTCTGACATTTTTACATGAGATCTGGAATGTGAAATCAGATCCGGGATTTGAAATTTGGTAGTGGACAAATGCTTTAAGTGCCATCTATCCAGCCCCTACATATCTTGTGAATAGTGATTATCTGCTGCATATATATTCAGAAACTATGATTCCATTTCTAGGCCTAATTATGTCACTGAAATGAGTAGTATCTAAATTGTGCCATGAGTAGACTATTAAGGATTTAGGACATCACATGTGGAAACATTTTCTACTGATTGTCTAAGCTTAGTGATTTTAAAAAATACTTTGTCTTAGAGAAGGGGAGCTTCCCTACCTGTGGGTTTGCCCACTGAAGAGTCACTTTTACACCTGGAGACCTGGTCCTGTACAGGCAGCAGGAAGGAAGCCCTGTGACCCACATGTGCAGGGCCAGAGGATGTGGCTGGATTGGTGAAGGAAGAGAAGGGGGAAGTGGGGAGGAAGGGAGAGGAGGGTAAGGACATAAACCTATTGTGTTTGTTTATGAAAAATTCTTAATAAAAATACTTTGTCTTCTGAATTTTTAAAAAATTTAAAAAATTATTTATTCAATTTTGCATGTATGTGTGTGTTCGTGTGTATGTATGTGTGTGTAGAAGCACGGATGAATTCGGGAACCACCATGGACGCCTCCACCTCCTCCTTGTTTACTCTGCCCCAGGATTCACAGGCTCTGCACTACCAGGACCATAAACGCAGGCTGCTCCCGCTTCCGCCCGGCATCTATACGTGTGGTCTAGGATCCGAACTCGGAACCTTCTGCCTAGCAAGGCAGAGACTTAACCCCTGAGCCACCTCTCCAGCCCCTGTCTTTCTGAATTTTTAAGACATTGATTTGATATGGCTTTGTTATCAGTATCATAATTGCATTTGTAGATAAAGTCAACATCTTTAGTTGATTCAGATTTCATTTTCTTTATTTACATGTATACATTTTTTCTTAGTGAATATATATGTTTCGTATTCATTTTTGAAGACTTGAGAAACAATGTAAAAGTAGAGAACCTCAATTCTATTTTGTTTGTGTGTATATGTGTGTATGTTTTTGTCTGTGTGTGTGTATGTATGCATCAGAGGGCACACATGCCTGTGGAGGTCCAAGGATGACATCTGGAATCACTGTGGATTGCTACATCTCCTTTTTGATTTGTCTTGGGATTTCCCAGACTCTGCCTTCCAGTGTTACAAGTGTAGGTCTCTGCCACTTCTGCCTGGTGTTTTTATATGTGATCTGGGATCTGAACTCAGCTCCTTCTGCTTGTGAGGGAGAGGCTTTAACTCCTTAGCCACCTCTCCAGCTCTCAATTCCATCTAATATTTTTCTTTTATATTAATGAATATGCCACTATTAAAATTTGAACTAAATTTGAATTAAAATTTCTATGTTCCTAGAAAAAAATCGTGTATGACATTTAATATGGGACTTACCTCAATTTATTTCTGAAAGCAGAATTGCAGCATGTAATTGAGGTCATCCTAGGAAAGATTGGATCATTCCAAAAATAGCAGCAGCTTTTGATGAATGCTACTGTAGTAAGCCCTTGGAATGAATACATTTTCATCTTAGAATTGATGATAAATGAAATAATCAAACACCTTAACTTTAGAAAAAAGGTTATTTTTATTTTAACAAATATATTTGTATTTCCATGTATCTGAAAGCTTGGGTTGTGTAGTGATGAAAAAAGTAGATAATATATTTGGGGCATAAGTAGAGTTATTTTTTGAATGGAGCTGCTATGGTGTTCTAGATAACTAAATGGGGGCATTTATACTCTAATATTAGTGGAATCATTTTGTTTATGTAGTTGAATTCTGTTTGAAGTGGCATTTTTTAAAGAAGGGAAAAATAACAAAAACAAAACAAAGTTGATAAACTATTAAGACTATTAACATACTTGATGACTAGACAGAGGTATTTAGTTTTTGTCTTCGAGAATAAACTCCATTATGCATAAGAAAGCTTTCACATTTAACTGAAGCCTAAAGATTTACTAGTGTGTTTTCAGTGGTAACACACGCGACGGTCAGATGAAACTCGAAAGGCACTAACGGCCAGCTTTTCATGACAGTGCGTGTTGCTGTGCTGTGAGTCTTCACGTTTGCCCTTTACATGTTAAAAATAAGGGTTTTGCTATGTAAATATCCATTAATATATCTTCAAAAATTGTTAGGAGGGAATTTTTTTATTGAATTAAAACTTTTTATTTTGCGTGTCTATTTTGCTTAGAGTGGAACATTCAGTCTCCCAGGTTTTTAAATTTTTAATGTCAAGTCCCTTTTAAAGCAAAGATCTGAATAGAGATTACAAAACTGAATTTGGGGAATAGTAATTTCTAATAATAAAATATTTTTGGATAACATCTAAGTCAACCTGTAGATCTCTCGCTGCTGAAAATTGTATCAAAAAATTAGAACCTTTGAAATGATATCCTCTTTGTTAGAGTGCCAGTTCCTTTGGTATGTTTTTCTTAATGTCACCTGGGGCAATTTTTCCAACACGTAACACATGTGATTTTTTCCCCCTGCATTTATAATAATCAGCTTTTCCCCGTACTCATTAAGGGGGTAAAACTGCAGCCAAGGTATTAGCACAAAGCAGGGTATTAACAGTGCCCAATCTCTACCAAATACCAAGTTTCTTTGTCTATTACCTAATTAACATACTTTAATGAGTTCACCAAGTTTAATGAATACTTCATATAAACTCAGCAGTTTCTACCTTCTCATTTAATCTGACACTTGATGTAACAGATCTGGCTAGATATTATGAATAATTTATGAGCTAGTATTTCTCAGATAACAAATAATGAAGAATATGGAACATTAAATATGGAAGGAGTTAAAGATTTGCTATATGTTTACCTGAATATACATTATACTTTCCAGCATGCTATTAAAATGCATGTTTTAGCTAATAATAGCTTAAAAGAAACAATGTAATTTATGTAAATATATTTCCATTCATGCTAATGATTTTAAAATGTGACGAACCATTTAACTGTAAAACACACTGCTTATAAGTTATCATCTATAAATAGACTCATTTACTTACTTTGATTATATTGGGTTGGCTTATCAAATATCTTTTAGTTCTAATATATGAAGAATAAACATTTCTTACATTAAAAATTGACTTATTGGACCACTGAAGTCAGAAAAATATTCATAAATATACTAGTAACTTCCTTATATGTTGACAAATGTAGGTATGAAATTCATGTATTCATATCAATATGAAGTATTTCATTTACCACTGTATTTGGAAACAAAATAGATCTGAAATTTTTTAAAGCACTGTCTTAAGAAGTGTAGATGTTAGTATCTATGCCTCCCTTCTTCATTCCTAATGGAAAATGGGAATCTGTTGATATGTTATCTGATGTTATATTGTTTAGCAAACACAAAATGCATCACCAGATATTATTTTTGTGCTTTAAAATCTGTTCTTTATGCATGTAAAGTGAATGAAAACTATTTTTTGCTCAAGGAACTTAGACTCTGATGGGAGAAGAGAGTTAATTCATATTTGTAATGAACAAGAAGTAAACTTTTTCATTTTACTGATTGGACTAGAAAGACACTGTGACAGACCTACCTACCATTTACTTGTGTGTTCAATATGATATATAGCTATAATGAACTTTTAAACACATGTACCTGGAACAATGAATTTTATTAGTTACTCTGAGAATCTATCTATCATCTATCATTTATCTCTCTCTCTCTCTCTCTCTCTATCTATCTATGTATCTATCTACCTATCTATCTATCTATCTATCCATCCATCCATCTTTAAACAATTCTATTTTAATTAAATGATGTTTGCTCTTTAGATTCTAGGTCTTTTTTATGACATATTGTTTGGATTATGGTAGCACATTTTATGTGTTAAAGTAGAGTGTTTTTTATTTTTATTTAAAAATTTTTTATATTATTTTTAATTTTGTGTGCGTGTGTGTGCCTGTGTGCCTGTATGTGTATGTCTGTGCTTAGCAGAGCCACTGTGTGTGTCCGTGGAGACGAAGAGTTTCTAAGGGAATCATTCTGGATTGCTTCTACTTCCTTTTTGCTTTGCTCTGGGATTTCCCAGGCTTCACTTTCCAGAGCCAAAAGTGCAGGTGGAAGTCATTTCAGCCTGGCATTTTACATGAATCTAGGTACCAGGGTCTGAACTCAGGTCTTTCTGCTTGTGAGACAGTCTTCATCCCTGAGCTATCTTTCCAGCCCCAACTCAGTTTTGTTCAAATAACCTGAAATTATCCAGAACAAAATGTGACAAATAGTAATTAAGCAGAGTGGAAATAATTCTTATCACTTAAAAGATAATAGAATGATATTTTTGTTTTTACTCCCAGAAGATATGGATATGGATAATTTCTGCTTTTTTTTAGAGGAGTCTTTTACAAATTTCTAGATGAATAATTTACCCTTATCTTCATTTTTACCTTTTTTTTTTCACTTTGTGTTTTCCACAAAATGCCTTAATTCACAACAAAGCATGCTTTATGTTATGCTGTCAGGTTTCAACCCTGCATGCTTTATGCAAAGAAATTTGTACAGAAGGCCTTTTCCTCCCCCCCTTTTTTAAAGAATTAATTTCTATCTGCTTCATGTAGAAATTTGGTTTCCTTTAGTATTTTTTTTAAAAAACACATAGAAGCTTCTAAGTGTCATTTGAAATGCTAGTCACAAGTCATATGACTATTCATATTTCCATTACATCAGGTGAACTATTTGTTTATAAACTGCTAAGTTGACTGTCTTTGATTTTTGAGAAGAAACTAGCTAAATTCAGTGTTTTTGTTACAAAATTGGTATTATGACATCACATAGAATCCATGGCCTTTAAGGATAAACATTTGTCATTCAAGAACACTGAAAGGTCATATGCTCTGTTTCATTTATTTTAGACTTTATGTATACGTGCACACTCTTGTACACATATACACATATAAAATACAGATCAGTGATTTCTTAGATTACCTCATTTCAAGTCTAAGCAGATTATTTGATAATTAAATGTGCTATTGTTACTTTTGGTACAATTAATTTAATACATCAATATTGTTGCATACAAGGCTAATGTAAATAGCATATTTAAATTTAAAGACCATTTTATATTGATGGGCAACATTTTGAAATATTAGACTGTAATTAAATGTGATATATAGCAATAAGACAGAGCTGATAAATTTAAAATCTGATTAGCCCTTATTATTCAGGTAAAGTAGGCAGAGGAATGTATTTATATTTTAAAGATGAGACTCACTGTGACTACTGCTTTATAAAAAAATGTAGTGAAGTCAGGTATCGTGAGCATGCTATTCCAAAAACAGACAAACAAGTTTTTGTCTTTCCATGTCAGAATTTATATACTCTGTGTAGCAGAATCACTGGCAAGAATTTGTTGCCAGGTTGTCTTATTCTTTTCCCCCCAGTAACCTGGGTGAGGGAAATGCAGGTTCTTTTATTCCAATGTCAATTACTATTATTAACTCTAATATCACACAGCAACCAGTAAATATATCTAAATATATACACATATGTGGGTTATAAAATGAATATAAGCTAAGAAGTCGACAAGCAAAGTTCAGAAAGTTTCAGAAGTATTGATTATAAGGAACACAAACCGCTTCAGGAAAGCAGTTAATAAATCAGAATTAGGCCAAATGAGAGGCAGAGTTGACAGCAAAGATGTAGTCAGCTGAATGCATGAAAGGAGAGAATTGGCCCAAAGGAGAAATACTTGATAGATGGTTGGCAAGTTCAGAAGAATGAAAGGTAGATGGGTTAGCAGGTGGATGGACAGACAGCAGTTGGAGTCTGCAATAACAGCAGGAACAAAGCCCATCTGAAGCCCCCAACCGATCTAGAATTCACTGCTAGATCTACGCACACCAAGCAATAGGTCAGTGGGACCATGGTCATTGCATTGCTGGATATCTATCACTTTATTAGGTTCAAGTGAGAAAGTTACACTCTTTTGTCCAACCAGTGAGTTCAATAAATTCTTGTGCCTGGTTTTCTTGATATGATTTCAATATATCCATTTGCTTCTTCAGTCTCAAATTCATCCCCTACTCTTAGATATAAATTATTTATCAACTTGCAATGTTAGACAGATGATATTGTTAATAAATCTATTCAAAGGCACAACTCTCCTCCACCTTCAAAATGGAGTCAAAAGCTGCTTGTAGATGGAGTCTCTCAGGGTAAGACACAGTCCAAAAACCACAATATGGAGCTCTTCAGACTAGGGCACAACCTACAATCCGGATCGTTTCAGTGGAAATGATAGCACTCACTATGAAGCCTTAGTTTGATATTCTCCCCAAACAGGAAGGCCATGACCTCCTTTTCAGTATTGTAAATACAAAATGTGAAGTCAAGTAGTCAGTTGTAAAATCCTGGTTGCTGATTTACTTTGAGTGTCTTGCTTGTTCTCTAATTCTCAGTTTTAAATCTATTTATTTGTTTTTATATTTGTTTGCTGTAAACGTATTTATTGGATTGTTAAAATTGAGTTAATTAGCATAAAATTCACATGATACTTGACATATAATCATACATAATAGATCCATCATTATCTTAGTCTCAGGGTCAGCCCAGTATCTAGCTTTCTGAGAAAGATGTTTTTTTAAGTTATTATCATCAGAACTGTCTTGCCTTCTTTTCTCTCTTCCTCCCTTCTTCTTTTCATTCCTTCTGAGCATTTAAAAAGCACTTATTGAATATGAAAGAGAAATATTTACTTTTCTAATTTAGGATGAAAAATCTTCTAATCTTGAAGGCAACTTACTTGAGACGTTTAGCCATTTCAGATTGACTGGGACAACACATTGTGACAAGGATATTGGAAACTTCAATTCCTCCTGTTTCTGTTTTTGTTTTAGGTACTGTGGTTCAAACTCTGGGCTTAATACATGCTAAACAAATATTATATCATATACTATATACTATATCCCTCTTTTTACTTTTTGTTTTGAGATAGAATTTCCCCAAGTTTCCCAGGCTGACTTTGAATTCACCTAGTAGTCCAGGGAGGCCTTGGATATTCAGTCTTTCTCTTCAACTTCTCATGGAGCTGGGTTCACAATTGAACCACTAGGAACAGTTTAGTTTAGTTTATGCTCACATAATTTATGCCTGTAGAGTTAATAATTTTGTTTTTAGATAATAAAAAAGGACACAAGGTTAACTTTCACTGTTCTCATGGCTTCAAATATGTCCCCCACAGTCTCATGTGTTTGGAAAAGCCATGGAGGAAGGCAGTCCCAGGGGGTGGGACTTGAGGTGCATTAGTCCCACCCTACTTCTGGGAGAGGTTTGCTTTTGCAGCAGGCATGCAGCTCTCAATCTTGAGGATGGTTGTGCTGTAGCCTATCTCCAGCTTCTGCCAACTCGACATGCCTTTTCCTCCATGAAAGGACTGTTTCTGCCCTCTGGAACTGCAAGCTGAACAAATATCCTTTTCTCCCTTAAGTAGCTTGACTTTGGGGGTTCTCACACAGCAACATGGAAGAGTAACAACTACCAGTGATTTTATAGCTTGATCCAATCAATTTATTTCCCCTAGTTTTTCAAAAAATTTATGTGTTCTTCACTTCTTACTCTCCAGTCTCATCTCTCTCTGTCCCCCTTCATATTATTTTCCTTTTCAGTCAATCTCCCTTCTAATTTGACATATTTTTGCATATATGGCCTCGTGAGTTTCATCTGTGATGACTGCATTGACAAGTGCATGAGTACTTGCTGGGGCATGGATGACTTACCAGTGGGTAGATTGTTGAGTCAAGAAGCTCCCTTTTCCTTTCTGGTTTTAGCCCTAAATAGTCTCTCAGGATTGAAGTGCTTCTTTTTTTTTCTGTAGTGTTTCTTGAGATCTTTCCCTCATCCATAGTGAAATGTTGATAGGCCAACTATTGTGTAGGTCTTGTAGGAGTACATATCACTGTAGAGTTCTTGGGTGTGGCAACCCTGCTATGACCAGATGACATTGTCTGGCAGTATCACTCCCACACTCATCTCATACATTAATGCCCCCTCTTCTACAAAGTTACCTAAGCTTTGGGAAGGGACATGATTTTCATGACCTCGTTCAGCACTATACAAACACTCTCTGTATTCTGGCCAGTTGTAGCTCTCTGAATTACATATCGTCCATTGCAAAATGATGAGCTTCTGTAAGCTGTGGATATAATGATAAGTGCTTAGATGGCAAGCTCTTTCTTCTTGGAATAGTAGAACATCAAATTCTCCTGGGTTGACATCAAAGTTAGCTCTTCTATAAAGCTACTTCATGCCACTTTCAATGTCAAATGACTTTTTCTGCTCCAAGATTTGTTGCTGAATGTCCTTTGAATGCAAGAAAATTTTTAGTATTTCTTTGTATTCTTCTGTTGAGTATTTGAAGCTATAAGTAAGTAAGTCCAATGGTAATACATCTTTAGAAAATATCAGTGCTATCGCCTGAATGTGTTCTCTAAAATTATGTGTTGTAATAATATTAATATGATAGGCAGTTTTGTTAAAAAAATCAACAAACCGTAATTCAGAACATCAGAGACTCTATATCAACACATCAGAGACTTTATATCAACCACCTGAAACCAGGCCAGCCTGCTCTCTCCCCATCCTAAAGCTTAGGGAAATTTGCGAAGAGGGGGTGGTAAGATTTTAAGAGCCTAAAGATTGGGAGGAGCAACCATATGCAAGATATTCCACACAAGTTAAGGCCAAAGTAATCATAATAGGACTTTGCATGACCTGCGCAATGACTAACATATAATTGACCCCTCAAAGTCCAGCATGGATCACAGGCACTAGGAGCCTTAGAGGCAAGGGATTAACAGCCACAGTAGTGTTCCTATATAGGGGAACACAAAAAAGAGCTCTAAGTAATGCTAATGAGTCCTTATACCTCATCAGAGAGGAGGACCCAGAGTTTGACATGCACACTGAAGGATGTTCCAGGGACGCGTTGGGGGGGGATGGGAGGGGGAGGGAAAGGAAGGGGAAAAGAGAGGAGGGAGCAAGAGGATCCAAGGAGGAGTGGAGGGAGGGAGGGGAATGGGGTACCTATCAAGTTTGTATGAGTAGAAAAAATAAATAAATCGATTTAAAAAAAAAGACTTCATGGAACACAGAAAAAAATGATAGGCAGTTTTGGTTTTAAGAACTTACTGTCATGAGAAAGAAATTCTCATGGATGGAATTTGGGCGCTTCTATCATGTGAGAACACAGCATTCATCCTTTCCAGAGACTCCAGCAACAAAGTACCTTGGGGGAGGCACCAATGTTCATCAATCCATGAACCTGCCATTGTTTTCATATTGAACTTCACGGCACCCAGAGCTGAGAGAAATGAATTTCTTTTGTTTATAAATTTTTCAGTCTCAGATATTTTGGTATAGCTGTACTAATATATTGAAACTGCCAGTTCATCTGATTTGTTGACATAAGGAACTGTTGTTTTGGATTATATATTTCATTGTTAAATAAAAAGCTGAAGGTTGCCTGAAACTCACTCAACTGTATTAAATCTTTTCAAAGCATTCTGGGGTAGAGAGACTTTATAACACTCAATTATAGTCCTAATGCTAGCTATATTTGGTGATATGAGGATAGCTAAAATTGTCACTGATCTTAAGGTATTTGTAATTGAGATAGAGGAAAATAAAACTCTCCTAAGTCAAGATGAAAATAAAAGAGTTTCTTAAGTAGTACACAGCTAATATGCTTTGGTGTTTGGGCAATGGTTACTTAATTTTGATTGGATATATTGGGGGGCTATTTTATTAATATGGTAACACTTGAACTACATACAAGGAATTTGAGAAAAAAAAGAGAATGGGTATAGCTGTCGCAGGAGGAATACAGAACAAATGGGAGGCACTCAAAATGTGTCTGGGAAGAATAGTTTGTTTTTTTTCTCATGGAAGGTCTAATGGCGGTTGAGAAAGTAGCATGATCTGAACACTTTAAGTTTGTAGGTACTGGGTCTCGTTCTCTCTCTCTCTTTTTCTTTCTCTCTCTCCCTCCCTCCCTCCCTCCCTCCTTCCCTCAGGTTGGTCAACAACTCACTATTTAGCAGGCACATGTAATGATAGATCCTGGGCTTATTTGGGTAAGATATAACACCGCATCAAACACAATATTCTTTCCCCCCACACCTCCCATGTACTGGGATTACAGGCAGGAACCAACACACCCAACTCCTGTCACCTCTTCAGAGATGAAATATGATTTGAATGATTTACAAAAGAAACTTTGATATCATAATAACCAGCTTCCCTTCTTTCATGTATTTTTAGATACTTGAGAAATATCTAAAAGTGTCTTTAAAAATCCCAAAAATTCTAGTAAGAACTAATGTGAAATTTTTTCCTTACTTTGCAACATAGAAACCAGTCTTTTTGTTTGATTAATTACTATCTTTGCATAACTAATTTTGTACATTGAGTTTTAAGGATACTTAATGCAAAATGTTTTAGTAGCATATTTATCATTTTATATAGATTTTGTCTTAAATGATTTTTATGGATCCAATCAGTTCAGCAAAATTTACTTCATGATTGAAATTACTGACCCAATTCTGCCATTATCAAATTTCAATGCTAAATTGTACCAAAGTATCTAATTTTATACTTAAATGTAAAGACTGTTATGAATGGACTTTGCTGTTTTTTTTTCTTCATTTAATTGTGGCTACTTTGACTATTTAAAAATGCATGTTCCAAAGTACAAAGTAGAAAGAAAACATTTTGTGATGGCGCAGTTCTGGAAATGAGGACAGTTATTTTAGGTCATCAAATGAAGGTCACATCATTGAGGGACTGAATCTCAGGCCAAAGCTTATACCACAGGAGCATGTGAATGCATTATTATTAGACTGGGAAAATGCCTTGTCCAGGTAACGGAAGAGGAAATCCTATACTAACCAGTAGTCTAAATTTCAGATTAATACTCTTGAAGTAAAAAGTGGAATTACTAAGAATGGAATTAGCACCATTCTTGAATAGGCATTGAAAAAGTTTGACATTTTATCTGAATTCTTCCCAACTTTCGGTGTATTCCTAGGTTTTTAAGGTGGTTGTCTATAAAATAAGTTACACAGTGTTTCTTTCACTCCAGTGTGTGATGGATTTGCTATGAGGGTAGGTTTCTGATAGACATCTGAGTGAAATTTTTCCATTTTATTTTTTTCTACTTTTACAAACATATTGAATATTCATCTCGGCTTTTCCCTATCTTCCTCCTCCCTTCCATTCCTTCCCTTCCCTTCATCCTTCCCTCCCACTCCTTCTATCCTTCCTGTATGCTTCTATTGACCCCACGGTTCACTCTGGCTTGTCTACTACTGTGGGGGCTCAAGCCTCCATGGTATATCAAGTTACTCTCTTTAGGCCACCCCACTGATATGTGCATTTCCATTCCTGAGTGAATTTTTAATAATAATTTCCACTGCCAGAAGTTGTTATCATTATTTATTTATTTATGCAGGTGCACATACATGTAGAGGTCAGAGGACAGTCTCAGGGATTGTTCCTCAGGCGCTATCTATCTTTTACTTGATACAGGGTCTTTCACTGACTCGATGCTCTCCATGTAGGATAGGCTGACTGATCAGCGAGCACCGTGGATCTAACTGTCTCTTCCTTTCAGTGTTGGAATTATAGCTGTATGTCACTGTTTCAGGCTTTACATATAATATTTATATAATCGTGACTTTGGGACTCTGAGGCTAAAAAGTAGACCTTTATGCTTGCAAATTAAGCACTTTTACTGATTGAAACCATTTCCCAATCTATTGATAGCAATTTTAAAATAGAAAATTTCATTAATTTTGAATAAATGACTGGATTGGGAGAAGAAAGAGTAGAAT
The DNA here is from genome assembly GCA_023101885.1 of Typhlomys cinereus. Classification (NCBI taxonomy): domain Eukaryota; kingdom Metazoa; phylum Chordata; class Mammalia; order Rodentia; family Platacanthomyidae; genus Typhlomys; species Typhlomys cinereus. The sequence goes on along the minus strand of JALPQD010000237.1, from coordinate 2,545,089 downwards.
AAACATTTCTCGAAATTCTGTTAAAGGTGCATTAAAGTAAGATTTCCCTAGTAGTGAATGAATATGATCTACTTTGATAAGCAGATTAAATGAACAGAAACATACCTACATTTCTTTATTCTATTAAAATGCTACGTAAAAATTAATAAAAAAATTAAAAATGTGAAATGACTTGATCATAAAACACTTTAGTGGTGTACTCTTTTTTGCAGTGAGAAATTTATTTTTAATAGTTATTAAAGGATAAGATGTAAAAAGACAAAAAATCAAGGAGGATGATAGGGAAGAAGAAGGGTTGTAATGGGAAAAGGAGAGGGCGGAGTGGGGACTAAAGTATGAAAATATCATAAATTCATTGTATTCATGTATGAAACTCTAAGAGGATAAAAACAAAAATTAGAACAAAGATCATACTGTAAAAATGGTTGTATTTAAAATAAATATTTTAACACAATGATCATATTTATTTTTGGCTAAAATGATTAAAAACATGTAGGGAAACATCATTATTTAGGTAGTATCTCCTACAGAGACAACATGACGCACCAAAAAGTAGAATATGGCATGAAGTAAGCCTGAGTTTGAAACCCAGATCTATTAATTTAGATGTGTAAATTTTAGCAAATGTCCTAACCTCGTTGCACCTTAGTGTGTTTTGGAATAAAAATTCTTATCTCACAATAATGTAAAAATATTGATAGTACATTTAATATGGTGCCTGGTAGGAAGCTGCTGCTGCTTTCATTGCTGCTAACCTCTGTGTAGTAGCATAGAATAAAAGAACCTCCTTCCTTTCTTTTTTCTTTATTCTTTGAAAAGTTCATGCAAAAAAGAATGAATTTATGTGTCTTTGTCCCTCCCCACCCCTATCCTCTTCTGTCTCTCTCTTCTTATTCCCCCTCCAGTTCTCAATTCGAATAATCTCTTTCCTGTTCCCATGTATCTCTGCATATGTGGTCCACTGGTCTACATTGGGTCTGTCTGTACTAGCAAGTGCCAGGGCATTCGTGGTGGCACAAACAACCCACTTATAGGCAAACATACAAGCAGAGAAGCTCCTCTTCTATTGTCCAGCACTTGTTCCAAAGAGTCTCTCTGGATGTTTTTCTATCTCCTGAGATCCTCATTCGTCTGTGGGGTAACGTTGATGTGTTATGCCAGCCGTTGTGTAGTGGAGGTAGATCTTCCTGCAGTGAGCTTTATGTAGCAGCCCTAGTTGTATGCAATATACAGGAGTAACCCAGTGCTTCCCGAATGGCTTTGAATCTCTGCTTATTGGCAGGGATCATATGTCTGGTACTGTAAACCCAGGAAAATACCAGTGGAAGTGGAGACTATAGAAACTAGATAAGAACAAATGTTTTAATGCTAACTATAAATATTTTGTAGTAAACTGTCATGTAAAAACTTTTCACTGTATTTTTAAATAAGAGAAGCTCTCAGCATGCATTCAAGAAGGATCCTGCTGTAATGGAAAATACATAATGCAGAGAACCACAAATGGCCGTGGTGCACAGTAGAAGTGACTCTGGAGTGCTCAGCCCTAAACAGCACATCAAAATCACCTTGCAGGAGCCTTGCAGGAGAGGGGGCAGTGAGATTATAAGAGCCTATGGGTAGGAAGTGATGCTGTTTCAAAAAAGGGAGATATCTGGTTTTATTGAAATATTTGAATTTTTTTCAGATCTGGAAATGTCAACACATATAGCTTATTTATTTATCCTGATTCAGAAAGAAAAGAATTTATGCTAATAATTTCACTGAGTGATTTTTGATACAACTTGTGTATTTTATGGATTTAGCAGCTTTTAAAACAAATAATTTTTATATTGAAGGACTCAAGTTTTATTCAAGAAGACAGATATAAAGAACTAAAAGAACTGATTTTATATCTTTGTAGAAAGGAAAACGCGACAAAACACCACCACCAAAATTAAAGCAACCCAACAACCACCGAACCAAATAGCTTCTACAAGGACATTTCTTAAAATGAGTAAACATCAAGTACTTATTTCTTTCCAAGTTATAGCAGCTTTGAGATTTTAATAAAACCTTCTTAACAGCAGACCTATCCGATTTCAATGATCTTAAGAAACAAAATCCACTTCAAGATTAGGCTTGTGAAGTTGTAATCAGACCAGCTCAGTATAGCTGTAACTGATTTTGTATGATGAGAAGGCCAGTGTTTGCATTATGTGATGAGTGAAATTCCTTGTTGGCCACCTACTTAATTGTGCCTTTGGGGAGTTCAGAAACCAATGAGTTTTTCTCCTACTCTATTCTATTTTCCGAGGAATATACATGTGACCTTCATCATCATAATTGAGTTTCTGGTGCAGGGAGAACTGTCCTGCTCATTCAGTATCTGTTTTGCTGAGAGCTCTCAGTGTCAGTTAACCTCGTGTGACACTCAAGGATTCTTAGAATCCATATTTGGTCTTGGTAGCATTCTTGAAATAATTTTTTCCAACTTTTTTGTATTTTTATTTTGGAAGACAATTATAGAATATTTTAAATTAAGTTGTAAAGAAAAAGAAGCTATGTTGCTTGTTAGTTTTTGACTTTATGTAAGCTTCTCGATCTCTTTGTGTTTCCTTCCTAAGTCCCTCCTTATAAACTCCAAAGTATCATATGGACTTTTACATGGGTTCTGTTTAACTCTCTGTTTCTCTCTTTCTTTTTCTTTCTCTCTTTCTTTTTCTCTTCTTTCTTTCTTCTTTCTTTCTTTCTTTCTTTCTTTCTTTCTTTCTTTCTTTCTTTCTTTCTTTCTTTCTTTCTTTCTTTCTTTCTTCTTCTTTCTTTCTTTCTTTTCTTTCTTTCTTTCTCTTTCTTTTTCTTCTTTTCTTTTCTTCTTTTCTTTCTTCTTTCTTTCTTTCTTCTCTTTCTTTCTCTTTTTTCTCTCATTCTTTCTCTCTTTCTTTTTTCTCTTTCTTCTTTCTTTTTTCTTTCTTTCTCTCTTTCTTTCTCTCTTCTCTCTTTCTTTCTTTCTTTCTCTCTCACTCTCTCCCTCCCGGGGGTGTATATGTATGTGTGTGGATATGTGTAAGTATGTATAGGTGTGTGCGGAAAAGCACACTGTTTGTGCCTGTGAATGCCCAAGGGTGACTTTGGGAATCATCCTTATTGCTGTGCTATGGGGTTTCCAAGCCCTGTCTTCCAGACCAGAAGTATAGGTGACCATCATTCCCATCCAGTGTTTTTATATGAAATCTGGGATCTGAATTCACATCTTTCTGCTTGCAAGGCAGAGATGTAACCCTTGAGCCATCTCTCCAACCCTGGGTTCTCTTCTCACATTTTCTTTAAAATTGTTTCTACATTTTATTTAAATCTAGTTAATACTTTATTTAAATACAAAAAGCTATTCTGTATATTTTTACTGAAAAACCATAAAAGCATCAAGCATATACTGTTTGCTTAAAGTTTGTTTGTTACCATTATTTTAAAGGTAAGTATCATACATGTTAGCTTTGTTATATGCTTAGTTTTAATTCTTCTGTCACCAATATTTGGAGTCCTCAGTGAAGTAATGCATTCATTTCTTGTCTTTCTCCACCACTTTTCCTTATTGATGAAGTTTTCTTTATGACAAATTCATATATTTGTTTTTCCTCCCTTTTCCCCCATATTCTTTTCCCTAAAAGTTTTTCTCCCACAATCATGTTTTTTCATGTTACCTTGGACTTTGTCTCTTGCAGCCTTGTTGGTACACAAGTGGGAGGTTTTGAGCCTTCCCAACAAATCTGTTGGTTGGTTGCCCATTTCTCATCAGTACACTGTGGAGCCCTATGGGTTTCTCCTCTGATCTGACTCTTGACCAGGTAGATCCACTGAATGCCTAGTTCAATAATTGCTTTCGTAGGCTCATGGTTGTCATGGCCATGTAATTTTTGGAATAGAGTGGTTCACCACTCTTTTCCTTCTCTTATCTATTGGCTCTTACACTCTTTCCATAACTCATTTGCAAAGATACTTGAATTTTTTTGAGGTAGTATATATGCCTTGTTGAGGACTGACAACCATATTAATCCTGGAATATCCCCCCAAACTCCATATCTTACCATATTGATCCTTGTCAGCCATGTTGCTTGCAGCCCTACTCACAAAATCAAAGATGTTAAATGAGCCCAGATGTCCATCAAGTAATGCATGGATAATTAAACTGTGGTGCATATACACATTGGAATGTCGCTCAGCTATTAATAATAATGAAACTTCCAGGCAAATGGAACTGGAAAAAAATCACATAGTGACTGAGAGAAACCAGACCCAGGAAGACAAATACCACATGTTCTTTCTTACATGCGAATCCTTCTTTTGAACCTTTAGATTTGTGTGTGTAACGTGGAATACATCTAAAAGTCAGGCTATTAGAAAGAAGTCACTAAGAAGAATGAAAGAAGAGTGTAGGGGATATGAAGGAGAAAAAGGTTTAAGTGAAGAAGAGGAGATAGAATAGAGGTAAATAATAGCAAGGATGCATGATAACCTTGTAACCTTATTCAAGCATGCAATAAATGAAGAGCTAGAACAGAGGTACCCTATGCAAAGGTTTACAGCAAAGGTCCCAAAGGTGAGAGAGGCCCCAAAGGCTCTCAAGTCACTATAGGCTGTTGCCATTGCTCTTGGTTTCCATGAAAAGCAGATGGTAAGACCTTATCACTGAAGACATTACACACTTGGGTTGCAGGACATGGAAAATCAAATTGCACCCTTTCGATACAGGGTCTGTAACTGACCCTGAATTTGTCAATTTAGCTAGACTGATAGGCCAACAAGCCCCTAGGGGTCCACCTGATCTCTGGTCCTTCACATCTGGGATTGCAGGTGCATGCTGTGCACACTGGCTTTTTAAAGTGAGGTTGCTGCATGCCCACAGATCCTCATGCATGGACATCAAGCCCTTTACCAACTGAGTCATTTCCCGATCCTCATTCTTGCCATTTTAAATCTTAAAATTTAGTAACTTTGGAGAGCTTTAAAGAGCTTAGCTTGTATATGCACAGAGAATTATTCAGATTTCAGCACTTTTGTTTGCTTTCAGTTCACCAAATATTTGAAGCTCATTGTGCTCAACTATAATTAGTGCATACTTATAGTTGAGCATGTAAATCATGTTTTACTTGATGGAATGCAGTTTTTATTTAATAAGCAATTACTGGCATTCTTTAAATATACAGGAGTATTCTTAGTGATGGCAAGGATATAACAAATAAAAGGAGAATCCCAGTTCTTGGCTTTAACAATTGCATGATCTGTGTGGAAGATAAAGGCATAATTTTGAAACTAATCAGTGTAGAGCGGCCTGATGGGTAGTTGTCAGGACGTAGTTAGTAGCATAAGAAGAAGAAATCTTCTTTGGTTTTCCTTAGGAACTCTCCAGGAGTTATTTTCTTCCTTAGATTCCTATACAGAAACTATCACTATGTCAATTTTATAAATCTCTGAAATCTCTTTGCTTTTTTATAGTAAATGCAGATCAGTGTGTGTGTACATAGTCATAAAATTGCCTTTAAACTTGTCTCTCTTGCTTCATTTTGAATTCTCTCTCTCTCTCTCTCTCTTTCTCTCTCTCTCTCTCTCTCCCTCCCTCCCTCCCTTCCTCAGAGGATACTGTGGATACCTATGGATGCCCACAGGTGACTTTGGGAATCATCTACCTCCTTATTGCTTTGCTCTAGGATTTCCCAGACTCCATCTTCCAGGACCAAAAGTTCAGACTGCCAGCATTTCTGCCTGTCCCTTTTACATGAGACCCAGGATTCAAACTCAGGTGGCCCTTTGCTTTCAAGGCAAAAATCTTAACCCCTGAGCCATCTCTCCAGCTCAAAGTATTTTTCTCAAAATGATCTTTATAAAATATGAGTCTCATTGCTTGAAGTCACTTTTCTATTGAAAATTCTGCAATTATTTCCCTTTGTGTTTCGAGCAAAATCAAAGCTCCTTAGCATGCCATCTGAGAATTACCATACTTTGGCTTATAATTCTGGTCTTATAGTTGTATGTGCAATTACCATAAATCTTGAATTGATTCCATTTTTGGAACCTATTATTATAGTTCACACAATTTCATACGGTATTTCTCTTTGTGTTTCTCTGACTTAAAGGTTCAACTCCACTTAGAAACCATTTCTAATTCACCACCTATCTTCTCTGTACTCTCACAGATCTTCAAAAATTCTGGCCACTAAGTTTGTAAATTTTCTTGGTTTGTTTATATTGTGCGTGTGTGTGTGTGTGTGTGTGTGTGTGTGTAATGTTTTGAGGTCAGAGCAGATAGGAATGGCAAGGGAGTCATCATTTGTCTTTAAATAAATGTGTTAAGTGATGAAATTAATTTTTAAGAAATATTTATTCTTGATTTATTAAGCTATAATTGGCAAATATTTCATATATTTATATATAATGTGATGTTTTGAAAATAAGTATTCATTAAATGAGTAAAATGATTGTGTTGATGTAATATATATCATGAATTTTAAAGAAAAGATTAGATTCAGTGGAACCATTTGGGAGACCTTCATGATAACCTAAGTGAGTAGATGAGAATTTAGACAACAACAATGGCAGTGCAGATATACATGAAGAGAGAGGTGCTATTGATATTTGAAAGGATTTAAAGGATTAATATGAAGATAATTGACTAGACAAAACTTTTTTTTTCATTCTCCTCGTTCAGTAAACTGACAGGAATATTGGCTTATCCAGTGCTTCTTTACAAAGCCCTGTTTTCCTTAAAGAAATACCATGCTCTTCTGGAGATCAGTATGGTGATTTCTAAAAAAGTTAAAAATTAGAATGCCACATGATGCAGCTATACCACTACTAGGAATAATCCCCCCAAATGCAGCAATTCACTACAGCAACACCAATACAACCATGTTCATTGCAGCACTATTTACAATAGCAAAAGTCATGGAATCAACCCAAATGCCCAACAGTTGACGAGTGGATAAGGAAAATGTGGTACATTTATACAATGGGATACTACTACTCATCCATCAAAAAAGATGAATTAATGAAATTTGCCAAGAAATGGGTGGAATTAGAAGAAATTGTATTGAGCGAAGTATCTTAGACACAGAAATTTAGATACCGTATGTACTCCCTAATAAGTGGATCCTGGTTAAAAACCCACTTAATGACATTCTCAAAGGTAAGTCTCTGTAATACCCCACTATAATCACAAAGGATTATAAATAGAAGAAAAGGGGAAAGAAGACCTCAAAAGAAAGGAAAGAAAAGAACACACTTCAATAGAGAAATTAGGCCATGGTCATGAACTGCATATAAGTAACGAGACATCTGATGCAGCTCACTCTCACTTTCCTTCCTGTTTACTTAGGACTGAACAGGTTTGATCTTCCAGTCAGAGAGGCATAAGTACTGGCAAATAGATGGTAACCAACTTGCAAATGGGAGTCCTCCTCTCACTGTTGTGTCCTATTCCTCTTCTTCCATCTACCTTTGAGTCTCTTTTTATATTAAGATCTTCATTTAGACAATCTTTTATCTTTGGTTAGGAGATAACCTCTGCCACCAATCAGGATGCAGCCAAGGGCGGTGCAGGAACAAAAAAACTGAAAACAACAACAAACCATAATTTAGAACACCAAAGACCCTACAATATTCACCTGGAACCAGACCAGCCAAATCTCTCCCCATCCTAAAGCTCAGGGAACCTTGTGGAAGAGGGGGCAGCAAGATTGAAATAGCCTAAAGTGGGAAAGACCAACGATATGCAAGATACTCCACACAAGTTAGGGCTTCAGCAGACAAAATTGGACTTTGCCTGACCTGAATAATGGCTGAATGTCAATGACAGATTATAGGGGAAAAGGCCTCAGGTAGTAGGATCCTTAAAGGCAAGGAGTTAAACAGATATAACAGAGCTCTCTTACTAGTGGGTCTCAAGCTATGCCACTGAGTCCTGAACCCTCACTAGTGTAGACAACGCAGTGGGAAATTTAGCACCCACATAAACAGATACTCTGGAGGATGGGAGAGAGAAAGCAAGAAGCACCAAGAGAGAAGGAGGGAAGGAAAAAGAGGTGAAAGAGAAAGGGACAGTGAGAAGAGGGAGAAGAAGAAGGGAGGTCACTATTTAGCTTGTATACTTAGGCATAACAAATGTAATTAAAAAGAAAAGAAATAGTGTGTTCTTAAAGACTACCAAAGTATAGCCTTTCTTCTTCATTTTGTCTGAAGTTAATGCTCCTTATTTCTAATCCTTATTATTACTTACCATCCACATTAATCCATTTATAACTATCATAGGAAACATAACAGACTCATAGTCTTCCTTTCCTGCAGTTGCCTGCCAACATTCATGTTTATGACTCATGTAATTCTTCATTGTTGCTACTTCTCATCAGCTGTGAACTGTTAGAAGCTTAATCATCATATGGCATTAGTCCACCTAGAATCAGATGCTCACAAAATTCTGAAGACAGAATATATAGTTCATATTCATTTTGTAAATGAGGGACTGAGGCCAGAAATATTGAGAACTTTAGCTTGTATAACATGGCTTAATTTAAGTCTTCTGAGGATGCTTTTTATTTAGTACAGGATGTTTTCTTACCTTAAATTTTCAAAAGCGTCATTAACATTTTCTTAGATAAAATACTTACTAATTTTGCTTCCTGCATTGCTAAAGTTTTGAACAACTTCACCTTTAAGAGTTACTATCTTTAGGATAAACATTAAACTGCTGAACACATTCGATTGCTGTGATTCCTTGTTGGTCTGCAGGTCATTTATGATTATTCTTATAATGTGATAAATTTTATTTTATTAAAGCATCATTTATTTTCAATACGGTCCCAAAATTTAAGCACAACTACTAGATTTTAAAGAAGTCACACTGGGTTGGGAACATAGCAGAGTAGCAAAGCACTTTCTCATACTCAGCACCATAACAAAGGGGTCAAACTTCAAGCATCATTTAGTTCATGTTTGAGTGTCATATTCCCCACAAATCCATTTCTCTGAGATCTATGCCCAGAAGAGTCAATCTAGATACACAGTCAGAAACAGAGACATAAACCCTTTATTGTTAGTGATTGTAGGGTTTCTGTTTAATATAATGTGTAATATCCATCTCTGTTTAGGCTTTATTTTTTTAACATTTTTTATTATTATTTCTGCTCATACAAACTTAATAGGTACACCAGTTCCCTCCCTCCCTCCTCCCCCCCACCTCCCTGCTCGCCTCCCCTCACTCCTCCCTCCCCATCCCCCAGTGCCTCCCCCCCAATCCCCGGAGAATCCTTTAATGTGGTTTAGAAATGAGATAAGGCTTGAAAAGTGATTGGTTGGGCATCTTGGGATCATATGGCGGGAGGGGTGACGATGAGCTAGTAAACCACATATTTGTGATTAGTTGATATGCTGTCTGGTTTGATGACAGGAAAGTTACAGGGTCTATATCTTCAGGAACCTCCTCAATAAGGCTTTCCAACACTACTCCTGCTCCCCTTTTCTTGCTTCTTTGGAGTCCTAGAAGCTCTCTTGCTTAACCTCTTCAAACCAATCCATGTACTGCAATATCATTTTGATTCCTTAGTCATTCTTTAACATTACGAGTTCCTCTGAGAGGTCTTAGTGCATGGGCTAAGGACCTTACCAGTCTCACCATGTTAACTGTGATAGTGTGGTTCTCTCTGATGCCTGTCCAGGTGAGCTGAACTGGTACCTCTTTAGCATGTACTGCGGGGGACAGCCGGGGACCATGGCTTCATCTTGCCAGGGGCTTTTAACAGCTCCAAAATTAGGGACAATTAAAGGATCCTCAGCAAGGAGGCTATGATGAAGGGCAACATGCCTTTGCCATTTGGACCCTATGTTCTATTAAAACCACCAGTTTCCCCCACTCGAAATAATTATAAGAATGGTGAGAGGAACCATTTGGAAAGCTTATTGTTCAGCAACACAAACAAAGCCCAAAAGACATCATTCTGACTCCTTCCTTTCATTCAGAAACTTCATCCTGGTTCAAGAAACACCAGCTATGAGATAAGAAATGAAAGAAGAAGGTAGGAGACTCTTCTGGACAAAAGTGGGTGTCCTAACTAGGACTCTGGCAAGCTATAAGGAAGCATGACCTTCTTACTTTCCAACAGTGGGAATAACAGTACACCTTGGGGAAGTTGGGGAAATTTAAGAGGAGAGGTCCATTACTAAATATAAGAGAGAAACCATTGAATAATGCTACCACAAATCTTCACAATTCACTACTGATTCTTTGTAATATCATACCTATCCCTACCTATGTGGGTGTTCTGGTTTTTTTTTTCTGCATTTCATTAAAGTATGGTTTATATGTAGAAAAATGTAATTTTTTGGTTTTATTTTTTGAGAAAAATGCTTAAAGCAAGTAATACATGGTTTCAGATTGACTGTCAGGTGGTGTGAACACAGGGTGTATAATTGATTGGGGCCTACTGTGAGGCAGACGGCCAGAGATGTCATATAGCAAACAGAAAAAATTGTTCAGCTGAGGAAGTTTTAATTTTTCTTATTTTGTAAAATGTTGGTTGTTTTTCATCTGGATCATGATAAAAGTACTGTAATTAGTATACTGTTAGATTCCTAAGCCATATCAAAGTACCAGGATTCAAAAAAATTTACCATGTGCCAGATAATATGTAAAGAGAAGAGCAGAGGGTTAAACATTGAACCTTACTTCAGAAATAGTCATAGGGAAAGTATTTAAGGAATAATCAGAGGACCAGACAAAAGATATTCAAAGAACTGAATAGTAGATAATAGTATTTATTGTAGCAGAAAAGTCAGGATGAATAGAGAGGAGAAAAGCTTACAGGGTTTTCTTAGGACTCCTTGAAGTTAGAAATGTTTTTTATTCTGTCTTCTGGTTGGAATGCTTTCAGAGATTTCTCAGGTTTAAAAATTTCTAACCAAATTTTAGGCTTTCAGACTCTTTAAAATATTCACTCTAGTGAATGTCTATTGTGATAGCTAGACTAGAAGAAGAATAACATTTACTTATAACTTTTAAATACTTTTGTAAAATGTTATGAGACTATAATATTTGAGACAGTCTTGATATGTAGCCCAGGTTGATCTCCAATTTATTAAGTAGCCCAAGCAGGCCTTGATCCTGTGATTCCTCTGCATTAACCCTCTGAGTGCTGAGATTAATTATAGTGTATGCTTCCCACACCCAGGTTCCATTCTCTAAAAAAATTTTAAGAATATCTAGAAAAAATTTAAAAAACAAAATTATAAGATCAGAAAAGAATGAAATCTAGAGCTATAAGCAGAAGTAGAAATTGCACCCACTTTTTGTTATTGTGATAAAATATATGAAAGATTAAATTTGCTATTTTAAATCTTTTAGTATGTATACACAATATTGCGTGGATATCTCTAACATTCATTTGCCAAGCTTTTTCATTATTTCATAGTAGCATTCTGGATCATTTAAAGAACTCCTCATTGTTTCTTCTCTTCAGCTTTTGGTAAAAACCAGGTTGTATTTTTTCTCTATAAACATGCCTGACTTGGAATCATTCAGTATTTGTCCTTCTTTTGATTTGGTTTGAGTTAGTGTAATGTTTTCAAGGTTCATTCATGCTACAGCATGCATCACATTTCCATTTCTTTTTAATATTAACAATCCATTGTATGAATATATAACATTTTGTTGTTATTCATCTGCAATAGACATTTAGGTTTCTTTTTGCCTGTTATGTTGATCATTTTTTCCACATATTATGTTGTCTTTGCATTTCCCCTCCTTATAGTCTATTTAAACTGTCCCTATTCCCATTTCTTGTTCTCCTTACTCAGGAAAGTTTATGGAAATCTTTTGGTGAGATGAGTGAAGGGCATGGTCTCAGCTAAAGGCAGAAAACAGTGTCATCATTTTCTAATGGGTGAGAAGCTCTTGAATAAGGATAGAAAGGTGGTGAGTTTCAGTCAGGATTTTACACAAGGAAGAGAAATAATTTTTTGTAATTTATGTACATACGTGAGAATTGGCATAATTTGCTTGATCAATTTCCTTAACTGTAAAGCACAGAAATAATACCTGTTTCATAGATTTTTATAGAGATCCAAAGTGCTTGGTTCAGAGGAGTTTACTAAATAAAATGAAGTTTCTTGGTGGCTTTTTCCTCACCTCTTTGAAGAGAAAGGCTGATAGGTTTTCACAAATTTAAGGTGAAAGCTTGGAATGATAAAATTTACAATATAGATTGTGGTGAAATCATTCAGAAGATAGGTAATGGTATAGTCGAAAGGATAGTCATCTTCCAGAGATATTGATTTTAAGACAAAAAAAGACCTATTATCCAGAAGTTCAAGAATATACTGGATTACATAAAAAGAATCTATTTTGGGGAGAAATAAAAATGCCAGTTAGAGGGTCATATGGGGACCCCATAGAGAGGATTAGGTTATACAGAGTGAGTTGCTAGTAACCTGGACAATTCAGTTTTGCTAGATTCAGAGTGAATACTAGAAAGATTTATTCACTTTTAATAATTCTGGTAGATAGGTTTAAAACCACAAGTAGTTATTGTTTATTGAGAGTTTACCATGTGTAGACTCTGTGCTAAGTGTCACCTTGGATAAGTCTGACGATCATTTTGAGTTTTGTGCCATCACCATATCCAATTTTTAGATGAAGAAGCTGAGGTTCAACAAGAGCAAATAATTTCTGTCTTGTAAAAATAGTTAGTAGTAAAAGGTGGTATTTGTTCTCAAGAACTTCAACTTTGTTTTAATAAATGCACAAAGACAATTTTTCTTTTTTATTTCTTGATAACTATTGTTCAAGATTCCTTGAGTCAATACTAAATACCTTAATAAATAATGTACCAAGATACAGGAGAATAATTGGGAAGATTAATATGAGAAAAGGATAATTACTGTTAATTTTTTAAGAGGAGAAAAATTAATGATCTACATAAATATTTAGAAAGAAGGGCACTGCTTCAGCAGCTGATTTGAGACCAAAGACATGGAAATTTTACTAGCAAAAGAGCCTATTTTTTTTTAAATTTCATTCATGACTTGAGCTATCATACATGAGCCATTGACTGTAAGGATTCACAGTTTAAAGAATGATACTCCTTGCCTTTGAGGTCATGATAGCAATAGGAATGGGCAAATAGAGCAAACTCAAAGCTCTTCTGTCTCTGTCTTGCCTAAAAATGAGCTTAAAAATTCTTCATTAGAAAGGTTAGGCATTATCTTCATGGGAATAGAATCATTTGTTTTTATTGTCCATTGTGATGTAAGGTTATAGCAATTAGGAAAGAATACTTTCCTCCTTTTTTATGTATAATGAAAAAGTATTAGCTGTTACAAAACTGAACTCCAAATAAAGTCTTTAAATATCTATTTTTGGTAGAGTATGAAATATATTAACACTCATGGAGGTTTGATACTTAACACAAGTATCACATTATTTTTTCTTGTTATTTCTCTAGACGTATTAGGTAAAACTTTTTTGTAATATAAAGTATGTTTAAAAGAATAGTGTTTTATAGCTACTTAATGCTAAGGAAAATATTTTGAAATAACGTAGAAAACCACCAAAATATTTTTTGTGCTCATATCCTTTTTTTAGTCTTCCACTTGTAAGTAACTAAAGGATAACCTATATTTATAACTTTGTTAAAGTAATAGTGGTTGGTTTTAATTAATGGGCAAATTATGAAAATAAATAAATATGATTAATGTTCTAGTAATTAAGATTTGGAAATAATAGTCTCTAAAGTAAAAATTTATGGCTATTAGAGCATATCTCCTTTCTGGCATCAATGTTTTCTGCTAGTTAATTCAAAACTTTAGAAGTTGAGGCAATATGCATAAGCACAGTAGGCTCTTGGCAAAGTATTGAGGTGAAGCAAATATTTCTTTGGACTTTTTACCCTTCTTTTTGGTAGATTTCCACGTAGATTCTTTGTTCAGGCTCTTTTTTTTGTAATCTGTCATGTTCTTTTCCAAGTATCCTTGGCTTCCGGACTCCTTAAAACATTCCTATTTTCCAAAGAAAGCAAAGGAGTCACAGAGACCTGGTCCCCTACTAGTACAGACAACTTGAAGGAAATCAGGTGATCCACATAAACAATGAGTCATTAGAACAGGAGGGATAGGGATGGATTGGAAAGGAAGGGGAGGGTAGGAAAGGAAGTGGGGAGGGTGAGAAAGGGTAGGGACAAACTTCTGTTTGCAATACATACATACATACATACATACATAAAATTAAAGATTAGCTAAAAAAGAAAGTATTGGACTTATGACACAGTTTAAGCTTCAAAACTAAATTTTTAGAGACTTTGTAGTCCAGGCTGGCCTTCAACTCATTATATATTCCAAGAGGTCATTGAGCTTGTGAGCTTTCTGATTCAGTCTTCTGAGATCTAGGGTTACGGGGGTGCATATGAATCTTTTCTCAAGATTAATTTAAAAATCTGTTAAAGTATCATGATTTCTTAATCCAATAAAATAGCTTAATGTCCTTTTTTAATGACAGCTGATGCTTTCAAGCACTATTAAACTTTCTCTTGGGTCTTCTCAGATAGTTTGTGAACCTTTTTTATCTGTCTGCTTTGTCTTCAGGTCCACTCCTTATTAGGCCTTTTTTTTTTTTTTTTACATTACAGAAGGTGCCTTTGTGTATTGAACAGACTTAAATTCAAAGCACAGCATACATTTTCTTGAACTGAAATTTGAAAGAAGTTATGATCGCATTATAGCATATAATATGGATTTTTAATTGATGTTCTATGAATATAGAGAATATATACATAAAACCTTTAAAGTCAATGCTTTGATTACCACAGATATTCTGCAGTGAGAAATAAGTATAAACTTTTAGCGTACATTGATAGAATAAAAGGTATTCAGAAATATTAAGTTCAGCAATTTTCTCTTTTAAAAAGACAAGTTTTTGCCTGGGGAGATGGCTCACTGGTTAAAACACTTTCTGTACAAGTGTAAGATTCAGAATTCAGACCCTCAGATCCCATGTAAAATGCCAGGTAAGTGTGACTGCTCACCTGTAATTCCATTCCTGAAATGTAGGAATTCCCAAAGAAGGCCACCTAGCCAGACTAGGTGAGCTTTGGTGTTAATTAGAGATCCAACCTTCAGCAGAATAAGGTGTGAGAGCCCTTCAGGCTGACTTTTGAGATTAGTGTTGGGTTCCAATATTCATATGCATTCATGTGCACTCACATGTGCACACATGTGCATCCCATACAAACACCCACACGTGCACACACATCACACAAACACAATAAATGGAAAAAAGAAAGAAAGAGGACATATTGAATTTATCTGCAAAATTATAGCCTATATATTTCTATGGATATAAAATTAATATTGTCAACTTCAAGAAAAAAATTTTATTAACTATTATACATTGAAGTATACTACCTTAAAAACTCATAAAATGCATTTTTTTGTGCTTAGAAAGTTTGTAATATAGTTGAATAGATTGGATTTTCATTTTTTATTCAGTAAATATTTGTTGAATGCTGGTATATACAAACTAAAAAATCCTTTCTCTGGATTATAAAGACTAACGAAGAGAAAGCATGCACACAAATGTTGCAAAATAAACTTATAAGTGGGGGCTGGAGAGATGGCTGAGGGGTTAAGCTTCTGCCTTACAAGTAGAAGGTCCTGAATTCAGATTGTGCATCCCACATTAAAAACACTAGCAGCTGCCTGCACTTCTCATCCTAGAAGGCAGAGCCTGGGAAACTTCATAACAAAGCAAAGAGGAATTTGTGTAACGCATGGTGATTCCCAAAGACACCCCTGGGTGTCTAGAGGTACATTTCCTTTCTCTCTCTCTCTCTCTCTCTCTCTCTCTCTCTCTCTCTCTCTCTCACACACACACACACACACACACACACAGATGCACATGGAAAAGTAAATATTTAAGTAAAAAATAAAAAGAAGAAAAAGATTGTGGGCAGTGGCTCCAGATTCAATGTCTAGTAAGTCCTTTCTCTAAAAATAAATAAATAAATAAAATAAATTTGTAAGTGGTAAACTAGCATAATGGAATTTCAAATAAAATGTTATGCGTTTGGAGATCACATGCATAAAATTAAACATGCGAATAAAGTAGTATGCTCAGAATGCTAACAAGTGACACTGAAATTTATGGAAAAAATTAGGGATTTGGGGTCAAGACAGTTGGGAATATGATTTCATTTAGGATGTTAGCAAAGTCACCTGTTAAAAAAAAGGCTGGGGGGAGGGGGCTGGAGAGGTGGCTCAGGGGTTAAGCCTCTGACGCCAGGCAGAAGTGGGGGGGGGCGGCCTGCGTTTCTGGTTCTGGTAGGGCGGAGCCTGTGAATCCTGTGGCAGAGTAAACAAGGAGGAGGTGGAGGCGTCCATGGTGGTTCCCAAATTCGTCGGTGGTTCTACACACACACACAAACACCTATGCGCACATGCATACACGCACAATTGAATAAAAAAAAAGGGCTGGGAAGATGACTTAATAGGTCAAAATGCTTGCTCTGCAAGAGTGAGCACCTGAATTCAAATCCTTACAACCCACATGAAGCTAGATATACACCTATAATTGCAGTGCTCCTACAGTGAGAGGACAGCAAAGACAGGAGAATCCTGGAATCTTGCATGCCAGCTCTCTGGAAATACGGAGGTGAGGACGGGGAAAGAAACCCTGTCCAGCAAAGTGGAAAGTGAAGACTGGCTCCTGAAGTTCTTCTCTAACCCCTACATAACCACACAAACACACCAACATATGCACAGTCATTTTGCAAATATCTAAAAATGATAAAAACATCAAAGATAAGTAAATTTAAAGAAAAAGCAATAAAAGGAAAGGAATACATGGTGGATCTTGTAGTAAAGGCACTCTTGAGGGAGGGACATGTAAATATATGGTTTGACATTTTGGAAAAGTTATCCAACCCTCTGTTATTTCATAAATTGTTATTTTTTCAGAGATTTAAAATTTTATATATATATTTGAACAAATAAAAATTATATGACTTCAAAAATATACATGTTATATTGCAGTACATTTTTATGATCTGAAATTTTAAATGTTGAATGATTCATTGTATTGTGAATATATTCTTTATGCTAATATAATATTCTGTTTTAGTTGCATCCTAAATATTTCAGTGTAGTAAGAAACCATGATTTATGAGAAACAAGCTCTAAGTCAATACTTAGGCCAAACCTGTCACTACTCTAGCCAATACCACCTCTGAATAGCTTGTGGACTTGTAGCAACGAAGTGATCAAGTAAGAAGGCCACTATCATGACTCCTACAATGCAGACAGCCCTCATGTCCATAGACAGCAAAGCACTTAGGAAAACACTGTCATAAAACACAGTGTACAGTGTAAGGTATCTTTTTGTGGAGATACAGGTTATATCATGGTTACAAGTCTGGTAGTGTGACATTCTGTGAAACTGGGTGCTGTCAGAAGCACATTGAAATTCTTATTCACAAACTCCCATTTCAGTTCTGGTGCAAGATCTTGCTCAGAGCTTCAAAGACTTACCTGTACCACTAGAGTACAGCCTCTGTGCTCTGCGGGAGGTATGTGAGGCCTACCTAGCTGACCTTTTTGAATATTACAACTGGTATGGTATCCATGTATATATAATGTACATATCAAATTATGCCAAAAGCTCTAGCTAATGTGCCACATGCATGAAGAATGTGTTTAAAAATCCACCTATTTAAAAGACGGTTTAACAATATAATCATATAGCAAAACAACAGTACTGGGTTTTCACTTACTATATAAATCTCCCCAGCTATGGGCTTAAATGTGTAATTTTAAGGCATATCATTTATCATCTCTGGCCTAATATTTAGCTGCTTAGTGCAAATAGAGATCTTGGGAAATTATACAATGCAGATATTAATCATGGAAAATCACATGGGTTCAGATCCTTTAGCTCACATAAAATTTATATTGACAGTTCATATATCTGTTTTATTATGGACAAGTTGTTTTTCCCAAATGTATTTAAGTTGTCAAGATCATCATGAAAGCAGAAACTCCATAAAACAGTCACAGAAGTATTAAATGTATGGAATTCAGAAACTATAGCAGACTTTAAAAAATTGGTAATATTGTTTCATTCCTATGCATTTATTTATTTATCTTCATTGTGCATGCGTTTTAAGAAAATGATTGTAGATTAGACATAAAAAATCTTGGTAAGTTTTTTTTTATATATATACTGGAGAAACATGTTAACACAGCAAAATATTTTGGTCAGAATGTAAACTTTTATTTATGTTCTATGAGAGAAGTATATTCAACATATTTGTTAGTTCACCTACTTAGTTTAAACAAGTTTTAAAGACCTAAACCAAGGGTTGGAGAGATGGCTCATGGGTTAAGACTCTGCCTCATAAGCAGAAGGTCCTGAGTTCAAACCCCAGGACCCACCTAATAAAAGCCAGGTAGATATGGTGGTGGCCTGCACTTCTAGTCCTGGGGAGCAGAGCTTGGTAACTCTCAGAGCAAAGCAAGAAGGAAGTAGAAGCAATCCAGGATGATTCCTGAAGTCATCTTTGGTCATCCACAAGGACACACAGTGCCTTCTGACACACACACACACACACACACACACACACACACACACGGAAAACAAAACAAAAAAACACCCCAATTTTGGTTTTAAAAAGTAAATAAACATTTGCTACAGAATGTTGCAGAAATTCTTTTGGAAGGAATATTAACATATCTCTTCCTATCATTATTATTTTAGCTTAAATTACTGCTGGAATTAAATGATATTTATATAGATTGTTTAAAAAAACATTAGTAGGCAATCCTTAATAATTCTTTGCATCTTTGTATCCTTAAGTCAAAGTCATTATGATCACGGGCTAAATTTCAATAACCATTTAATTCTCCTACTTATGCATAAAAGATTAACTGCTCAATTGTAACTCAGCAAAATATTTGTCTATGTGAATATGATATAGTGATAATTTTTGCCCTCATAGTAATAACAGTAACATATCTAGAGTTAAATAAAATAGAGACTGAATAAATATTATAATTTTAAAATACAGAGAAATTGAGATTCCTAAGCTCAGTTCAATAAGAAAATATCTTTTATCTTCGTTTGCTCATTTCTGTGCTCTTGAAATTTTCTGTTCTGTACCATGCCATGAAAGGATTTTAAAAATATTTGTCAAAAGCATGTGTTTTGAATATTGTTTATGAAGCAAAGTTTATGGTTGATAGTGCATTTATGCAACTTAATTGGTTCTTATAGACTGTTGTTGGCTGATCTTCGAAGATATGAGAGAAGAGTAGTTCTCTCAGTAGTTCTCTCATATCTCATTTTGATATGTTTGATGTGTGCTTAGTTTTATTTTTATTCTTTAAGAGATAGGATTTTGAAACAATCCTCTGGCCATTTCCTCAATCCATTATCTCACTAATGTTAACTATGCTTTGTGATTTCTGAAAGATTTCTATCTAAAAATTACTTATCTCTACCTACATATTATTACTTATTTGTAACAGTTAAATATTTTCCAGCACTGTGTTTTTCATTGCCATCACCACAATTGCTCTTATGTCCCTTCCCACCATTCTTTGACCATTTTTTCGCAGCAATACATCCTCAATAATTAAGGTGTTTGCAATTATCATAGCACTATTTTTAGTCAAACTCTTTAATCTTAAATTGAGCTCATTCATTAAATTCAGCATCTTTTTTATAGACTTGTTTCTGCATTCTACAACTATAATCATTATAGAGGACAAGAATTCAATGGGAAACTTATTTGGTGATATTAGCTATCTGGCTGAATATAGTACTGCCCTTGGTTAGGTTGGTTTTAAATTTGCTTTTCTATTTGTGCTAGGTGTGCCTTTTTGAAATAACCATCTAACATAGAAAGATAAATTTTATTGGCCTGAAAAATGACTTCATTGTGTGTGCAAGAGAGAGAAAGAGAAAGAGAGAGAGAGAGAGAGAGAATATGTGAACCATGTATGTGATTACAAGCCAGAAGTCTTCATCGAATTTCTTCTATTATTCTCTACCTTGTTTTTGAGTCAGGTCTCTCAGAGAACCTGGGACTCACTAAATGGCTAGACTGTCTGGTCAGAAAGTCCCTAGGTTCATCCTGTCTCCACCTCCCAATGCTGCGATTACATGCCCAACCCAACAGGCCTGACTTTTCACTTGGCACCTTTCCTTTGTGCAGCAATAACTTGATCCATTGAACCATCTTTTGGCTTCATTCTTTTGCAGATTTCTCGTGTGGTTCCAAGCACATATTAATCTTTTTTTTTTTATTTCAGCTCATTCAAACTTATTAGGTACACCAGTTCCCTCCCTTCCTCCTCCTCCCCCCGTACCCCCTGCTCCCCCTCCCCACCCCTCTCCCTCCCCATCCCCCAGTGCCTCCCACCCCAATTCCCAGAGAGTCCTTTCTTGTACATGTCTGATTTTCCTCTGGGCCCTCCTCTCCGATGACGTACAAGGACCCAGTGGCCTTTCCCGAACCCTTTCCCGTGTTCCCCTTAGGTATAGGAACACTGCTGTGACTGCCAATCCTTTGCCTCCAAGGATCTTGGTGCCTTTAGCAGATGCTAGACTTTGTGAGGTCAACAGTGTGTTGGACAATGCGTAGGGCATGCAAAGTCCAATTATGATTGCTTCAGCCCTAACTAGTATACAGTATCTTACATATCATTGCTCCTCCCATCCTTATGCTCTTACACTCTTACCGCCCCCTCTTCCGCAAATTTCCCTGAGCTTCAAGATGGGGAGAGACTAAGCTGGCCTAGTTCTAGGTGGTTGATATAGAGTCTCTGGAGTTCTGGATTGTGGTTTGTTGATTTTCTTTTGCAGTTTTGCTGCTCCTGCAATGCCCTTCACTCCATCCTGGTGGGCATTGTATGTTACCCCCTGGCTAGAGACAAAAAGCTGTTAGAGTCTTGTGATAAAAGCACATTCAAAGGTAGATGTAATAAAAGTGGGAAACCACAGTGAGGGAGGGGTCTACCACCCATTTGCAAAATTGTTACTTTTTATCTGCCAGACTATATGCCCTCCTCTTCTGGTGAGATCACACCCCCTCAGTAGTAAATGATCAGGAATAAAAATCTGTGAACTTAATCAGATGTCTCATTACTTATTTGGGTCCTTGGTGGAGGCCTATTTTCCCTGCTGTAACATGGTCCCTTCTCTCCTTGTTTCTGGTGTGGCCCTCCTACCCCATCCCTCCTGTTCATAATCCTTGGAATTACTGTCTCTAGGTGGGCTGGGTGGGTTTGGTACTAGGAGCCACCTATTAGGGAGTACATACGGCGCTTAATTTTCTGGGTCTGGGATACTTCACTTAATATAATTGTTTCTAATGACATCCATTTCCCGGCAAATTCCAGTAATTCATCATTTTTGATGGCTGAGTAGTACTCCATTGTATAGATGTACCACTGTTTCCTTATCCACTCGTCAACTCTTGGACATTTGGGCTGATTCCATGACTTTGCTATTGTAAACAGTGCTGCTATGAACATGGTCGTGCTTGTGCTATCGAGATGAACCTCTGCTGTATGGGGGGTTATTCCCAAAAGTGGGATAGCAGGGTCATATGGCATTTCAATCTTTAATTTCTTTAAGAATCTCCAGACGGCTCGCCAGAGTGGCTGTATGAGCCTGCATTCCCACCAGCAATGTAGCAGAGTTCGCCTCTCTCCACATCCTCTCCAGCAGTTGTCTTTGTTAGTATTGTGGATTTTTGCCATCCTGACCGGGGTGAGATGATATCTCAGGGAAGTTTTGATTTGCATTTCCCTGATGGCTAAAGAAGTGGAGCATTTTTTAAGATATTTGTTAGACATTTTAATTTCATCCCTGGTAAAGTTTCTTTTAAGTTCCAGGGCCCATTTTTTAATTGGGCCATTGGTTTCCTTGGTGTTTAGTTTTCTAAGTTCTTTGTGCACTCTGGACAATAGAGCTCTATCAGATATGTGGTTAGTGAAGATTTTCTCCCATTCTGTGGGTAAGCACACATTAATCTAAGGGGACTATGTTAGAGGCAGTGAGAGGGTATGAAAATGAACCATGTGTAGATTTTTGTCTTTGACTTTATAAAAAAATAGAGATAAGATTAAGCCTAGAAGAAAGTGCAAATATGTCAGAAAAGTCAGGTAATTAAAATTGATTAAGGGTCAAAGAGAAGGGAAGTTTGACCAAAATATGTAAGCAGGGAAGGCTTCTTGGAAGATGGGTTTTATTGAACTTTGATGGATGAATAGGATTTAGAACCATGGAAATGATAGGGAAGAAAGTAGGTATGTCATAAGCAGCAACAAAAATGGTTATGAAATACTCATCTGCCATCATGTTAGTCAAGCACTGAATATTTTAAATTCATTTAATTCCCAAGGAACATTATATGGGCTATGTTATTATCTCCACTTTACCGGTAAGAAACTGAAGTTCACTGAAGTCTGACATGTCTGAAATATCTTCTGAAATATCTCACATTAATACATAGTAGCATTAATGTAGCAGTTACTCTGGATATTGCTGTTAACATTGTGACAATACAGCTGAAGGGAACAAGCCATTTTATTTTTTCTTATGATAGTCTGGTTATGGTTCCTCTTCTGGTTTAGCACACCAGCATCAGGATCTGAGGGAACAGGTCACACCCTATCCACATAACAGTTGAGAGAGGGACAATTCTCAATTATCAGATCAGTATGGCCAAGTATACAGGAGAATGCCCACTTTCTCAAATAGTTCCTTCCGTTTTATTCACCTGCCCGGGCTGGGCCTTCCCCATCAACTAGACGATATCCTGCAGGTTTGCTCTGTGCTTAACTCAACTTCTAATTCTTTATAAATGTGCCAGAGCTCAAACCCTCAACCATCAGGTTGATATCTATATGACGACTAGGATAGGAACTAAGATTTATATGTAAAACACGAACAAAACTAGTGGCCTTAAAAGGCAGTATTATTATGGTGACCTGTAAGTATTTGGGTTAGGAGCAGTAAAATATAAATGCAGTAGTTAATAGGATTGAAAAGGTCTGACTAGACTTGCTCATCACAAATAGCAGAGCATGACATTCATGCAGAATTTTTGGCCAGGAAATAGCATAGTAGTTTCAGACTTAAAGTTTTGTTTTCTCTAAAATTGATGCATTTGGTAATTAGCTGGTAGTCATTACTATAGCCATAATTTGGCTCAAAGGTGAGAGAGCATTAGAGCAAGAGAGACGGCTTAAAGTTAGAGCACTGGAAAGATAGCCGTCATGTGCAGTAAGCATGGCAGGGTGGGAAGCAGAACTGAGCCTCCAGAACTCTGACAAGTCTAGTATCCACACAGTTCCTAGAGCAAATTTCTGACTTTTACAGCTTTTTAAGGATTGTGGGAAGAGCCACACCAAGAGACATAATTTGGCTTGCACTATGTGACAAAATTCAGGGAGCTGCTGATAAAGATTGCATATAATTTAAAGTTATTTTCATCCTGGACGGTGAGGAGAGAGAGTGGACTTCTTATGGTTGAAAGGAGGAATAAGGAAACTCCCAGGGAAAGTGGCTGAAGGGAGGGAGTGGCCTGAATTCTGGAAGAGGCAGCTAGAATATATGTGATCCAATGAATACTACAAATAAAATATCAACAACAATTATTTCTGCAATACAGTTTTATGATTGATTTACCATATTTTGAATTTTGTTATGTTTTCTGTCTGTATAATTATGAATCACTTTTGAAGCTGGTATTTAAAGTCAGTCAAATATAGAAGTTGGGATCGTTGATATCTGATATGTACTTGAATCACTTAGGAGTCCCTATGGTAGGACTATCTTGATCATACTGATTGAAAAGGAATGACCCACTCACTTTAGGTGGCACCATACAGTATGTGGGGGTTCTTTACTGATTAAGAAAGTAGAAAGCATGCAAGTATATATGCATTCATTTGATGCTTTCTGCCTTTGACAGTGGATGCCATGTGACTAGCTCCCTCAGTCCCCTGCTGCAGTGACTGCCATGCCATAGGATCTGTAACCTGGAATTATGAACCAAATAAACCTTCCTCCCTTAACTTGCTTTTCATTGTATTTTATCACAACAACAAGAAAAAATAATACATTATTATATGGCAAATTATTCTATCTTTTATTTTCCTCTGTGATTCATTAAGTAGTTTTACTAAGAAAGTAGGAGAATGATAATGAAATTGTAAAAAAATAGTGCACTGTGTTAAAAACTTGAGTTAAAAAAGACATTATTAGGACTGGGAATATAGTTCAGGTATTAAAACCTTTTTCTCAGAAGCCGAAGGACCTGAGTTCATACCTCCAGATCCCATGTAAAAATGGCAGGAGGTAGAACCATGCAGGATGATTCTCCATGTCACCCTTGTGTGTAAGGGCATTTAAGTGTGCATACCTGTGGAGGCCCAAGGGTGACTTCTGTAATCATTCTGGATTGCTCTACCTCCTTTCAGCTTTCCCAACAGTAAGGGTTCCAGGTTCCACCTTCTAGAGCCCAAAGTGTAGGCTGCCCACCATTTCTGCCAGATATATATTTTCCATTTTTTAAAATTTTTATTAATTTTATTTATTTACCTATTTATAAAAGTGAGTAGGTATCCTGACCCTCCTTCTTATCCTTTCTCCTGCTCCCTCCCCTCTTCTATCCCCTATACCATTCTCTCTCTACACCTCCCTCTCTCCCTCCCCCCCTTTCTCCTTTCGGTGTTTCTTGCCTTCTCCCTCCCATCCTCCAGAACTTTCAGTTTATATGGACCCTTAAGTTCCCTCTGAGTCGTCCACACTAGTGAGGGGGCAGGACTCTGTGGCATACCTTGAGCCCCATTCTTGAGCTGCCCACTAATGTAGGAACTCAGTTATATCTGTCTTATCCCTTGCCTCTAAGGATTCTACTACCTGTAGCTATCTCCCCTGAAATTCTCACTCACCTATGGGGGCTTGTTGACATGACAGCCCTCTGTAGTCTCAGGTAAGGTCCAGTCACATTGCACTGAGAGCACTGTGAGATCTGGGGTTTGAACTCAGATCCTTTTGCTTGAGAGGCAAAGGTTTTTTCCCTGAGCAAGCTCTTCAGTCCGGCAAGTTTATTACAACAATTGGAATTTCTTTCAGGAATATTCATTTTCTTCACATTAAGTACTTTCTCCTGATGTTTTTGTTGTACAGTAGATGTATTTGGTGATTTATGTCTTCAAATTCAATCATATTATTTATACGAGAGAAATCTTTTTCAGTTTATGAAAAACACCCATATTAGAACACTTTAGCACAATGGTTAGAAAGAAAAAAAGACAAAGGCAAAGTCCACTTGTTCCCTTTTTCATCTTTTATTAAAAATGAATTGAGAAGTAATCAATCAAAAACAGTGTGTATAGCTTTAGCCCAATAAAATGAAATGTGAAAATAAATAACCATGAACATAACAAATTATACAGAAGGCAAATAAGGAGCTATTTTTAAAAGTTAAGATTAAACAACAAGTACAACAAGTAGGTTTGAATATTTTTTGAAACTATAGTAAAAATACAACTAAAATATAGAGAGATTGATTAAGGTCTAATTTTAGTGGAAAGAGGAAGCACAAATAGGGGTATTTTTATTTTTATTTATTTTTTAATTTTATTTTTCTAGTTTCACAAACATAATTTGTGGTTGTCCTCATCCCTCTCTCTCACCTTTCCTTCCCTTTGAGAATCCTTCTTACTCCCTTCTACCCTTCTGTCTGTCTGCTTCTGTGGGCCCCAGGGTTCCCATCTGGCTATCTCTAGTGGGAATCAGGCCTCTGTGGCAGGCAGATCAAGTGGCTCTTCCCTGGATAGACTCATGGATAAGAGCACACCCCTTCATCTGTCCAGTCCCCAAGGTAGTTGTTTCTCCTGAGATCCTCCCTAGTCTATGGGGGGTTGTTGACATATCAGCCATCTTGTAGGTCCAGTGAGGATAAGTCCCACTGCAGTGGGTTACTGGAAGGAAGGATGGGTATATATTTTTTTAACTGCTGAAAAAACTTCTGAGAAACTAATTTCTATTTTATAAGAAATAATAAATCTGTAGCAACATATTTATGTTATGTTAGAATATCAAATTCTAGAAAATCAAGTTTATGTTTTTCATTTTATATTTTACATTGTTGAAAGTTTTCTCCATAAATGTAGAGATCTTATTTTTCATTTGTGTTTATTATCTTTCTGTTATAACAAGATGTCTTTGAAGAATAGCTTTAAAGAAGGGAATATTTTGTTTATTTATTTATTTTTCTGCTCATACAAATGTAATAGGTACCCCTGTCTCCCCCTCCCTCCCCTCCTCCCTGGACCTCCCTGCTCCCTCCCTCCTTTTTTCCTTCCTTTCCCCCCTCCCTCCTTTCTTCCAGTGCTCCCTCTCCCATCTCTGCAGCATCCTTTAATGTGTATATCAAACTTAAGGAAAGATTTTTTTATGTGTTCATTTTTTTTGATCCATAGTCATTTGACTTCATTGGTTCTAGCCCTGTCGTCATCAGAGTAGAAGGGTATGTTAGAGGTGAGGCCAGAAAGAAGGTGAGTGGAACAAGATATAATTCCTAAAGGATTGCCTGTAAATATCTACTCCTGCTTCCTAAATTTCTTCATCTTCCTCTCAATAACCAGTTGAATTATGAACCCAACAATGACTGAAGAGATCAGAGAACTTGTGCTCCATCATTTTCCCAAAGCCGTATCTCTGAACATTGAAATACTTAGGACAAAGCCTTCAATACATGAACCTTTGAGGGACCTTTCAGACTTAAACTAATAGAAACACAGTTTTATTGGATTTTTAATATAAAATTATCATGTCTCAATATTATAAACATTATTATCATATCCTTCATAAACTCAAGATGCTATTAAGACATTTTATTTGTAATATTCAGTGTTACATTACTCTTTATTTACCCATTAGTTCATCTTTTTATTGTTATTATTTTTTTACTTCTGAATAATATAGCACAAAACGTACTTTAGCACCAATCTTAATCTACATTGCATTTTTCAGTTAGGCAGATTTTGTTTTTTGCTGTGACAGCTACCTGGGAAAGAAAGTTAAGAGATAAGAATTATTATTACCATTATTTTTAGTAATTTTTAATTTAACAGAGAAAGTAATATGTTTCATTGTGATATTTTCATACACACATGCTGATATACTTTGTTCTCACTTGTCCCCTTCCCTACATCTTCTCTCATTCCCTGTGTCTTCCTGTATTAATCTCCTTCTTCCCTCAAATAATTTCCCCTTCAGCTTTTATGTCACATACACATGAAGAATAATTTACTTTGGCTCACATTTTCATGCATTCTATCCTGTGGTTGGCTGACTTTATTGCTTGTAGCCTGAGGTCAGGCAGAAACATGGCATGTGGACCATGTGGCAGATGCTGCTAAAGTCATGGTTTCCAAGAAAGAAACAGACAGAAAGAAATCAGGGCAAGTTACACCCATCAGAGACACCTCCAGTGACTTATTTCCTCCAATCAATCCCTCCTTCCTAATGGTGCATTGATACACAATGTGCCTCAGACTTCAGTTACTTCTAGATCATGCACTAGCTGCCCAAAAAGTTTTAGGCTTATAAACTCTTGTGGGAAACACTTTGTATCTAAATCACAATATCTTCAGATAAATGTTTTCAGGCCAGAACTGAGTCAAGGATTGAATATTTTAAAGAGTTTTTGTAGATTTGTAGATTTTTTCCAACTTACTCTTAAAAGTATAATTAATTTATGCTTAAAAATTATTATATAAATAAAATAAACTGCATTTTCAACAATATACCCTGAAAAAAGTCACTTTAAAATAAATAGACCTTCTAAATAAAAAAAAATGAATTAATAGAGAAAAACTTCAATTCTTTAGGATTTCTTTCTGGAAATTTTTCCTGTGATCTTTCAACCTATAAATATAGAAGATTGTTATTTTGATTATTACAGATGAAGCCTACTTACACAAAAATATAATTGTATAATTTTGAAACCAAAATATTATGAATTCTGATTTCTGGCTTTTACTCTACTATTAGTTTAGTTACTTGGACAAGCCACTTAACTTCTGTGGTTATAGTTACCTGGTGGGTGTGTAACATAGCATATGGGATAACCTGTTGGTGAGTGATAAAAATTAAGAGATAAACATGTGTTATTCATAAAGCTTTTGCTCTTTTAAAGATGCTGATCCTTTAGTCTGTGAGATATTCTGATATCTCAACTCAATAAATGAATGTTACCCTTAGTTTATGCTTTCTCTTATATAATGGCCTGGATATTATTACCTCTCTTAATCATGCTTTGACAACCCAATCACAAATACAATGGTGAATCACCAATTTTACCCTTCAGAATTAGATTATTATCCTCGTAAAGAAGCCCTAAGAATTATCTTGTCTCTTTTTCTTGCCTTATAAAGCTTTAGTGAGAAGAAAAAAATTTACCAGATGTTGAAACCATTAGCAACTTGATCTTGGATTTCCCAGTTTCTAGACCTGTTAGACATACATTAATTTTTTATAAGCTGCCCAGTATATTATAATTTGCTACATGAGTTCTAATGGATCAAGACAACCATTTTTGTTTTTTGCTCTTATAATGTTTGGATGCTCTTTATTAAGTATTTGTCAGGATAAGTATAGAAGCAATCTGTTTTTCTAAGATCACTGAACCCTAATAATGCTGCTATGAGAAGTATATTGTCCGAATAATTTTTGAGAGAATAGACAACAAAAATATATTTCTCATGATTTTAATTGACTACTCATATTCATTTATTATTATATGAATATAAACAATAAATAAATGATTTGGCATTTAAAATATTTCCTTGGCTAGATAATCCATTAAAAGCTCTGTATTCCTGGTTTTGAAATTTGTTGCAAATATCAATTAGTGTGTTGGCAGGAAAACACTAAGAAAAATTAGATAATACATATTAATTAATATCAAGAGAATGATAAAGGTTTATAGTCATATTCATTTCTCATTTACTTATCATTTAATAGTTTTGTTCAACATAGATATATTGGAAAGACTCAGAAGGAATGTTAACCAACTGTTCTCCCTCCAGTCTTTTCAGCTTGTTTATAAAAATGAAGCATGTTTAAGTAAAATAGATCAGTTACAAAACCCACAGTATCTCATGAAAGCACACTGATTTTTAAAATGAAGACAATTACACAGTAGATTAGGAATACACCTGGACATGTCTCTTTTCTTCTTTTCTTACATCAGTGCCCAAATTATCTTTCTTCACTAAACTATATATCTGGAATCTGTTAACTCATCTCCATGTCAATTACTACTTCTTTGGTTCAGGCCTCATCATTTACTGATCAAAATTTTGCAGAATCACCCAACATGTCCCTGTTTAGTTTGATTCAATTGATTAACCACACTGAAGCCAGGAAAATCCAAAACTACAAAATTGGTTACATGTTGGCTTCCATTCCCCTAAGGCTAAGGTTTAAATCCTTTCAGTGGTTCCTGAGGATTCCTAGGATGGTTGGCTTCTCATCTTCCCTTATACTTTTTAGTCTAAACATGTTGCATTTACCATTCTTCCAATGTACATAGTTCAGAATATTGTAGGCTCTAATGTTTCTTTGGAGAGAACTTTTTTGATCACTAAATTAGGGTAAGATATCCTGCCATTGCTTTGTCTCTCCCTTTAATTCTGAAACCATAATAAAACATACAATTTTAATTCTCTGTTTAACTTATTTACCTATCTCTGTTTCTGTGAAGGCAAGTATGGTATTGTTTAAGGAATCCCTAACACCCATATAGACTTAGGCATAGAGATGCTCACTGCTTTCTACTTTAAAGAATGAATATCAAAGTAGATGGTATGGTCTGGGAAGGTGCTCTTCAGACAAGGTCTTTAAAAAGGAATGGCCATTTTAGGTATGAGACTAAATATTGTATAAATCAACCATATTTATTTCTCCTGTATTTTTTTAACCAGACATGTTAAATATAAATGTAACAAAACAACAATTCTCATGTACAAACTAGTACAATTAGAAACAGAGGTTTCTCTGTAAGGAAAAAAGCTAAATTTAACTCATTGTGACTGGTTTACATGATAATACACACTAGAGTCATCAAGTATGTGTGGGAAAAAGAAAATTATTTTTATTTAACATTAGTCTACATTTGTCTAAAGCAATTTTCTGTAACACTTAGCTACTATCAAATTCCAATTAGTTTATTTCACAGGTATATAAATAAGATATTTGTAGCATCATTAATTCAGCCTGTGAGTAATGTAAGCACTGTTTTGGGGTAAGATGTTGTATTTATGTGCTAATTTTGAATTTACTTAATTTCACTGTAGTCTTAGTATTTTTTGTGCTTGTTTAAAAAACCCTTTTCACACAGTAAAGATGAAGTATTCTAAATTATAATTTTAGAGAATGTTGCTTCTTTATTTTGAGACTACTTCTCCAATCTTAAAATTGCTTGAATCTGCTGTGTAGTGGTAAGCTAGTATCTTGATGAATAGGATGTAATTATATATTTATACATGAAATTATATTTTTATAATATTAAAGCAAATAACTTTTGCATAGGTTTCTTTACTAGACATAACCATTCAGTCTTAAGATTTGGCAACAGCACATATTTAACTTTTTAGAGGAGGATTTAAATAAAAGCAGAAAATACTTGGATTATGCTGGTCTGAGAATAACATTCAGATTACTAAAAATTAAAAAAATAAAAACGTTACTATGTAATATTCACTGAATACTTCATGAACAATAATTCTTCATTTTTAGATCCTCCCAATTTTGATAAATTGAATGAGTCATGATGTACATAGTTTGGAAGCAAGTTTCTTTTAAAAAAGTACAAATTTGCCTATTAAATTGTGATATTATAGTTTAGACATACATGGAGAAAGCTGCCTAATAGTTAAGACTTGATATTTTAACATGGTATTTTCAAGAGACATGACGGATACTTAAGTAAATAGAGCCCTGCTTATTTTTTAAAAGACTGACAAAAACATGAAACTCTGCTTGGCAGTGCAATTTGTGTAGTAGCAGAAGTGGGAACCTGTTTGGATGATGCAGAATTGCTCTAAGCAGTAAGCTGACTGTTTTCAGACAGCACCAAAAGCATCTGCAGACACAACTGTGTCGCCTCTCTTAGTACAGGATGCTTGTAGCTGCACAGAGGAGACTATAAACAGTACATGAAGTTTGATGTTTTGATGAGAGACTAAATAGATTCTGATGGACAGCTCTGCTGTTTGATATTTTCTTCACCAGCCCTGAAGATGCTGAGAGGCTGAAATGACTGTGCTCATCTTTTGTGAGACAGGGAATGTTATCTTTTAGGTGTTTCTGGAAACAGAAAGGTCATGCAAACTGGAAACTGCGAGTGTTTTCAATCTCTAAGTCATCAGGTATGACCTTGTGCTCTATGATGATGTTATTAGAATGGAAAGTTATTGCTTTGTGTAGTTCATAGTCATTTAGAATATGTTGATCAGCATATTTATTATCTCATTTTCTTTTGGCTATCTGTAATGTTTATAAGTAATGTGCAGCAGTTCAGGGATTTGAATTTTAGAAATGCTTGTATGTATGTATGAGTTTGTGTTTACTTTAGCTTTCCTTCGGAAAATAAGGAGTAAAGGAAGATATACTTTATGTGATTAAAGACAAGATTTAGGTATACTTAGATTGTTCAGATTATTTTGATTAGACTCAAATTTTATATTTTACCTCAAGTGATAAAAGTAACATGAATATAACAGAAATGAGAGAGAATGTAATTAGCTTCTTAATGATAGTGCTATCTTGCAAATTTGTTGTCTGGAATTTAAGCATACAAATCCACATTGCCAACATGCAGTGCATTATACAACAATACAAGTTGAGTGAGCAGAATCATGTTTATCAGGATCTGGACTATCAGCTAATTTCTTGCAATTTGTGTTTTGATTATTTTAAATGGTATGGATTTCAGTTATTTCTCATATATACTGATGCTCTTGGCACTTCTACTGTACATGTCTGCTAAGGTATTACAGCAGAAAGCTGTCTATAAATTTGTTTTTCATAAAGAAGTCTTAAAGCATGTGTTGAAGATGCTTTGACCCAGAGAAATTTAACATTTGCTTGTTTTCATTTTCAAGTTGGAAGACTTGACTTCATGAAATGTGTTAACTACGAAGAGTACAGCATAATCTTCCCAGCAAAGGATTTATATGTTTGCTTTGTATTGAAATTCTGTCACTTATTTTAAATTATTTTAAAACTATTTACCTATATTTTAGAGTCATTAATCTCCCAAATTAGAGTGCATTTAAGTTTGGTTTAGTTTAGCTTTTCCTCAAAATTATAGTCCTTGACAACAATATGCAGCATTCAAGTTTTGAAAGAACTGTATTTTATTTTTAATTTTATGCATTCTTCTGACCCAGTTAACAGATGTGTTAGGTTAAATGATCAAAAGGAGAGAAAGTGCTAGAACACTTCTTAATAAGATGATGCTGTTGACTTTTTGATTCCATAGTATATTTAATGCTTTGTCAGTGTAAAAAGGTTCATAGTATATTTAACAAAGTCTAAAACAGTCAATGAATTGATTTAGTTAGGGGATATTTTTATTTTTTAACTAAAACACATTGAAAAAAATTCTGCCCAGTGATACTGACTATAATTTATGTTTGTTCAGACTGCTTAGGCAGCTTATATTCCTATTAGTAGGGAAAATTGCCATATTCTTAAGCTTGATTAATTTTGGAGTGATTTGAATATACCTTTTACTTGCTACAAAACCTGTTTAATCTGTTAGAATTTATTTCCAGTATTTGCATGTATTAGTCAGTTGGAGAACATTCTGTTTCTTGGCATGGCTTGAGATTTCTCTAGGCATTGGTTTCACAGCATTCTGCTATTTTTCACTGCATTATGACCTCTCAAAAGAATAAACCACAAAGAATTTTAGTTATACTCCTTTAATCACTCTTAAATAGCTTTATTACATGAAACAATTGTCTTAGGACTGTTTTTTTAAACAAATAAAATGTCTATTACTGTGTAAACATATTAAAATTAAAGACTGGTTAGAATGTAGCAGACATTTAAATGTAGAACCAACCTTTCTTCTTGTATAGCAAGCTGGTTTTGACAGTTAAATGTTGAAATTTCAAGAAAGTTTCAGTATCTTACACATGCATTTCATTATACATCATAAAAGCTTTTAGAGGTATGTAGTTTATCAACAATTACTTTAGTAATTTATTATTTTATTAGATACCCATAATTTGCATAATTGTCTGCGTTATGAGAAATACAGAGAAATGAAAGCAGTTCACATAATAGAAGAGAATCAATTTCCAAAAATTGTTCTCTGATCTTCAATGTATGTGCATAAATGTGTATGCACATGCACATACTATAAGTAAAGAAATGAGAAAAATTAAAGAAAAAGCCATTTATTGCTGTGAAAGTGGTTATGACAAAATATATACAAATGAACTCGGATTAAAATATTTTTAAATGGTATGCTATAATCAGTTTTAACTTAATTTTTAAACTGTTGAGTCCTACAATAAGTTACACATGGTTCTTTTTTCTACTGGTACACATTTCATGGCATTAATGAAATTAAGGGCTGGGTTGTATTGTCACGAATCATGGAATGTCACTGAAAAATCAATTAAATTAAGTTAGAATGAATAATTTTTATCCAAGGTATTATAACTTGTGAATGAATAAAATACCTTTATGCCAAGTATGATGTTACACACCCGTAGTCCCAGTACTTAGGAAGATTGAGGGTTCAAGGCCATTCTGGGCTACATAGCAAGACCCTATCCTAAAAAAGTAGCTCTGTGTTTTGTAAGGTAACATTATTAGCTTATTGTTAGAGTAAGTTCAATCCTGTCCTTGGCAGAAAACAGAAACAGGAACTCTAAGAATCAGCTTAAAATAGAGATGTAGCTGTATATGTAGAATTTAATAAGCTTTACAGTTAGTATTCTATTGCTTTGCACGAACAAACTTATGGAAAGGATTTATTATTTGGTTTACTGTTCTAGAGACTATACATTGCAGTTATAGTTGGGAACACATAGTGGAAGGAATGGTGGCTAAAGCAGGAGGTCAGTCATGTCATAGCACTCCTCAGGAGGCAGAGGGAGGAGGAGGAGGAGAGAAAAAGAGAGAGAGGGGGGGTGCTGTATCGCAAAGTTGCACTCTTAGGAAGTCTCTTCACCTTCCTAAACAGTGCTACCAGCTGGGGATAAAATCTTAAAACATGTGCACCTACGGGGGACAACTCGCATTCAAACCATGACAAAATGCTGTGGCAGTTAATTACACATGCTAATTTGATGATTAAGGCTGAGTCGTTGGTGGCATCTACGAAGAGTTAATTATGACAAACACTCACCAAACCTATGGGATATTATCTAACTGGTGTGGGAAGACAACGCCCATAGTAAGTTGGGACCATTTCCTGGTTAGATGGAGAAGATGGAGACGGCAGGTTCAGTATCTCAGAATACAGGCATTCTGGCAAGCAACTCTTTCTACAGGTATGGTATGGTCTATTTCTTTGGACCTGATATTGTATGAACTCTTCTGCCATGCTGTTAGTTGTTATTCATGCATTGATTCAGCAACAGAAAGATGAAACTAACACATTTCATAATAGAAGAATAGGATCTCATTGCAAACTAGGCAGTTATTGTGCCTTTTGAATGGGTTTTGTTGAGGAAATAGAAAAATATTTGACGATGTGAAGCTGTGGACTACAAAAGCCATTGAGCTTAGTGGGTCATTTGGAAAACAGTAGTATTGAGAGAGATGATTCCTTTAATCAGGCTCACAATGTTTTGAAAGGGAACAGAGAGTTTGTGAAGTTGAATTTAAAGACGGTGGACCAAAGGTGGACGGAGGAGAGCTGTTTGGGCAGGCTTGAAGTTTTGGATGAAGAGAGACCAGAACCTTAACCATGGAGATTCCATTTTGTCAAAATCCAGACTTGTTTAAGAGAAGAAATCTAACATGAAGCAATTTACTGCTCTCTTGAGGATACTGTCTAGAAAGAAGCTTTGCCAGGGTCAGCACATGGAAGCTGATACAACTGTGGTCTGAGAAACTCAACATATACCTAAATTTTGTGGGATAATTTGGCAGCACTATTTTGGTGGTACTGGTTTTGATGCAAGTTTGAGGAATTCATGTTCCTGAGTCTTGACAGTGAGTGGCAGGTTTAAAGTTCTTTCAAAGGAAGGTGAAGCTTACGGATGTAGTGCCTAGGATTTTGAAGATACCAGAACCATTGGAGGCTTGTTGAGAAAGGCTAGAAGTACAGATTGGAGTAGGTCTAGAGAAAAGATGCTTCTCCTCCTTCTGGAAAAATGAAAGATATGGAATTGCTTTACACTACAAGTGACAGATGATAGACAATGAGCTACAGGATGTAGTATTTACCTTGTTGAACTTTATTCTAATTTTCCCTTGATTGGGTCTTAATTTTGATTTGATATTTTGTGTCTTGATGCATCCATTTTAAGATAAGAATGTTTTTCTGTGCTGTCACATATTGGAAGTATTTAACAGTTGAGTACCTTCCAATTGAGAAATTTTGGATTTTTAAAATGTTGGAACTGAACTATTGACTATGACCATCTTAATGTTGGAATGTGAAAACTTTTAAAGCTTGTACAGTAAGAACTTTTAATATTCAGAAATACATTTATTATCATAAGATGAATGTAACATCTATGGGGACAAGGATTAAAATATTGTGGTTTAAAAGTCATGTTTTCTTGTGTCAAGTTGACAAGGAGTAGAGTTTGGCAGTTAGTTATAGACTGAGCCTCTGAATTCCATCTGTGAAGAGTTCAGTTAAGACAAACCTTAATGACACTACTGAATATATTTAATTGATGTGGAAAACCCCAGTCCATAGTAGTTAGGACGACTACACTAGATAAGTAGGTAAGATGGAGAGAAATGCTTCAGTATTTTGGCATATAGGCATACTGATATGGCCAGTCTCCTTGGCTCCTGATACTGATACAAACTTTACTGTCACACTGATAAACTGTAACTTAGAATAATAAGCTAGGCAAAACTTTTATTCCTTCAAGTTATTCTGGTCATGTATTTATATCAGCCACAGAAGATAAGTTGAAGCTTATGGGTTATTGGGAAGAGGGAGTTTACTTTTGGGGTCAAATTTTAGAAATAAAGAGTAACAAATGTGGATATGTCTGATGCTGACTAGTTAATTTGAGTTATACTTTGAAGGCATCCATTCTGGGACCTGAGAGCATTAACCCTGGATAAGGAGGAAGTGCTGAATTAGTAGTCCATGTCAGTGTCCTATAATTTCTAAGTAACTCCTATGATAGAAAGATTTCTAGATATTTAGGCATATTCACAATGATTTCAGGTATTTCTTGGTTTTAATTTGGTATTAAAATTAAGGAGCAAAAGCAAGGCTAAGTAGGTTATGCAAATTAGATGTAATAATAATATTCTCATGTTCACTAAATATGTCCAGGATAAAACTCTTACCAAAAATTAAATATGTTTAATTTGTATAGTAACTGTATTTACTAATGACTTTTTCTACTAGATGAAAAACTAAAATTAAATGCATGTAATGCATAATATAAATCTGATAGCATAATTTAATGCATGTAATATATATGAATAAAAATGAATTTTTTATTTGGTAGAATATAATGTTTTGAATTTCTGGTGATTTATTTAGAATAACTGTCTGCTTAAAATTGTCATTAGCTTCACAATAGCATAAATAATTTGATTTACATAAAAATTTAAATGGTCAGATGATATTCTTTGTGAGAGCACTGAATTTATTTATTTTCTTGGAGTAGTTTCTTCAATGTGCAGCTATTTCCTTCAGATTGGCACAGGACCAGTTGATTCTGAAGACAATGCAATTTGATGAAGCAAGAAAATATACATTAAACCTTATAATGGAAGCATAATACTTGGAGAAGAAAGACTAACAGGTCATGTATTTAGTAGGTCTCAGGCATACAAGAGAACAATATAAGGAACTGTAATAGAATGAGGAAAGTAATGAATACATAAAGACTTGCAGGATATATAAAATGGGTAAAGTTTCTTCTGCTGGAGTTCAGCTGAGTGAGAAAAGCGAAGGCTATAGTGAAAGGAAATTTGAGAAGCGTGAAATATACCTTGCAGACTTGTCTGGAGACAGAAGGCAACATGTTAAAGGGCAGGAGGCAGAAAAAAAAATATTTGGCTAGTTTGCCTTTAGCCTTAGTGGGGTAAGTCAGACCACTACAGGAGAGAGGTTTGTTGGGACTGTAGAGGGATATAGAGTCCTGAAAGTTACATTATGATTTTAAGCTGACAACTTTTCTTCTGTTGATCTACTTATTTCTAGTTAAATGTGAAAAGAAAAGAGCAGTTACTGTATTTGAAGTAATTTAAAGAGCTCTAACCCTCTTGAGACTTTGAGAATGAAAATTAAATTCCTAGGTAGATTTACTAGTTGGCAGACAAAGTAGGGGGTAGATGCAACATGAAAGATTTTAATAAAATTCTCCATCAAAATTAAATGTGAGAGTCTACCTCAAAAGCACTCAGAAGTCCTAGATTTCAAATTCTAAGAGACCTCCTGCTTGTCCCTAATACAAACCAAGTTTTATTGATTTAGTTTCTGCTTTGACATTTCCTAGATCAAGGACAATCCAATGGGATTGTTTAAGGCAATAAATACTCATGTCATTATCATAAATATTTGGATAAAAAGAACCTTGTGCTGGAGAAATTAGACATAGAATTTTCTTTTCTAATTGGGAGGATGCTGGATATTGTACTTTGGCTGTTATACTTTCAGAAACGTCTGTGTAATCCATCATTGTTAATATTTTTAATATCACTTTGAAGTCATTCCACCTTTAAGTCAGAGGACTGTTGTTGTTGTCCAAGGACAATAAAAAGAAGTGAGTAAAATTCAAGAGTAGATTCCTTTATGAATGAGAGATGAGACAGTACTTTTGGTGTCAGATATAAGATAGTGTCTGCATTGGGAACTGTGAAAAATTGAAATCTAATATGTTTTTCCATGTAAAATATTTTAGAAGTAAAATGGAAGCTGGGGACATGGCACAGCCGGTAAAGTCTTTGCCTTGAAAGCACAGGAATCTAAGTTTGATACTTAGAACCTATGCAACAAACAAACAAAAAAAATAAGACACTGTGGAAATAGGTTGTAATCCTAATTCTAAAGTTAGGCAGATCTGGACATTGGACGGGCAGCATAACCATAACCACTGGCAAGCATCAGGCCAGTGAGAGAATTGGTCTCAAAAAATAATAAAAATAAAAAGGTTGATGCATCTGTCACCCAAGGTTGTTCACTATTCTGTCTATGTACACACACACACGCACACATGCACGCGCGCACACACACATACTCACAAAGCTCCTGGTATTACATGGAGTTGGGGGGAGACTACAAATGAAATCAGACACAGTTAGACTACTTTTTAGAATACCAAACCTGTATAAGCAAGAACACTGTTTCTTCTTCAGAATTCTGCATTTTTGTAGCTTGTTATTACTCTCTGTGACTTTATATTTCTTGGGAATAAGACATACACATTTTTGTATATGTATCACATGCTTATCTCTGACTTATTTCTGGAAGAGGGTTCGTTCAATTTATTTTAAAACGTTCATATATTTTCCTTGTAAATAAGCAAATAAAGAGTCAAGATACTTTCATAATACAAGCCAAGCCTTTAAAAAAATACAAAAACACCAGAACGTAAAAGAAGTAAAAAGTCAGATGTTTCTTCATAAAACTTGTGTTTCTTTTATTATTATTATTATTATTTATTCAATTGAGCGTGTGTGTGTATGTACGTGTGTGTGTATGTGTGTGTGTAGAACCACAGGCAAATTCGGGAACCACCATGGACTGCCTCCAACCTTCTCCTTGTTTACTCTGCCCCGGGATTCACCCTACCAGGACCAGAAACGCAGGCCGCCCCCGCTTCCGCCCCGCATTTATATGTGGGGTCTAGGATCCGAACTCAGGACCTTCTGCCTGCAAGGCAGAGGCTTAACCCCTGAGCCACCATTCCAGCCCCATAAAAATTTGTGTTTCTAAAAGCCCAGAGACCAGATCTAGCCAAGTGCTACATATAAA
Source organism: Typhlomys cinereus (assembly GCA_023101885.1). Lineage (NCBI taxonomy): Eukaryota > Metazoa > Chordata > Mammalia > Rodentia > Platacanthomyidae > Typhlomys > Typhlomys cinereus. The sequence continues at coordinate 2,505,853 of JALPQD010000237.1, read as the reverse complement.
TGTACACCAGTTCTATGTCTTTTATTCAAATTCAAATTTCTTGTGCATTTTATGTATTGTAGAGGGAGACTGCATAGTATAGTAATTAACAGCTGGGTTTCCAGAGCAGGAGTTTGTTGCTTAAATGCCATGTCTTCCATTATACTGAGTTTTTGGGTTTTTTTAAAATCATAATTAATCTCTTTCCCAGAGTTCCCATTTGAAAAATGTATGGGCTAATAAGGAAATGTCTACAGTGCTAATGGGAATATGTAATATGATTTTTGAAACACTGATTAAAACAGGGACTGAAGTGCTCAGTACAATGTCAAGCTTTATAAACATTAACTGTCATCATAATCTCCACCAAACTAAGCAGAACTGGGGAGAAGCCTGCAAACATGTGTGAGAGTATTCATGATATCACAAATATTTTGCTTTATGAATGCTATAATAAAAAAGAAATAAAATACCTTGCCTAAGATTAAAATGGCCAACAAACCGAGAAGCCTAGCTCTAGATCTCTTGTTATTGATCTCTGTTTTGTATCACTGAATATGATGTGTATCTGAATAGACAAGACAGCACAGCGTAAAACAAAACTTAAATGACTGTAGAAGACTGTGGAAAAATCATAGGACTTAACTTTCATTGGTTTTATTATATCCCTTCTTTCTGATCTCTTTGTAACTAGAAATAATAAATATGTTACTATCATCGTTCCTACCATAGGTGCTCAGAAAGTTGTGTTTTCCTGTCATGATCTTTCTGTTCAGTCTTCTTAATGGGAACAACTTACTGTTTGAAAAATGCAAATGAAATCTAAACATTTATAGTTCAGTGTCCTTGGGAAATGTTCTCAGCCTCTTGTCTCAGAATACTTATCTATACTGAGATGAAATATGTTCTACATTATATAGCACTGTGCACATTTCAGTGTAAGCCATACAATAAATGTTAGTTATTATTGCTGCAACTATATACGACAGTTGACAGACAGCAAATAGCTAAGAAACTGTTTCCGAATATAGACTCAGAGTTATGCTGTGAACCACCTAACTGCATATTTTGTCAAAGCATACTGTTCTTCATCCTGAATTTTCTCCAGATCACTCAGTAATAGTTTGTAAAATTATACAAAATTATATATTACTGTTTCTTATTGAGAAAATGAAATATGTTCAAATGTTTTGCTTCCTTTAAAATATATAGAATATTTTGGAGCACATAGTTAGAACTTGACAAACACTTTTATGAATTTCTTTTCTTATGGAAAACAATACAGAAAATGAGTTTCCTTCAAATAAATGTCCTTGAAATATGCTGACATGAAGTCATAAGGTTACTGTAAGTTAATTAATTTCTAGTCACATAATGCCATTCATTGTTGTAATATCAACTACAAGAGCATTTCAGGTGCAGAGATCAGAGAATACTTATGACAATCTCTGTTTTCTTGATGCTGATTTGCCTATTTGCATTTAGGCAAAAATCATCCAAGCATCAATTGATGGAGACCAAGTCAGATTCCAAAAATTTACATGTGATATTTACTCTGAAATCACTTAAAATAATTTTGTAAATAATAAAATGCTGGCTATTATGGTGTATTTATAAAAAAGAATCCCCAGTGACCTTACCACTCAGATGACAACAGAAATTCATAATTTTTGTTTGGTTATGGCTGTGCTGTTGGCTGGATGCATTTTAATCCCCCCAATAACTATAATAGTATTGATATTCATCTGTTTTCTTTTTCTGGTGGTCATCATTTGAGATATGTAAAGAAAAGTCAGTCAAAAAGATTAGGGCTTAGGTCCCTTGAAGACAGTGATGTACCATGATTTTCCTCAAACTATGGCATCTGTCTGGAATTCTATTCACCCTGATCATCTTGTTTGTCCTTTAAAACTTGGTTTTAGCATAATTACTGGATTTAGGTGCTCATTTCTATAACATTTTAGCATGCCTGGCCAGCAACTGGTATAACATTCTCATATATATAACATTCACACAATGCATACCTTCTTTCAAATACAAAATCATTATTTTTTAATTCAACATAGATTATCTCCTTTGTTAAGGAGATAATACTTTATAAATTTAAGAAAACCACAAAATGTTTAAAGATAGTCAAAAGAAAAATCACAAAGCTCCATAAGGAATTGTTACTATGACCTGGAGAGTAGGAAAAGGTGTTGACAATAGACTGAATAATGATAGTAGTAGTAGGATAGGTATTAGAAATGTATAGCAATGATAAGAACAAATATAACTCTCGTTGATATGTTGTAAAAATATTATAGAGTTGAAGTTAAATCAGATGGAAATACAGCCTTTTTCTCAATAACATCATTAAAATAAAAATAAGGCTTAAAAAGTTTTTCTGCCATTCAAGACTGAATGAATAGATGAGAATAAGAGAAAAAACAGAAGCAACAAAACCACTAATGGGATATTTTGAGCAGAAAAAGAGAAGGAAGTGGAGAATATAGTGATGGAAGGAAACAGAATTGAAGACCGGTTATTAGCACATGCCAAGGAGAAGTCAATGTAGAATCAAGTCTGAAAGGAAACAGGGAAGGTCTAAGAGAGAATCAGGCCATCACAGTAAATTATATCCATTTAAAAGTCATTCACATTGTTAGATGCTCTTCTTCACTCACTTCAGACAGCCACACAAATCTTTCTCCACCAGAAACTTGGTTTTATTCTCTGGAGAGAGTACATTGTCTCATTTATAGGAAGAAATTACTACATGAAAATGTTTGCTTAGGGAGTATACTAGATTCCCAAGGTACTTTGTTCATATCACCATGAGTCTGACAGCAGACCTTCAGCCTCAGGAGTCTCACTAGCTTTTACAAAAGAACGCCCCAAACATATTGACATCAAGGCCATTCAAAGAGTACGCAAATCAAATGTCTACAGTGTGCTAACAGTTGATAAGCCTCATTCATAGGCTTGGTTGCCAATTGACTTTTTACTTTCAAAGTCTTTTTTTTGGTGAAAATTCTAATTCATTTTGAAGAAACTGTTCATACAGATGTATGTGTATGCTGAACATACTCCCCTACCTCACCCACACGCTTTTCTTGCTAGTTTCATACTCTTAAACATGGGCAGGCAACCGAACATTTTCAAACCTCTGAAGAAGGCTTCTAAGAAAAGATAGAAGAACAAGCAAAGTAAAACAAACAAAAAGAATAGTGAAACCTACTGGGGACACAGAGAAGTATGGAGAAGAAATGTTTCTGTATTCTCTCATTGACACCCTTAGGGGCCAGAAAGAAATATTGCGTCCATTTAATTAAGTGATATGAGATAGGATAATAATAAAAAATATAGAAGAGTTGCTATTAATTAAAAAGATGGGTTAAATGAAGCACTAAGCACAAAATATAGCAGATAAAGATGAGGTAACCCTTTCCCAAACTGAAAGGAAATGTAAAATAGGATAAAAGAATAAGTCAGATGACACGACATCCAATGTCTGACTTAGAAGTTCCTGAACGAGGAGATGAGGAACAGATAGTGAATAATCAAAAGTATGTTTCAGAGGGGAGACATACATAAAGGAGTTTCTCAGAGGTGATCAATAATTACGTAGCTCTACTGTGCTGCTGCCTATGGCATTCCATCCATGTGATTAGTTTTCCTGAACTAAGCATTACATTTTAAAAAAGTATAATCATGGAAAAAGATTATGATTACTATGATAATAATGATAGTTAAAGATCCTGAAAATGGGTTTATAATACTTGACTATTAAATTACATATTTGTGGGCTGGAGAAATGGCTCAGAAATTAAGACTCTACCTTGCAAGCAGAAGTTCCTGAGTTCGAATCCCAAGTAAAAATGCCAGGCACTTTTGGCAGTGGCAAAATGGCAGCAGCCTGTACTTCTGCCTCAATGGGCAGAGCCTGGGAAACACCAAAGCAAAGCAAAGAAGAGATAGTGGCAATCCAAGTTGATTCCTGAAGACACCCTCAGATCTCTACAGGCACACACAGTGCCCTCTAAAATATACAGACACATACATAGAAACATACACAGACACACATGTAAAATTTTTTTAAAAATTACATATTTGTAAAAACTTTGTTGGTTTCCTAAAAAAAATTGTGGTTGCTACCTTATGTTCTGGCAAGTCAGAAAGCAAAGTTTGGAAGAAATTTGCACACTCATGCTATGCACATTAGTGTAAACTTGAGGCAATCCAGATGTTCCTAAACATCAAAGGGTTAATAAAGTGTGTATGTACATCCAATATTAGGCTTAAAAAAAGAAGGGATTTCTGACACTAATTGCAATGTAGATGAAGTTTGAGGACAATATGCTGAGTGAAAGAAACAGTCAGAAAAAATAAATACTGTGATATTCCACTAATATGAAGTATTCAAAACTTAAACTTTTACAGGGGTTGTGAGAGAAGAATTATTTTTCAATGAATATAGGATTTTTAGTTTTATAGGAAAATATTCTAGAGAGTCACTGAACAACAGTTTACATACACTTAATAACACCTCAAATTTCATGGAAAATTTTCTTACTTGTGCTTCACTATAAGTAAAAAATATGTAGTGTATTGGGAAACTGATTAAAACATCTATTTTTATATAACAGGCAGGGAATTACTGACGTTTTTATGCTTCTAACTAAATTTTTAATAGCTAGCAAAAGTAGTACACCTACAGTGAATTATAGAAAATGGGATATTTTCATCAAAGGAAATAATATGTCTTTATTATTTTATAAGTAAAGAAAATTATCTTCAGAAATAATAATTTAATAGTAACAGCAATATTTTCAGAATTTAAAGTTGTTTATTTTTCAAAATCTTTTTCTTATTAAAGTTCTTTGAAATTGTTCTAAAATAGTTTTTGTGTTCATATGTGTGTGCATGTGTGTTATATCATATTAGTGCAGAAGTTCATAGTCTCTACTTTTATCTAGCTCTTAATTCTTAAATTTATTGCATCTATTTAATACATGGAATATGCTGTTGAATATGCACATATATTGAAATATTTGCTGGAATTAAGTGCATCAACATATCTCCATGTGTATCACACTGTGTAGTTATCTGTTTTGTATGTGAAGGAACACAAAAAATCTCAACAAATTTTCTGTGTATAATATTTTTAACTATATTTGTCATTCTGTACAGTAGACCTAGTTTTTATCCTGTAATTTTACTATGCCCCATTTTTTTACCATCATTTCAACTACCATTTTACTTTGTTTCTATGAGTTTGTCTTTTTTACAGATTATACATATAAATAAACTTGCAATATTTTCCTTTCTGTGTCTAGTTTTTTCATATCATAATATTCTCCAGGCTTCTCGGTATATCTCAGATGGCAGTATTTCATTTTTAAAGGCAGAATATTTTTCTAATATTTGTATAGACATAGCAAAATTTCTTTATTTGTTCATTTGCTGATTGACATTTAGATTTTTCTCTACGTGTTGGCTATTGTCATGCTACAATAATGCTAGAGTGACTATGAAAGTGCAGCTATATGTGTGAAGTAGTGACTTCATTTACTTGAAATATACTCAGGAGGAGTTTCTGGGTCACATAGCAGTTATATTTTTTTATTATAACATTTTTTATTATTATTTCTGCTCATACAAACTTAATAGGTAGACCAGTTCCCTCCCCCTCCTCCTCCCCCCGAACCCCCTGCTCCCCCTCCCTCCCTCCCCATCTCCCAGTGCCTCCCCCCCAATTCCCAGAGAGTCCTTTTTTGTGTATGTCTAACTCTCCTCTTGGTCCTCCTTTCCGATGACGTAAAAGGACCCAGTGGCATTTCCCTGAACCCTTTTTCGTGTTCCCCTTAAGCATAGGAACACTACTGTGGCCATCAATCCCTTGCCTCCAAGGATCTTGGTGCCTTTAGCCGATGCTAAACTTTGTGAGGTCAATAGAGTGACGGACATGGCGCAGGGCATGCAAAGTCCTATTATGATTGCTTCAGCCCTATCTAGTGTGGAGACTCTTCAAATCATTGCTCCCCCCATCCTTTTGCTCTTACAATCTTACCGCCCCCTCTTCTGCAGATGTCCCTGAGCTTCAGGATGGGGGGAGATTAGGCTGGCTTAGTTCTATGTGGATGATATAGAGTCTCTGAAGTTCTGGATTGTGGTTTGTTGATTTTCTTTTGCAGTTTTGCTGCTCCTGCAATGCCCTTCACTCCATTCTGATGGGCACTGTATGTCACCCCCTGGTCAGAGACAAAAAACTGTTAAACTGGAGTCTTGTTGTAATAGCACATTCAAGGGTAGATGTAATAAAAGCAGGAAACCTCGATGAGGGAGGGATCAGTCACCCATTTGCAAAATGATCTCTTTTCATCTGCCAGACTATATGCCCTCCCCTTCTGGTGGGATCATACCCCCTCAGTTGTACATGATCAGGAACGAAAAGTCTGTGAACTTAACCAGGTGTCACATTACTTACTTGCATTCCTTGGAGGTCGATTTTCTCTGCTGTAACATGGTCCCCTCTCTCCTTGTGTCTGGTGTGGCCCTCCAACCCCATCCCTCCTGTTCACAATCCTTGCAATTACCGTATTACATAGGTTTACCCTTGAGTGTCTCAATGTGGGCTGGGTGAGTTTGGTACTAGGAGCCACCTATTAGGGAGTACATACGGCGCTTAACTTTCTGGGTTTTGGATACTTCACTTAATATAATTGTTTCTAATGACATCCATTTCCCAGCAAATTCCAGTAATTCATCATTTTTGATGGCTGAGAAGTACTCCATTGTATAGATGTACCACAGTTTCCTTATCCACTCGTCAACTGTTGGACATTTAAGTTGATTCCATGACTTTGCTATTGTAAACAGTGCTGCTATGAACATAGTCGTGCTTGTGCTATCGAGGCGAACCTCTGCTGCATGAGGGGGTTATTCCCAAAAGTGGGAAAGCAGGGTCATATGGCATTTCAATCTTTAATTTCTTTAAGAATCTCCAGACGGCTCGCCAGAGTGGCTGTATGAGCCTGCATTCCCACCAGCAATGTAGCAGAGTTCGCCTCTCTCCACATCCTCTCCAGCACTTGTTGTTGTTTGTATTGTGGATTTTTGCCATCCTGACCAGGGTGAGATGATATCTCAGGGAAGTTTTGATTTGCATTTCCCTGATGCCTAAAGAAGTGGAACATTTTTTAAGATATTTGTTAGACATTTTAATTTCATCTCTGGTAAAATTTCTTTTAAGTTCCAAGGCCCATTTTTTAATTGGGCCATTGGTTTCCTTGGTGTTTAATTTTCTAAGTTCTTTGTGCACTCTGGACAATAGAGCTCTATCAGATATGCGGTTAGTGAAGATTTTCTCCCATTCTGTGGGTTGCCTTTGAGCTCGTGTGACAATCTCTTTATCTGAACAGAAGCTCTTTAATTTCACAAGATCCCAACTGTTGAGAGTTGGTAGCAGTGACTGTGCCATTGGATGTCTGTTTAGGAAATGTTGGCCTAGCCCAATCAGCTCGAGGGAGTTCCCTATCCATTCAGTTATGATTTTTATAGTCTCTGGCCTGATATCAAGGTCCTTGATCCATTTGGAATTAAGTCTTGTACATGGTGACAAGTACGGGTCCAGCTTTAATCTTCTGCATGTGGAGATCCAGTTTTGCCAGCACCATTTGTTGAAGATACTGTTCTTTTTCCATTAGATTCTTTGGGCCCCTTTGTCGAAGATCAAATGGCTGTATTTTTGTGGGCTTATGTCTGGGTCCTCAACCCTTATCCATTGATCTGTGTGTCTATTTTGGAGCCAGTACCAGGCAGTTTTTATAACTATGGATTTGTAGTATAGACTAAGGTTCGGTATGGTAATACCTCCAGCAGTGTTTTTGTTACTCAGGATTGTCTTTGCTATCCTGGGTCTTTTGTGCCTCCATATGAATTTTGAGATTAATTGGTCAACTTCTTTAAAGAATTGCTTTGGGATTTTAATTGGTATAGCATTGAATTTGTATATTGCCTTTGGTAGGATGGTCATTTTTATGATGTTGATTCTGCCAATCCAGGAGCATGGGAGGTCTTTCCACCTTCTGATGTCTTCAGCAATTTCTTTCTTTAGGGTTTTAAAGTTTTCATTGTAAAGGTGTTTTACCTCCTCGGTTAGGTTTATACCAAGGTATTTCATTTTTTTAGGGGCTACAGTAAATGGGATTGTTTCTTTCAAGGCTTTTTCACTTCTTTCATTCTGGGAATATAGGAAGGCCTCTGATTTTTGCACATTTATTTTGTATCCTGCCACCCTGCTGAACTTCTCAATTAGTTCCAGGAGCTTCCTGGTGGAGTTTTTGGGATCACTCAGGTATAAGATCATGTCATCCGCAAATAGGGATAGCTTGACTTCTTCCTTGCCAATTTGAATCCCTTTTATGTCCCTTTCTTGTCTTATGGCTTCGGCTAAGACTTCAAGTACAATATTGAATAGAAGTGGTGAGAGTGGCCAGCCTTGTCTAGTTTCTTATCGAAGTGGGAAATCTTCCAATTGTTCCCCATTGAGCATAATCCTTGCTGTGGGCTTGTTGTATATAGCTTTTATTATATTGATAAAGGTTCCTTCCATTCCTACTGTCTCTAGCGTTTTGATCATAAAAGGCTGTTGGATCTTGTCAAAGGCTTTTTCTGCGTCTATCGAGAGTATCATGTGGTCTTGGACTTTGGACTGGTTTACATGATGAATTACATTTATTGATTTTCGTATGTTGAACCAACCTTGGGTGCCGGGGATGAAGCCTACTTGGTCCCTGTGAATGATCTTTTTGATATGTTTTTGAATCCGATTTGCTAAGACTTTGTTGAGGATCTTTGCGTCTGTGTTCATCAGGGAGATCAGCCTATAGTTTTCTTTTTTAAGTGAATCTTTATTAGGTTTTGGGATTATGACGATATTAGCTTCATAGAAGGAATTTGGTAGTGTTCCTTCCTTTGCTATTTGATGGAACGGTTTAAGGAGTATTGTTGTTATTGACTCCTTAAATGTCTGGTAGAATTCTGTGCTGAATCCATCTGGTCCAGGACATTTTTTGGTGGGAAGATTCGAGATTACTTCTTCAATTTCCTTATATGTTATAGGGCCATTTAAGTAATTCACAACTTCCTGATCCAATTTAGGTAAGATGTGTTTACTTAGAAATTCATCCATCTCTTGTGTGTTGTCAAACTTCACTGAGTATAAGTTTTTGGAATATGATGTTATAATTCTCTGGATTTCTTGGGTGTCAGTAGTGATTACTCCATGTTCATTTTTAATTTTGTTAATTTGGGTTTTCTCTCTCTTGCTTTTGGTTAATTTAGCTAGGGGTGTATCTATCTTATTGATTTTTTCAAAGAACCAGCTTTTTGACTGGTTGATTTTTTCTATCATTTTCTTAGTCTCGATTTCAGATATTTCTCCCTCTTTGATCTCTTTGATTATAAGGCTTTTTTTCTCTTGAAGCTCTCAGCACCTTTTCTTTGTCTCAAATGTGGAGTGTTTTGACTATTATTTGCCGTGGCCATTTTCTATTTTGGTCATATCTGTTTGGAGTGCAAAATGCCTCTTGTATTTGGATAGGCCTCTCATTCTTTAATTGTGGGAAGTTTTCATTTATGATGAACTGAAATATTTCCTCAGGTGTGGTATTTTGGGATTCTTGTTCTGGTATTCCATGAATGCGCATCTTAGCCTTCTTCAGGGTGTCCCATATCTCTTGAATGTTCCTCTCCAGTATTTTTTTGGCTTTAACAATCTCTTCCATTGAGCTGGTTAATTCTCCCACTTTGTCTTCAAGATCTGAAATTCTATTTTCTGCCTCATTTGTTCTGCTGATGAGACTCTCTGTTGAGTTTTGGGTTGAAGATAACTTGTCTTTTAGTTCAATTTTAAACTCTGTCTGAGACTGTTTTAATTGCTCCATACCTATTTTTGTTTCTTGAACTGTTTTTCTCAACTCCTCCAAGTGCCTGTTGTGTTCCTGTTCAAAGTGGTTGATACGGTTGTTTAACTCTTCTCGGATTTCCTCTTTCATAGTATTAATCATGGTAAGGATCATACTCTGAAAGTCGTTATGTTGGGTCTGGCTTCCATGGCTATTTTCTTTGGATTTGTTCTGGTCGGAATCCCTCATTATGGGATTGATTCTTTCGGCAGGAGATTGGTCTTCTTGGGTTTTGTTTCTTGTGGATCTGCACTTTGACTTGTACATTGTTGTTTTGTTTTTTAGGACCTTTCAGTTTCTGTGTTTTTCACTGAATTGACGTAGTTAGTATTGTTACACTTGCCAGTTATTACTAGTGCTTGCTTTGGATTGGGTATGTTTGTATATTGTTATTATTATATCCTAGATGAGGCTACTAGGCTGTTAGTATGTCAGTTAAGTCAGATTATGTTACCAGGGGGTGAATATTAGTTTGGTATTGCACTTTTATGATTTAGTTTCTTGGTGAAATGTGGGGGTGAGTGGTGTACTCCGTGGAGTTGTATGTTGTGGGGTGGCTGTATGAGAAAGTTGATCTATAGCATTGATACTTTAAAGGATCAGTAAGGTGAAAAGAAAAAGTTTACTTATCTTTGGGTTGGATGAGAAGAAACTCACCCACGTGATATAATGATTGTAGTGGAGTCCAGATGTATGGCCTGTGCTCCCTTTGTTCCTTAGAATTTTGCTTGAGTTTCCTTTGGGCTCTATTGAATTCTGAGTAGCAGTGTGTCTTCCGTGGACCACGTGCGTAGGTCCCCGGTGGGCCAGAGAGGCAGAGGGTCTAATGTTGATGGCAGAATTCTTCACCTGCGAACTGGGAAGGTGCGCGCGGAGAGGGGCGGGGCCCCGGGGGCAAAGCCGGCTGCTGCATAGCGCGGTGCTGCTGGCCGGGCGGCTTCCGGGTGGGGGGCTGGGCTGGGCTGGGCTCTTTCGCTCCCTGGCTCAATGGCAGAATTCTTCACCTGGGATCCACGGGGCGGGAGGATTCGAGGGGCTTGGGTCCGGGGCGGGGCCCAGGCTAAGCCGCAGTCGGCCTGGGTGCTCGCCGCAGGGACGCGTGGGGCTCCGGGGTGGTTGGGGGCTGGGCTGAGCAGTTATATTTTGAATATTTTTAGGAATCCCTATTCTGGTTCTCCAAATAGGTGTATCAACTTATGTTCTGGCCACTACTGTATAATTCTCTTTTCTTTACACCTTCACCAATGCTTGATTTCTCTCTCTCTCTCTCTCTCTCTCTCTCTCTCATTTTTGCTAAAAGCCATGCCCAACAAGATGTGAACTGGTATCTTGTGGCTTTTTAAAAAGATTTCTTTCATGTATGTGTGTATGTGATATATTTATGATGTATGTGTGGGGGACCTACATGTGTGAGCGCATGTACATGAGTGCACTTAAAGGTGTGTATCTGTAGAGGCCCAAGGGTGATATTGGAAATCGTCCTCAATTACTCTTCCCCTTTACTGTCGTGAACCTGGGTCTTTAACTAAACTCAGACCGTGATATTAGGGTATTCTGGCTAGTCAGTTTGCTCTGGGAATTTGAATGCGTCCCTTCCATGGCTAGAATATAGTTGGGCCTTCATATCCACCAGACATTTTTAAGTGCAGTCTGGGGATCCAGACTTAGATCTCTTTGATTATAAGGCAACATCTTTAACCACTGAGTCTTTTCCCCAGCACTGTCTAGTGATTTTTATTTGCTTTTCCCCAATGAGGAGTAATGTAAGGCATCTTTGGTTTATCTAATGACCATTTGTACACATTCTTTGAAAATGTCTATGTAAGTGTTATGCCATTTAAAAAACAGGGATTTTTGTTTTTGTGCTATTAAGTTCTTTACATATTTCAAATTTAATGTAATGTTTTCTCCAATTCTGTGGGTTGCCTTTTTATTTGGCTATTTCCTTTGCTTTGTTGATAAAAATCTAGTCCTTGAGTGATAGCTTAGTGTGCTATACATATCTAGATAAAAACAACTTTCTTTAGGAGTTTCGAAAATACTATTTTGCTGTTTTCTGGTTTCCAGAATTTAGTCATTCTTTTTAGCTATTCTTTTCTTTTTATGCTGCATTGAATATGCATTATTTTGTATTTTCATATAATATCTTATGTTATAATTGTTAATGTTAATAATATGCACATATGTTAACTTTATTTAAATCTCCATGTTTTTAATTTATTCATTGACTATGATGTTTCATAGATTCTAGAAAATTTGCACTCATTATTTTCAAATAATATGTTCCTCTCACTCTTTCTACTTTCATCTAAAACTTCAGTTAGATTTACTTTAGATTTCCTACATCATCTTATATCTTTTAAATTATTTCTTTTTAAAACATTTTTAATTTTCCATAATTTTATACATGTAACAATACATTTTGAGCACTTAAAATTGTTTTCAAAACCAAGCATTTAAAATTGTACTTTTCCTATTTTTGTCATTTTGTGCTATGATAATATGTAGATTCTAAAGTGAGAGAAGCAGTCACAGAGGTATAAATCATACTGGCAATAAATGGAGCTTAGGCATCAAATTCGTAGGGAACATGGCAGATGCTTAGGGAAGGACAGGGTAGAACAAGCGGAGGAAGATCTGTAAGGCAGCCCTTGGAAGGGTATTTATGAACAAGCGACGTGAAGAGAGGAAAGCTAGCATGAGTCAGCAGTAAGGAATTTGATACTGGCATGTTGTGGATATAAAATTGGGCTCATAGGCAGAAATCAAGGAATCAAGAATTGAGACAAATAATGCAAGTGTGTCTACCACCTAAAATATTTTTGGCTAATTTAAAGTGCTGTTAACTGATTAAGTATCTTTTATTCTTAAACAAATTAGATGTTAGGCCCTTCCTTTTTCATAATTTGTGAGACAAATAATTCAAGTATCTTTAAAGTTCATATATTTGATGTTTCCACAGTACATCTAATGAGCATTTGAGTGAGATAACGTGTATAAAGTTTCAAAATGAAGCACACTGAATTATACTTATAGTCTAAACTTTATTTATTTTGCATGTGTGAGTCCCAGTGGAAGACCAAGGATGACTTAGAGAATCATCCTGGATTGTTTCTACCTTCTTTTTGCTTTGTTTTGGAAATTCCCAGGGTCTGAAGTGCAGGCCTTGATGCTTTCTGCCTGGCATTTTTATGTGGGACCTGGAATCTGAACTCAGGACTGTCTGCTTTTAAGGCAGAGTCTTAACCCCTGTGCCATCTCTTCAGCCCATATACTGATAATCTAGCTTCTGGTTCATTTTCATTTCATTGAATTATTGTAATTAATTTTAGAGACTGGGAGTGTAGCTCTTGACGTACATCTGTAATCTTTTATCTGGAAGTCAAGTACACTTTTAAGATATGAAGGCCAAATCTTTAACATGGGTAAGACTTTTAATTTTATTCTTAGCTAAAAAAAAGTCATTGTACTTGCTAGATGCAGAGCAATTAAGGAGAACACTATTTTTCTTTAGATTCTGTTTCCATTTCTTTTGCAAACTTTCGGTAAGACTTCATGTAACCTCAATTTCTTTCGATTATCTAGTCAGGGAAATTATCTTTTGTCTGAAGGTAGCACATATATTTTACATAAACAAAGGTAAACATTTTTATAAGTTGTATTTTGTTATTTCTGGTCCTTAGAATAAAGTTAAATTTTATTATGTAGGGGAAAAACATCTCCTTTCCTTACATATCAACATGAATTTAGAGTTGTTTCTAAGAGACTGCCATTGTAGGACATGGTAGATAGTGCTTTTCTCAGCCTTTGAACATAGATGTATCACTTAGGTTTTGTCCTACAATCAAAACAAGCATAGAGGTGCTTTCTAATATGTTGCACTTGAATATGCATTACATGAATGATGAAATAATTTGTATATATATTAATATTATCAGATTCTAAGTAGATTGAAACTTGGCTGATTGTCTGCTTCTTGAAAATTACATAAATAGATTCTTTTGAATTTTTTCTGTTGCTTTTATTAATCAAACAAGTTTACTAAAAGATTTCTCAATAGTCTCTGAATCCTATATTCATTTTCCATTTTCTGTCATTAAAAATGTACATTTTTGAAACTCTGGTTTCAAGCAAGTTCTTCTGTACTTTCTCAGCACATCAGAGATGCACAAAATCTCAACCTTGAAATATGTCCTTTCATTGTATTTTATATTTTGCATGTGCAATACATGAAAACTGGTTTTCTTAGTTTGAAATACATCTACAAACTTTTATTTGAAACTCAAGCATATTTGTAAGACTGGGAAGTCAACTCTTTATCAAGATTATGCTCAGGATTGAAAAATCATTTATATATGTAAATGAATCAATCCTTTCCATAAATATGAGAACTTTTATGCTGGTAAAAAACAGAGTTTGTGTTAGATATATTTTCCCCACTTTGGATGGCTGACTTATCGTAGTTATTCACTTCATCTTTATAGTAGTAGGAAAACAGTTAATCTTACAATACCCATTTCCTTTACCAGTTATGTATCTAATTCCCTAAAGAAATTTTTAAGGAATTAGTAAACTAATCAGAAAAGTTAGTGTTATTATATTATGTCTTCTGTATATAGGATTTTAACTGTCTTAACTGAATACTTTATCAAAGGAAAGAAGTATATATATATATATTGATGTTTTTTCATTAGGATTCTTGGGTTTGACCATCTCAAATTAGGGTAAATAGAGGTATTTATCTCTTCTCTTCTAATTATTCATTAAAATATCTTCATAATAATTGAAATATAATTCTCAAAGAAAATTTAAAATATTTTTAAATATATGTATCTAATAATGAAATACATAAATATACATAGCTGGGGGATTATAAACTCATACAACCTCTTTTGGTCAATTTGGAAATTCCTATAAAGGTTAAAAGTTGAAATTCCATATGACTCAGCTATACCACTCTTTGGTATATTCCCAAAGAATAGCATATCTTGCATAATACCATAGCATTACTTGTACAACCATGTTCATAGCTGCTCTTTTCACAATAGAAAAAAAGGGAACCAACATAAATTTATAACAGTTGATGAATAGTCAATAAAAATGTGGTATATATATCAAATGGAATACTATTCAGCTGTCAGGAAAGATAAACTAATAAAATTTGCTGGTAAATGGATGGAACTAGAAGAAATCACACTGAGTGAAATATCCCAGACACAGAAAGACAGGCACTATATGCTCTCCCTTCCAAGAACATTCTAACATTAAACATCATTTTGAAGTAGAAACTCTTACAACAATCATAAACAAAAGAAAAGATCTCAACACCCAATCAAGATACAACCTACTGGAATGGAAGAGCAGTAAAATAGACAACAACAATCAACTAGAGTGCAGATACTGGTGACACTGAAATGTTCATTAGGAATCAGGCCAACCACTCCCCATCCTAAGGCTCAGGGAATCCTGCAGAAGAGGGTAGATAACATTGTAAGAGTTTAAAGGTATGGAGGTCCATGGCTGGTGAAGTCATTCCATTAAAGATAGGGCTGCTGCATCCAGAGACTTACCACAATGAGACTTATCCTCACCAGACTTATACTATGACTGTTATAGCAACACTCCTCCATAGACTAGGGATGAACTCAAGAGAAATAATTACATGCAGGTGGAAACTTATGGGCTAGGGCTAGACAGGTGAATTAGAGTGCCCCTATCAGTGGGTCTACCCAAGGAAGGGCCACTTACTCTGCCACAGATACCTGAGTCCATACCAATACAAACAAATCAAAAGGAACCCTATGATCCACACAAGCAGACAGGAGGGTAGGTGGGAGAGGGATGGATTGGTGAAGGGAGCGTGGTGAGAAAAGGAGGAAGTCAAAGGAGGGGGTCAGGGACAATTATGTTTGTAATTAAGAAGATTAAATATTAATAAAAAAGAAATATATAAATGGTGTGTATATCAATGGGTATAATATAATACAAGATGAATATATACATGGGGTTTTAAATTTTTTCTTGGTCTATAGCTCAATTTTTCATGTATCTACTATTAATACTGTAGTGTCATATAACCTATTTGCACCACAAAACAAAGCTGAGGAATAAAAATAATCAACAAAACAAAACAATTTCTTTAGTTGTTATTTTCTTCTTGTTTAGAATATCTCTGAATATATATCAACTTTCTTAATCTTCCTTATCAGTCTGAGAAAATTGGAGTTCCTACCTCCAATGTTAGTAGCTCTGTTCTTAGGTCTCATTTTCTTTTCTAGTGCATGGTTCAATAGGATTTTACTTCTTTTCTGGCATCTTAATTCTTATCTGTATTGGCATCTTTCTTTAGCCATCATATATGTCCAAGCCTAAGGTATCTGAAAAGAAAGCCATCACTGCTGTTTTGAAGACTCTTCTAATGATAATTTATATCTATTTCAATTATGATAATATCATGTGCTCAGAAACCCATTTGGCTCATTGTGAGATAGACTCAAACTATTCCTGCATTGATTGCTAAACAGGTATCAGATTCTAGTGTGGCTGGTGATTCACTGAAATTTTAAGTTATCTTTGATTAGTCTCAGCTTAGAGTCAGTGGCCAGCAGACCTCCAATGTCTGCTTGTTTCCATTTCCTAAATGTTCAGTCACCTTAATAAAAGGTGGTAAGTCCTTCTGGGGATAGACACAATAATGATTGTAAATTTTGGCAGTGCAGCGGGGTCTTTGCTTATGTAGTTCTGTTCTTTACCTTATTCAAGCATTCTGAAGTTGAAAACTGTCTTAGTGTGGGGACTTCATTTGTAAGTTATTACTGTGTTTTACTGATTCAAGCTAGAAATATGTTCATTTAATTTTGAACTGTGTTGTTTATTAATATCAAATAAGAATTTAGTGATTGTCCATCTGCTACACTTCTAGAGGCAACTTGATCAACTAGACTGAACATTAAGGCATTATGAGTCAGCCTATTCTATTACAGCTTAGATTCTATCGTCTGACATGTATCTTGTCTCTGGTGGTTAAGCGCTGTCACTTGTTCTGCTCACTCCTAATCTAGCTGTCTCTGTTGCTTTTCAGGAACCCAGCTCCACATCACAGTTCTCAAGAATACTAGGGTTCTCCTGGCTAATGTATTTTTCACAGTCATAATAAAACGTGTGCCCTCTAGGTATGGGCTGACAGGCTTCCTATAAAAAAGCCAGTCTAACATTCTGTTATTGCTTGATTATTTTCCTCTAAACATATCCAAGCAAACAGGAATTTAGCTTTATTTCCTATTGCCCACCTTTGAGTGTATGTTTCAACCAACTAATCAAATGGATAGAACCATTTTTATAACCTTTTTTTTTAGTTACAACACTGAATCCAGATTCTCTGTGTAATATATCTATATCAGTCAATTCAATTTGAGCCCACTTTACATTCTTCTAACTTGTAGTAGTTATTTTGCATGGTTGCTGATAAAATCACCATCAAATGGCTTAATGGAACAGGGGATTTAGTTTCTTATAATAGACTGATCACAGTTCCTTATCCATCTTGGCAGGAAAGCTTACTTACACTGACAAAAATGGTGATGGAACTGGCCACACAATTTTTACATAATGGCTGAAAAAAGGATGATCCTTACTTGCCAGACCAGCATGTCTGGTCAAGTATACACAAGGATTCCAACTTTCTCAAACAGTTCCCTCTATTTTTTTCACTTGCCCAGGACTAATCCCATCTACCATGGGCTGGGTCTTCCCCATTAATCAGCCAATCTCCTGCAGGTTCAATCTGGGCTTAACTCAACTACTAATTAGTGATTGTCCATCTGCTACACTTCTAGAGGCAACTTGATCAACTAGACTGAACATTAAGGCATTATGAGTCAGCCTATTCTATTACAGCTTAGATTCTATTGTCTGACATGTATCTTGTCTCTGGTGGTTAAGCGCTGTCACTTGTTCTGCTCACTCCTAATCTAGCTGTCTCTATTGCTTTTCAGGAACCCAGCTCCACATCACAGTTCTCAAGAATACTAGAGTTCTCCTGGCTAATGTATTTTCTCTGAATTTGCCCAGAGCTCAAACTCTCAACCTATATCTGTGACATTCCACTCCTTATCAGCTTGACATAAAAACATACCAGTTTTAAACTATAACCTTCAATCCTTGTCCCCATAGGTATTACATTTTATATTTAATTCTAAAAGTCTGAAATCTGTTAACTATAACATCAGTCAAATCAAGTTAAATGCTTCAGCACAGATAAAACATTAAAATGGAAGTATTATGACGCAATAAGAAAATATCAAGTTAAGACTAAAGTCTAGCCAGTCAAATACTGTATATAGTTCAATATCCCTCTTCTGATCCTCATCCTATAGTTATGGTGACTTACAGATTCTGGGCAATCCCAATCTCTCTTTCACAGCTCAAAACTGCACAAACAATTCTCCAACTATATTTAATCTCCACTTACAGCCATCCTCACCACACATCCCATGTATACAGCTCTTTGGCAGATGTTACAAATTGGCTCTGGCATCTCCAACCCAGCTTCATTTCTAAATAGCAAATGAAGCTTCAGCTACACAGTGCAAATTGCCCTTTTTGGACCTCTCTACAGTCTCCCTGCCATACATTGCCTGGGTTGCTGCTGCCATTCTCTGAAACTTTGGAGGAGGGATCCACAACCTCCTCCTTTTGATCTTCAATGCCTCCAAAACCAATGCCACATGGATGATTTTACCAAGTTCTGCCATAACTTCCAGGTGGAGATTGGCTCCCTGGTATCATAGCTGATTCAACTTCTCTGTACCGACTCTCAGAATAATCTCTAAGCTGGACAGAATCTCATCACATGGGTGTTCATTTCTTCCATTGTCTCAGTGCAAAGCACTAGGTTTTCCTTCAATTACATTCACAACTGCTGTTCTTTCTACCCTGTCCACATCCAAAACTTTAAGGCTGCCAACACAACTCTCCTCTATCAAGTAAACCAGTCCATTTTTTTTAAACTCAACATTGACAAAGTCCTTGTTTCCTTCATCACACACTGGTCATAAACAATTCATGACTCTCAGCATCACTATTTTCCAAACGGCCCTCAAATTCTATCTATCTATGACACCACTGTTATTACATGCTATCAGTTTTTACCTACTGCAGCAGATTTCTATCTGTGAAAACTGAAACAAAGCTATTTTTAACTCTAATTTAACTCCTCATTGGTCAAATTTTGTACCTCACTTTTTGTTGCCAAATAGTCTTAAGTCTCATTAAAAGTCTGGAAGGTTGTGTGAGTTTTAATAAGAATTAGTAGTGTCGTAAAGGCAAGATTGTCCTTCCCTGTGTCTCCATAGATTGCCTTATTAATTTACCTGATTAGGTTTTAACTTTGACATTTTCCTTATGTAGTTCCCTTTGTTGTGGTTACTAATGGTGAAATCAATTTAGTCTAAATGCAAAAACATTGAAAAATAATTTTGCATCATTTAAAAATGTCTGACATCATTGATTATTCTTTTATTCATCTTTTTTTTACTCTAACTATTTACATGCTAACAAGATTTAACCAGGCTTAAAATATTGTCCTTCTCTGTCTTTTTTTTTTTTGGCCATGACCTCAAATTAATAATGAGTTCATTCTTTTTTAAATTTTTTAGATTTATTTATTTGTAAACAAACTGGATTTATGTCTTTGTCCCAACCCCCTGCCCACCCCTTTCCCTCCTCCCCCATCATCCTCATTCACATACTCTTCCATCCTCCCCTCCCTTCATCAATCCTGTTTTGTCTCACCCTGTCTCCTATCTTTCTGCTTGTATGTGTCACAGAACTCCCTTTAGGATGGCTGTGTTGATATGAGGCTCAGATTTCTACTGAACCTTATGTGGCTCTTCAGTCTGCAAAACTGTAAGTGGGAAGATTCCTCTTCCCTTGTTCAGCACCTGCCCCTGAGACACTCTCTGAAAGCAGTTGTTTCTTTGAAGTCCTTGGGGGAATGTTGATAAGTCAGCCATTATGTAAATCTGGTGAAAGTTCTCATTACAATGATCTTCTGGGTACAGCAGTCCTGTTGTGGCTGGAGTGTGTTGGTCAGGATTACCTTATCCCACATTTACACTTTTACAATCTTGATGCCTCCTCTTTTGGGAGCCTTGATGTGAGATAAAATTTTGGTGGACTTATTAGGGCTGAATATTCCAGGTTCACTGATGTACTCTGGCTTGATGTGGTTTTCTGCTTTACTAGTCTTCCATTGTGATAGGGTGTGACTTGGTTGGGCTCTGAGAGCTTTTTAAATCTAAAAGTTAAAAAAAAGGAGTGTTTAGATGGTGCTTTATTATCATTTTTTATAATTAACACTAGGATATCTGTTCCTGTCTATTTACTTTCCTTCTACTGGTATTTGAATAGATTTATAGAATCAGGTATGATTTCCCTGACATTAAGGGGTTTGGAACCCATTCAAAGAGTAATTGCTTTCCCATGAGTCTTACATACCCTAGATTCTTCTTACATGAGTTTTAGTGGTTTAAAGCATTTACTACCACTACTGGGTTAGACCCTTGATCTCTCTTTTTCCCCTGAGTCACTTGCCTTTTTACCCCTTACCCTACTTCTTATTAAGAACTATCACCTTACTTCCCTTTCTTTATAGGCTTTTCTTCCATAGTGGGTTCTTTCCCCTATTCACCAAATTTTGTTCCTTTGCAATTATAATGAGTGTTATAGAAATTTCCCCTTAAGTATATCATTTTGAGGATTTAGTATTAGGTTCCACTCATAAGGGAGAATGCATGATGCCTGTCTTTCTGTGTCTGGGATACTTTACTCAGTATAACTTCAAACTAACAGTGATTTCATTTTTGTCTATTTCCATAATTCTTATTATCAGAACTATATGTTATTCAATTTGGTCAAAGATTCTTCCTTTGTGTAAGGAGCTTGCTATCAGTATCTAATGCTTCAAAACAATTGGATGAATAGAAGAAAAGGATGCCCTTCCTCTTCAACTTACTTCTTGGTTTTCAAAGACCTATTTTATATTTTCTGCAAAGAGAGAGAGAGGGGACACCTAATATGTATGCATGTGAAGGTCAGAGGGCAGCTTTCAGAAGTCACTTCTCTCCTCTTTCAGAAGTCACTCTTCTTTTCACTATTGGACTCTGGGGATCTAAGTCAAGTCCCAAGGCTGTGTGCATATGCCTAAACTTGATGAACCATTTTGCCAGTCTTTTTTTTTCTTTCTTTTTAACATTAATATGCTAGAATAGACTTATAAATAAGTCTCAGAAATTTCATCTTTAGTGTGTCTTTTAATGTTTTTTGTTAGGCTCAGTGCTCACTTTAAAACTAAGTTTACATATGTGCTTATGGCCATATAAAAATTGTAAATGGTATCACTTAATTCAGTATTTTGTATTTTGTTTGTCTTGTATGGTCAAATTGATTATAAACACTCTTCCCATTATCTTATTGAGTACCAAATTAGAGTATATAATTTGATCCTGTATACAATGTTCAGAATACATAGTGTCTGACAAACCATCCTAAACTGGTAGAATACATATGGAAATTAAATGAATATATAATGCATATAATCATATTTTATTATCTAGCTTAATAAAGTACTTTATACTGAAGCAAAGTAATTAGAGTTTTCGTTTATCTAATAATTGCCTACTAATTACTTTTAATGGACCAGATCAATTTTAATGGCAGTGGAATTATTTCACCCTGCCATAGTGTTAGTAGTGTTAATCCTAATGATTATCTTATTTCCCTTGTATAGTTCAAAATGTGATCTTGTTAACAAGAGTTCTTCATCAGGGATAAAGATGCCTGTTACTAAATTGACAGGATAGATGTTTGTTTTCTGTTTCCATCTCATTAACAAATGATGTCAACAAGAATGTTTGAGTACTGTCAGTGTCAAATCAAACAACATTCCATCACTGAATATATGGTCAAATTTATCTTAGCTTTGTTTTTAAACCAACACTCACAATAAAACAAATTGTATATTTAGTATTAAATCATATTAAGTATTTTTTTGAAATTAAGAGAATATATACACATGTACTTATTGTATATTGTTTTTCCTCACTCTGCAGAGAAATGATGAGGAAGCAGTTGTGGATAGAGGTGGGACACGTTCTATTCTCAAAACACATTTTGAGAAAGAAGATTTAGAAGGTAAGACATTATTTTCTTGAGAGAGTTATTGAGGTTCTTTCCAGAGGTATTTCAAAGAGAATGTGAAGTTTATCAGATGTGGAGAACTTCAAATGTTGCTATCAAAGTATTGAAGCTATGATTGTTCTGATACAGTCTAGAGTGACAATAGAAAGGCCTGTAAATAGTAAGAAGCATTCTTTCATATATAGGTATTTATTGACTCTCTAGAGTCTGGATTAGCTTCAGTACTCCAATAATCCCTGCTGACAGAGCAGCACACTATCCTATCTATGGTAGGATAAGAGGAACATCTAACCATGAAGAAGGCCTAATCAGAAAATGGTTGGTTATCACCAAACAGTCCTGCCACTATTACGTCAGTGGTCACATCTTGCCTGGTATGTCACTACTATAGCATTTAGAGGATACCTCTGGGTAAGACCACTGATGACTTTTTTTCCCCTCTGGAGGCAAACAGCAATTTCTAGCACTATAAAATTTAATCATCAGAGTTGAAGCTTCCAGCACAATTACAGATTGATTTCTCTTTATTCTGAAACACAGGTGCATGATATTTTCAGTAACAGGATAGGGTTTTAACATCTAGTTCTGGTTGGTAGTCAAGAAATTCAATAATCTGTATTGTTTTGGGGGGTTATGGGGCCTTGCCATAGCCCCCCAACAATGTATAAAGAGGTATCCTCTGCCTGGTGCTGGGATTTTGTTTGATGGCTTCTGATAGCATAATATCTTTCCATGCATAATATCTTTGTCTAAACTCCTTTAAAAGAAACCATGCTTCTAAAGTTAGATTACAAAGAAGGTGGTTTCATAAAGCTTTTGTAGACATCCTTAATTTTAGTTAACCCTTTCTCTCTCCTATTCTTATTCCCCATTCTCCTGTTACCATCCCTGTTTAAACTTTTCTACCTCCAATATTTCCCACCCCTTTTCATATCACATGTGCTCTACAATCTTTCTGCACCATTAAGGATTCTTCTCTTCACCTCTCGTGGGCCCTTTCTCTCTTCCTGTCCTTTACATAGACTCCAAGTTAAACACAGAAATCTAAAAGTTAAAAGCTAATACCCACATTCGAGAGAAAACATATTGTTTGTCTTTCTGGGCTTAAGATATCTCACTCAGTGTAATATTTTCCATTTGTAGCCATTTTCCCATAAGTCTATAATTTCAGTTTTGAATAAAATTCTATTGTGTACATATAGCATATTTTCTTTTTTGTATATTTTCATTATCTACTCCTCAGTTAATGTTTTTAACTGATTCTATTTTCTGGTTATTGTTAATAGAGCAGGAATGAACATGAATGCAGAAGTATCTCTATAGTAGGATATGGAATACTTAGAGTATTTGCCAAGAGTAGTACAGCTAGGTCACATGTATTTTTTAGCTTTTTGAGCAATTCCTGCACTAGTGTCTATAACAGTTTCACCACAGTGGATAAAATTTACCATTTCCCCACATCCTTGCTAGTACTTATTTCTTGATGATAGCATTTCTGTCTGGTGTGAGGTGGAATCTCGAAGTAGTTTTAATTTTCATTTCTCTGAGGACTAATGGTGAACATTTTTTTTGTGTGTATGTGTGCCTGTGCGTGCATGCATGTGTGTGTGTGTGTGCGTGTGTGTGTACCAGAGGGCACCTGAACATGTACTTGAACATGTCTGTGGAGGCTCAAGGGTAACTCCCCAGGGATCATGCTATATATATTGCTTTGCTCTGGGGTTTCCCAGGCACTGCTTTCCAGGATCTGAATCATAAGCCACCACCATATCCCTTTGGCGTTTTTTATATGGGATCTAAAGATCGAGACTCACGTTCTTTTGTTTGAGTGGCAAAGGGTTAAATTCTTAGCCAATGGAAAACACTTTAAAAAATATTTATTAGCTATCTTTATTTCTTCTTTTGATGGAAAAAAAATCTCTCTGCTCAGTTCCATAGCTCATTTTTTGAATGGCTTGTTTGTTTCTCTGATATTTGGTTTCTTGAGACATTTGAAGATGTATAGCTGGCAAAGATTTTTCTCATGTTCTGTAGGTTGCTTTTCATTTGGTCGACAATATCTTTTGTTGGTCAGAAACTTTAATTTCGTGAGGTCCTACTTTAAATTGTTTGCCCTTTTTTGAGTGGTTCGGTGTCCTATTCTAAAGATTGTCACCATGCATATATATTAAAGTATTTTTCTTCAGCAACTTTAGAGTTTCAGTTCTTATTCTAGTGTCTTTGATCCATCCAGTGTTGAGTTTTTTTGCATTGGAAAATACTATGCATAGCTTCATTGTAGAAGTAGATATCCATTTTTCCCAACCCCGTGTATTGAATATGCCATCTTTTTCCATTATGTATTGTTATCTTTATTAAAAAGCCAGGTGGCTGTAAATGTGCACCCTTATGTCTGGATCCTTTATGTTATGCCATTGGTTTTCATGTCTACTTTTAGACTTTTGCCATGCTGCTTTTAATACTTAGTTCTATAGTATTTCCCAAAATTTGATGTGATGCCACCTTTAGCATTATTGCTCTTGCTTAGTGTTGTTTAGAATATCCAGGGTCTTTTGTGGTTCCAAATGAAATTTTAGTGTTTTTTCCATTTCTGTGAACAATGGTAGTAGAAGTTTGTTTTGGATTACATTGAAATTGCAGATTTCTTTTGGAAAGATAGCCATATTTACAATAGTGATTTTTCTTATTCTTAGCATAGGAGGTCTTTCCATCTACTGATATATGGTCCTTGATTTCCTTACTCAATGCTTTAGCTTTCATTGTACAGGTCTTTACTTCCTTCAGAAGGTTTATTACAAGATATTTTATTGTTTTTGAAGCTATTGGAAATGGGAATTCTTTTTCTTATTTCTTTCTTCAGTGTGTTTGTTATAGGTGATTAGGGGATTTTTATATGCCAATTTTGTAGCTTGATACTTTGCTGAAAGTGTTTGTCAATTCTAAAAGTTTTCCAATATAGTCTTTAAGGTCCCATGCATAGATACTTTGACTTCTACCTTTTCTATTTGTAATCTCATTTATTTTCTTCCCCTGACTTCTTGTTCCAGTTAAAGACTTAAAGCACTGTATTGAATAAGAGTGGAGAAAGTGGACACCCTTGTCTTCTTCCTGATTATAGTTGGAATATTTTGACATTTTCCTCATCATAGTTAGATAAAAGTACCAACTTGACAGTTGATGGTTCAAGCTGTGGGCACATTTGTAGAGACTTAGTAGTTAGTTCAGATCAAACCTCCAGGAGATTGTCTAGTTGGTGATGAAGGCCCAGCACATGGAAGGCAGAACTAGTCCCTGAGCAGGTGAATAAAATGGAGGTAACTGTTTGAGAAAGTGGGCATTCTCCTGTGTACTGCCCCTCTCTCAGCTGTCATGTGGATATGACAGGGCTAGTTCCTTTGATTCTTGATGTTGGTATGGGCTGTCCTGCCAAACTGGACAAGCAATTGTAACTGGACTATCATAATGGAGAATAAAAACCTTTGGTCCCTTAAGATGTTTGATCATACATTTATCAGCAATCATGCAGTCAAACTTCTACACTCCATTTAATGTAATGTTATCCATAGATTTGTCATATATGGTGTTCATTATTTTGAGGTATACTCTTTATTTTTTTCTCAGTTTTCTGAGCTTTCTCAGTACTTTTGTCATAAAAAGACATTAGATTTTGCCCCAAAGCTTTTCTATATTTATTAAGATTTTCATGTGATTTCTAGTTTTGAAGACATTTATATAATTTATAACTATTATTTATTTACATGCTAAACATTTCAGGATCTCTGGAACAAAACCAAATTGATCTTCATGAATGATCTTATTGATATGTTCTCAAATTTGGTTTGCAAATATTTTGTTGAGAGTCTGTTGTTACATATATTTTTTTCTAGTTTTACAGTCATATTGAGTAATAATCCCTGCCTCCCTCACCTCTTCCTTCCCTTCCTTCATCAATCCATCCTACTCCCTTCCATCATGTCATCTCTCTGCTTCTATGGGTCCCAGGGTTTCCTCTGGATCATCTGTTCCATTGGGGTTTCAGGTGTCTGTGGTAAACCAAGTGGTTCTTTATTGGACAGATCTACTGACAGGGGCATTCCTCCTCACCTGTCTGTCTAGCCCTAGCCCCCCAAAATCCCATTGTATTTAATTATTTCTCCTGAAATCCCTGCTAGTCTTAGGGGGCATGTCACTGTAGATCTAGTAGGTACGGGTCTCATTGCATTGAGTTCCTGGTTGAATCAGCCTTGTCTTGAGTAGAATGTCTTGTCCAATGGTGGATTGTCCCCATCTTCAGGCTCCTATATCTTACTGCTCCCTCTTCTACAATGTATCCTGAGTCTTGGGATGGGGGGAGACTTGATTTGCTTAATTTTGGGTGAGCATTGCAGGGTCGCTGGTACTCTGAATTCTGGTTGGCTGTTGTTGTCTATTTCATTTCTGTTCCACTGTGCTAGGCTGTTCTCTGTCTGGGTGCTGAGATTCTCTCCCATTTAAAGATAAAATGAGAAGTGTTTAGGTGGCAGTTTATTCTTGGGTGCTTGTGTGAGTGTTGAAACATTCGATCTGTCCACTGTCAGTTTATTCCCCTTCCACTATTGTTTGACTGGTTTACAATGTTGGGTATGTGTGTTCCCTGTCATAGGAGGGGGGATTTAGGGATTAGTATTAGTATGCAGGTGGTTAGTTACCTAGAGGTTAATCTCACTCTCTACTGTGTCAACTCCAATTGGATCATAGACCTAAATGTTAGACCAGATACTATAAAACTCAAAAGAAAAAAAAGGCAATATGCTCAAATTGATTGGCCTTGGCCAGCATTTCCTCAATAGGATCCCAAAGGCACAGAGAATAAGTTCAATTCTAAACAAGTGAGATTATATGAAATTAAAAAGTTTTTGCTCAACAAAAGAGTGAGATTATATGAAATTAAAAAGTTTTTGCTCAACAAAAGAGACTATTAATTGAGCAAAAAGCAATCTGCAGAATGGGAGAACATCTTTACTAACTACATGTCTGATAGAGGACTAATATCTAGAGTACATAAAGATCTTCAAAAATTAAATACAAAGGAAGTAAATAACCCCATTAAAAATGGGCTATAGAACTAAAAAGAAACCTCTCAGAAGATGAAATTCAAATGTCTAACAAACATCTTAAAAAATGTTATACCTCCCTAGTCATTAGGGAAATGCAATTAAAATCTCCCTGAGATATCATCTCATTCCAGTAGAATGGCTGTGATCCAAAATACAAACAGCAGCAAATGCTGGCATGGATGTGGGTAAAAGAGGACTGTCATACATTGCTGGTGGGAATGCAAACTCAAACAACAATTTTTGAGATCAATTTTGGGGTACATAAAATAGTTAAAAATCGAAATTTGATATAACCCAACCATACCACTCCTTGGTATATTCGCAAAAAGTACCGTATCCTTCATCATAGATGCATGTACAACCATGTTTATGTCAGCTCTCAGTCTCACAATTGCAAAGAAATGGAACCAACCTATATGTCCAACATTAGATGAATGGTTAATGAAAATATGGTACATATATACAATGGAATACTATTCACCTGCTAGGAAAGATGAGCTAATGAAATTTGCCAGTAAATTGATGGAACTGGAAGAAATCATACTGAGTGAAATATCCTAGAAGCAGAAAGACAGATGTTATATGCTCTCCCTTATAAGTGAGTTCTAGCATTAACCCATTGCTTTGATAGAAACCAAAGAACATGGGCAAACTGTTTAAAAGAAGAAAGGCTTCTATATAAGAAAAGGAGAGGGAAAGAGGGAAGAACAGGAATCATTGAGAGTTTTTGTATCTATGCTTACCAGAGAGATTGGTCTGTAATTTTTTATAATTTATTAGATATCTATCATAATTGATCACTTTCATGTTGTTGTTGTATAATTATCTGATTTTGGTATCAGGGTGTTTCAGTTCACCTGCATGGTTGCTGATAAATCACCATGAAATGGCTTAAGGGAACAAGGGGTTTATTTTCTCTTACCATTGTCCAGTTACAGTTCTCAGTCCAGTTTGACAGGAGAGCTCACACCAACACCAGGGCCCAAGGAACTGACCATACCATCACCACCACATAAAGGCTGAGAGAGGGACTATCCTTACTTGCCAGACCAGCATGTCTGAGCAAGTGTACACGGTATGCCAAATTTGTCAATCAGCTCTCTGTATTTTATTCTGCTCTAGTCCCATCCACCATGGACTGGGTCTTCTCCATCAGCTAAACAATCTCCTGCAGGTTTGCTCTGGGCTTAACTCAACAACTAATTACCTTGAA
Organism: Typhlomys cinereus; assembly: GCA_023101885.1. Taxonomy (NCBI): domain Eukaryota; kingdom Metazoa; phylum Chordata; class Mammalia; order Rodentia; family Platacanthomyidae; genus Typhlomys; species Typhlomys cinereus. The sequence goes on along the minus strand of JALPQD010000237.1, from coordinate 2,477,417 downwards.
ATGTGCCCAAAGCTCAAACTCTCAATTATCAAGTTGACACCTGTGCCTAACTATGACACACGGTATAAAAGGGTATGTTAATATCCCTTCACTTCTTTTTTATGGAATAGTTTGAGAAGAATTGATGTTAGATTTTCTTTGAAGATCTGGCAAAATTTACGAGAAAATCCATGCAGGCCTAGACTTTTTTTAGTTGTTAAGTTTCTAATTACTGGTTAAATCTAACTGTATTAATTCTGTTTAAATTGTTTATCTCATCTTGGTTTAATTTTGGCTGGTCAAATGTGTCTAAAAATTCATCTATTTCTTTTAGATTTTTACAATTTAGTGGAGCATATGAGCTATTTCTTTGATATTATAATGACTCATTTTTCATGTTTGATTTTATTAATTTGGGTCTTCTCTCTTTTAGTTTAGCTAAGGATTTGTCTTGTTTATTTTTTCAAAGATACAATTCTATATTTCATAAATTCTTAATTTTTTATTTGTTTTCATTTTATTACCTTATTCTCTGATTTTAATGATTTATTTAAATCAACTGACTTTGGATTTATCTTCCTTTTCATTTAGGTACATCACAAAGTTATTTATTGAGATATCTCTGATTTCTTAATGACTTTCCTACTTAAGACTGCTTTTATTGTATCCAATAAGTTTTGATACTTTGTCTTATCATTTTCTTTTCATTCTTGAAATTTAAAATTTTTACTGTCAGTGATTAATTTCAATTTAGTGATGAATATGAATTCATCATTAAATTGTATTTATTTTAGTATCCATGAATTTGTGTATATTTTGGGTTTCTTCTGCTATTGCTTTGTACTCTTTAATTCCTAATTCTTTTAGAGTTTTACATATGCATATAATGAATTATGATATTTTCACAACTTAATCTCTAGTCCTATCACCCTCTTTTTCCCATTAAAACTCTTCTTTTTGTCTATTGGTTTCTATTCTATTTTCATGTCTTTATGTATGTTTGGCCCACTGAGTTTCATCTGGGTTGCCTTGATAACACATGTCTGACTACCTTCTGGGACATTAATCGTATTTCAGCAGGTATACCATGGAGGAAAACATCTTTCCTTTCCCCTATCTAACATTAGCCCTCAATGGTCTTTCTTGGACCTCTTGAGGTCTTTCCCCTTCCATAATGAAATGTTTATAGATCAAATCCTTTAGGGTTAGGGGATGGCTTATATGCTCTCTTTATGGGTTGGAAGTTTGCAGTCACTTATTTTCTCCACTCCTCTCCTTGATTCTTGGCCTGGATCAAAGTACCAGGAATACGTTCCCTACTAAAAAGTAAGCTTTAAATCTTGTTAGAAAGCAGTTGGTTACATCCTTATCATTTATGCCACTATTTCACTAATGGTCACTTCTTGTCAGATAGTTGTTATTACAGCTTACAGATTGATGAGACTGTTGATTATTTTTCTCCCCAAGCTTGGTTTGTATTCTCAGTTCATTGTGAACTAATAGAATACAAGGAATTATTTCAATTCTCCCATAGTGCGAAACCTTGCTTTGTGACCTAATATATGATCTGTTTTAGAGGAATTTTCACGGATTTTTTTAATTAGATGTTGTGTATTTTTTAGTGTTTAGATGGAGTATTCTGCTGATATCTGTTAAGTCAATTTGATTGTGATGCTGTTTAATTCAAATATTTTTATATTTATTTTCTGTCAGGATGACTCATTAATTGAAGTCAATTACTTATTGTTCTGGAGCAATCTATGACTTTATGTCCAGTAGTATTTTCTTTAATGGAATTCAATGCACCTGTGTCCAGGGAACATAATTTACAGAGTTGGTAATAGATGGATTGTTCCTTTAATATCTATGAAGTGACCTTTTGTTATCATCTCTCATGGTTTTGGTTTGAACTCTTTTAAAACAGAGACTGCCTGCTAATTTTCTAGATACAATTTCATGAAATACTTTTTAAAAGAATTCTTTTACTCTGAAGTAATGTTTTTTATAGTAAATACCATTGGAGGCAGAAAAATATATATTTCCTTGTTTTTTTATCCAGTCCAATAGTCTGTGTCTTTTCATTGGAGAATAGAATGTCTTTTCATTGATATTTCGAGTTACTATTGAAAAGTGTGTATCGATTCCTGCATTGTTGATTTTGTAGTGTACAATTTCTTTGCGATTCCTCTTTTGCTTATGTATCTAACTAAAATGATGTCACCTTATAGACAGATTTGTTTTTCTTTCAGTCTGAAGAATTTCTTTGAGTATTTTATGTAGAACTGGCTTAGTCAGAAATTCCTTTAGCCTGTATTTAACATGTTAAGATTTTGTTCTTTCTTAAATTATGACAGAGAACTCTGATAGGTATAGTTGCTTAGGTTGGCAATTTTTTTCTTTCAGAACTTCAAAAAAGCCTTCCTGGCTTTAAGTTTCAGTTGACATGCCTGTTATTATTTTATCTGCAATGTTTGAATGAGACTTGATTGTGGTAGAGTTGAGGTGTGTAGTTCAGAAAAGTTTCTCAGTTCAGGAACTTAGCTCTTCCTATGCAGTTTCTATTCTTTCCTCTTGGACAGCTAGATTCTGTTGCTGGTACTGTTCTGAGAAGACTTGTATCAAGTTATGGATCTAAGCACTTACACTCGTCCAGTTTAATATGTCCTTTCAAGCCTTGAATAATGCAGGAAAAGGACATCCTGAGTATTATTTTCACTATTTTCTTTTTCCCAATTTCAGTGGTGATGTTTGTAATCTGCCATTTTTTTACCCTGAAGTCAGAAAAAGTTTCAGAGATGAAAATAAGCTTTAGCAATTAAAGTGGACAATTTAAGATTTCAAATTCCAAAAGGCAATATGTTACTATAAAACAGTGAATTTTCTGATGAAGCAGTTTGAAATCATCTTATTTCTTTTTTTGCTTTTCATGTGCATAGATGTGTGTGTGTTTGTGGGTGATGCATGTATGTATATAAATGTGTTTGCATGCAGTGGGAGTGTATGTATGTGCAGATACATGTGCATGTAAAGCAGGTACATGTGGAGGTCCAAAAGTGGTATCAAGAATCATTCTTAATTGCTCTTCCACCTTGTTGCTTTGAATCTGGTTCTTGAATTAAATTCAGAGAATGCCTATTCAGGGATTCTTAGCTTCTTAGCTTCTTCTAAAGCTGGAATTGTGGGTGGGCCACCAAACCTGTCTGGTATTTTACGTTTAATCTGAAGATTTGGCCTCTGGTCCTCTTTCTTGTATAGAAAGCATTTTAACAGCTGAAGCTATTACTCACCCCAAATCATGCTGTTTCTTCTATAAGAGAAACTATTTTAAAGTCCTGAGGACAAAAACAGTAAGAAGTGAACTGAGAATGATTAAAGAACTCTCTAAATTACAGATTTGAGTCATCTATCTTCTCCATATTATGCCACCTAACTCTGTTTCCAAAAGGTACAGGAACCAGATTTCTTCCAACATAAGCTCCAAACACATTCCATGCTGATATCTAGCAAAACTCTTTCTTGAAGTCGTCTTTAAAATTTAAGTAAGAAAGCCAAAGTGTATAAGAATAGCCCAGATTTTCCCCATTAGACAAAGTCTATGGAGAAGTCTAATTAATAAGTCTAATTATTGAATTAGTATTACTTCACCTTATTGATAACATAGTCAACAGTAGTTTCTTTTCTATAGTTAAGATAAAGAGATTTTCTGTAAGCATGGAAATGGGGAGTCTTATTTTTTCTGCATTTACTTTGAAACAAACTAATGGTCAGATAAAGGTTGTAGAAGGAAGTGAAGACAACTATTTCAAAGGCACATTGCAGATAACAGGATCTTAGCTAAATTTTAAAAAAAACAATGTTATTCAGACAGGAGCAAGCTGACCTAATTGGTTAACATTTACAAAATTAACACTCTCAATTCAGCAAAATATGCATTTTGTTGTAGACACAATTCTATTTGTAAGTACTAACTTTAAATTTAAAAAGCAAATACGTTAACTGTATTAATATGATGGATGGGCTTTATGAGATTACTAATCCATCTTTTTTTATGTTGATACATTTTGCAACAGTGCTATGAAGACTGCCATAGATAACTATAGAGTAGGTGTGGTGTTTGTTTTCAAAAAGTCCACCCCGTTGTGCCCTTGCAGGTGGTCCTTATATTCCTTGAACACACATAAAGAAATCTAACAAACAAAAATTTAGCCTAAAAATTCCTCAGCTTTATACATTGCCACGGATAAATCACACACAGATAAGTGATGTTAGACTTAAAATTTTATAAATAATTATTAATTTTATAAATAATTCCAAGAGGACATGGCAGATAATGGGAATCTAGCTGGATTTTAAAGAAAACTCTATTCAGGAAGGACCTGAATGTTCCTTTTAGATAGAAAATGTACTATAAAAACAATGTAATGTAATTGTTGTCTTCTGATCTCTACGTGTGAGCTATGACTTGTATGTGTCCCTTCCTTCCTTTTCTTCCTTCTTCTTCCTTCCTTCCTTCCTTCCTTCCTTCCTTCCTTCCTTCCTTCCTTCCTTCCTTTTCTTCCTTCTTTCCTTCCTTCCCTCCTTCCTTCCTTTCTTTCTTCCTTCTCTCTCTTTCTCTCTGTCTTTCACCCCTTTTAGTCTCAATAAATAAATAAAAAAACATTTTTGAAAAAACATTTTCGACTGGCAAAATACAACTGATAAATCATATTTTGTTCTATTTAGTGATGTCTGTAATATGTAATTTAATCCCTAAAGCTAATAAGTATGGTTAAGTCATTGGCAATGGAATTAGTTATTGAAAATGAAGGTAAATTTTAGAATTTTGAAAATTCTTTCCTAATTTTAAAAAGAGGCAAAATCTCACTTATATTAACTATTATTTTTCATGTTCTTGTTCCACATCATATAGACAACCAGCTAACATATTATTAAAGGTTCTTTTATATATACTCATGTTTAAGAGATTTATTAGTAGTATTCAATTTACCTAGAATTGGACAATATTTCAGGGATGATATAAAAAGTGTCATACTTTAGGAGCAAATGAGAGGGGGTCAGTGAGAAAAGTGACAATATTGAACATGTGGTGTTGGTATCTGTTTCCTTTGTGTAATTAAAGAAAAACAATATTATTTTTAAAGATCATCTTCAATAATGTAGATAACGCAAAGCAAATGCTCCAAATGAAAGAATTGCTCTTATAGACAAATATTTTATAAATATAAACTCTTCTTTCAATTAAAGATTCTAAAATTGAAAATTGTTGTTTCTCCTGTTTTGTGTATATATTATTAGCTAATAGAATTACTGTATAATTTAACATTCTGAGTACAGCTTGTAGAAATGCCAGGTGGTTAAAAATACCTTTGAAATCTCAGGTGCAATATATTTAGCAGAAAATGATCACCTGCTCAATAACAACAGCTTGGTGTAATATATTAGTTAATTTATTCACATATTATACATTCTGATGAATGATGACAAATGTATAATTTCTCACCCTCCAAATCTATTTCTTTTGTTTGTTTAACACATATCCTGTACCATTTTCATCACTTGAACTATCTAAATTCAAGAGTGTAGTTTATGGTTTTCTGCACCTATTATCTGTGCTTATCATGTAGTCTCTAGAGTCTCTGAACTCATCTGAGTGGGATATTTTTCCTTCCTGACTTTTCATCTCCATTGCTTTACCCAGGTTCTACAGAAGGAGCTTCTGTAACCTGTGTTCTGTATTTTCCAACAGTGCAGCAACCTTCACATTGCCCACATGCTCCTTCTAAGTCTTCTGCTTAATTGACCTTCATGAAAGATGTCAAAATCACACAAAGGAGCAGCAGTAGTCTTTTTCTGATAAATTAGTATATTTGTTTATCTTCATGCCTAACAATGAAACTGATCCCTTATCCTACAACATAAATAAATACCAATTCATAGTGTATTAAAGACTTAAAAATAAGATTTACAGATGTGAAAGTACTAGAAGAAAATATGGGAAAATCTTCACATCACCAGATTTGACAGTGAAATTTGTTGGTAGTCAACAAAAGCAAAACTGGATAAATGGAACTACAAAGAAGGTTTTACATAGGAAAGGCAATATTAACTAATTGAAAAGGCAGCTTATGAAATGGGAGAATATATTGATAAATCCTTTATCAAATAAGAGATTAATTTCTCTCTATAAAAACTGAAATAACCTATAAAAATTAAAATTCTGATTATAAAGTGGATTAAGACTTGAAAATATTTCTGAAAGGAAAAATACCAGTAACAAACAAGAATATGTAAATATCCTCAACATCAATAAGCATCAAAAATGTAAAGTACACCATGATTACAAAATTTTGAAATTTTAACTCAATTAACATAAGAACTTTTAGCTGTGATGCTCCAGATGACATATGTTTTCATTTAGACAATATGGGATAAAGTGGTTGTAGAAATGAATATATGCATAAAATAGATTTGCAGAGAAGTGGGCATTGAAGGATGAATAGGAGTTCTGAATGCAAAGAAGAAAGGATCTGTTATATTCTAAAATGATTAATGTGATGTAACTAAATCACTGAGACTGTGCTTGGCACGTAAAATGTGAGTAGATATGGGCTTACTTTTTCATGAGGTAGGCCATGTTTGGTGAATGAATTAATAATACTATTCATATTTCCATTTTACAAAGGAACTAAAGCTCCGGTCAAATGACTTGACTAGGTCATATTGAAAAGTAAATGACAGAACAGGGATTAAAACCCACAAAGAGTATGTAAACATATTTACTTACACTTCCTTGACTTTTAAAAAGCTCAAACCATTCCATACAATACAGAATCATGTATTTCAGTAGTATCTACTGTCATAATAGTTTTCAAAATGATTTTTGTGAGCTTCAAAAGTTTTATAATTGTCCAATTGTCATGAACTGGGATCCATTTCCATGAATAGGAAAGCTTCGATGTCAGTGTTAATGCAGCCTAATGTTCTCATTTTGTTAAATTTTCTTCCCTGAAGCAAACACAGAATTAATGTAGTTTTTCTTTATTCCAAATGCCCTTTCTTTGAAAGATAAAGAGCTATTTTTTACTGTTCTTCTTGCATAGATAACATTTGTGTAATTTATTATCGTTGATAGTGTTGATTAATTGTACAATTGTAAATGACATTTGGTTCATCATTTATAATTTCTGGAGTTAATCATACAGGATTCATTTGAAGTTATGTCGGATATTTGAGAATGAAAAGTGGTGATATAGCCTAATATAAACTTTACAGATAAAATGAACATAATAAATTCCAGTCTTTTATTCACATTTCACAATAAATGTATTTTCACAAAAGTGTCCAAGGGATAAAACTAATAAAATATTGAATGCCTTTAACAATGAAATTCACTTTTATTTTTAAAACTAATTAATGAATTATACAATATTTTCCTGTTTTATCCCATATAACTTGTGTATGTGACTTACATCAATTCATGTTGATAAATAGCTTATTCTTGATATTATATTTATTTTAAGTAAAGGTAACTTGATAGTTGTTTATTCTTTGTCTTTGGTTTTACAATGTATTGCATTTCCAGGTAAATTCGAAAAATCAGTAGTTTCCCCCCCCCTATATCCAGTAATAGCTTATTAGAACATTCCATTTGCTGGTATTTATAGATGTGTGTTTTCATGAGGGTAGCAACTTATGTTTTTACGTGTTTATGTGACTAAGACATCCTGCAAATGTACGGTCTCATAATTTGGGGGTACTCACTCTACATTTAGCTTCCTTAGTTTACAATGCCAGGTTTTAGGCAGTCAGCTTTAGAGCAGGAGCATGTGTTGCTAATATCCTTTCACAGTTCCTTGTCTGCCAGGCACTATTTACTGCTATTCTCCACTTATCAAAAGTACAATATAGCATGTGGGTTAGTTGCTTTTTAATGTAACATATGCCATAGTCTTCTGAATAAGAATTGTGTTCATGTGTGTATGTATGTGTAATATTTTCAATCAATCATTATTTCAGAGATATAATACATAAGAATAAATTTCTTTTCATTGCATGAAGTGTAATCCTACATATATTGAGAGAGGATTTTACAGTAACTTCATTTAATCTTTAAAAACTTTATCTTGAAAGACATTTAATATTTGTCAAGTATTTAAGTCTCTTAATTTTCAGTTAATACCTTTAACACTGTACTTTTGTTTTGAGCTTTCCAGACATCTGAGACATAAGTGTGCATAGTTGCACAGTTTAATAGGATTAGTATAGAAGCAAAATTATCAAGTTGACATTGTAAAGTAGTTTACCATAGTATACTTCTTGATGAAATTCATATTCCTCCATCACACTATTCTGAAAGCTTATCAGCTGCACCGGAGATCTGGCATCCACAGGGTATCTTTCTTTAGCACTCTTCCATAATATAGCCAGGGGAAGTGATCAGTTAATGAGGACATTTTGGAAGTCGTCATCGTTCACAAATAATAATTCAGTGCTAATGGGATACAATATCAAGCTCTAATGGCAGAGAGCCAACTTTGTTTTGTGCTCTTTATTCCCTAAGAAATTTTAGACATTAGGCTGCCAATGAAATATTTGAATCTGAGAACCTATTGGAAAAATTTATCATGGATACTTTCCTCATTCATCTATACAATTAAATATAAATTAATTTAAATACTGGTAATAATTAAATATTGATTGATTTTTGGATGATAAATATTAGTAATTTTAGCAGTAGTAGAATTCATGAAAACTTGATAAAATTAATTTCATTTTAGTGTCTAGTATTCTGAGATTCATATTTTAGATGTTTTATATTTTCCCAGTGAACATGTTTGTTCATTCATTTAAAAATATTTTATTTTTTAAATCAACTGATAAAATATATGCAATATTATGCAGTATGATATTATAAACAATTACATTTCGCTAAAGAGTATATGCTTTCCTCACAGAATATGTGCAAGTGTGTGGGTGTGTGTGTGTATGTGTGGAGATAGCTGACATGCAATCTTAGCAGATTTTTTCATTTTCATGTGTATGTGTGTAGGGGGTACATATATGTGTATATACATACACACATATGTGGGTGAGTGCACATGCATATGTATGAATGCTGGAAGTCTAGGGTTGATATCAGGATTCATCTTTGATCCTTTGTCTACCTTATTCTTTTTGAGACAGGTATCTTATTAAATCCAGAGCTTGCCAATAAAGCTAGTCAGGATAGCTAACTTACATGTTGTTATTAACAAAAGTCAGATCTGAATTGACCTGTATTTAATGGAAGTATGAATCTTTACTCCTTTACCCCAACCACCCCAGCCCAGACACTGCCACTTACCTCAGGCATTATGTGATTTTTTTTTCTCTTCTCTCCTGGTTGCCCATAATGTGTCAGAACTGTTGGAAGCACAGTGAAAAATTCATATTCTCTCCTTCCCTTCTGTTTTATTGCTACTACTTAATGAGTTTCAGGTGAGGCGATAACAAAGAAAGACAAGTGATTGAAATCATGGTGAGAACAGTGTACAATTTTAATTTTCTGCTAATAAAAAAAACTTTGTTTTGCCTCAGGGATAGGGGATTTATGAATGTTCTTCATTATTTTCACACTGCTAAATAACCCTCGGTGCCTTTGTAATAAAAATGCCTATAACTTCCTTCACCAAAACATTTCTAATTTTTCACTAAATTATTTAGCGGTTTCCTTTTTTTGCTTTCATATAACTCAGTTTGTTTGTGGCAATAATAAATTAACATATTTAATTTTGTGGAAATATAGCAAGAGGACATTTTGCAGATATTGATCCAAGTTTATAGTACCAACACACTAGTGAGGTCCAGGGTGTTTTTTATGAGGACAAAGGTCATGCTTATAATGCTCACATGCAAATAGCTTATTTAACTCCTGATCTCACACTAATTTTCTTTTAAAGGTTATTAATACAAATTCTATCTAACTGCGGAAATAGTATTCCTAATTGCCAGTAATAGTTGCCCTCTGTCCTTAGCCCTTTTGAATCCTCTGTTTTTTGAAGAAAAAAAAAAAACTTTTGACTATACCTTTATTTTCAGATGTCTCTTATCATCTCTCTTCCTTTGGCTTCTTCTTGTTCTATGTCTTGGCTTGATACTTTTTCCTGATCTATCTTTAGTAAATTTCTCTTACCTTCCTGAAACTTCTAGATATTGCCTAAATTAAAATAATTTATTATCATGAAGATTATTTAAATAATATAAATGTAATTATAAAAATCCAGGAAACATGGAAAAATCTAATAAAGGCAAACAAATTAAGAATATCCAATCTACCACTCACAAGTAATTACTATCAATATTTTGAATTGAATGACAACAGAATTAATATTACGTTCCATAAGCAGATACATAACTAAAAATCATATGTAAATGGAATTATGGCATATGTTTGTCTTTTAAACTGCCCTCTTTTCAATGAAAAACCTGACATCTTTCCATGCTTATTATGTAGGATATCATCCATTTTAGTTGTTTAGAACATTTAATCTTATGGTCGTATCTTGCTTCGTTTAGCCACTTTTTTAGTTCTTTTAATTTTTTCCCCATGTGTGTGTATGTGGGTATGTGTAGAGAAGGTCACTGTAGAGAAGGCTACTAGGATACTAGAAAAGGAGAAAAAAAAGTGGGTAATACTTGTATTACCAGCAGGATTCCTCTTTTGCTTAGACTACAAGCATTGTACAATGTTACAACTAAAATATCAGGGATGTCCTCAATTTACTAGTCTGTTAGTGGGCTCAGGAGTGGAACAGCTCGGACCTTCACAAAAGTCAACAATTTCCCATCCTGGTAGCTATGTAAAGTCCTAGAGCTTCTGTGATTATCCATTTGGGTGGAAATATACCACTAGTTGTTCAGTCTTGCATCTGTAGCAATCTGAGGATCTGAAAGCCCAGGCTGACTGGTCTTTGAAGTTCTCAGCTGGATGTCTGTCAACTATGGCTAATCATAATCTCCTGCTGTCTAGCCCACTGATTTGAACATGCTTACCTGGTGGCATGAGTTCCCAGAAGCAGTCAGGAGTAAAATCCAACGTACAAACACTTTTCAAGCTTTTGCTTGTGCCATGTTTTGTTGATGCCTTATTGATTAATACAACTCAAGTTGAGGCTTAAGTGTTGGAGGAGTGAATTCCACTTCTTTATGGAAGAAGCTACTGAAAACATTGCTGTCATCACATAAAGTCTGTCATAGTATTTCTTTCTTGTAAGCATCCTTACAGAAACACCAAATATTTTCATTTTTGCTTCAAGTATTGTAATTATTTTATCCCTTGACCCTGATAGTCAATTTCTGCCAACCTTTTTTATGGAAATCTACTATATTTCTTTTGAAATACTCAGTTTTTCTAAGCAAGTAATTCTGTCCTTAATTACTATGCTTTCCGGAATGTGCACATATGCACATATATTTTGGATTTCTACATATGCACATATCTTTTGGATTACCATCATTCAAATCTGGAAAAGTTTATGGTATTGCATTTTTATTTTCTAAACTATTCCCTACAGCAATGTAGCAGAAGTATTTACAAATTAGGATTTAGTTAAAATGGCTTAGGGTATGGATAGATTCAGTTTTAATGTTCATTTTAAAGTTGTTCTAGGACATATATTGATCTATTTTCTCCCTATGCCTTTCAAAGTAAACCAACAGAGCATAAATATTTAAAAATAATAGTGAACTTGCAAGCACTTATGGTTTGTAGCAGTTCACCTGAATGTTGCTAATAAAATCACAACAAAACTGCTTAAGGGAACAAGGGGTTTATTTTCTCTTACTGATAGTCCTGTTACAGTTCTTAGTTCAGCTTGGTAGGAGAGCTCACATCAACACCAGGGCTGAGGGAACTGTCCACATATTATCCACATAATGGATGAGTAGGGACAGTCCTTACTTGCCAGACCATCATGCAAGGATGCATCCTTTCTCAAACATCACCTTTCATTTTATTCACCTGCCCTGGGACTAACCCCACCCACCATGGGCTGGGCCTTCCCCATCCACTAAACAATCTCCTACAGATTTGCTCTGGGCTTAACCCAACTACCAATTCTTTACAAATGTGCTCAGAGCTCAAACCCTCAATTGTCAACCTGACATGTACAGCTAACTATGACATGGTTATAAAATCTGTATGTTCCTACTTTTTGAATTATACTTTATTCTCTCAAATTATTCCAATTTTGCTCACATTTCTTCCTTTTCTGAATTTCCCACTCATCCATGATGATCCAAGATATACTTCGTTAAATCCAGTCAAACTTCTCTTTTCCATGATTGACCAAGTTATGATTTTACTCTGTTTTAAAATATAGAATTTATGCTCTGTTATTATACCCATAGATTGGAAGACCATGCAACACTCAGCCTAGAAGTCTTCTACAACAGGGATAGAAGATCTCAGCACTGCTAATAGGAAGCAGTTTAGGGCAATAAAAGAGAAGCGGAGTGGACAGTAATGGCCAACCATAATGCATGGTACCAGCAACTCAGCAAGGCTCACCCAAAATCAGAACAACCCAATCTCCCTATCCTAAGGCTTTTGGAACCTCACAGAAGAAGGGATGATGAGATTGTAAGAACCTAAAGATGGGAAGGTTCACCTTTGGACAAGACATCCCATTCGAAGTAGGACCGCTGCATCTAGGAACTCACTATAGTAAGACTTGTCCTTACCAGACCTGCATAATGACTGACATACTAACATGCCCCCATAGATTATCAAGGAACTCAAGAGAGATAAGAACATAAAATGGAAATCTTGGGAACTAAAGCTGGATGAGTGAGCGGAAATGTCCTTATCAATGGGGTGGACCAAAGAGAGTCAACTTGGTATGCCACAAAGGCCTAAACACCTACAAGAGTAGACAAGCCAGAGGGACTCCTGGGATCCATAGATGCAGACAGGCAGGAGGGTGGGATTGATGGAGAAATGGGAGGGAGAGACAAGGAAGGGAAGCAGGGATAAGCATTCAATATGCTTGTAAATGTGAAAAATTAAAAAAAAACAGTAGACAAACGAGAGAAAAACCTGGGGTCCATAGAAACAGACAGGCAGGAGGGTGGGAGGCAGTAGGATGGATTGACAAAGGGAAGGGAGGGGGATGGAACAAGTGGGGATTGAGTACTTACTCAATATGCTTGTAAAACTAGAAAAATAAAATAATTTAAAAAGACACCATTTAAAAAATAAAAATAAAACAAAATACAATGTTTAATGGCTAGCACTACAAAAGAACATTGGCTTTTTTGCACATTGGTAATACTTAATGCTTTTTATCTGTATTCTAGTGTGCACTACTTGGTAATGTTTATTGGACTGCACTTGTTTATTCTCTTTTAGAGTTTCATACATGAACACAGTACATCATAATCACCTGTTACATCTTATTTTTCCATCACAACCCATCTTCTTTTCTATCAGTCTCCCTACTATTTTCAGGTCTTTATGCATGGGTAGCCCACTGTGTTTCATTTGCCTTGCCTTTGATGGGCTGTGTCTGAGCTCTTACAGGAGCATGAACTATATATTGGTGGTTATATCACTGAGGAAAGCATCCTCCCTTTCTTTCCCATCAGCATTAGTCCTCATCAATCTGTCAGAAAGGGGTGAAACTTCTTGAGATCTTCTGCCTTCATAGTGAGATGTTGATAAGACAGTTCCCATGTAATTATTATGTAATATACATATTTGCCATGAAATCTTATATATTTCAGCCCCGTCATATGAAGGAGATAATATCTGGCCCACCAATGTCCTACATTAGGCTCTTACAATCTTGCCACATGTTCTCTGAGCTTTGGGGTGGGGATGGTGAGGCATATATGTCCTGTTTAGAGGCAAGCAGTCTACAGTCACTTATTTTCTGTATTTTGGCAGGTTGTTGCTTTCCAGCAATAAATACCTTCTGTTGTATAAGAGGCTTCTAATTTGAGTCTTGAATGTTCTTCAGTTCTATGGTTATATATTTACATAGCAGCTTGGCTCTATAGCTTTCAAACTAAACATTCATTGTCTGCTCTTCCTTTGGGACCTATGTCCTTCCCTTTCATAGGTTCTTCTTCATGTCTATAGAAACAGGAATATGTTCCATTTTGACAAGTTGGCCTTAAATCTAATCAGAAAGCTGTTGGTTGTCTCCTTGATATCCATGCCATTATATTACGTCGATGATCACCTGTTGCCATGGTTGATTAATTATTATTGCAACTTGTAAATTTCACAGATTGATGAGATCTTTGATTTTTTTTTCCTGCAGAACTCAGTGGTATTATGTAGGCTATCTAACAAGGAGAAAGATTCCAGACCTGTTGTAAGTGGTGGTTTTTGTCCATGTCCCATGATCCATAGTGCTGCATCTTCAGTAATAAGGTCTATCTGTCAGTTTTTTGAGGGCAACCAAGAACAATGGCAAACAACTACTCTGATTGTAGGAACTTAGACCTTCTGACCAACAACTTAACAAGAAAGTGTCACATACCTGTTACTTCTAGCATTATTTTAATCTTGCGTAGGTTTTGTGAATGCAAACATAGCGGCAGTGAGTTCATGGATGCAACAGCCCTGCCATGTCTGGAGATACTGGCTAGCTGCACCTTTAGTCTCTTATTTTAATACTAGCATTTGCATGTAAGACAGAACATTCAGCATGTGCCTTTTTGTGTCTGTGATATCTCTTTCACATAATATTATGTTTTCTAGTTCCATCCATTTACAAATTATATAATCTCATCCTTCTTAAGAGTTGAATAGTATTCAATTACATATGTGTACTACAGTTTCATTACCCAGTCCTCTGTTGATGAGCACATTGGCTGATTCCATTCTCTTGCTATTGTAAACAAAAATGAAATGATCAAGTGTCTTTATGGCAAGACATAGAGTCCTTTGGGAATAATCCCAGAAGTGGTATACCTGAATCATATGGTAGTTCCATTTTTTAGCTTTCTGAGGAACTTCCACACTTATTTCCAAAGTGGTTGTACCAGTTTACATTTCCATAAGCAGTGATTAAATGTTCCCTTTTCTCCACATCCTTGCCAACATTTGTTGTTGTTTGTGTGTTTTATCTTAGCCCATCTGACTGGGGTAATATGGTATTGCAGGATAGCTTTAATTTGCATTTTCATTATGATCAGGCAAGTTGAGCATTTTTAAACATATTTGTTTGACATTGAATTTTTTTGTAAGAAGTTCCTTTTTAGCTCAGGACCATTTTCTTTTTAATTGGGCTGTTTGCTTTCTTATGTCTATTTTTTTGAGTTTTTTTGTATACCCTGGATAGCTAGCAAAGATTTTCTACCATTCTGAGTCATCTTTTTGGACAATTAAGATTTTCTTTTGTAGAAGAGTTATAGCTAAATTTTTATAATTTGTAACTTCACCAAGGTATAAACCCTCCCCTTTCATGGGTTCTTAGCATAATTTACAATATCAGATGTGTTCCCTCCTGAAAACCAGACCCTAATTCCTATCATAAAGCTGTTAGTTATTCCCTTGTTGTTACAGTTTTCAGCTTTCAAAGATTGATGAGAATGTTGATTGCCTGTCTCTCTCAGCAGCTTGTATAGTACTTTTGGGTACTGTGAAAACTAGCTATCCATATGGAATTTTCCAGGTCAGTTCCAGTTGTTTCTTTTTCCCATAATTCGACTTGAGTTTTCAATACCTGATTGTAGTTTTTTTTTCATATGTTCACGAGGTGAATGCATATGTGTGTTTTGTATGTGGATAGATGCAAATGTGTGGGAGAATGTGTACAAGAGGGCACTTGACTGTGTGTGCTGTGGAAGTCCAAGATAACATCAAGAATCATCCTGGATTGCTCTGCTTCCTTATTGCTTTGCTGTGGGGTTTCCCAGGCTCTGTCTTCAAGGACTAGAACTTCAGGCTGCCTCCATTTCTGCCTAGAATTTTTATGTGGGATCTGCTGATCTGAACTGAAGTCTTTTTTTTTAAGGACTTGAAGAAAGCACTTAAGGAAGATTTTGCAAGATGAAAGAAAGTAATAACATTATTTTTAGTTCTTGGCCTAAATTGTAGTGATTTAAAAATATTTAATTTACTTATGAGAGGGAGAGAGAGAGAGAGAGAGAAAGAGAACTTGCCCACAGCGCACAGAGCATGTGTGAAGGTCAGAGACAACTTCAGAAGTTCTCTCCTTCCAATATGTGTGCCCCAGGATCAGTCTCACCAGTTTTGTACACGTCCTTCACCTGTGCAGCCATTTTGTTGTCCTTTAGGGATGATTTTGACTGCTGATTATCTTGAATCTATTATAGGATTCTGCTCTTTTCTCACTTTTAAATAAACTCTGTGTGTGTGTGTGTGTGTGTGTGTGTGTGTGTGTGTGTGTGTGTGCAGGAGGTCACTTAAATGTGTGTATATCTGTGAAGGAACAAAAAATGATCTAAGGAGTTATCCTGAATTGGTCTACCTACTTATTGCTTTGCTTTGGGGTTTCTTGGGCTCTGTTTTCTAGGGCCTGAATTACAGGTTGCAGCCATTTGTGACTGGAATTTTTATGTAGGATCTGAATATTTTGACTAAGGTCCTTTTGTTTAGGAGCTAAAAACTTTAAACCCTGAGTCATCTCCACAGACCTATTTTTTTCCTTTTTTTAAAAAAGGGTGTATGTGTGTGTCTATGTGAGATATGTGTATATATGCTCTTATGTATGTAGATGCATATTTGTGTGCCAGTGCACATTTATTTATGTTCGTATGGAGGCCTGAGGCTATTGTGAAGTATCTTATTCAATGACTATCCACCCTGTTCATTGAGATGGGGTTCTCAGTGGAACCCATAGATTGCCAATTCTGCTACCATGGTTATCTTTCTTCAGAGATTCCCTCTTTTTGCCTTCTGAGCCCTGAAATTATAGGTTTACTTTGGTTCTGAGGAGCTGATCTCTGGTCTTTATACTTCACAAACAACATGAGGTGTAAAGGCGCCTGGAGAACCCATGGACTTAAGGCATAGGATCCATGACAGGCAAGGAGCTGGAAAAGAGCTAATGGACTCCAGATGTGGAGTATTAGGAGGGGCAGGAAGGCACCAAAGATCTTCAGAGACCATCCCAGCATGGCTACTCTAAAACTGCCTGATTTATGTTTTTAAAACATTCTCTATATAAATGATTATATTTTATTTTTAAAATGACATAAAGTCCTTTCTTACTGAACAGTTTGATCATTTTATGTCCATTTTAAAGTATTCCCTCCTTCATGTAAAACTGTGACTCATAAAAATGAAAATTGTTGTATAAGTAATGGAGGATAGTATTTCAGATTAGGATCAGTTATTGTCAAATTATTGCAAAAAAAGGCCGTCATTAATTTCTTGAATTCTTTGTTTTAAATGATAAATGAAAAATTTGATATTCATTTGATAATCAATATTTCATTTTTGGCCTTCAGAAAAACAACAGAAACAAACTAACTCACTAATTAACTAGCTAGCTAACTAAATTCCTCAGTTATATGCTCTGGAACCAAGAGATGAAATGAGGAATCTGGGAGTTATTTAGAGACTACTAGTATCTCTTTAGATAAGCCTATCTTTTCAGGAAGAGAAAGGGGTAGTCCCCAGTTTAAACCTGTTATTTTATTCTCTGTTGAAACTAGCTCTCAGAGATAAATACCTGTCTGGCTGTCTTGACCAGTTTCCAATTTTTGTTTGTGTAGGCACATAAAGTTAATTTC
Source organism: Typhlomys cinereus (assembly GCA_023101885.1). Classification (NCBI taxonomy): domain Eukaryota; kingdom Metazoa; phylum Chordata; class Mammalia; order Rodentia; family Platacanthomyidae; genus Typhlomys; species Typhlomys cinereus. The sequence continues at coordinate 2,459,690 of JALPQD010000237.1, read as the reverse complement.
TTTTCATTTTATAGCCATGAATTGTGACCATATTAATATTGTTATTATGAACTTTGTGAACACTAGCTTTGTTTCTATCCCTATCTTATGTCTGGTGTCATGTTACTAAAAACTGAAATACTTTAGAGTACTGTTATGATTACTTGTGATATACTAGTGAATGAACAAATCAAAGATTGCTGACTCTATAAACTTAAATGAATGAGATAGTAATGATTAAAGTGTTTTCCATTTTTAGATTGTCCTAAAATTCATGAACATGTGAACTACTATGGGGTTGGGGTCACTCAGTTCTTTTTTTTTTTTTTTCCTTGGTGCTGGGGACTGAACCCAAGGCCTTGTGCTTGCTAGGTAAGCGCTCTGCCACTGAGCTAATTCCCAAGCCCCCAATACATTTTTTTTAAAAGGAGGAGAGTTTTTATTGAAGTTGATACCAGTGACTATGGAGGATCAGCAGTCTTCAGGTGTGGTCATCGTGTTCAGCATTTATTAAAGATGACTGAGGAACCAAAAATGACCTCAAAATTCAAATAGAACAAGCAAGTAAGCTGTTTACAGAAGCTGGTTAGATTACCTTGTGTGACCAACAGATATGTTGCAAGTTTGGAATTCTTATCTTAAAACATAAGGTCTGGCTAAGTACATTTTGCAGAGGGTACCAGGTATTTGCTTCTTTTTGGTGACTCATAATTTATACTCTTTTTTTCTTTTTTTTTTAAAGGCACTTCAGGGGACTGCTAAGGAAAAACTTACCAAGGCAGAGCCCCCTAAGCCTATAATGTTTATAGTCTATATTTTAAAAGCAGACTGTCACAGAACAGAGTATGCAAGTGCATATACATACACTTAACTGCCATGGGATTTTACAGAAGATAATGCAAGTGAGCATACCAACCCACTTAAATTTCAAAACTATTAGGTAGTTTAAGATAGTTAATTAATAAAGCCGTTATTGTTTCCTGGATGCTTGTGTCATGCATCAGTGTCTAAAATATAGTTCATTGTGTTTTCTGATTTTAAATGCTTTCCTTTGTACCTAATTCATCATTTACACTCTTTTTCTTTAAGATGGTTTCCAATATTGACTACGTTTCAGATTTTACATATTCTAAATACTCTTATGAGGTCTTAGTAAAACAAATGCTTGAGGTCAGGCCACAGGGCATGAAATATAAAGAAAGGAAGTGGTGAGACTCCAATTAAGACCAGTGAGAACCCTAAGATACAAGACCATTATAAGATATAAAGAACTCAAAGACTAGGGTGTTATAAAAATATTTACATGTGTTTTTAAAATATTACAAGTTAAGGCCAGAACACCCTGGGAACATGATGCTAACCACGCTTGGACTTTGTGAAGTGAGTGGATTTCCTGGGCCTTTAGTAGATAACAGCAACTAGAAGGCAAAACATGTGATGAGTGATCCAACCCTATTGTGAGATTTAGACTTACAGGGCTTTAGTGAGGATGGAGGGAAACTATGTGAAGGCACCAATTTGCTTAAAAAAATTTGTAAAGACAACTTTCCTATGAAAATTGACATTTTGGTCCCTAGAACGGTTTTATTAGTTGAGTGGGAACTGGAAGAATAAAGAAGCAGTATACTGATTAATGTTTTCTTAGGAGATTGATTCCAATATAATTTTGTGTGTTTTTCTTACATAAATATGCTCTTAACTGCATGTATTTTGTTTTCTGATGAAAATAAATTTGTGTTGTTATTAAGTGATACACATAGCTATGAACAAAAACCACAATGATTGTGTACAAGTTCCTATGTGGACAGGCTTTTCAGGTATTTGGCTAAAGTCTTAGTGAACAGTTAAGGATTTAAAAAGAGTCTAGAGACAAAGGGTTCCTAGTCTTTTCTCCTTTTCAACCATAACTTTGTGACTTGTTATCCTGTTGCTTGCAATGCACTGTTTTTTTTACATATTATCTTTCCAATATGTAGAGGAGCAACATTGTATAAAGGCAGAGAGCCTTGGAGACACATGCTTACTTAAGAATGGGAAATACACATAACTTTAGTGTTCAGACGACTGGAGAAATAGGCAAAGTATAGATATTGTTTACATATTAAAATGCTTAGGTGTTTAACGCAGATATAGATTAAATGACTTGAGAATTTAAGTTAAAATTTTATCTTGTAAGCTGCAAAGAGTAATAAATGAGCTGGTATACTTTTTTTAATACACATGTCAGCATTCAGAGGTGGGACAAGTTTGTAGTTAGACAAAAAAATGAAACAAATAACAATAACAATAACAATAAAAATAATAAGACAGATGTTCCAGCAGTTTTGGTGAAAGATGATAGGAGTTCAAACTAAAACAGTACGAGTAAGAACATGCTTTTAAGAGATGATCAGGAGTAAGACAAACTGCTAGATGGTCTTTGGAATGACTAGATGGATGGTGCATTTACTAAGACAGATGATACAGCTGATACTTAAAGCACACAGAAAAGTTTGATCTCCAGAAACTTGCCACAGATGGCATACCTCATGAAAAGCTGTTTAGGTGTATTTGTAGGGGGATATGTGGGATGGCAGCTCAAGAGACAAGTCTGGTAACAAGATGTGCATCATAGAGACTGATAACATTGACATTGTGGTAATTGATATGATGATGGCAAGGGGTGAGTCCTGGAGATCCCTACCTTGAATGAGTAAATACAGGAAGAATCGGCACAGAAAACAGGGTGAATGAAACCCAGGATGAGGAAGAGGATGCCTGGGAGAAGGCAATGCCATGGAAAAGAGAGCCGTCAATCAACAACAGCAAGTGCTACAGGTGGAAAATAAAACTGAAACAGCTTGTCATTAATAAGGTATCGGTGAATGTGTTTTTACTAGAAACAGTAATAGAGAATTGTTATGGCCAAACAAGTAAGTGTAAGTAGTAGATTCTTTCCTAATGGATAGAGTACAAAATATGGTGAATGGTAACAGAGAAATTATTAAGACAATTAATAAACTAAAAATGGTTGGGAATTGTAACAAAATAATTAGTACATTAATATTCGTTGTAAGTCTGTAGTAGATTTTAATCGAATAAGTATATGGTAATATCTATGCTAAATAGAATGCCAAGGCCCAAGATTTACTCATCATATACACTCAAAAACAATTTATTGGATTAAACTGAACTGAATTTCCACTAAAATGTAAATCATCATCTTCTGTGTTCTGGAATAACTGAGAGTTATTTTGTTTATTTGCTTCTTAAAAGGGCATCGAACACTGTTTATTGGCGTTCACGTGCCCCTGGGAGGAAGAAAAAGTCATCGACGTCACAGGCATCGTGGTCATAAACACAGAAAAAGGGACAGGGAGAGAGACTCAGGACTCGAGGATGGACGGGAGTCACCTTCTTTTGGTAAGCCTCATTTTCTTTGTTAACAAATTTATGACTGTGAAACAACCAATGACTGGCAGCAATACTCTATACTCAAAAGTTATTTATAATCCTATAGAACGTTTGGGCAGACTGGGGAGAAGGAGCGAGAAAGATAGATCTTTGTGTTCTTTTATAAATCTGCTTTGTGGATGGGAAGGCGGGAGAGGAGAAGCCAGAGAAGGTGCGGTGAAGCCAAGTGGAACAGCTGGGGACGTAAAGAAGAAGCAGAAAAACCTGTGAAAACTAAGACTATTTCTTCCAGTAATGGAAGGCAAAGCTCCAGTTGCAGTGCTGATAAGTGATCAGCTGAAGAAGCTGTAGAAGTTCCAACAAAATCTATAAAGATCTTCAAATTTGGGTTTACCATAGGCAGTCAGATGGCAAAGTCATATCCATTAAGCTTGGATCAAGTTAGCCTAAGGAAACTATTCCAACTCTTGCTCTAAAAGCCCTTTCGGTAGCAGCAGAAGATGAAGATAGTGAACCAGAAGAAATGGCTCCTGAAGCAAAGATGAGGAAGAAGAATATTGGGAGGGAAACACCAGCATCAGCTGGGCCAAACTTCTTTAATAAAGGAAAATATGGCTTTTTTTTTTCCCCATAAGACCCCAAGACCATTAAACAATGTACATTAAAATTGGGAAATGAGGTGGATATAAATTTAAAAGGCACATTTTCTTTTTTTCTTTAAAAGAAGGCATAAGACTATTTTTGAGCCCCTTTTTTGTTTTTTAAAGATTGAGTGGTACATTAATATATGAGGTTTTGTAAATAGAGGTAATTTATATTTTATATTCAAATTTCCAGATATTTGCTAATTTTCTTGTCTCATGTGATTAGTTTCCAAGGGTTATAGATAATAAATCAGAAATGGTACCTTTATAAATTTTCTAATTTATTGTGTGTGTGTGTGTGTGTGTGTGTGTGTGTGTGTGTGTGTCTTAGAGGGCACTGTGTGTCCCTGTGGATGAAAGGTGATATCGGGAATCATCCTGGATTACTTTGGCTTCCTTTTTGCTTTGCTCCAGGATTTCCCTGAAGCTGAAAGAATTGCATACTTTTTAAAACTCGACTATTGGCAAAAAAAAAAAAAAAAAGTTAGTCTGTTTAAAACTGCACATAGTTACTCTCCTGGTTTTACTCCCTTGTTACCTAAACTCCCAGGATGACAGCCTTACAGATGGAAGTGTTGTATTATGAAGAAAATACCTTTTTAAAGTTGTGGGCATCTCATTGCTATCAGTGGATATAGATATGTAGCTTTAAATTTTTTAAAAAAAATTTATGTGAAGTATTAACTATTTGAAATAACCCACTCCATTTAAACCAATCTTGTTATCTTCATTAGTCTTCAGAGAATACCATTTAGTACTAAAGCAAATCACTTTTTAAATATGCTTCCTTGGTTTTGTTCCAAATTCCTGTGAGCATTTCCATAAGAACTTGAGGCAAATCATAAGGAAGCTTTTTCTTTTATAAAAACAAACCACCATCAAAAATCTAAATGTATATACTGCTTAAAGTATTTCACTGGTTTTTATTTTTTAAAAGGTTTAAATACCAAAAAGAAAAACAAGTACAGCATTGTATGAAGACAAAAAAATGAGAAGATACACTTTCTGTGATTTTGTTGAAGCATTTGTTATTAACTTGTTAGATCACATTCCTATTGGTCTTACTGAAAGATTTCTCATTAGTATGGTTCTGTGGCTTATTTTAATTATATACATACTGACCAATGGCTTCAAAAGCACATTTTAATTGCTGAAATAGAAGGAAAGAAAATGCATCTTTGAACACATTTTATGAAATCCCTCACCACATGTACTCTATTAGATTATGTATTACGGGGTACTTGTTTTATATTTTTGTATTGTATATGGGCTTTTAAAAAATGTGACAATTCATATCTTTAAAAACATAATCACTGACAAGGAAAATGACTTCCTTGGTAACTACAATGTTAAATTTTGAGACAGATTTAGTAAATTTAAGAACTTCTGAGAAGCAGTCTGTAGATATTCCTAACACTTTGTTCACTTACATATGAATGTAGCATAAGCCCCAGGTAAAACAATGGAAATGTATATAGCAACATTAGTTCTCATATGGTTTAATTATATCTAGATACATGAATTTAATTTTGATGTATACAGACTGTCCATTTTGTTCATTTTTCTGTTTATTAAAATAACAATACTTCTCCCTCATATTCTTTACTTGACCCAAATGAAATATTAACTTATATCAAGGTGAGGAGAAAGAAAAACAACTGAGATGAATGTCTTTAGTAAAATTTTGTCACTCTTAAAAAAAGAATTTTTACCAGTTCCCTCCCTCCCTCCTTCTCCCCCTCCCCCTCCCCCCGTGCCCCCCCCCCAATTCCCAGAGAGTCCTTTATTGTATACGCCTAACTCTCCATTGGGTTCTCCTCTCCGATGACATATAAGGACCCAGTGGCATTTCCATAAGCCCTTTCTCTTGTTCCCCTTAAGCATAAGATCACTACTATGGCTGTCAATCCCTTGCCTCCAGGGGTCTCGGTGCCCTTAACAGATGCTAGACTTTATGAGGGCAACAGTGCGCTGGACATTGCGCAGGGCATGCAAAGTCCCATTACGATTGCTTTGGCCCCAACTATTGTTGAGAATCTTGCAAATCGTTGCTCCTCCCATTCTTTTGCTCTTACAATCTTACCGCCCCCTCTTCCGCAAATGTCCCTGAGCTCCAGGATGGGGAGAGATTAGGCTGTCCTAGTTCTATGTGAATTAAAAAAAGAATTTTATGAAATAGATAAAATTAGTTTCTTGATTTAGCTAATACAATTAATTTAATTCTATGTTATAGTTAGTGCAACTAAGTGGTGAAACTTACTTCTAGATATACTTGATAATCTATGAAAACATGATTCCCCTAAATAGTTAAAAAGTCTTGGGAAAATTTTCCCATTCATACTCTTGCTAATGTTGCCCACATTTTATTCTAGGACTCTGAATTTCTTTGGGCTCTTGCTTTGAAAGTATATATGAAATACCATATATATATATATTTTTGCAGTTTTAATAATCCCCAAGTGCCACAAGAAACATGCATATGACATATCTAGACACCTGCACTAAGTTCCTTTACCTTCCCATCTCCCATGATCTTCTTTGCCACTGTTCTTAGCTCACATGTTTGTAACACTCCATCTTCCAAGTCTTTATCAATTCACCTAACTCTGTGAATATAGCTTCTCCATATCTCGATTTCTTAGGCAACTACTTGATATCTACTTTTTGATGTCAGTATTCAGATAATTTCTTTTATGAAATCATGAAACAAGTTTGGTGTCTGTTTCAAACTCATTTCTCCAGACTCCTTGAACCTAAAAATATTTCACTTCAAAATACTGTTCATATTATTTGACTATACTATGCAATCTGTTGACTTGCATTAATATTTTTAATTAATTTATAGAATTTGAATAATATACTTATGGTTAATGCTAATCCATAGTTATAGGGTAAGAGGTTAATAAAACGAACTTTCTGTGGAATCATCAATAACCAGCAGATATTTCTCCCCGAAAAAGATATCAGATAATATCCATAATGTACAGACTGTGTCCTAGAAAATTCAGTTATATACCTAACACTTCACCTACCATGAGACAATGAAAGTGTCACTGAAAGGAAACAGTGCACAAGTAATACAATAAATTTTTCCAAAGAGACCTGTGATGTGAGTCCTATTCTCCTTGCTGTCTTAACAAGAGAGAAAAGTAGGATTTCTGCCTCTTCTTCAAGCCACTTGAGTTAGAGCTCCAAGCACTCTGAGACAGCTGTCATTCTTTTGAGTGGCCCAAGAAACTCCTTGAATAACTCCTCTTCTACCTAGACTCTTTCAGTACAATGAGTATGTGAAGGTGTTTCACATGTGGGCAGGATAAGACAGAAGGAGGAGGAAGGAGGACAAAAGAAGTAATGGAGAGAAAGAGAGAATGTGGCTTCCACTGGGACTCCAAATAATAAGTTGCCACACAATTTTTTAAAAACTATCAGAATCTACAACTATAACCTACAGCCTAAAGGATAAGAAGAATGAATGATAAGGGAGAAAGAGAGAGAGAGAGAGAGAGAGAGAGAGAGAGAGCGCTAGTGAGAGATTCCCTAGGACGAAATGAGCAATTTCAAATATTTTAATACTTTTTTATATCTATAAGATATTTTTATTTCTATTATTATTTTATTATTTATTCTATTCTATTATTGTATTCTAATTTTAGTTCTTCATACTGATTTCAATACTGTACAAGTTTATACTCTAACTAATATTGGATAAGGATTCTTCTTCCACATTCTTGCCAGCATTTGTTAATTGTGTTCTTAAAGATAGCCATTCCTACTTGAGAGAGACAGACTTTCAAAGTAGTCTTACTTTGCATGACTCTGATGACGAGGGATGCTAAACACCTTTTGAAATATTTTTCAGCGCTTTATTGTTCTTCTTTTGAGAACTGTCATTGTTCTAGTCATTGACTGGTCATTTTGTTTCCAGTTGTTATAATGTTGGCAATTACTAATGTATTTTAGATATTAAATGTTATCTGAAGTAAAGCTTTTGGTGATTTTTTTTCCATTCTGTAGGCTGTATACTCATTCTGTTGGCTGTTGTTTTTTTCCATGCAAAAGGTTTTTAATGTCATGTTATCCCATGTTAATTCTTTGGGATATTTCTTGTGCTATTGTGTGATACTACACAAAAAGTTCTTACCTAATGAGTACTCAATATGCTTGTAAAACTAAAAAAAATAATAATTATGAGAAAAAGAAAAGAAAATCCTTGTCTTTAACTCTGTCCTGAACTATTTTTTCCTTAAGTGGTTTCTGCATTTCTTATTTTAAATAAAAGTCTATTCCAGGTTGAACTGAGTTTGTTCAGGATGCAAGATATGAATCTAATTTCATTCTTGAAAAGGCTTATTTTATTTCCAGTGCCTACTCTTGACATTTTTGTCAACAATTAATTATTCACATCTGTGTAGACTGATCTCTGGGTACTCTATAATTTCCCTTATTCTGTATTACTGTTTTCATGCCAGTATTCTTTCTGCTTAGATTTACTTTGGTTATTTGTGTTTTTTTGTGTGTGTTTACATAGGAATTTTAGGATTTCTTTTGTAGTAATTTGAAGAATATCATTGGAAATTGATGGGGATTACTTGAATTTGTAGAACTTTTGATAGTGTGTCCATCTTCATAATATTCATCCTGCTAGCTGAGGAACATAGAAGGATACTAGCAGGATTTGGGAGAGTGTTGATGGGCATTTGAGTTCTCGACTTTAAGGTACCTTATCTTTTTTTCTGCATTTGTATTACCAGATCTCTTTTTTTTTTAAAAAAAAACTATTTATGTTATTATTTGTGTGTGTGTGTGTGTGTGTGTGTGTGTGTGTGTGTGTGTGTGTGTATAAGAGCGCAGGCACTGTATGTCCCTGTGGAGGACCAAGGATGACTTCTGCAGTCATCTTGGTATTTCCAGATCTCTGTGCCGTTTTGTTTCCTGAGAATTCCTGCAGGTGCAGGTCAACCCCTACTGAACTCTGATCTCCTCCTACAAGATAGTCTTTTGCCATGGTAGGTATCTAGGACAGATCACTTTCTCCTCCAGTAGGAGTGGCATTGGGAACCTCTCAATTTCATACTTCTCATTTGATGCCTGTCATTTATTGTCTGAGATCATGTTTCTTGATTTTTTTTTTTCCGATGCTCTGACTCCACATCCTCCAACCTGTACTCTGGTATGCAAATCAAATCTGTATTTTGAACAAGTTTAAATTTCAGAAATAAGATTTAAAATCCAAGCAATGTTTTTTCTCTGAGTTTTATCAGAATGACCATGAAGATGGTTAGTGGGAGATAGTTCTCCATAGATTATTCTCATTCTTGCCCATCTTGTCATTAGCACTGACTGCCTTTGTTGTTAACCATCTTTTCATAATGTTTGTGTGTGAGCAGACTAACAAGACAAAGATAATGTGTCATTCTCAAGCAAAGGGCAGATAGACTTGTGTAATGTCCAATGTAATAAAGACAATGCTTTCTTATGGAATAAATACAATGAATATGGAATCAAAATCATGAATAGCTTGGTTTCTTAGCCAGTTCTCTCTTGTATGATTGCATGGGTGCATCTGACCTGGTGTACATCCTTTTGAGGATGGTACGCCTCAGGAAATTAACATAATAATCTGAGTACTGCTATTTACTGTGAGTAATAAATTGTGTTTTTATATCTGACCCAAGAGTTTCAAGTTGCTTTCCAGCAAAAACAAACTGACAAGATAACTATGACTATCTTTTACATTTTGACTGACATCATTGACTCGATAGCAAATTATTGATAATTTTTCATGTGTTTATTTGCTATCTATATTTTTTTTCTGTAAGTGAAAGTTTTCTTGAAAAAGTTTGTACATAATTAAGTTGCTTGTTCTTTGAAATTGAGCTTTTGAGTTTGTTTTATATTCTGGATACAAGAATTAATTGAACTTATGATTTGTAAACATTTTCTTTTTTCCTCCTCTGTACTTCCTTTTATGTAATTTTTAGTATGTTTTCATTGAGTAAAAGTTTCAGATTTTAATGTCATTGATAATACATGATTTATACATATATTCATATATGTTATATAATTCATCATGTTTATTTGTACTGTTTTCCTGATTTTTTTATTCTGTTCCATTAACCTAGACATCTATCTTAGCTGGCTCAATTTGCTATAAAACAAGTACCATAGACTTAGTCATTGGTAAACAATGAAAATTTATTTTTCATAGATCTGGATGATGAAGGTCTAAGGTCAGTCTACCAATGTGGCTAAATTCTGGTTACTTTTTTTCTGAGTCAAAAAATTCCATTTTCTTCCTGTAACTTTACATAGTGAGAATATGAAAGATTTCTCTTGAATTCACTGTATAAAAGCACTGCTCTCATTCATGAAATCTTCACCCTCAAAACTTAATTTTCTCTTAAAAACAGTCTTGTGTTGTCATATTATTGGAAGTTAGAATTTAAACATGAATGTTGGAATCACACAATTATTCAGTTACTATACTACATATTCCTTTCTCAAGTACCTTGAATTTAGGCTACAAATGAGACACTTATAGCAGTTCAATTCATTACTTCCAACTTAATGATGACATAAAAACAATGAATACTTAATAGAAGTCATACTTCAAAGTTTGAATTTTGATCTTTTCCAAGTTTAGCATTCCTTTGTATATGTTCATCTGAGAGATGTAAAATGCTCTCCTTATCCAGCATGGGCATTAAGCCACAACTCCCATTCAGCAGCAGGTTTGCAATGGTACAAGTCATCATACTTCACTGCAAGACTAAGGTAGGCTATTCCACTGGTTAGCTGTTTAAACACATTTTAATTTAGAATACTTTCACATTACAATGGTTTATTAGACTATAACTATCACATTCAAAAAGCATTCAAGAGTCTTAAAATTGATTGGTTTGGTTCCCTTGAATTTATCCTTCTATTTCTTTTTTGTGTCTTGCTGTATGAATTGTAGAATTAATTTTCATTTATTTACAAAATTTCTTTTGAGAGTGTGACTGGCATTGTATCCCTATAGATACATTCAGGAGAATAGTCTCTTACCTCTAATGACTTTGCAATTGCTAGAGATTATGTGCAAGTTCATTTATTTAAGTCTTCTTTAGTTTCAAATCATTTCACCAAATTTTTATAGCATAGCAGATCTTTCATATATTTTATTAAGTTTATGACTAAGTAAATTTATTGAAGCGATTATAATTTTTGTGTTAAATTTTTTGCCCTATATTTGATTGATTTTTATGTAATCTTGAATCTTTCAGCCTTTTATACTTACCTCTAGTTTTCTTTTTTTAATTTTCTTTGTGGACTGCCATATCATCTATGATATAGACAATTTTATTTCTCATATTCAGACTTTCTCTTTCTCTCTCTCTATTACATATGAGAATATAGTTATATTCTGAAGTGATACTCCACTTAATACACTAAATTTGTTTGAATATGCAGGTTGATACTGTTTCATTGCTACTATGGGGAAAGATGGGTATGAGTTTGTGATGGTCTTGAAAGTATTGACTGGAGCACTTGGAGCTGTGATAAATACATGTTTGTGCCTCTGATTTTTCACAGATACTCCATCACAGCGGGTACAGTTTATTCTTGGAACTGAAGATGATGATGAAGAACACATTCCACATGATCTTTTCACAGAACTGGATGAAATATGCTGGCGTGAAGGAGAGGATGCTGAGTGGCGAGAAACAGCCAGGTAAAAATTTTGATTGAGAGGTAAAGGAATACTAAAGCTATTTTAAGTTATTAGAAAAAGATATCCCCAGCACAATGGTTTTTGCAAGAATCTATGGTTGCTGTTGATTTCTGAATTTGCCCATCTGGCCTGTGCATATCCTATAATGGGATATGGGTCAGAATGAAATCAGAAGGCAATAATTATAGTAAACAGTGATACAGAGCCAGCAACAGCTGCAGTTTCAAAGATAAACAGTAGCATAATTTGTGTGCCATCAACAAAACAATAGAAATCTAAAAGTAACTTATTTCTGTCTTTTCATCTGGTTTCTTACACACATATTGGTGATGTCATATGATAATTTGCCAATGGATTTTTAAAATAAAAGCCAAATAAGATAAAAATGTATAATCTTCAGTTTTTTATACTATTTAGTGAGAATATAATAAATATTTTGGAATGTGCTTCTAAAATATGATTACATTAAATAGCACTTTATGAAGATTTTTTTGAAAATGTATTTTATCATTAATATTTTTGTAATGCTATGCAATTGATGAATTATTATAAGCAGCAATGAATGAAATTCTGTGCCTCTTAGTCCTTTCTCATCTATTTATTTAAGAAATATTGTGGAGTATTCCGTTAGATGGTACATGAAATGGATCTACAATAACAAAAAACACAATAATGAGATCTTGTTTTTAACAGTTTTGCAGTACAGTTTATCCAATCTGCCCCAACTATAAATGCTGTATAATGACTGATTTGACACAGATGTGCATAGAGCTGTGGGCACACTTCAGGTTGCAACTGGTCTACTACTTACCCAAATTTTTATTTGAATATGAATCACTTGGGGTCTTGTCAAAAATGTAAATATAAATTTTATGCATTAGGCACACAGTCTCAGGTTCTGCATTTAGGAATCAAGATAATTATATGCATTCAATTATGAGCAAACTTTACTTAGCCGATCTTTATAGAAATTTAGGATGATTTTTTTTCCATGAAAGTAGCTGTAATGACCATTTGATGCCATCTCCAGTGTTTTGCATTTAAGAACCACATTCTTGGTGAAGAAGAAAAGATCAGAACAGCTGCATGGAGCAGGGAGTTCTGAGCTGACATTTGATGAATGAGTTGGGATCAATTCACGGTTTATTGTCTTGTTAATCTGTCCTTTTCACATGTTGAGATAGCTCTAATCGTCCATTTTTTCCTGTTGAGTATATTTGTTAGAGGTCTTATGTTACAAAAGATTTTTTTAAACTAGAAATATAAAAGTATTTTATTAATAATGAAACATCTTTTTCTCTTTTATATCTTTTCTGTTCTTTGACAGTTTCATGTATGTATACAATGAACTTTTGTCATTTCCTCTCAATTACCCTACCTACTTCCGCTCTTCTTTTCTCACTGAGAGACTTCTTCCCAATTAGTTTCCTTCCTATGTGTGTGTGCGCGAGCGTGCATGTATGCATGCCTTACTGAGTTTAAAATGTGCTTTCTGTATTAGCATGTTCTTGGGCACTTGCTGCATCATGGGAGATATGCCTAGTGGCAGCAGCACTGAAACATGTGGGTTCCTTTCCTCGGCCAACGTTAACTCAACATTTACTCAAAAGAGGCTGAGGTGACTTGAGAGTTCTGTCATTCATGATGTAGCGCTGATGGACTCTGTGTTGTGTAGGTCTTGTGCTGGTAAACATAGCTGCAGTGAGTTTTTGGGTGTAGTGGTATAATGTCCAGGAGACATTTTTATACATAAACAATGATAATACATAAACATCTCATCTCCTGTTACACTTTATACTTTCTCCTTTCCAGCCAGTCTCTTCCTACTTTCATCTGAGATATCTTCTAGAAAGTACCTGAATACTTGCTAGGACATTCCCCCTGAGAGATTATACAAAGCTAATGCCTGACAGGAGAAGGGAGACCATGTTTTCTAAATGATTTACCCACAAAGAAGTCATCCATGCCCCAGAAAGTATAACTTTTTAGAAATCAGTTCTCTTTTGCCATCCTATTGGACTCCTTGGATCAAGTCAGGATGCCAGGTTTCGTGTATGTTTACCCTTTGAGCCATCTTCACTTCCCAAAATGCCTCCCTTTTTTGGCATGTGTAATGTGTGGGGTGCATACATGTGTATGTGTTCATGTTCCTATTTGGACACATCTGTGTAGGTGCACATGTGGTCATGCATATGGAAGGTCAAAGCTGACTTGGTGTCTTCCTCCATTTTTATTTTTAAGGTAGGAGTCTCTCAGTTGAGCCCACAGCTGTCAATTGGCAAGCTATTGCTCTAGGAATTCTTTGCTATTGCTTTCTTGATTGTAGGCTACTGCCAAGCCTGCTTGGATTTTACATGTGCTCTGCATTTATGCCATTTCTCATTCCCGAGAAGAACTTCAACCTCAATGGAGAATTATGATTGGAATCTGTATTTTGTTACAAGTAATTCCTCTGTTTTTAGAATTGGTGACTTTTCACTTTCTGAATCGCATAATGATTCTTACTTTACAATGAGAAATTTCTTTGAAATTGTCCTAATATGAGAAGGTAGGCAGTGGCAGAAGCAAGGCAGGAATCTAGCTTTGTATTCTGTCAATGAATCATGTAGAATTTCATCATCATCTAATGAATGAACTTGGATAACATGTATCCTAAACCCACCAGAATATGTTGTGGTTTATTTTATAAAGAACTCAAGGGATAATCTAGTGATTTATTACCATCCTCTATTAATGATAGATAGGATCTATGCTTATAACCATGATTTTGGATTATAATTAAAAGCACAGCTGTTTGAAGTGTAGGAAGACATCTGAAGCAGTCAGAATAGTCCAGAAATTGAAGAATAATGTAAGTGAAATTTGCTTGCAATACAACACCTCAGGGAAAAACAGAAAATATTTACTGGGGGCTTAGCAATTTTGTGGGTTTGAAAGTTGCAGAAGTAATTTTGTTCTTGTTGCCTGCCCTTAATCAACAATAGAAACTAATTTGGGCTAATTGATGAATCCATTTGATTTTTTTCAAATGCAAATTAATTCCAATAAAAATTAGCATAATAACTTGAATCACTCTCTCTTTTGGTTAGTATTCCATGTGGGATTAACAATCTTATACTGTAATAGTATAAATAAACATGATATTTTATCAGTGCACTGCACCTGTTACATATCACATCTTGAATGATTCATGCCCACTATTTGCATCAAGCAAAACTTAAGTAAAGTTTTAGATTTTGAAGCTAAATTTTTAAATCATAGCTAGTCAATGTTTGTGAAAAACAGCTGTTCAGTTTTTGAAAACTTAAAAGAAGCATACGAAGAAGTTAATGAAATAACAAAATTACAACGTCCTGCTTAAAAATAACATAATGTTATTAATAGGAAAATGAGCAAAGCTATCACAGCTGTGCAATCACAGAGACAGCATGTTCAATCACTGTGGTTGCCCTTTAAAAATGCTTCCTGCACATGAACTCAGAAGAGGCAAGGTAGGGGATAACAGTTAAGTCTTTGGCATATAAAGGTAATGTAGAAAAGAGATGTTACATCAAAACAATTTTATTGATTATGGAAAGGCATTTGATATTCAAAATTAGAAAATATTAAGGTCTTGTAGAATTTTAAGTGGGATGTGAATTGATAATTGTGTCTTTAAATGTGTTTGGATAATTTCATTCATTCTTAAGATGATGCTGGATATTCTTTTATTATTATTATTTTATGTGTGTGTGTGTAAGAGAGAGAGAGAGAGAGAGAGAGAGAGAGAGAGAGAGAGAAAGGACACAATGTGTCCCTGTGGAGTACCAAACGTGACTTTAGGAATAATTTTGAATTGCTTCTACCTCCTTTTTTGCTTTGTCCTGGGATTTCCCAGTCTCCACCTTCCAGAGCTGAAAGTGCAGGTCACCACCATTTCTGCTTGGAATTTTTAAGTGGGATTTGAGATCTGAAATCAGGTACTTCTTGCAAGGTAGAGATTAACCCCCAAGCCATTGCTTCAACCCCTAAAACAATATTCTTTTGTTTTTTGCAATTGCTATTTTCTAGTCTCACTAAGTCTCCTAACAGAGGATACTTCTTTTTTGAGACAAATCTTCCTTCCTCCAAATCCATAATTACAGAGCTATGAGGTCTTTTCAGAGAATTAAATTCCTAAAAATATTGCTTGACTAAGTAATAGAATACATAGAGTTAAATTCTCTAGAAAACATCTATTGCTAAATAGCAAAAGAATTTTCATTTGTGTATTTTAATGCAAGTATTTTAGAGCAGATTACCATCAACTTAATCCTCAAGGAATTTATGAAACACCTATTTAATGTTGTTTAGAAGAAAGAGACTTAAATGTGCTAATCATGGATAAAAAGAGATGCAGAATTACTAAAAGAAATGAAAATAATCTGCTCAGGGTTTAAATCCTCCCCTACTACACATAGAAAATGTCATGTAATTGGTCTGTGCCTTTTATTTTACTTCTTGTATCATCCATCACATTTACTCCATGCTCTGAGATTTTTACTTGCTTTGGTTTGCTATTCAAACAAATGTCAGCAGAGTTTATTTGAAAACTGGAACACATTGCAGCTCATTGGGTCATTAACTACAATCACACATTTTGTAACTCATAGTATACTCAGTTACCAAAGTCATGAAACAGAAAGCATTTGTTCCAAGACCTCTTAATTTCTATATACAAAGGATAACATTGGATGTAAAAACAGAAAACATATATGCTTTTGTGATACGTGTATATTTTTTAATATAGTCTCCTTAAAACATTCATTTTAATGTCTCCTCCAGCTTTTGGCATCATTCTGGAGTTGGCATAAAGCACTGAATCTCGAAATGTGTAGTATTTTTAGTAACTTGATATTTGTAACTTGTGGGTTCCTTTTATGGAAAGAACCTTCTGTCTTCTCCCATAATATTCATAAAAGCCATGGTTACATCAAACCATCCATGCATGTAACTTATATTTGGTCATTTTTAACTATCAAGCTGTTTAGAACTTCATCAACTCTATTATTTCCTGGCAAGCCCTTATTGTTCCATCTAGATGACATTCTTAAAAATGTTAAAATGACATTTAATAATAGCTTAATGGGGCTGGAAAGATGCTTAGGGGTTAAGCCTCTGCTTCACAAGCAGAAGGAACTAAGTTTTGATCCCAGATCCATCAGGGAAGCAGGGCCTGGGAACCCCCGGAACAAAAACAAAAAGGAGGTACAGCAATCCAGGATTATTCCTGAAGTCATACTTGGCCTCCACAGGCACACACAACACCCTCTGATACACACACACACACATGCACAC
This sequence comes from Typhlomys cinereus, assembly GCA_023101885.1. Classification (NCBI taxonomy): domain Eukaryota; kingdom Metazoa; phylum Chordata; class Mammalia; order Rodentia; family Platacanthomyidae; genus Typhlomys; species Typhlomys cinereus. Next base: position 2,442,644 of record JALPQD010000237.1, on the reverse strand, counting down.
ACACACACACATATTTAAAAAAGATTAAAAAAAACAATAGTTTAGTGGTTGTCAGGATGGAGACACAGTGAGTATCGAGTATATAAAGATATGGCACAAAAGAATTTCTTTGTGATTTGAGAACAGATCTGTTAAGAGTTTACATGAATCTACATATAGTATAAAGATGCATACAAATACATCTTAATAGCATTTTTTAAAAAAGTTTACTTTTAATAAAGTCATGAAGAAATGGAACAGAAACTTAGAAACTTATCTTCACTGTTACCTGGAAGTAAAATTTAATTATAAATTTCCCTATAAAAAGTGTTTGGTAATTTTATATAAACTATAGACCAATAGGTATTTTAAAGATGTAATTATGTTACAACTTACAAACAATATGATTACATGAGTCAATAGAGTTATAATTAAACAATTAAAAACTGTATATGACAGAAATAACTTAATTTCTAGAAACACAAAATGAGGACATTTTTACATAGAAAAAAATCTCTTCCCAAAACACTGTTACACCTTTTCATAACTCCAAGGATTCCTTACTAGTCAATGTAGTTGAAACTAGATTTTAAGTCAAAACATGGATCACCAGAGAAAATAATGCTAACCTATGTGCTGCTATAGAGTCTCTTTTTCTTTTGGTCTTTTTTGATGGCCACATCACATGTTATGAACTGCACCAGTTAGATGCTGTTTTCAAACTCACAAATGAGAATCAAGCCTTTATAAAGAAACATGGTCTCCAGACATAACTATTCCATCACTGCCACCACCAGCAACAATAAAAAACACAAATGAACAACAACAAAGAAGAAGAATACTCCTGAATAAAAATGTTCTGTGGCCTGTGATACCCATTACAATCCTGGTGATTTGGGTTCTATTCCTGGACCTCGCAAAGTGGAAGGAAAGAACCAACTTGGAAAGTTATCTTCCACCTTCCACTTGAGTTCCATGGCAAGCTTGTTTTATCTCAAAAAATAAATAAAATATTGAAAAAAGAAATTATGTCCTGTAAAATTGCCAGTCTTGACAAGCTACTGTCAGTGATTTTGGGGCTGAGTAATGAGACCTTCAGTTTTCCGTGAACACAGCTTATAATCTTGTCTCTGTGAACTGTGGACAGGTAGAGCTATTCTTCTATCATGCTTTCTTTCCTTTGTACTTACTGCATTACTTTTTGGCTCATTGAACACTAGGGACAGATCCATGGCTTTCTTGACACCTCTTGTTACATTAATCATTTTGAACATTAGCTTGCACATTAATCATTTTGACAGACTCTTTCAGTTATTTTTGGCTGATCCATCCTATTCCTTGGCTAGATTTCTCACAAATTTGTCGCCTATTGGAGTTCAGTTATTTGATTACATAAAAGTAATAGAATATCTCAGGGGAGGAGTGGAAGGAGGGAGGGGACCGGGTACCTATTAAGTTTGTAAGAATATCACATATCATATGGAATATTGTTTGTATGAATTTCCTTGGAAAGAGAGGATGTAGGGCCTAAAGTGATTAAAGATAGATGGCATGAGGAAAATGGCAGGGAATTAGGAAGAGGGAAAGACAATTTGGCTAGGGTTCTTTAGAACTGGCAAAATTAAGCTGATTATCTATTAAAATTAAAGAGAGAGTCTTTTAAGAGTTGAATAGCTACTACAAGACTCTTTTGATTGCTGATGTTCCCTTTTGCTTCTATTTATCTTTTTTACTTATTTTCTATTCTTTGACACTTACATTCATAATATGAATGAATGAATTTATGTGTTTGTGTCCCTTAACACATAATTCCACCTCCTTCTGTTCTATTTATCTTGAATACAAACAATTCCATATATTAATAAATATTCCTTCTGCTATAAGAAGCAGTGATTTCCTACTTGGCATAACAGTATTACAGTTCTAATCTTATTTCTGTCAGGAATATTCAGAGAATGGTGCTCAAGCTCAGCTCTCATGTATTCAGACCCTAGGAAGTTACTTCTATGAATAGCTTCCTTCTGGACAAAACTAACAAGATTTTTTCCTATAATGGACCCAAATCATACAAGCCTTCCTCAAAATCTAATGAGAAAAATTATTAAGCCCTGAAATATTGAAGTTTAAGAAATCCAATTTGAGAAAACTGAGCATTTTTTTCTACTTGCTTTTTTCAATTACAATTGTCTTTTAGAAAAGGAGTATGCTCTTCTCCCTTTATACAGTCATGACTACTATTTTTCATTAAAAATTGTTTTTAAATTTTTATTTGACCATTGCTTTCAATATATGCATGTCATTTTCAACTCTTAATACCCTATCCTACCTCTTCATTTTCCAACTAATTCAATTTCCTTAACTAATCTCCTGCCTCTAGCCTACTTTCTTTTTTTTTTTTTGGCCTGTGATCCACTGAGTTTCATTTGGAATTCTTGGATTGGCATATATCTGAACACTTCCTGGAGCATGGATGATATATCAGTGGGTATACCACTAAGGAGGGTAACTGCCTTTCCACCATCTGTCATTAACTCTTAAAACCTTCTCAGAGTGGTGGTACATCTTGAGATTGTCCCCTTTCCATAACAGAATGTTGATGGCCAAAAGCTTGTACACTTATGGTGAAAGTAAATATAGATGATATGTGTTCATAGGTGCAGCCACCCTGTCTTGTCCAGAAGTCATCATCTGACAGCATCTCCACCCTTTGGCTCTTACATTCTTACTACTGCCATCTTATGCTATGTTCCCTAAGTCTTGAAGTAGCTGGTGATTTAGATGTCCTCTTTAGAGCTTAGCAGTCTACTGTCATATTCTCTGAACTTTGGTCAGTTGTGAGTCTCTGTATTAAACCTACACCATCCAAAAAGAAGCTTGTTGATTAAAGTTTGAGAATTGCTTGAGCTTATTATCTAATCTATGGATATTATGGTCAAGTGCTAAGATCACAGTTTGATAACATTCTTATAGCTAAACCTTAGTACTTTATTATCCCTAGGGTTTAGGGGTTCTGGTCTACAGTCTCTTGGCATGTTTTACAGAACCAGATATTTGTTTCCTACTGGGTCTTAGGTCCAATAAGAAAACACTTGGTTCACCTACACAACATTCATGCCTCTACTAATGTTATTGGTCATCCTTGCAAAGGTAGTTGTTATTGTAGCTCACAGAATTTATTGCTGGTGAAACGTTGATTGCTTTTGTTTCTCAGCAGCCTGTAAAGTACCTTCTGGTACTAGGAAAGTTGGCCAAGAAGGAGGAAGCTTCCAGACCAGTTTCAACTTGTTTTTCTCCATGTCTTTTATCAGAGTCTGTGGTGTTTTTAGCAATAGGGTGTTACTATCAGGTTCATTTGATTAATTAATTTGTTAAATTTTATTAGAAATGCTTCTTCAGAGCTAGACAAATTTCAAAAATAATCTGACCTTTCTTTGTTTTTTTTTGTAATTTTTCTGTTACAAAGAAAATCCTGGTTCAATGGAATTAGAATTAAAGAAACTAATCTGAGTGACTTTTAAATACTTCCAAAACCCCATGAAAATGAGAAGCAACATGGATGCCTTTCTATTTATACTTTTTATTACCATGATAATTTTCACAGAATTTAATATGTAATGTTTTCATAACAATATTTATTTGTATAGGTGGTTGAAGTTTGAAGAGGATGTGGAAGATGGAGGGGAAAGGTGGAGCAAACCCTATGTGGCTACTCTTTCATTGCACAGCTTGTTTGAGTTGAGAAGTTGTATTCTGAATGGAACTGTGCTACTGGACATGCATGCCAACACTTTAGAAGAAATTGCAGGTTTGTCTTTCCTTTTCTTTTTTTGCCTTTGTCTAGCTAATTTTATGGACCTGTCGATCTTTAGTGCTCTTTTTTTTTTTTGACAATATAAGGTATGTATCAATTGTGGAAAATAAATTCTCATGGTCATTGTTTGGAGTGTTACAAATCTCTCATCCATTTATTTACAATAAAATAAATTGAATCTCAGAGAAATATGGTTTAGCCTGTAAGTGGCGAGTCTGTAGCAAGAGCATAGATACCCTTTCTGATTTTCAATAGTCATTGTTCCCATTAGCATGTTTAAACTGATAAACCCAGCAAGACTGCAAGGAAACAAAAGTCTTTGCAACTAGACAATGAGTTTTAATGTTCCTGTTCATAAAATAACTGAAGAATCTTTGTAAAAGGAAATATTAGTATGAATACAGAAATATGAGACTATTTCATTTTAAGTTAAATTAAAAATCTTTCACTCTAAAGGAAGCTAAATGATGAAGTTGAGATGTGTCTCATAACTTAATGCTATTCCTAGCTCATGGGAGGAATGATTTGTGTTGGAATCCTATTATCGTTACATGGCACAAGCAGTTATATTTAGGAAATGTATCTCTCTCACTGAAATAGAGTCAAAGAACGTCTGCATCATTTTACTTTGGAAGTCAGCATGTAGTAAAAACAAAGCAAAACAAAAAGTAACTATTAGTTTGAAAAAGTGTAAATGGAATGATTAAATGAAATTTGAAAAATAAAATAATGATATAGGCTTTTAAAATTTTTTATTTGGGGGCAGAAAAACATTTATGTATGTGAGTAGTATGATTTAAGGGAGACCCTAATATCCTAGTCAAAAATCTCTCAAAAGTGTGTTTGTTTTAAATTATAAAAAAGAAGAAAATGTGTTTGTATTTAATTATTATATAAGTAAAACAGCTTTTTCTAATTGAAACTTTAGAACATAAAGTAAGTCCCATTTATCAATGGGAAAACATTACAATTTTTATAGCAATTCATACTATTCATACCATTTGGTGCTTTGATTTCTAGTTCGGTGCTCCTTAACTTACAATTGCTGTAGTGAGGGGCATTTCAAAATAGATGCTACCTAAATTTTACTTGTTGAACACTTTTAAAATCACTGATCTTGAGTTAGTTGGGGTGACAATACGCCTTTTAAGGATGTCATCATCAGAGGCATAGGTAGGTAGATAGTAGTTAAAAGCCAGCATGGACTGCATACCAAGATCACCTAAAAAAAATTGTTTTGTGGTGACAGGTGATGGAGATATATGTGAAAAAGAAATAAGCATAGAAGATACTTTTGCTCACAATAATAAAGCTCCCAAATCCCAAAATTACAATTAAAATAAAAAAACTGTGCCATATTTAAGGTACACAATTAAAGCCTAAAATATTATATACAATTAATTGACATACAATTTCACAATAAAATCATAAAGTGTGATGATTTGTACTAAATTAAAAAGTACTGAAAATGGTCAAATTATAAACAAACTTCCTGAATATGTATGACTAATACTAGTCAATTGAACTTTAATTTGCATTACAGGATCTTGTTGATATCAAAAACATTTTTGTATTTTAATGAATTATGAGATGATTGGACTTTAAGTGATACTTGGAAGTTTAGGAAACTATGTGACATTTATAGCTAACTTGTCATTATTATTCTTATACTTCTAATATTTAGAAGCTTAAATATTCTGCCATAAGCAGTTTGTTTCTGCTGATCACATTATCTTTAAAAATTTGTTAATTAAAATAAGGTTTGTTCTGACTTTATGTAATGAGTCTGTCAAATTCCTCAACCTGGTGACACTGGCCTCAGAACATAGCTTTTATATTTTTACCAGACTTTAAATTTCTTAAAGAATGTAATTTCTAATGGTTTTTAATTCTACCAGGAAATCTCTTAGTAACTTGATTAAAACTGTTCGTCAACTTTATTTCTTAAAATTATTTCTTTTTCCTAACTCTGTCCATTCTTTGTGTTGTGTTCAGTTCTTCAGAATATGTGAAGGTGAACTGTGTTAAATGTGTTTTAAGCAAATTATATTTTCTAGGGCTATTCTTAAATGAAAGTAGTTCAATGGAAATCTGATACCCAAAATAACTTCTTAGTATTCTTTCTACTTTTCTAATTAGTCTGTATCTTTCTGACTAAGAAGTAGCCCAAACTGAATGTTCCATTTGCAGCAGGCAGCACCTTGTAAAATGCCATTCAGAATATGATAGTAGTTTAGGGATAACATTGCACACAGAAAAAGGTACAACTATTTTGTTGATAGTTTTTGTCTTATATTTCTTTTTCAATTATTAATAAAGACTCCTACTTGTTAGGAAATGCTAACTTGTTTTTTAATAAAAGATATTTCCACTCTGATTAAAATCTCATTAAAATATTTTCTCACTGTAGCTTGTAATTATCTTCTTGCTTATACTTATGCCATTTTTATGTTATGATAATACATCTGTAGTCTGTATAATAAACCTATTTTACATGTTGGAGATTTCCAACTTTAAAAATTTTTTCATGTTATTATTATTTCCTATTATCAAAGCAAACTTTCTGGTTTATATTCTTTTAAAGCTTCACACATGAATTCATGTCCTTTTAACCCCTTGATTACCCAATCCAGATCCCCTACTTCTCTCATTAGAAACTTCCTTCTTCCCCACCTGTGTTCCTCCAGCTCCTGGGTCCTTCAATGTATTTAGCTAACTAGGTCTCACCTGGATTAGTATTACTAGCATGTATCTGGACTCAAGCAAGAGTAATGTACCAGTAGGCCTATTATTGGAGCTCACCTCTCCCTGCCTTCCACCTTTTACCTTCTCATTGCCCCCTCTTGCATAATGCTCCCTTAACCTTGAGTTTGGTGAGGTATCTTGGACAACTTCCTTAGGATTGAGCAGGGCACATTCAATTATTTTCTGTGCTTTGGTCAGTTGTGTTTCTCTGTGTCAAATATCTTCTATTGCATAAGAAGCTTTGAGGTCAAGTGTTGGTAGTTCTTCCAACCTATACGCATAATAATAAATGTGTAGAAGGTACATTAATATTTAGTTTTTATATCTACATCTTAGCACAGAATTCCTCTTTAGGCATTGTCTTCCCTTCTGTAATTTTTTTGTTTGGTTACATTATGAGAAATGTGGTTCCTGCTGCAATGCACATCTTAGATCCATACAAACAGCTATTGGATATAAAGTATTCATGCCACTATTGCGTTAGTGATGATTTCTAACCTAGGTGATTGCTTGGGTAGCTTGTAGTCATCACAGTTGGGTGTGACTGGCTAAAGTTGGCCAGCAAGGAGGAAACTTCTGAATTAGTTTATGCTTACTTTTTTTTCCATGCCCATGTTCCATGTTGATATTGTGTACTGACTTCAGCAATGCAGTCTTACTGTTAGTTTCTGGTAGGTTCCCAAGAACAATAGCAAAAACCTTTATTGTTTTGCAAGCCTTTGAGACCTTTTTGACAAACAACTCATTTGAAAGTATCACATATCTAGGACATTATGTTTATTTGTCTGTGGCTTCTTGTAGTATCATCCAGATCAGTTTCCATTATAATTTTATCTTCATTTGTCTGTGTTCCCCTAAATAGAGATATTCTGTTCACAATTTTTGTCATAATAGTAAGAATAAAAAAATATAATATTTTATTAATTTTACTTTTTTGAAGGAATAAAACATTTTTGGGCTCTATCTTACAACCTTAGTTTTATTTGTTATTCTCTTTTATCATATCCCCATCTCTCTCTCACACCTGAAACTTTCTGAGCAGTGTTCCCTTCTCCATTTTCTTCCACACATCTTGTGGCATGCCAGTTCCCTCCCTTTCCTATTCCTCTCCTCTCCCCCACCACTTAGTTCTCCCTCTCATGAGTTTTTGGTTGACTATTGTAGGTATTTTTTATGGAAGTATATGAATCTGGAAGTTCTATATTAGCAACTATGTAAGAGAGAGTTTTGGCATTTGTCTTTCTGCATCTTGGATACCACACTCAATATGATCTTTTCCAGTTCTTTCCATTTGCCAACATATTTCATAACTTAATTTTTTCTTGAGAGATGAACAGTATTCTATTGTGTATATGTGCTGCATTTTCATCACTATTTATTATTGATGGGCATCTAAGCTGATTCCAAATTTTTGCTACTGCTAATTGAAGTTCAATAAACATAGATGTGCAAGTATCTCTGCAGTATGATGTTGAGTCATCAGGAGCTATGCACAGAAGTGGTATAACTGGATCATATGTTAGATCAATTGTAGCATTTTGACGAACCTTCATACTCATTTCCATAGTGGTTATACTAATTCACATTCCCACCAATAGTCTATAAAAGTTCCCCTTTTTTGACATCTTGTTCTTGCTTCTATAAATTTCATTGTTTTGAGTTCAACATTGAGATCTTTGATTCATTTGGAATTGATTTTTGTGCATGGCAAGAGATAAAGGCTGAACTTCATTTTTTTACAATTATTTATTTAATTTTCCCAGAACCATTTGTAATTTTGTAAGCAATGTGTACTTTTGCTACCTTTGCCAAAAATTTGATGGCTCTAGATATCTATGTCTGTATTCTCAGACATAGTGTTGATCAATATGTCTGTGCTTGTAGTCAGGTATGGTGATTCCCCAGTTATGTTTTGTGTTGCATAGAATACTTTTGGCATCCATGATCAGTTTTGTTTTCTTATGAATTTTAAGATTTTTTTTCAATTTCTTTGGAGAATTACATTTTGATTGGGATTATATTGAATCTTCAGATTGTTTTTGTAATCCTAATGTTATATTTTTATACTTGATCTTAGCCAAAAGGCCGAGAAGTGATGCTAATGTTATATTTTTATAATACTATTCTTACCAATCTATGAATGCATAAGCCTGGAATGTCTTTTCGCCATCTTTTGTCTTTGATTTACTTCATTAGTGTTTTGAAAATTTCATTATATAGGTCTCTTGCTTTGTTTAAGTTTATTCTATGGTATTTTATTTTTCTTGGAGCTATGGTAAATGTAATTGTTTCCCTCATTTATTCCATTTGTTTGTCTTTGGTAAATAGGAAGGCTACTGATTCTTGTGTTAATTTTACAACCTGCCACTTCATTGAAATATTTTATTAGATCTAGGAGTCTTGGTAGGTCTTTCAAGTATAGAATCATGTTATCTACAAATAGGAACCTTTTTATTTCTCATTTGTATTCTCTCATTATCTATCTGTCTGTCTATCTATCTATCTATCTATCTATCTATCTATCTATCTATCTATCTATCTATCTATCTATCGTCTTTCTCTCTCTTGTCTTACTCTCTAAATAGGACTTAAAGCAAAATGGTAAGCTGTAGTGATATTAATGGACAATCTTGTCTTCTTCCAGATCTAAGTGGGAAGACTTCTAGCTTTTCACTGTTTAGAATTGTTGCTGTAGGCAGGCTTTTTATGGTCTTTCTTATATTGGGGTATGTTCTCTCCTTCTTATTCTCTCTATGAATGGGTGCTGAATTTTGTAGAAAGCTTTAAATGATCTTTGAGCCATTGAGAAAATCAAGAATGTAATAAAATATATATCAGACATGAGTGAAAATGACAACACAACATATCAAATCCTATTGGACACAATGGAAGCTCTTCTAAGAGGTAAACTTACTGCTCTCCAGGCCTCTATCAGATGGTTTGAGAAGTCACAAATACATAAACGAGTGATAAACTTTAAGGAATTTGAAAAGCACAGCAAAACAACCCCCAAAGCAGCAGTTAGCAAGAAGTATTCAAGATTAGAGTAGAAATTAATGAACTAGAATGAAAGAATACAATACTAAGAATCAATGAATCAAAGACTTGTATTTTTTAAAAAGATAAATAACATTGACATATTCTTAGCCAAACTAACAACAGAAAAAGAGAAAGAACACTAATAAAATAAGAGATAAAAAGAGAGACATCACAGCAGATATTAAAGAAATCCAGAGAATCATATGGACATATTAAAAATTTATACTCAATTGACTGGAGAATCTAAAAGAAATAGATGAATTCCTAAATTCGTATGACTTATCAAAGCTAAATTAAGAAGATATTAATAATATAAACAGACCTATGACTCAATGAAATTGAAACAGTAGTTTCAAATATCCCAACTAAAAATACGTAGAACCAGATGAATTCAGTGCAGAATTTTATCACACCTTCAACAAAGAACTTACAGTAATTCTTCTCAAATTCTTTCATAAGATTGAAAAGGAAAGAAAATTCCCAAAGTCTTTCTATGTAGCCAAAAATATACTGAACGCTAGACCAAATAAAGACTCATCAAAAAGAGATCTATAGACAAATTTCACTGAAAAACACAGATGCAAAAATACTTGAAAAAAGAATACAATAGTATATTGAAAAGACTTTTCACCATAATCAACTTAGATTCATCCCAGACATGCAAGGATGGTTTAATATAAGTAAACGAATACATATAATCAAACACATAAATGAACTAAAATACAAGAATCAGATCACGGCAATTTTTAAAGGTAGCCAGGTGGCCAGTGTTTCCATTCCAAAAGAAGGTGAATAAAGTAATGTGCTAAGAGCAGTAAGCATGGAGAAAGAGAAAAGAAGCAAGGTCGTATTAAGTCAATGAAGAAAGGAATGGAGAGTGACTCTAATAGTACATTAAGTCCATGTGGCAGTCCATCAATAAAGAGAAGTAAACATGAAAAAAAATGTGGTACAGCAGCAGCACATGTATTTTGTTATTTAAATTAATTTATTTACTGCAGGTTTGTATGTACATGTGTGTGTTCTTGTGTTTTTGTGTTTGTGTATGTGTCCATGGAGGCCTAAAGATTCTGGATTGCTTCTACCTCTTTTTTGTTTTGTTGTGGGTTTTCCCGGAATCTGCTTTCCAGATCCTGAAGTTCAGGCCACTACTATCTTGTCTAGGCCCATGAACCAGTGTAAACTCAGACTTACGTGTAGGAAACAGAAGTGGGAGTGGTAGGAATTGATCAGGCATTGGGTCAAAGGGAGCCTAGGATGTCCTCTATCATCCAAGCCAACTTTATTGTAGCATACATGAGTATTTATAGGAAAACAATCAAGGAGCAGGGCCAAATTTTGGAAAACGTCAAAGAAGAGCAGGACCAAATTCTTTACAGGATTATGTAAAATGACATCTACTTGCTGGGGGATCAGACATGATGTCACCAGATAAACAGGCATGGCACCTTGTTGCTAGAAGGGAATGAACAATGTATGCCTCAAAACAGAATTACCTGGTCTGTGCATTAGCATATCTAAAATAAGCAGGGAGGAACTGTTGGGGGAGGAACAGACCAGCCAGTTTCTAAGAGAAACAAAAGCGATCTAAGAACAGACTGGAGGTAAACTCTACTTCCAAGGGAAGGAGTTAGGCCTGCCATTGTCTTGCAGACAAGAGGCAAATTCATCCTCCGAGGGAAGGAGCACCTAGTAATGGCCTTTTTCAAATACTAATGTATCATCCAGAGAGCAGGCTTTGGGCCTGACAATCCCCACACCATCTCTACCTGATATTTTTACATGGTATCTGGAATCTCAACTCAGGTCCTTCTGCTTGTGAGGCAGAGCCATCTCTCAAGCCCCACATGTATTTTCAATGAGCTACTTAGCACATAATGTAAAAATTTAATAAAATATTCAAAAAAGAAAATAATGTGCTAAAGGTGACATTTGCAGATATAGAAATTACTTCTTGGATTGACCTATAATCATAAAATTGGTTTTGGTTTTGATCATAATGTTTTAAGAACTGAACTTTTTTTCTTTTATCTATTTATCATTATATTTCTGAATTTCAGGTAGTTATGAACTACAAACATGTAGTAGTAGATTCAATTTTCCAAAAATTTAATATAATAACTTGTCCTTAAGGACTTTAAACTCTGTTACTTCATAAATGTACAAGGCATGTAACACTAATGCTTTCCAGACATTTTCTTGTAGAGGAACCTGACCTAAATATTGTGTTAGACAATGGAAGGTTTTAAATCAGTGTTTTGATATGATTTTAATAGACTCAGATAATTCCTTAAAGAGATTTTGGTGGGTTTAGTAGCAGAAAATCTCATTTGTATCTGGCAGGTCTGTCAAGAATTTTGGTATAATTAAAGTAGGATTTTCTCTTCGATGAAGTTAATTTAAAATATATCTATTTCCCTGTGTTCCAGGGAACTCAGTAATGTTAAACTCCATCCTTCAAAATATTGCTCAACCTTTCAAATCCAAAATTCTCCAGAAAAATTTCTTACCATGATTTGTTCTGATTTGGAGATTAATTATGTAGAAAAATGCTTCTTAATTATATTCATGTACATTATAGACAATTTTATGGTCTATGTTAATCTCTTTAAAATTCAGCATTATAAAGATTAAAAATGGAAATATTCTTTTTGAAGTGTGAATACTTTACCCTGATTCTGTCAATGAGAGTTAGGAAGAAATTGAAACCAAGCTAAAGTTAGTACCATGGACAAATGATCAATCATAGCACTCAACTAACTGAAACAACTTTTCTTATTTAAAATCTTTGACTGAAGGATAAATCACTAGCTTGCTCCACTGATGCCATTTCCAGACATTGAAAATGTGCCCATGTTGCAACAAAACTTGATCTGGAAAGTATGTTATAGAATTTTATTTTTTTCAGTACTCACACTGCTATTAATGGACACCCTAAAGTGGAATTCAGTGCTGCATAATCTCCACTTATTTCTCTCAATACATTTTCAAAGTAAGGCATACTGTTTTCACAGTATTTATGTGATAATTTCATAGGATGCAGATATATATATAGCATTTACAAAACTCCATGGCCTCTTGGGACTCTTGGTAACCAAGGCATGTTGTCTATGCTTAAGTAAATACTTAGTAGAATGAAAAATAATTTTTTTATTCTCAAGGTCTTTCATATAAATATTGCTAGACTTCATAGGTTTGGGTTGGTATAGAGTTGTATAACTTATCCTTTTCTTTCTCACTTCTTTCCTTATTGAGATCATAGTATTGGGTTTTGACAGGTTCAATTGTATTACCTCGTTGCCTGCTGAGATTTTGAATAAGCCTCTAGGTTCAAAGCCATCATGGTTCATCATAATCCATTCTTACTTTGCAAGTTAATATATGTGTGTATTATTGTAGTGAAGAGAACAATGTAAATGATTACCGAATAATATTTCTTTTTGATACTTGTCTCCCCTTAGTGTGTTGTAATTCTTAAACATGAAGATTAACTTTTTCCAATTCATTAATCCATTCTTTAATGCAGTATACTTTAGAGGCATGACTATATTTCAGTGTTACTGTCTAAAAATTATTTGGGATTGGAGGTTGACTCAATGGATAAGTGCTTACTGGCTCACAAGCTTGAGCACCCAAATTTGATCCCCAGAATGTATGTAAGAGCTAGGTAAGCTTGACAGTCTCAGATAAAGCAAGCAATGATAAACAATCTCCAGGGCAAGCTGGCTAGCTAACCTAACCAATATAAAAGCTCTGGGTTAAACTGAGAGACCTGCCTTAATAATAAAAGTCTTTTAAAATGTCTTTAAAAATTTCTAAAATGTCTTTTAAAGCATGTGCATACATACACCCACACACCTGTAAACATGAGTCCCATATATATATATATATATATATATATATATATATATATGTCCCATGTATATATATATACATGAAATATGTAATAATGTGCTGCACATTCTCAAAATGTAATGAAACTTTTAGATAATTACAGTGACTGAATTCCAAATTTTCCACTCATAAATATTATTGTGAAATCCTAAATACCTATTTTGCCTCTTTCTGTTGTGAACAGAAAAGGACAGAGCAAGCCATATTTTTCATGTGGAATACAACCTGTTTTAAGGGTATTTGGGCTACTACTTCGGACTATAATTTACATGATTGAAATACAGTAAAGAAAAGGAAAAACATTTTGTAGTGTAAACATTGCATAAAATTCAAATTCAGTGTTCTTAAGAAATAGGGCAGAATAGGGGAACTGGTGACAGATAGAATGTTCATTATGTGGTTGATGTCAGAAAAATTCATCCTCTGATTTGGAGAATGAGCTTCATGATGAAGACCAGTTCTTTATCAATCCAAGCCAGTTATGTGAATATCATTTCCAGTGACAAAAATTGATTCATATCAGCAAGGTGTAGAAGAATTTTCATGGCTGAGGGGCAAAAAAGAATTTTTTCTCTACAGAAAAAGCTTGAAAAATTGAGCTATATCTTTCTGAATATGAGCAAGAATATTTATTTTCTTGTTGCTGCTAGCAGCCACAGGTAAACATCTACAAGAAGTAGCAGCAGACTATCTCACAGGGAAATATAACTAGAGCTTGCTTAACTTGGATTTTTTTTTGTTATGTGAACAAATCAAGTTGGTTAATTTGATTTGTATTTTATCACTGGTAAGCCAAAGTTTGTTTCTGTGTAACACTATAATAAACTCTGAGAATATTAAAAAAAACACAAACATCAAACCAGACACCCACACCCTAGTTAAGGGAAATAGCAAAGGAAATCCCATAATGGGAAATAACTGATTGATAGTTCTTCATCCTGACAATAGCATGGGAGACAGACATTGTTACTCTCTCTTTACAAATAGCAACACAGAGTGATTTGTAAAGTCACTCAGATGGAATTTAGTCCAAGTCTGTCTCCATAGTCCATTTCCCTTTCATACTGAAACAAAACCTAATTCGTAAGGGAAGGCTCTACTACTTTTGAAATCTTCAGTGTATTTAAAATAACAAGGAAAGGCAGTCTGTAGTGTGTTGGTGGTCTACTTTATATAACTTGTGCCTGAAAAATCTAATTAGAGTTAATATTTGATAATATGGAATCTAGCAAACTATGCTGAGGTTCATTGAGGTGATAATATTACATTACTATTACATTCAAATGCCTTTACCGGTCTATTTATTTTATTAGTATTTTTATTTTTTTGTATTTTTGATGTATGGAAAACATCAATCTACTTAGTCTTCTGAAATAATACCTTCCATATTTTTCAGTTATAGTTGTTTGTAATCTAAATACATTCTCAAAGAACAGCTTGAGAAAATGATGACTTTATATAATATGAAAGAACTGTTTACTCTCCAAATGTATGCAACTAGATAGCTGGATAGGCCTCTTATGGCTCCTTGGCTCACTCGAAGAAACTATAAAATCATGTTCTACCAGAAATGCAAGTATAGAGATGGACGTGGTAGTACTCACCTATATTTTGAGTTCTTGGGTGATTGAAGAAGCTTGGGGTATAAGTTTACGGCTACCCTGGCTACACAGAGAGACTCTATATATCCACGTTTCATATCCAAATATATATAAATCATATATAACATATAAATCACTGATGCCACACTCACAAATAATCCTTTTCATCAGTGTCAATAATGAAGTACCTAACTTTTTCCGAATACAATTATGTATATTCAAAAAATCTTTAAGAAATATGTACTTAAAATTGAGTGATTAATAAAGGAAAACAATTTAAAATATGCCATACTCAGAGGTTTTCAAAGGAATTCATTCCTTTTTGAGATTTTTAAGATATCAGAATTTCCCAATTAGTGTTCATAAAGTCCTCTAAATGTCTGGCTAGCACTGAAAATGTAAATAATTAAGTCTAAATCAAGGGATATTTTAACTAATTAAAAAAATTTAAATATTAAGATAATGCCCAAGGTCTACATTTTTAGACTCACCGTTTTGCTTCTAATACTCACAGTACAGGAAATCAATGCTTATCACATTCTTCTTACAGACATGGTCTTAGACCAGCAAGTAAGCTCAGGTCAGCTGAATGAAGATGTACGTCACAGGGTCCATGAGGCACTGATGAAACAGCATCACCACCAGAATCAGAAAAAACTCACCAACAGGATTCCCATTGTTCGGTCTTTTGCTGATATTGGCAAGAAGCAATCAGAACCAAATTCCATGGATAAAAATGGTAAGTGCTTTTTTGAATCTATTATAGGTCTATCAATTGTCAAACTGCTTCTAAATCTTTAAGACATTTTATTTGAAATGTGTTATTGAAGTTCGTATTGTTTTAGTACAATTGTTTCTTTTCATATGTATGTTTTATGTATGTCTTATTTAAATTGTAGAAATTTTAACAAGGAATTCAAGCCTTTAGACAAGTTCTTGAAATATTACTAAGAAACAATACTTACGAAAGTTTACACATTCAACCATAACCAACACATATGGAATTCCTCTCCTGTCTTAACCAAAATCCCAATCTCTGTATTATAAAGTAATTGTTGAAGCTACTTTTCCTTTTGCTGTGAGACAATACTCACACTCAAGCAACTTAAGGGAGAAAGAGAGACTTGTTTGGCTTATGGCTCCAGAGGGGATATATTATATCTGGTGTAGCAGAAATTGCACAGAAGAAGGTGTGGCTGAAGGCAAGAGCAGGAAGCTTCTTTGGGCCCTGTAGCCATCATGGAGGCGGAGCAGGCATAAGCAAACTGCAGAGAAAGCAGGTCTGTTTTTCAGAGCCTCATGGTCTGTCCCCTGTGATGCGCCTTCCTCCAGCAGGACTACACATCTTAAAGGTACCGCACATTCCCAAACATAGCAACAGCGTTTTCAAGCACACGAGCTTGTGAGAGACAACTCACACTTAAACCATGACAGTAAGACTTAGTTTATGTTGTAGACAGTCTTCTAATTAAAGCAAGTAATGATCACAATATAGTGTTTGTAGAAAAAGAAGCTTCTTTCATTCTGCTCATATTCAATAAATTTCATTATTGATCATGATTGAAAAGACCCACCAAGTCTCTAGAAGTTAATCCCATTTCCTGATCATTGCCATTGTTAGTGCATCATCTGTATGTCAAAGAAGCCTCTTCACTTACCATCTTCATGTGACAGCGCAGTTAAGATAGATGAATGTATGGGCATACATGCATGTGCAGGTGGCATGTGCATGTATGTGCATCTGTGTGTGGGGATCTCATATTGATGTCGGAAATCTGCAGTCGCTCTCTATTTTTATTACTAAGGCAGGGTCTCTCAGTTGTACCCAGGGTTTATCAATCAGTTATGCTAGATAGCCAGCTTGCCCTGTGGATTACCTGCCATGCCTTCAAAGTACTAGGAATATGGGTGGCTGCCAGGCCTGCTTGGTTTTTATGTGGGTTCTGGGAATCTAGTTCCAGCCCTCAAGCTTGCAGTGTAGGTGTCTTATTCTCCAGACCACGTCCAGAGTTCTCAAGTGAATATTCAGAGAATGAACAACTAATTTTGAGTCAAGTAATGAATTTAAAATAAATTTGTATTCTATATCACAATTTGACTTTAAATGTGAACACACCTTATTGAGGAATGAAGATCTTACAACCTGAGGGATATAAATGTAAAGTTTAAATTTATTATTCTTATACTGCTTGTTTTATTGTTCTTTTTTAAACTTTGTTTAAACTTTGTGTGTGTGTGTGTGTGTGTGTGTGTGTGTGTGTGTGTGTGTATCAGAGGGTACTAAGTGTCCTTGTGGAGGACCAAGAGTGACTTTGGGAATCATCCTAGATTGCTTCTACTTCTACCCCCATTTTTGCTTTCCTCTGGGATTTCCCAGGCTCTGCCCACCAGAATCAGAAGTGCAGCACTCCTCCCCCTAGCCAGTGCTTCTGCATGGCGTTTTTATATGGGACCTGGGATCTGAACTCAGGACCTTCTGCTTGCCAGGGAAAGGCTTAATCCCTAAGCCATCTCTCCAGTGTGGTTTTATTATTTTTATAATATTTGGTTTGATAATGCTGCTAAAGCCAACTCACCTATCTAATAGTTTTAATAATGACTTGTGTTTGCATAACTATAAAAATTTTATTAAAATATACTGATTGATTTTTCAAAAATTATGGCACTCTATTTTCATTTCATTGCTTTTACAGAAATTATTATGTATAAAATATATAAGAAAATAGGCATTCCTTCAAAGAAGAAGCTTGCTGTACGTGCTTCAGCTCTTATAAGGAATAATGTTTGCTATTTAGATTTTTTTGCTGCATTTTTTAAGGGGAGAAGAGAAGGTATGCAGTTTATCTAACTGACCATTTATAGTCATTTCATGTGGAGTTCAACTCGC
The DNA here is from genome assembly GCA_023101885.1 of Typhlomys cinereus. Taxonomy (NCBI): domain Eukaryota; kingdom Metazoa; phylum Chordata; class Mammalia; order Rodentia; family Platacanthomyidae; genus Typhlomys; species Typhlomys cinereus. Next base: position 2,424,688 of record JALPQD010000237.1, on the reverse strand, counting down.
TGTTATTCCTTTACACAAAAGTTGATCTTGTGATACTAAGACAGAAATGCTAATGAGAGAATTTTTGCTGTCATTCACAACTCTACATACAGATACCTGTGTATACAAGGTTTATAGACAGAGAACTTTTTGTTTTATATATGAAATGGCTTAGTTTTTATAAAAACTAAGATCTGAATGATTTTGTTTCCATCTGTACAAGCAGTTTTAAAAATATGAATACATACAAATCTTTGCAGAGCATGTGTTAAGGTAATAAATTTTGGAAACACTCATAATAAGATTCATATAGCCAATTAAGTATTGTTGTATGGTATCCTGTCAGCAGTGGTTTTATAATCCTAGGCTTGTAACACCTCCGTATGACTCTGTTTTGCTTCCCCACACACTTTACATAATTATGTGTGCTGAGAATTCTGAAAATATGTATAGACTTTACCAATTTAGAAATAAATAGCTTACTGACTAGTAAAAAAAAGTGCGAAAGACCTTTACTGAGAAGTTTCTCAATCTACATATGAACTCTATAAACTGACATACTGTAGGTAAACAAAGAAATTGGAATTCATTGCATAAATATAAGTTTTGAAACATGAAAAATATTTTTTTTCTTAGTATAGTAGTAGAAAGAGCTGCAATGGAGGTTTAGAACATCAAAAAGGGTAAAAATAATCTTATTTAAAAGACTCTCTTCAATAAAATATTTAACTCAGAAAGATTGACTTTTTGTCTTTTTACAAATATTTGAGTTAGTTAGGAAAAATGAAAGAGAGAGAGACAGAGAGAGAGAGAAGGAGAGTGAGAGAGAGAGAAGAGGAGACAGGGCCACACATGTGCCTTGGTGCACAAGTGGAAATTAGAAGGCAAATTTTAGTAGGTCCTTTCCTTTCAACCACGTGGGCTTCAGGGATTGAACTCAGGTTGCCATGTGTCTGAGCAGGCGATTTATTCACTAAGCTATTTAGCTGGCCTCTGACTTTTGTCTTATGACTATAAAATTAGTATTAATTTGAAGATTTTCTAGAAGTTTGACAACAGACCATGATTTCTTTTCAAAGCACATAGAGAGAGAAAATTCTCTCCTCTTGTTTAATGTGCTTTTGCTTTCGGGGAAAAAAATAGTTGGAAGGTCTTGAAAAAAATGAAGTGATGCTTACATAAAGAAATCTTTAAAGAGTAATACAACTTGATATTTCTCCTAAGGGTTAAAAATCTAGCACTCTATTTCAAATGTAGATTTCCCTTGTTTTAAAAGAAAAAAATAGAAATGTAGATTTCCCTTGTTTTATATGAAAAAAATAGTATATTTCTTTTAACCTTGCTTTCCCCAACCCCCATTTCTCCATATATGCTTTTTTTTCAGTAATTTATGATACATTTAGAGGTGAGAGTGAAAAATTATTTGGAGGCAAGAGTAACAATTTATATCTCTTTATGCATGATATAGATATATAATGAATATTATATTTATCCACATATCTGCAGCTCTATGTCTCCCCTTGTTATTTGGAATGTTCTTCTCAGGTCTGCAATGCAAGATGCTGTGGATTCATGATGCATTTGTAATGTCACCATGCTGTGTTTAACTTTCACTTTTCATTAAGCATCAAAACTGTGAGAATTAAATGACTGGTTCTGATGTTTCAATAAAAAGTGACAGCTACATTTGGCAAAACAATGGTAAAAATAATGGAAAAATGATATACTTTGATATTAGAACCCTTAAAAGTGTACTTAAAGTAAATACATTAAGAATATGCAAATCATTTCTAGAATCTGGGAAGGTTTTCTAACAAAAATGAACATTTATTAAGTGATCTATAAATGAAAATAAACTAATAGTTGTGCTTACCACTTAAGTCATGCATTCACTTACCCACTGAGACATTTGTAGCGCAAAATTATTAAAAAATATTTATCTCTGGTAGCCTATTTTTGACAATTTGAGGCTCTCAGTTCTTAGTACAGGGTATCTTGATTTTAGTTTTTCCTTTACTAATAATTTATAACTCTGTCTTTTCCTTTAGGAATCTCTTCTCACTTCTAATTAGAGGACTTTCTTGTTTCACATTTTTACAATTGCAAAGGGAGCTACAGAGCAAAGAAGGTCCTTAATTTGCTGTTCAAAGTTATAAGTAACTAGAGAATATTTGGATGGCTGGGATATCTGTTGGCCCTTTAGACCTGAGTAGGTTATAGTCCTTAAAGCAATGTACACATGTGTTTTGTATGATTTTTCTTTATAGTTTTTGAAACTGGGTTTATTACCTTAAAATTACTTTTGCTCCAGTAATAAACAGGTGCTTGATGTCTTTATGTATTCAGAAATTTATTTGTTTCATCTTTAAAATTCTGTAATAAATAAGATTCCAAATGTGTAATACTTATTCTCCATAATAACCTATCTCTGAAGAGAAAAGATAAACTTAGAATATTAGTTCCTAGAATTTTTTGAAGAGAAGGCATATTAAGAGATTCACACAGATGGAAGAAACATTGCTTAATGAAGATGATATTTTTCCACTATTATAAGAAAATTAAGATGATTTTGTTTGTTGGCACAATTGGTGTGTTTGTTTAAGGCTATATTTCAATGAATGAGTTCTGCAAACTTGGCTATGTGTTTGGCATAAACATTCTAAAATGATGTGTCTAACTTTGTTATTTTCATATTTATCATAATTATTTTCAGCATACCAATTTTTCTGAAGTTTAAATATGTGCCTATTTTTATGTTTTTGAAGTGTAGCTCACCCTATCAGTCTTTTTGTAAATTTTTATCCCTCTTTCTCCATATTTTCTACTTCCATAAATAAATGTATTGTTACACATGTATGTAATTTTGTCATTCATCTCTATATTTCTTTATTTTACTGTCTTATGTCTGTCTCTAACAGGCTCATCTCATCTCTGTACCTCCCTCATCTCCTATCCTTTGGGTACTCTAAATGCCTTGAAGGTTCTGAGGTAGTGTAAACAAGCTTGGTCTCTAGGATAATAGTATTGTACCTCCATGTCTTCAACCCAGTTTCCTTCTGTTACACATGATTGACCCTGGAATAAACAGTAGTAAATAATGATGCATTTGGCTATGAAATGATTCCATGGCTTTCAATTTGGTCAAATGAAAATTTTAAAATCACTGTTTTATAATATTTATACACAGAATTTACTGACAGAGAATTCTATATGAAGATTCAAGTGTATTATTATAAAATTCAAGAAGTTTTTTGAGTATGTATTTTTTAGTTGTGTTTTGATAATGAGAATGACATGAATTATTGTCATAAAATACTGTTTGACATTATGTCATGTTTCCTAAACAAATTTTCATGAAGGAAATGGCTATGTTCATGGCACATACCCAGTGAAAGTCTTGTAATAGTGAAGAGCAACACCACTGTTTTCTGGTCCATATTTGAGTTGTTCTCAGTTTCCCTTATGTTTGTTGCATATATTTCATAATTTTCCCTTGAAAATGCATGGTTTATCATAGCTTTTTATGTGACTCTTTAATGGGAGGTAAAGTAAAAAAGTGAATTATATGTTGAAGTAAATAGCATAAATTAATATAAACACTACACAACATGCACTGTAATTGAAAAGATAAAAGTCAAAAATTTTGGATTAAAATGTAAAAATAAATTTAATAGATCTGAAAATAAACCTGTACAGTATATGGATGATAATAGGTTTCTTAGTGTTGGTATTTAAGTTATGACAGAATACAGTTAATATTAATGATTTAACTTTTTATCAGACTTTAAATAATGTATCCTCAATGCAATACATTGCTGAATTAATAAACCTCTCTTTATCATTTAATGCTTTAAAATTATTTAGACATTATGATAATAAAGACAATTGAATTTCACAATAATGTTCACCAAGGGAAAATTTTAATACAGGTAGTTGCTAGTAGACAAAGTAAAAATAATGATAGGCACAAGTATAGGCTAGTAGATTGATTATTCCCTTCCCCCTTCAATGGTGTACATTCTCAGCATGTTAATATAGTTCAGAAATGACATGGTAGGTAATTTTCAGTAACAGTTAAAATATTCAAAGAAAATAGCTCTTATGCCAATTCCTGATTATGAATACTTATATATTTTGAAACAAGGATAGAACAAATAAGTCTCAAAATATATTATTCATAAGTTATATATAATATAATATAGCATATAAATGATCATAATTATTCACAAGATGAAATATAAATGCTTGTGGTGAAACATAGCTTATTATCTGAAGATAATTTATGAAATATTCTTCTTGACATGCACAAATAACTAAGCAAAAATATTCAGTGTTTTCAACTCTTAAATTCTAGAATATTTTCTGTCTGATTCAATCACTGCATTGAGTTGACTCTATTCTGGTGTGTTTTCTTACAGAAGTAAGTAATTGTATTTCTATGTAGTTTCATGCTGCATGGAATAAATTGTTGTAAAAAAGCAGTTACATGTTTGATGTTTCTGTGACTTGAATTTTTCCTCTCAATTTTTGAGAACAATCAATAAATTCATATATATACATATTTAACATTGTATTGCATGAAAATATGGAGAAATGATGTGAAACTGGTGATTGAAGACATCTGTTAGTAGTATAAATGCATTATGTAAAAGTTTCTTTTGAAATTACAGATATTATTTTGAGAATGGTAGATTGAATGGCTGCTAATGAATAACTCACAGTCAGAGTCATACACTCTAGTTAGAAATGGGAGAACAAAAACAGTTCAAATACCTTTTTTAAAAATTTTTCTCTTTAGGCTATAAATTTCCCTGATGTATAAATCTTAAAAGTGGAATTCATGTATTTGGTATAAATTTGCTTTAAAAAATAATTTTGCTTTTACCTCCACCAAATATATAATTTTTTTTGTTTGGTGAAAGCAGAAAATACTTAACTTCTAGAAGAATCTCTAAGCTATTGCATTATTTCTAATGCAATAATTTTAACTAAAATATGTTATATATTAATAGATGATCTCAGTGTGAGTGGCTTACTAGTATAACAGTAAAATTATACCAGCATTTGAACATAAGTAATAATCACTAATTGTACTAGATTTCCAAGTAGCATAGAATAAATGAGCTTTCAAGAGAGAATTTGAAGAAAAGTTTTCTTGTAAATATTAGAGAAGTTTAGAAAAGTTCAAAGACTGTATCACTTAGAGAAGGTGGGCAATAAAGGTGAAATCCAAATATAAGTGAGATTTTGATAGGTAGAGAGAGGAGTTAAACAGAATAAAAACCACTTCTCACCTTTGAGACTGATGAGAGCTAAAGGAAGGCTTTGACAACACTGAGTTAAAAACATCAGCGTATTCAAGTCCTCAGAGTTGACATTTCTCACTTTACAACAAGAGTAACTTTTGAAGATGGGTTAAGGATAAGAACATAAGAAATTAAGTTAGTAGCTAATATTTGCCACTTAATTGCTGACTATCAGTAGATTTCAGATTATTAGTGACTGCAAGGATATTTGACAGTGAATGACAGGATGTATTATGTCATGGTCATTGTCATAGTCATCACTCTGCTGCCCTAATAACTAACTTCTTTTATAAGATGGAGTGAAACTAGAAAAAAATTAACTTTTTGTTAATGTTCATTAATTTTTTTCTTACTTACCAGGTGAATATGAACATGCTTATCTAATTGAATAGTCATAGGCACAAAAGTTACATATATCTCTAATGATTCCCTGATATAGCTCTCTTTAAATATTATTGCTAATGAGCTTACTGATTTGGCTTTTTAGATCCTAAAAACAAGCTAAATAATTATCAGATAAATATTTTTTATCTTCTACATTTTAAATTCTTTAAGCTTTATCTACACAGATACCTTTTTGATATATATCATCTATTTTGACTATTATTTAGAAATCAATGAAGTTCATAAATAATGGTTACATTTAGATACATTTATAGACATCCTGTTTTCAAAGTGTATAATCATCATTTAGAATCTTAAACTGAGAACTGGTTTAAATATTTTTGATTTATTTCTCCCATTTCTATCTGCAACTGAAAGAATTTTGTATTGATATATATTTATTTATATTGACCTCTCATGCTTACATCATAAGTTCATTAAGAAATGTAGTTAGTCTAGTTCAATTGAAGTTCATATTTCATTCAGTGTCTAGAATTATGTAAGTAATTGTTTTTATTCTGTAATAACAATCTCTTTTAGCAGGTCAGGTTGTTTCTCCTCAGTCTGCTCCAGCCTGTGTTGAAAATAAAAACGATGTTAGCAGAGAAAATAGCACTGTTGACTTTAGCAAGGTAAGCCTCTCTCTCTTATACCTACCTGAGCTGCTAAATTACTACTAGAAATTTCTACCTATTTTAAGAAGTGCTGACAGAAGTTTCTGCATGCCTTTTTTTGTGCTTCTTAGCTGAAGCCTGAAATTGTTATAGATAATGTTTGCATTGAGTTCATATACAATGTGTTACTTAAATGAGAAGCCAAATATGTAAACTTCATCCATAATTTTCAATGTTCAGCCACTTTATAATGTATCTCTTGAATAAAAGGAGCAACTAGACTTCATGGGGAACTTAATCTATTTAAAATCTTTACTATTTTTCTTTCTCAAACCACTTTTCTTAGAAAATTAAGTCATGCAATATATAGCTTTATTGCTACTGTATTCAGTGTAAGGAATCATAAAAAACTGAGAAGAATTTTGAATAAAAACACACTAAGGGCTAACCATGTTGAGAGATATAGCTAACTGAATACACTTTAAATGAAATGAGTGAGGGAAAATAAGGTGTTTTTTATTAGCAAATTCTGGCCTTGTGTATGTGCTGCTGTAAGATATGGTAAACTAACAGATGAATAAAATGGAGAAGCTTCAATATTGGCCAAAAATAAGGAGAGTGAACAATTCTCTTTCTCCATGTGGCTGAAGTAGAAGTAATTCAAACATGTTATTTTAATACTTAGCTCTTAGTAACAGTGGTAACTACAGCAGTAGGAGGATGTGGGACTAGGAAGTAGTCAGAAGTAACTTAAATTACAGTTCTGAAAAGGTTAAAAGTAATCAGCATCCCTAGGTCATTTCCTATGTGGGCTAGATCCAGTTGTGTGCATGTTCTCCCTTGGGTGCCTGTGGAATCTCATGGAAGCTTGGTGTATCAGCTTAAGTCTGTTAATTATGCGTGCAGGGACTAGGAGGCCAACCAAAGGGGCACACTAGCCCCTGTGGGATGAAACACAGGCATGAAAAAGGACCTCCACACCAGCAAGAGAGAGAGGTGAGGGTACATTTGGGCTCAATTTCAATAGTGGTTCAAAGCTCATTTCACCGCAATAAGGCATGTGATTCAAATATTAAGGCAGTTCAAATGTACTCCATCTGCCACTCTAAAACTTATTTTAAAGCATTACATTTCATTCATCTGCAAGTTATATAAAACTTTCTCAAACTCTTGTCCTTTAAATTCTGCCCTTAATTTGAAACATATTGAAAGTAGTGACATAAAATAATGACTATCCCCTCATGAACAATGTAGCAGGGATATATTAATATCATAAAAATGATCTCTAAATCACATATAGCATCATTTTAAACGAATTGCCTTTTAACTTTTAAAAAATAATAATTTTTATATATTGATGTCTGCATTCCCACATCATTTTCATTATTTAGGGTACTTATTTTTATGGCCGTCAAATACCTTTATCACTAATAAAATTGAGGTTAATCTCATCCCCAGATCCCACCACATAATTAGGAGTAAAAAAGAGAGAAAGATAGACTTTTTTTCCTTGAATCCTTTTCATTACCATTTCATTTCCCTTCACTGGTTTATTTAATAGGAAGGTTAGAGACATCCATGGGTACTGCTTTGTCTTTTTTCCATAGCATGGCTCATTAGAAAACAACATGGCTCTTAAGAAAAAACTTCCTTAAATACTAACTCTATCTAGAATGTATAAATTATCTCATCTTGGATAAGTTTTCCAAACCGCAGCCTTCTCTTAAGCTGAAACAAATATAATAATATATAACTATTGTTTGGTTGTGAAGATTTAATGAGATAAGAGATCTGGGCAGAGTACTGGGCATAAAATAGCTTCTTAAGAAAACTGCTGCATATTAATATCTTGGGAATGGCAAGGTTGAAATAGATACCAGACCAAAATCTAATATTTTGGTCTCTATTGACTCTTCAGTGACTTAAAAATATTTCAGGTATATTTTCTGAATTAATCCTACAAAGTTCAAAATAATTTTATTTTTTAGTTTTTGAGCTAAAAAAAGAATATATCTTAACATTATAACATAACAAAACAGAGAATTAGGATTTGGAAAGGAAAGCTGTGATCCATCACTATGGAAACAATTCTTAGTGCCAGATTTTTCAGGTATGTGAGTTGAGATATTTTTAGCCTAATGATTTTGGTGCGATATTTAATTTATTAAAATTCAGTCAGTTCTTAAGTTATTCTGTCCCATTGAAAGATTTTATGTCCTATTATATAGATTCTAAATCCTAGTCAATTTTTGAGATATTGAAAATATGTTTCATCATTTCATGTAGTTCAATACTATGTTCTGTCAACTCTCAACCTAACATACTTTTAGCTTTCCAATGGACAGGCTTATTCATTTAAGGAACAACTCAGAATATAACCTGTAATGTCAGGTGTTGGCTCTTTCATTGTGTGTTTTAAAAGCAGATATGTAAAACACTGTGCATTTCCTTCTTTTTGAGCCACCAAAGAGGATGTTTATTTTATATCTTTTCTGTGATTCTTTATTTCAACTGGTCTAAACCCGTTTCATGTAATTGCTTACATGGACTGAACCATCTTTTTTCATGTATCTATGCTATGTAAAACATATTTGGAGTAAAAACCTTAGACATCTTAGTCAGAGAAAAGCTGAATCCTAGAAAATTTATGAGAATTAAGATCATTGTGTGAGTTCACTGTATACAATCAAATGCCAGTTGTCCCTCAAGAATATCTATCAACTTTATATAAAAGCTCCAAGGCTTAAGTTTTCTCCCCCAATTTCCTTCTCCTTTCCCTTTCACTCTATGTACATGGCACATATAGACATTTCCAGATCCACCACAGTCTTCTCTTTCATCCTGTTGCCTAGAAATGAACTGTTTCCACTGACAGCCTAATTACCAAGTGTTCAGAATAAGGCACCTTCCCCTTCTTTGTATAGTGTAGGGCCCACAGAGTGAGTCTAGAAACAAGCACATAAATGCAGAACCCGAAGAGTATAGCTTGATTCCTCCAAGGTCATTTTGAAAGCATGAGAAACTTTCAGGATTTCTTCCTGTCCATTTCAAGTGTTTGCATGAGTCTACTGGAAGATTATAAGAGAAATACTGGAACCTGATTCCCACACAGAGCACTTTTCAGGTAGTTGTAACTTCATAAAAGATTGATTTATGGCCCCTAAATTTTTGTTGTATTAAATAGTAGGGATATTGTTAAATAAGATTCTTTGTGAACTATGTACTAACATAAATATAAAAAATGTAAAAATTTCTAACATAAAACATGATCTGAAAATATACACAACATAATTATATGACCAGTGTATTATAAAGCTGCCAACTGCCTCATCTATATATCTTGTGAAAGAATAATGTAATATCATGAGTGTGATATAATGCTTAACTTCAGGGATAAATAACATAATTTATTACATTTAACATCAAAAGATAAATTTGCTGATTTTGAAATATAATTCTGCATAATTTTATTCCTTTTCTAAGTAATAGGTAGAACTTATATGTTAGGTTTTTATGTAACTAAAAAGAATCATTGGGCTGGAGAGATGGCTCAAGGGTTAAGACGGTGTCTCTCACAAGCAGAAGATCCTGAGTTTGGATCCCAGGTCCCACTTGAAAACACCGGGTGGAAACTGCGGTGGCTTGTACATCCAGCTTTGGTGGGTGGAGCATGGGGAATTCCAGAGCAAAACAATAAGGAGGTAGAAGCAATCCAGGGTGATTTCTGAAGTCACCCTTGGTCCTCCATAAGAACATTCAGTGCCCTCTGATGAACACACACACACACACACACACACACACACACACACTAAATAAACTATAAAAAATAAAAAGAATCATATATATAAATATTTATTAAACTATTTATTATGTACCATAAAATCATTGAATTGACTGAGTTTCATCTTAAAACAGTTACTATTTATTTGTCATTTCCCTGAGGTTTTTCTTTAATATATAGGACCATGATTTTTGTTGAGATATAAATTTAAGCAAAGTTTTCCAGGTGGAATTTAAAAGTCAGATGTTGCCAATTAGACATATCAGTTACCAATTGTAAGTTTCTGAAGGTAATTTTCTCATTTTAAATTTCTGTTCCCTTGTATTAATAATACTTCATTGTTTTTTGTACTGTGAGATAAAACTTGATAGTGTATAGGCAATCATTTTTATGGGAATTTTTGCATTGTAGTGAAAAAATAAACATTGGCAACTTAATATTGTTGATGTGTGTATTTTTCCTAGTTGGAAAAATAAATTCAAAATACCATAACAAATGACATGAACTAACCTTCCTTATGTACAATTTGAAATACTATATCCTACAAACTTAAATTACTTTGGATGTAGTGTTCCAATAAACATATCTTAAGAGCTTATTGCATTGGGAAGTATGTTACCAGTGTAAAACTATGAAATTTGTAACTTTTGTGAAATATTTGTTTTTATAAGTACTTTTGCTATGTCAAATCATTTTTTTCTTGAAGATAAATTATGGTTAGTTTATTCATGGAATGCTATCACTTGCTATTTTTATTTTATCATTATTTCTCAGTGCTGGGAGGTATACAGATATAGTTACATGTTGTACAAGTGCAACCCAAACATATGATACTGCTTTTATATTTAATCTCTGTAATGAAATATATACTCCATGCACTGGGTTTTAGTCACTACACACCTGCACTGATGTCTTAATTTCAGGAACATTGTTAACATGATCATGAAGCTGTAGTTTTTCATTTTCCAAGGTAGTTCTAAAAATTTCCCTTTGTCAATTGAAACTTCTTGGAAAAATATCTTCAGTTCTAAAAAATAATATATTTATATTTTATGAGAGAGAAAGAGAGAGAGAAACACTTGCTATAGCATACACATAGAAGTCAGAGGACCACTTCTGGAGGTAGGTTCTCTCCTTCCACCATGTGGGCTCCAGGGAATGAACTCAGGTCACCACAGATTTGCGTTCATCCTCCCAAGCCAGCTGAGTCATCTCACCATGCATTTCTTTAAAATTTTAAACCTACAAACCATTATCTGATCTAAAAATATCTCCTCAGCCTCATTTATGTCTGATGAGGCTCTTCCTCTTTCTTGATTATTCTAACTGATCTTCAGTTCCATTTCATTAACATGAGGACCTAAAACCAATTACTAGGGCAGATAAACTCTTATTCCCCTAAAGCAGAATCCCATAAAAAGCAACTGAAATGAGATAGAAACAAGAAATTTTCTCTGCAAATTTTACTTTGTTTCACTAAAGCTTCATACACAAAATTAATATTAAAATTTTTAAAAAATATTTAAAACATTTTCAGACTTCATCCTCTACCCTTAACATTTCTTCCTGTTAATAATCATTTTTATTTTACTTTCATTCATTTAAATCACAAACATCCCATATTAGAAATTCAACCATGAATCTGCAGTGACTTAAATGTCAAAGTTTTTGCTACAATTTTCTCTATTTTGTCCTAAGTTATATGCTGAATAAATTAAGTGAAGAATTTGTCAGGTCAAGTACAGAGGATGAAGAACATAGAACAATTGAATAAGATAATTGCTTAAATCATATTATACTATAAAGAGGCATTTCTTTTTAAGTAGCCATATGTTGAACATTAATAGAAATGTATCAAATAAAATTAAAACAATTAAAAGATATTAAATACATGGAAAAAATACTAATTTAATTATAATGAAATTATTAATTTATTTGAGTATATGTGCTCTTCTTCTTAAAGTTCTTGGTTGCTGATACTAAGAACTTTCTTTTTAAAATAATGAAAGCAAAGCTAGAATATTAAGCTCCATAGTGACAAATGAAAATAATTCACATTTAAGGAAAAAGTTATTGTAGAATAAAGGCAAGTGAGATGCTTATGTGCATTGCTTACAGTTTGTTTGTTGATGGATGACAGGTAAAGCAGGACACTAGATAATGGCTTATCATGCTTTTCCTGTTTTGATTTACTTTATGTACTCATGATGTGCTCAGGTCGATCTGCATTTTATGAAAAAGATTCCTCCGGGTGCTGAAGCTTCAAACATCTTGGTGGGAGAACTGGAGTTCTTAGACAGGACTGTAGTTGCCTTTGTCAGGCTGTCTCCAGCTGTCTTGCTCCAGGGACTGGCTGAAGTTCCAATCCCAAGCAGGTAAAAAATATCAAAATAAATGTTATGCTCAGGCATCATTTATTATAGGAAATGACAAAATTTAGTTATAATTTTAATTGACTAGAAACCAATGTGTCATCTGTGAACTTGCGGTTTCTTGCTTTTCAAGGAAGGCAGTAATTTGAAAAATTATTCTGTTCTGTCCTTTTCTTTCCCAAACTTGATATTCAAAATTTTTAGATATGTTCTTCATCTCTAAAATCTTGCTGTATACAACTGTAATAATTCTATGCTTCATTTTCGGTAAAAGAAGTGATTCAGTATTAACCTTTTCTCAAAGACTAAACTCTGTTTAAGAGAAAAGATCTTGTGTATATATTGTTATAGTCAGTAGGATCTGTTTCTAAGATTTGGCCTTGTTGGAATAAGTAAGTTTTCAAAATGCACACGAATGTCCTGATCAGTATCAACTCTGTCATATCTAGAGCTTTATGTTCGGCCCTAGTTCTAGTCTGCATCTCATTTCTATAGTCTGAAGCATCAATGTTATGTAAAGTGTTGTTGAATCTGGACCAAAAGAACATGTTTAATTTCCACGTGACTATACATTTAATTTTAGAGGAAAGTATAATACATTCTGAACTATAGTATCATTTATAAATATGGCTGTAAAAAAGAAAACAGAACAGAGTAGAATTTTGTTTTTAGTGTGTCCAGCTTACCTGGAGACCATGCATATTTCTCTACTGCCACCATCTTCTGATTTCTCTGTGTACGTGGCTACACTACAACCACAGTAAACCCTATCTATGTTCCATTTCCCACAGTTTTGGTGCTCTGGCTGTCCAAGATGCTATTAGTATGCCTCCTATTCCAAACCTTGAATGCCTTAGCCAAATTAGAAAAATGAAAAGTACAGTTACCATGGCCACACGGGTATCTAATTGTTTTTCTTTCTAAACCTCTGCTCTTCAAAACTTAACCATTTTACTTCATCCTTTGATCATAGATAAGATATTCCAGAAATAGGGACTATCAGAAGCAAGAAAGGACTCATTTTTTTAATTTTCAATTTTTTAGAGCACGCTTGCGTGTGTGTGTGTGTGTGTGTGTGTGTGTGTGTGTATGTGTGTGTGTGTAGAAGAGGCTTCTTGAGTGTGTGTGCCTGTGGAGGCCCAACGGTGGCTTTGGGAATCATCCTGGAGGTTTCCCAGGCTCTGTCTTCCAGGGTTGGAAGTACAGGTTATTGTCATTTCCACCCTGCATTATAACTAGGGATGGAACTCAGATCCTTTTGATTTCTAGGTTAAGGCTTTTACCCTTGAATCATTTCTCCAGCTAGAATTCATATTTCCAACGGCTCATCTGACAGGAGTGGGATCCTGTGTCTCTGTCTTGGTCTGAGAAAGAAGTCTAGATACCTTTACTCAGGTTATAGAAAAGAATCTTTTTCCTTTGCTGAGGATTCCCGATATATACCAACTTTAATTAAAAATGGAAAAGGTAAACTAGTCATATAGAAGTAGCATCTAGCTGTGATTAAGACTAATTTTCTATGCACAGCATATAACCTAGTCCAAGTTTCTACAAATCTGGGATTCAGGTTTCAGGTGTTATATTTATTAACTGTAGAGAGATTATTTCATCAGTTTTTCACCATTGAGAAATGTGTCGATGAACTGGGTAAATGTAGACTCTTACTGACAGTGTTGATTGCTATATTTCAAAGGAAAGAAAAAGAAATATTCCCAGTAGTAGAGAATACCTATAATGTAGTGACACAGCTTTGAAGACTGTTAAGTTTAGTTGACCTCATTCATACTGGCAACAAAATGTGCCTAGAGAACATTGGAAGAGAAATTGGGGCACTGCATAAACAGCCAACCAAAAATTGAAAGATTTAGTCAGAAACACACAAAAAGATTAGAGAAATAGGGAAAAAACTTTTGGGGAATGATAATTATCCTTTCTTAAGAGAACAAAAAGGCACAGAATGAATATAAAAGCAACCCATAGCAAATATGTCAGGAAATAAGATTTCAGGGCTTTATAAATATTACATGTAGTAGAAACCTGAAAAATACAAGAAATACATAGGTTATAAATTTTTTAAATGTGAATAAGCATATCTCTTATGTTTAGTATTTAGTGGGAAAATGTAGTAGAATTTGATATGAATTCAATTATAAGTGATATAAAAGCCAATGTTGCAATCTCTGAGATTGTATAATATATGCTTCATCTAACAGTTGTGTATAATCTCTGAAGTTTACAGCTGAACAAAGGGTGGAATTAAGTTAACTGCATTGCACAGTTATAAGTCTTCATCAAATAGTATAAACAATTTAGCAAATTAACACCACAAAATTATACTGAAATTTTTATGGCATTCAGAAATGTTTGATGAAGCACTGACCTTTTCATAAACAGAGCAATTACCAGTCCTTCAAAGTTAGAACAGCATTGATTTCTTTAAAAACATGAGTTCTGATGAATTTGTCAGACCTTCAGTCCAATTTAGATGCAATATTACAGTACATGTGATATTTTAGTCTTCTAACTTTGGCATGAATACATCATTAACTTCCTGTTTTCTTTTGCTTAACTTATCTTTGATTCCTAGCTTTTTTTCATAGTTAATGAAAAATTTGCCTACACGGAATGGGTTTTGATCAGTTGTTCTTTCTTTGTTTTATTATTATTTTATTTATTTATTATTGAGAAATTTTCATATACAAACAATGAGTTTATGTTGTTGCTCCACCCCTCCTGCCCATCCTTCTCTTTTCCCACCTCCTCCTTCCCTCTTCAATCCATCCATGCCCTCACACCCTCTTGTGTGTGGATCACAAGATTCCTTTTGGGGTGCCTGTGTTGATAAGGGAGGCAGTTTTCTTTTGTAGTATATGTGGGCAAAATCATTAATGGGGAGTTCTCTTCGTTTGTCCAGTACCTGCTCCAGGTTCAGTTGTTTCTCCTGAAATTCATGCTAGTCTCTGGGGGAAATGCCCTTGTATCATCTACTATATAGATCTGATAGAAATTTTCACTAAAGTAAGGTCATGAGTACAGCAGCCCTGTTGGATAGCTGGAGTGCTTTAGTCAGAAGTACTCCACCCCACTTTGAGGCTCTTATAATCTTATCACCCTCTCTTCCAAAAGAGTCTCTTAGCCTTGGGGTGAGAAACAGATTTTGATGGATTGTTTAGGGCTGAGCATTCCAGGTTCTTCATGATATCTTCACTCTGACCAGTTGTGCTTTTCTGCCTCACTTGACTTCCTTTGTAGTAGGTTGCATCTTGGTTGAACTCTGAGAGTTAGCTCATCCAAGCTCATCTGAGAGCTTATCTGAGGGTTAAATAAGAAGTGTTTAGATGGTGTTTTACTATCAAGTTTTTTTTTTATCGTTAACACTAAGAAGAGATGTCTTAGTGTTATTTGTATAGGTTTACAATATTAGACATGAGTTCCCTGAGGATAAGAGGGTTAGAATCCATTCAGAGAGTAATTGCTTACCCATAGATCTTACCTACCATTTTTTCTCTCCTGTATTCTTCTTATCAGAGTTGTAGTAGCTTACAGCATTCATAACTGGATGATTCCTCTTTTTCCCCAAGCCACTTGCTTCTCCCCCTTCCCCCTTTTACCCCTTATTAAGACCTATCATCTTCCTTCTGCTTTCAGACTTGTCTTCCATAATGGCCTTACTCATCTATTTTGCCTGCATCTATTTTTCTCCACTTCTTTGGGAATCTTTTTCACCCTTGCCATCTTCTAAATTTAGAATCCTTAAATTTCTGTCTTAAGTGGATAGGTTGTACAGATAGCTAAATGCAAAAGTAGATACAAATAACCATGTATTCTCACTGCTTGAGGATGCTACATAGAACAGCCAATGGTAAAATGTTTCAAAATAATAATGGCTTGTGAAAAATTATGAAATATTTCATATCAGAATTCTCATTTTTATTAGTTCTTTTGAGATAAGTGATTCTGTTCTACAACAATGATTTTCATATTTCTACCTTGAGTTTTTTTCTTTTTTTTAACATTTTTATTATTATTTCCGCTCATACAAACTTAATTTTTTTCTTCTTAATTACAGATTTTTGTTCATTCTTCTGGGACCCTTGGGAAAGGGTCAACAGTACCACGAAATTGGCAGATCAATTGCAACACTGATGACAGATGAGGTATTTATTTCCTTGGGAACATTTTCCCCCAATAGATACACCCAACTATTGGAGGTCTTATTTCATGATAGTTTCTGTGAATTGGCTATCTTTGCATCTAATCACATTTTCCTGAGTTTTCACTAGCAGATGTCTTTGAGATAATTTCATAGGAATAAGCTAAAACCATGGATATTTTGAAACCTCACATTCCAAAGAAAAATAGTTTCTTGGCATTTAAAATATATTTATATTTTCCATATAGGATATTTTTTAACAGTGTATGTTTTGATGTTAATATCATTGCAAATATTGTTTGGTCAAAAATTATCTTCAGTTTCAAATAAAAAAGCTGTGTTAGTTAATCTGAATAGAACATGTGATGCTAGAAGATATCTGCAAACTCTACCATTGTCTGATGTATGTGCAGATATTCTTGGGCCTCTTTAGTGGAACTATAGGTAGATTTCAAGGAGCATATGATCTTTGTGGTAGAGAAGATAATTTTTCTTTGTAAAAATATGTGTGCAGGTATGTTTTGAATTATAAAAAACTTTCATTGATGTCTCATTCAGATGCAGATCATAAAACTGTAAGATCTTAAAACTTAAGAAAATTAAGATACTAGAATATTACCTTTGTCTTTGACTTCACAATCTGTTCATTCCTTTAACAATAGAGCTCATTTTCATAGTATTTTTAGAAACAAATTTTCATAAATGTAGTTGCTTTCAGTATTTCCTCATTAGTATTTTGCATTTTGATAGTCCTGTAAAATAAAAAAATGGCATTGTTTGTGTTCTATACATTGTGATCCTCTTCATGTATATTTATTTATTTCATGTTTTAACATGGTTAGGTCAGAACTTCTCCTCCTAAAATACTAAGACAGCTCATTAAGATATCCTTGCAAGTTTAGTGTGAAAAAAAGTATTTTATTTGATATCAGGGAAAGTGTATACATATTCAAGATGTCTCTTTCGTTCTTCTCCTGAATTTACTCAACCAATAACTGAAATATTTTCAGAAGGAAAATGTCAGTTCAAAAATTTTTTTGATCTTTTCATATTTATTATGTATAACACATTGTATATAGGGTATAATATACATTGTGCAATGATCAAATCAGGGCAAATGGCATATTCATAATGTGAAATATTTCACAATTCCTTGTGATGAGAATATTAAAAATTCTTCTCTTTTAGCCATTTTGATATTTATAATACATTGTTATTAGTTATATCAACCTACGTGTAATAGAATACCAGAACTTATTTCTCCTTTCCAGTTGCACCCCTGAATGCATTGTTTGTTCTCTCTTCACCACTTTCTTTTTTTTGTTTTTGAGTACCGAGCCTTTTATTTTTATCTTTTTTGATTTATTTTTTTGACTTTTACAAGCATACTGAGTATTAATCTCAGCTTTCCTCCATTTCCCCTCCCTCTCATACCCTCACTTCCCTTCAACCCTTTTTAACCACTACTCTACACTTATCCTTTCTGAGATTAACACTATATTATTTTTAACTTTAACAACTTTTATATGGTTTCATGCATGAATGTAGTTAATTTACATTATTTTTACCTCTATTGCCCAATCCCACAGCCTTTTACCACTACAAATCTTTTCCCCTATGAGTCTCCCTCCTATTTTCATAGGTGGCTTACGAAGTTTCATCTGGGTTGTATGAATCAAATATCAATAGGTATATCATTAAGGAAAGCATCCCACCTCCCAACCCCCAATCAACATTAGTCTTCAACAATGTCTCAGGGAGGTGTTAGGACTCTTTTCCTTCTCATGGTGCAGTGATGATAAGCTAAATTCCATACAGGTCTTATGGAAGTACATTTTGATTGATTGAATGATAATACATTTCACATTGTATCAAGAATGAGATCAAAGAAGAGATTTCCTTGATTAATGAAAAATACCTAATTTGACAATAATTATTAGTCATGTATGCAAGAGTATGGATCAATCCTTTAGCTGTGAAACCTTGAGTTTAGATTTAGTGCAATGTGTAACTTTCTTGGGTACAGTGAACTACAAAAGTAGAACTTAATCAGAAAAACACTCCTGAAGATGAAAATTGTTATCTATTATTGGACATGATAATTCCAGTAGAATATTGAGTATGAAGACAAATATTTTTTCTTATTTTGTAAGGTTGGAATTGGTAGTCAGGGACTGTACATGCTAAGCGAGAAGTCTATTTAGCTGAGCTATATCCTTTAGAGTACTTTTTTTTTCTTAGTTATTTATTATTTTTTTGGAAAGTGGCATTTGTGGAGTTCTGAGAGATTTTCAACCCAATAAGACAGGTAGAGGAGAAAGAGGACTATTCTAGCCATAATTCTTTTCATTCAGGGAGTAGAAACAATGCCTCCGATATAAAGCATATATGAGAACATTTTGAAAGTTTTTAAGTGGTTCTTTAACATGATTTCTTATTTTAAATTAATTTATTTTTTATTTCCACTCATACAAACTTAACAGGTACACCAGTCCTCCCTCCCTCCAACCCCCCATCCCCTTGTGCCTCCCTCTCCTCCCCTTCCCTCCCCATCCCCCAATACCTTCCCCTCCCATCCCTTTAATGTGCATGCCAAACTCTCCTCTGGGTCCTCCTCTCCGATGAGGTGCAAGGAACCAGGGGCATTCTCCAGAACCCTTTCCTGTGTTCTCATTAAGCATAGGAACACTACTGTGGCTGTCAATCCCTTGCTTCCAAGGATCCTAGTGCCTTTAGCAAATGCTAGACTTTGTGGGGTCAGTAGTGTGTTGGACATTGCGCAGGGCATGCAAAGTCCAAATATGATTGCTTTGGCCCTAACTTGTGTGGAGTATCTTCCATATCATTACTCCTCCCATCCTTGTGCTCTTACAATCTTACCGCCCCCTCTTTCGCAAATTTCCCTGAGCTTCAGGATGGGGAGAGATTAGGCTGGTCTAGTTCCAGGTGGTTGATATAGAGTCTCCTTTGGAGTACTTTTAAAAGAGAATTTTTTTAATTGTTTAAAACCCAAGTGCTCATATCAATTTTTGAAATATAGAAGTAGCTGTATTATTTCAAAATAAATTTAATATGGTTACTTTGCTAAGAAAATGTTAAATTGGATTGTATTATGAAACTGTAAATTCTATGAATTCAGTAGCTACTTAATATTCATTATTGTGCCCTGATTTTTGTTAAGTGTTCCAAGAAATATTTGTTGAACTGAGCACATTTTCCCCTAACCAGGGAACTTCTTATAGATAAACCACTTTTTCCTTTTACATTTTCAGTCTGTTAATCAGATTCAATAATGTCTTCAAAATATTAATGACTAAATGTGTATGTCTTCCTACCAATATGATACCTTGAATTGGCCCAAAAATCTGTTCCCTACATATTTTTTCGAATTTTCCTGGAGATAAAATATATAATTTGTTTTTGTACTGTTACCAATATACCCATCTTTTAATACCTAAATATTAAGCTGCCCAGTAAGCTTTTGTTTATGTGGATACAGATATTTTCACCAAAATAAACAGAAAATTTTAAATATATTTTATTAGTTCATTTTAAAATAGTAATAAGTAAGTTTATTATATTAACTCAAATGATTGATTTTGTGGAAACAACAGCAGACATAAAAACCAAGCTTTTTCTGGGGCTGGAGAGATGGCTCAGGGGGTAAGCCTCTGCCTTGCAGGCGGAAGGTCCTGAGTTCGGGTGCTAGACCCCACATATAGACGCTAGGCAGAAGCGGGGGCGGCCTGCGTTTCTGGTCCTGGTAGGGCGGAGCCTGTGAATCCCGGGGCATGGTTCTACACACACAGAGACATATGTCTTAAACAACACTAATTCTTTCTGTTCAGTCCATTAATGTGCCCAATATATAGTTGTACTTAAACATGAAATAAATAGGTTTTCTTGACCCTTAAGATAATATCAAATATACTTTACCCATAAGAAGAGATAAAATTTCTAAGATATCTTAGAAGATAAAACTTCTAAGAGACCGAGGAGGGGTCAAGGGAGGGAGGGGAATGGGATACCTATTAAGCTTGTATGATTAGGGAAAAATAGATAAATATAATAATAATAAAAAACTTCTAAGAGGTTTTCATCATTTCCTGATCTGAGGTCATCAATTAGTCTATATTGAGTTCAATTAATTTTATACTTTTTCTTTCATAGTTAAATTTTTCAGTGTTTGTGGAGCTGCCTCATGTGTGGTATTGGGGCACAGATCCAACTTAACTTTTTTTTAGTCTTTGGCACTTTCATACAGAAACACAATGAATGTGTTTGTTTTCACCCCTTATTGCCCATTTCTGACACTCCTCGTGTTTCTTTGTATGTTTTCACATAGGTAGTTACGTGGTCCTGTGCTATTTACTTTTGACTTTCAAAACATCTGCTTCTGTTAATAATGGTATATTTTTAACATTACACCTTTATGTGGAGTCTTGTTATCTAGTAAGACCAATTCCTTCTTAACTTTGTTACTCATTAATTCATTCCATAAATATTCAGCAAACATTATTTATCAGCACTTGAATAATTGATAGACATATAAGACAATATTTTTCTTTCAATTAGCTAATACTGGAAAGAAGTCAATAAAAATATGGCACACATGAAAAAGGAAGCCACAGGATCAGGGAAGAGGGAAAGGTGGCATGAGGAGATTTGTAAGTCAAAGATGTTGGAGGGTATACTCATAGGAAGTTTTCAAGCAAAACGATAAACAAGGGCAAAAGCTTTATGGTGGAAATCTGCCATGGATATCTGGAACAGTGTGGAGAACAAAATGGCTGAGCAAAAATGAGAAATGAAGTAACAGGTGATGACATCAGAGATGTATTAGGCCAGTTGGCACAGGGTATTGGTATGTGACACAATATACAGAGGTTTTGAGTAAGTAGTTAAACCCAGAAAACATCCTTAAAATACCTGTTTCTCATCACACTTCCAAATATCACTAAAACTTCCCACCCTCCTTTGGTGGTATGCCCAGTACGCTACTACTTCTCACTTTCTGTACAGCAATTGAATAGGTTTCTCCAGCATCATGCTTTCAGCATTGCCATTGGCCCCCACCACTATTATTGTTATTTTCTTTGCATTGCATTCATGTATCTTGGATTGGTCTACCTCCTTTTTGCTCTGGGATTTCCCAGGACTGGAATTAGTGTCTCGGTTACTCTTTCCTGTTTCTGTGAAAGACCACTAAGAATCAAGCAGCTTCAGGGTAGAAAGGGAAGGTTTATTTGGCTTATGGTTATAAATGGGAGATACAGACCATTATGGTGGGAAGGCAGGGCAGAAAGAAGCTGGAGATGGTGTAAGTCACTACAGACATCATGGAGGCTGAGAGAGTTAGCTGCAGACTGCAAGAGGAAATAAGATGGGTTAACCAGCTTCAAGGTCCAGCCCTGTGACCTGTCTTCCTCCTACAAGGTTCCACATTCCAAAGGTGCCATGACCTTCCTAAATTTCAACAACTAAGGATTCAAGCACATGAACTCATGGGGGGACAAATCACATTCAAACCATCAGGTACAGGCTGCAGCCATGTTTCCCTAGAATTTTTATATGGCTCTGGAGATCCAAATTCAAGTTCTTTTGATTGCTAGGCAAAGACTTAAGCCCTGACGTAGTCCCTTCATGCCCCTTCCCTCCCTCTTTTGCCATCTTATCATTATTCTATTATTGAAACCTCTCCTAGTCCTTTCTACCATTGTTTCATCTAATTTTCTGTTAGCACAAAAGCTACAGCAGTATTTCTTCTGCTCAAACTTTTGAATGTCTTTCTGTCACATTGAAAGCCAAACTCAACTTTCCTACAGTGACACAAACTCCTCCAGAACCTTGCTCTCCCCACCTTGCTCTTACCAGCATGCTTTCTTTCTTGTATCCATATCCCAGCAATTAGCCTCCTTGACAATTTCAAACATGGTACTCACAGTGTACACTAGGAGTTCCTAGATCATAAAAAGGCCTTCTTCCTGACAGATGTGAGGCTTGAATACTTCAGGGTTTACTAACATCAAAGACTTCCTTATTGTTCCATTAAAAATTGGAACATTCTGAGTTGCAACCTTATGTACCTTTTCATTTTTATTTCTCTTCATATTACTCCATCTTCAACCTAAATATATACCCACTAAAGTAAGTTCTATAAGGACACAGGTTTCACTCTTTTGTTCTGTGCTGTATTCCTGAACATCTCAATCATCAGATAAATGGTTATTTAATGAACGTTCTCTTTTAGTGACTATTAGAAATGACTTATTTATTGTATTCCTATAGGTGTTTCATGATGTTGCTTACAAAGCTAAAGATCGTAATGACTTGGTGTCAGGAATTGATGAATTCCTGGACCAGGTTACTGTTCTCCCTCCGGGAGAATGGGACCCAAGTATTCGAATTGAACCTCCCAAAAATGTTCCTTCCCAGGTCAGTATGTTTAAGAACATTTTTGAAAGTTATCATTTCGTTGTTTTTTTTGAAAATACATGTTGTTAAAATAATGAAACCCATCAGAAAATTTAAAAGGATTTTAACTTACCATTTCCAAGAAACCAGCAGAATTAATTTACAATTCTTGATACTGCCCAGCATAGTCAATGAGAAATTCAGTGATTTAATCATGAGTCACTAAATCAGTGTCATGTGCCTGAAAATGTTTTAGATCTAATATAAAAAATATTTCAGTGAATATGTATATATATGTATAATTGCCTAAATGAAACCCATTATTTTCTATGTTCTGATAAGTCACTCTGAGGTGAACAGGTGCTAGGAAAACTAAGAAGCATGATCTATTAAAATTAGGAAAAGAAAAAACTTTTTTTGTTATTGCCAATGATACTATTTTTTTAAAAATCCTGTTACTGACAAAAGGTGATGGAACAAATCTAAGGGAAAAAAATCTCAATCTCAATCACCTTTTTATTGGTTCAATCTGAAGCTCTTTTTGTAATAGTGCTTCTGCCTATTAATCATGAGGGCATATTAATTTTGGAGGGAGATAGGAAAACATGAGCTAGAAGCATTGCAGGGGAATATCCTTAAAAATAGTGAAATACTCTTTCTTTTTGTGGTGCTAGAAATTGAACTAAGGGCCTCAGTCATATTAGTCAAACATTCTATCCCTGACTATCTGAATATACTCTGTCCCTTGAGCATTGATACTTCTTGCTTACCTTTACAACTATGGTATCTATATTAATGAATAACACAAAATGTTCCCAAAAATGGAATTGGTAAGAGCGAGTAAATGTCCATCATTTCATCTAATTCACCCAGACAGTTTTTCCTCAATGAATGGAGGTGAGAACTAAGCTTTAAGGTTTAGATGCAATCTCAGATTAAGCAGCACCAAGTCACTGGACTAGGATGATTAGTGTCTCTGCATACAGCTACAAGGAAAGACATATTATTGTTATTTGCAATTAACACATGGTATTTAACTAAGCCAAACAACAACTAAAAACTTCCTTCAGGAGAAGAGGAAGATTCCTGCTGTACCAAATGGAACAGCAGCTCATGGGGAAGCTGAGCCTCATGGAGGACATAGCGGACCTGAACTCCAGCGGACTGGAAGGTTAGTAGAAACACTTGTATGGGATTTCAAGGGTAAAATGGAGTATCATTCTTATCTGTTAAGAATTGCTGTTTTGAAAGCCAATTTATTTTATACTTCTAATACATACTCTTGAGGCAGGGAGTGAAATGCCAATTAATTTGATTTCTCTGAAGTCTCTTTGTCATTATTGTTAGAACACTGGATTTTATCCTACCCAGTCTTTCATTCTACTCTGTATGAAATGTATCCACAGTCTTAGAATGCATAAGAAAACTGTCAACTAACTCATCCAAAGAGCTTGTTGAAAGCTTCAAGTTCAAGACAGAAATAATACTAAATACCAAGAATCCAGTCTTGTAGACCTTATCTCATTAAATGAAAGTGGGATGTATA
This sequence comes from Typhlomys cinereus, assembly GCA_023101885.1. Classification (NCBI taxonomy): domain Eukaryota; kingdom Metazoa; phylum Chordata; class Mammalia; order Rodentia; family Platacanthomyidae; genus Typhlomys; species Typhlomys cinereus. Next base: position 2,400,139 of record JALPQD010000237.1, on the reverse strand, counting down.
TAATGGCATTCTTATTATGATGCTTGTGATTTGAAAGAACTATATGATTTGTTTTTCTAATCACACATCTTTGAAGAGATGAAAGCTTCAATTTATTTCATAAAATGGTTTTTTTACGTGTTTTTGACAGCTTGTCTCTCTCCAAGCAATGTGTGAGTAGAAAAGCCAAAACCCTCAGGTCTCTCCTCAGGGAATTTGAGTGTACAGTTTCCCCATAATTAAAAGCAATTGCCAAGGCTTTGTAGAGGCCTGGTGCCCCCTCTCTCCAGACCATTTCCTGAACTGCTTGCAATATGTCCTCTACACTGCCTTTCCTGTTCCTGACAACTACATTTTAATTCTCCTGTGTTATTTTTTCCCTTTATCTATGTTTGTCTCTGGGGAAAAGTCCTTTAACATCTTCCTTAGGCTCCACACCTAATTTGAGATGGTTTGATTTTTTTCCTCTTCCTTTCACTGGAAGTTTTGTTACTCATTCTTGCTTGCTTTCTGACTTTCAAGTAAAGTTTTTTTTTTTTAATTTGGTGATTTTTTTTTTTCTTTCTCTCTCAGGTGTAACATGCCACATAGCTTAGTTTTTTTTTTTTCCGAGTTCACTTTTCCTTACTGCTTCCTAAATCCTCCCAGGTCACCAATATCCGGTATCTTCGCTTCTCCAGAGTTCTTCCACAGATTCTGTTGCTGACATGACTTGAAGTATCCATTACTCATCTGCTCTCCTGGAGTTGCTGGTGCACATCTTGGCTGCTCTTACACTGTTCTTCTGTAATGAACTCCCACTTCCGGATTTAGATTTTTATCGATAAAATACATTTGTTACACAGTTATATAACAACTATTCAGACTAATGTATGCTCTACTAAGTGATTAATTAATTAGAAAGCAGTGTCTAATATAAAATGTTATGAAAACCACAAATATTAATTACTAATCAATAGTTCATAACTATCTCAAATTATTTTTAGACATAGGTTAATATAAATCAATGAGTGTATAGGCTAGTGAAATAAATCTAATTTGTTACTTTGACAAGGTAACATTTCATTCAGAAATAAGAATTATTGAACATTAAAAATATGCATGTTTGGCCAAACACAAATAGAAGAATGAGGTCTCTGTGTGTATAAAATTTTACATGGTTTCTGCAAGCTTCTCTGAGTTTTGATTATCCTTTACTTCAAATGAGATTTCACTCTTCATCCCTTCCTGGTAGAAGCAATCACTAGGAAAGCAGTGATTCTGCAGTTGCATAAACATATCACTAGCAGATAATTATTTTGTCTCCACAGATCAGAAGAATTAAGAATAGTAGCAAAGCTTTTCAGCTATTCTTGGTACATACACTTTCAAAGCCAATTAAAGTAGTAGCAGAACTTTGGAACATTACAAGAATTTCATTTGTTTTATTTTGTCTTGACTTGTTTTTTTTGGGACAAGGTCTTGCTGTATATCTCAGATTGGCGTCATACTCACAGTCCTTCTGCCTTCTACCTCTGGAATTCTGGGATTATAGTCAGGTGCTACTACTCGCAACTTCAAAATGAGATATTTTACTATCAACCTTGATTTAGAAATTTAATTGAAGTCTTACTTTAAGACCATATTTTTATTCCATGGAGTGAAAAGAACTTTCAATTTCAAGTAGTAAGTGTGGATATTATTATCAAATAGTCCAAAAATGAGAATACATGTTTATTAATCTCATTCCTAATAGATTAAAAAACATTAGTCCTCAGATTTGAAGCATCATTTCTCAATTTAATACTTCTGAATAGAAAAAAATACTCTCTAAAAGTGTTTAGGGTTTTTTGTGTATTTGGAAGAAACAATTTATTTTGAGTAAGGTAATTATTTTCTTGTAAATGATAGGTGTCAGAAAGTGTTTAGAAAACAGTGGATCAAAATAATGTTCATCTAGTTTGGTTTATATAAGGTTTGCCTCATATTTTTCTAAAAGTAAAAACAACCTGAAAACTATTTATGTCTATTGAGCATCACTGTTACTCATAAGTCCATTTAAGATGTTTTCATGGAACAGTATGTGTTTAGGGGTTGAAGGAATTTCTTTCTGTCTTTTTTTTTCAGAGTGAGTAGTTACTAGAGTCATGATTAAATGTTGCTTTATTGCTCTACATTGATGCTCAATATTGGCAAGAACAGAAGCTATTAAATACATTTTGTTACTTTCTGTTATGCTAAATGGAATGCCAGCAATTAGAAAATATTGTCACTCTTGAGAATGGTAGGTTTTAGTGAGATAGAGTAGGTTGATGTAGAAATGGCACAGACATCAGAGTCTCATCATTTGAAGATTCACTGATGAACATTTCTGACACTTGTTTAAGAAAACCTGAGATTTTCAGTTCGGATACAATATTGAGATTAACAGTGATTTAAAGCTGTTCCTGCAGACTATGACAAGCAATGTAGCAGGTTGACGTGGGTCTCACTTTTGCTGATGGGTAATGTGTATTCTGACCCTGCAACAGAACAAGTGAGCATTTTATATTTGTGTATTTTATGTTTGGGTTTCACTATTGTGTTTTCCCCCCATGTCTTAGGATTTTTGGGGGACTCATTTTAGATATCAAAAGAAAAGCTCCATTCTTCTGGAGTGACTTCAGAGATGCTTTCAGTCTGCAGTGCTTAGCATCTTTCCTGTTTCTGTACTGCGCATGCATGTCTCCTGTCATCACATTTGGAGGACTGCTGGGAGAAGCAACTGAAGGTCGTATAGTATGTATTATGCTTTTCTGTGAACTTACTCTGTTTTTTAAGATTTGCGGTTAGGTAAACATCTGAGAACTACTAACTCTGAGTCAGCAAATCTTACAGTTATCTCTGACCCAATGAGTTGTTCCTTGATGCCCAACTTTAAGTCAGTTTTAGGCTCAGTCCCTGCATAGCTGAGCCATATTTCTTTCTAGACATATTTAAATGTTTTATAAAGTAACAGTAAAGTGAATTAGCAAGATAGGGAGGACGTTTCCCTTTTGATGCCATTCATTTCGTGGCCGTGTTGATCCTTTCTCATTCTTGTTGCCTTTGTTCTATCCAGGGTTGTTAGACCTTGCACAAGTGAAAGGGAAAATGCATATGATGTATTTGAAATGTTTTGGCCCTCTTACAATGGGATGCCTGCATGGCTTAATAATGTATCCATTCTCCTCCCTTCACAGAGTGCAATCGAATCCCTCTTTGGCGCATCCATGACTGGAATAGCCTATTCCCTTTTTGGTGGACAGCCCCTTACCATATTAGGCAGTACAGGACCTGTTTTGGTTTTTGAAAAGATTTTATTTAAATTTTGCAAGTAAGTGCTGTTACTCTTGTCTATTATTCTCCTTTATTTTCTGTTCCTTTTTATTCTTCCCTCAGCATCACATTTCAAGGTCTATGGAGACGAAATGAAATTAACTAATTTGATTCAGTTTTTAAATTTTGTCTCTCAATGGAAATAAAGGATGAGATCAAAGATGTGCATGTGTTTCTATGCAATATATATATATATATTTTTAAATTTAAGTTCATTTTGTGGGTATGTGTGTGTGAGTGTGTGTGTGTGTGTGTGTGTGTGTGTGTGTGTGTGTGTGTGTGTGCACGTGTGTATCAGAGGGCACTGTGTGTTCTTATGGAGGACCAAGAGTGACTTTGGGAACCATCCTGGGTTGCTTCTACCTCCTTTTTGCTTTGCTATGCTATGCGATCTTCCAGGCTCTGCCAACCAAGGTGGGAAGTGCACTGCCTGATAGCTTTTATGTAGTATCTGGTATCTGAACTGCTTGCAAGACAGAGTCTTAACCCCTGAGGCATCTCTCCAGTCCTATTTCTATGCAATCTTTATGCAATACAAGGACTAGTTCTATATACTGAGAAACCTCTTTTAGTTTTTTTTCCTTAGATTTCTCCTTAGACATTCTTGAGTTTAGAGACTCATGAAATGGGCTTTCACTTCCTGAGTCAGGCTCATTTTCACTCATTTAAAATGGTGGCAAGCTCAAGCTATAGCATGACATTCTTTCCTTGTTTTCCTTTTTATTCAGAGAATATGGGCTATCATACCTGTCTTTACGAGCAAGTATCGGACTTTGGACTGCAACCCTATGTATCATACTTGTTGCCACTGATGCAAGTTCACTTGTCTGCTACATCACTCGTTTTACTGAAGAAGCCTTTGCTTCACTTATTTGCATCATTTTCATTTATGAAGCCTTAGAGAAGTTGTTTGAACTCAGTGAAGCATATCCAATTAATATGCATAATAATTTGGAACTGCTGACACAATACTCGTAAGTATTGTTTCCTCTCTTGGCCTTGGGCTTTCCCCTACTGATATTGCCGTTATTACAGGACACATGAAGAATTCGCTCAACAGGGAGTGTGTTTTAAGTTGATTCATGACACACCTCCTGACTTTAAGAGCTGAGTAGGATTTTAGAAATCCTCTAATCAGTCACACATTTGATTCTTAGGTTGCCATTATAAATACATCTGTAAAGAATATCATTCAGAAGGTCTATTTTTCATCTGTTCCATAAAATAAGTACATAATTAACCAAGTAAATTCTGATAGGTATCAGTTTTGATTTTGCAATGCATTATTTTGGTCTTCTTAAAAGTTATTAATAACTCAAAGAAATGTAGCAATGAAAATATAAGATTTCAGTTTTAAAGCAGTAAGCTACAAGAATTCAGTAAGTGTATTTGGTTGATGTTTGAAAGTACAATAAAGATAGATGAAATATCAACAAATTCAAATTTAATGTAATTTGCATTTGGATAAGATGATAAAGCTTTCAGGTATTAGAAGTCTGGATTAAGATGGCATTGGATCTGTTGCTCTTTCTAGTTTTGATGTGAAAGCTGTAGGAAATTTCTCTAATGCTAAACTTAGAAGCGCACATGGTAAAAGGAGAAAACCAACTTCTGAAAGTTGTCCTCTGACTGCTACCTGCGTGTCATGCCATGACTTTCTGTCTCTTTCACTCTCCATCTATCTTCTCTCTCCTCTCTCTGTCTCTCTTCTGTCCCCCTTGCTTCCTCTCTCTCTGCCCTCTTTCCTCACTCTTTCCTTTCCTCTTAAATAAATAAGGTAATTTTATAAGGAGGGAGCAACATAGAATTCTACAGTTCCTTGGGTGAGGAAACTATTGAGGTCAGGAGTGTTATTCAGGCAGATGACATGCACTGGCCTGAATGTTAGATTCACTGATACTTTGGGGTCAGAAAGTTATTGGTAAAACAAGGAATCCACACCCAAGTATCATTCCTGTGATGTAATTTTTAGCATAGCAGTGAATGTCAATAAGCTCTCCAAAGAAAAGACATAGAACATATAAAACAGATAAAAAGCAGGATGATTTTATGTGAAGTAGTAGCAAGGCCCCAGTTGCCTACCCTTTTCCCTGTTCTTTCAACCTCAGTGACAGCTTCCTAGGTAGTTCAGACAGAAACATGGTTGCATACCAACTGATCTAGAAAGTCAAAGCCTGTGACTGGGCTCTGTCTGCAGCTTGAAGGTAGACTAATGCAGCTAATAGGTTAAAAAGATAAGGAAAAGCGTGATTACTGTTATGTAAGGGACAAAAATGTATCAAGAATTCTTTAGAGAAGTTAAGTGCTAAATCAAACAAAATATGTAAATGGCCTTGAAAAAAGGTCATTTCGAACTTTAAGAAACAGTGCTAGATGTAGAAAGAAAGTAGACTGAGAACTCAGGAGATAAAATGTTAAGAAAGGAATAAATGGTTAAAATGAAGTAAGTATATATTGTGGTCATTGTTAAATTTCAACTTGCCAGAGTCTAGAATCACGTGGGAGACTCACCTCTGGATATGTCTTTAGGGGATAATTATGAAGGACCCGTTCGCTGTGGGTGTCGCCATTCTGTGGCTAAGGTCTGAAAGTATATGAGTGAAGAAAGAGAATTGAGAAGCAGCATGGAATTCATCATTCTTTGTTTCCTACTGAGGAGGCCATGTGATCAACTGCTTTGAGCTCCGCCTTTAGCAATTAACCTGAATTAAACATTTTTCTATATTATATACTTGCATCTTATCAGGCACTGATATTACTTTCTAAGAAAACAAAATAATTTTTTGTTATGTTCAGTATAGATTTAATTATTTACATTGGTTATCAGGGACATGCAGGAAGAAGCAGATAGTAAGAGCTGTCTGATCAAAATCAGGTAACATGGGGAACTGCTTTTCATCATCTTTATTTGATAAAGAGAAAAATGGATCTGAATTTTGATACCCTTGTTAAGATACATAATTATCTGATTGTGTTTTCAAGCCTGAGTTAATTTAATGCCAGACACTGTACTAAGTGCTGGGTAACAATGGTGAATAATATTCTGCTCTTAAAGTGCTTCTAGTTTATAATGGAACATAGACTAATAAGATATTTATTGCCGTGTTAAGAAGTTGGTACAGAACCAATTTGTATATTAATTCAAAAAAATCTAGGTTTGAAGAAATGATATGCTAATGCTTTGCCAATGTTGGGTTAAGATGTGTGTAGGGTCTAACACTGTAGCTTCCCAACATATGTAGACCAGAGTTAAATAAAATATAATTTCTCAGCAGCTAAAGGAGGGAATATAGCTATCAACTGCTGAGAAGTATTTCTGGTTTTGATCATCTTTGCTATTTTTAATTTACCCCAACTCTTTCTCTAGCCTCTCTGCATGACCAGGATAGTGATTTGTTTGAGTAAAAGTTACTGACTGACATTATACTAAATGTCCTTTTCTTCATTTCCTCAATTAGATTTTAGTCTCTTTAAATCTCTCCATAATTTTAACATAATAATATGGACATGGTGAAGTGATACTGAATGCACAATAGTTAACTAAAAACTAAATGTGTCAAATGATTTTATTTTACTTGGCAAATAATTTTATTTCACTAGTAAAGACTTGTTAATGTTTACCAATGCTTTTAAAAATTTAATCTATACTCTTTGAATAATTTTGACATACTGTAAGAATCTTAATATGCAATGAAAACATGAAACTCTCCATAAAAATAGTTTAGAAAATATCTAGATTTAAATAGTTTTGATTGAAAATTTAGTTCAGAGTATTGACTTGGTGGCAGAATCCTGTGGAAGAAGTACATTAAGTAGGAGTGCAGTTTATAATAGAACTCTAAATGTTTACTACAAATGTAGAAAAAGATGGTAAAGAAAGATTTCATAGTCCACACCCATATTAATATTCACTAGTTAATGAAATGAAGAACAACACAAATTTAGGGAAACATTATTTTGACATATGATCACTGTTTTCTAAAAAGAAATTGAATAAATTTATCCCCAAACCTTTAACATAATTTCAAATTATATTTTAATGTGACTACTTGAGTTAATCTCATTACCTCCTAGATTAATCTCCACAATGATGGGTCAAGACTACTGGGCACGCTTTGTATCCACTGTACCTACCAAGTATTGAGCATATGTCAGAGCAAAATGTTTCATATATTTTATAATTTTAAAATCCTTCCCTATAACCAACATGCACATTTGGCACATTTCCCTTTCTAAAATGTTAATTTAAGAAAATGAATTGTCTAACATTTTAAGACGAAAAAAACTCAACTAAAGACTCTATAATTCATTATTCAACAAATGAAATAGAAACAAATGACCGTCTTATTCTTTGTTAGATTTTTTTATTCTTTTAGAGTTTTATACATGAACATGGTGAACTTATGATATCTACATGCCTTAATTCCCAATTCCAGCCTTCTCTTTTTCCCATTACAATCCCTTTTCTTTCCTACCTGTCTCCCTCCTATTTTCATGTCTTTTGCATATGTAGCCTAGTTCATTTCATCTTTGTTAACTTTGAAGGCTTGTTCCTAACCTCATGCTATATCAGTGGGTATATAATTGAGGAAAAACTAATAGATGCAACAGGTCTGTCATATCCAAAAGATAATGTCTGGCCACAACCCGCCTCCCTTCGGGTTTTTAAAATTTTACCATGCTCTCTTTGGCAAAGTTCCCTAAGTGTTGGATGGCAAGTGGTTTAGAAATTCTGTTTGGGGCCCATCAGTCTGCATTCACTTATTTTCTGCACTTTGACCATTTTTACTTTTCTGTAACAAACATCTTCGATTGCAAAAGGGAGTTTCTTTGTCAAGTATTTGGTGCTTTTTGATAAGGGTTATTACATACTGTGTGAATCTATTTCTAATTGCAGTTTGGATTGTACATGTCTGACTATCAGTAATGTGGAATATTTTGTTCATGTACCTATTTGCTATTTTTAATGCCTTCTTTTAAAAGCATCTTATTTAAAACTTGGTTATAATTATTTGTCATGGTTTGAATGTGAACTGTCCCTCGAGGCTTATGTGTCTGCATCCTTAGCTGGTGTTAATGTTTAGGAGGGTTGTAGTATGTCAAGAAAGTAAAGTCTTGTTGGAAGAAGTCATGTCACGAGGGAGGGGAAGAGGGGGGAGGGGGGAACGGGAGGGGCGGGGGGCCCTTGAGATTTGGTAGACTGATTTTCTTTCTCTCAGTTTGCTCTTGCTCTTTGCTTTGTGATTGCTGTGATGACCTTAACAAGTTTCTGCCTCCAGCCATGCTTTCTGCTATGTGATTCCCACCAAAATGCACTATATCTCCTTTGTAACCTTAAACCCCCCAAATGCTCCCTTTCTGCTTCAGTCAGAGTATTGTTTCACAGCAAAATAAAAGTAACTGCAATATTATTAACTTTGCTTATGAATTGAGCTCCTATTTACTTCAATTATTAAATACCTTGACAAATGCACACTTGGCAAATATTTTCTCCCATTCTTCTGGCTGTTTCATTACTGTTGGTTATTTGCAGAAACTTTTTAAGTTGATGACATCTTGTTTGCTTGCTTTGCTTTAGTTTCCTCATCTTCACAGTCATATCCCGACATCCTTGCTTATTCCAAAGTTCAGAAGCATTTCTCCTGTTTTCTTATAGTAATTTCATAATTTTACTTACTACTTTTAAGTCTCTTATCTATTTTTGGTTGTGCTGTATATTTGGTGCAAGATGGGTGTTTAGTTTCATCCATTTGTATGAACTAACTTGTTAATTTTTAAAATAAAACCTTGTTTCCAGTAGCAGTGGTATTATTATTATTCACCTGTTTCATTCTCACCGTTCACTAATAGATTATCAAACTTTTGTGAACAAATTAGTGTCTCTTTGATTTTCTAATTCCAGAGATTCCAGGGGATTGATAGCTGCCAGTGCACCATTCTTAAAAATATTTTCCATTAATTCAATCTTCATATACTCTTCCAGCAATTTTACTTTCCTATGGCTTTGGATCGAATTATATATCTTGCACAGAATAATCTTTCATACTGTATTGTTAAAGGCATGGAAATGCAACTGTCCACATCATCATCCATTATTGAAAAGAAGATGCCAAACAGATATTGGTGATCTCTTGGCTTTTTCCCTAAAGATGAATTGAATGGCCATACACTTTGTGCCATAATTTGGTGGAGTAGAATGATTATTCTTAGAGAATTCACCAGTCTATGAAGAATTGACCTAATTTCTCTGATTCTGGATTGACCTAGATTTAAGGATGCATTCTGAAAGATTTAAAGTGAAATTGAATAATGTTTTAACTTACATTAAAATACCTCAGTATAGATACTGTTGTAATATGTGTGTATTTGCTATGAAAAGTTAGAATTCTAACCAGGAATCCAGCTACACTAAATCATAAAGGTTATACTCTAAAAGAAGCTCCTATAAAACTCTGGCTGTTGGCTACCACCAGCAAACACTGAAGCTTTATTGAATGTCAGAAATTGATTTGTCCTTGGCAAAACTATCAACTCCCTAAGAACTGACATAAAGTTATTCAAGGTATCTCTACTCTTTCCAGAAGATGATTTTTAAACTGTTACTAGTAAACCTTCTTTAGAGTCTTAGAGATGGTACTCAACACTTACTTTAGAACTTATTCTGTGTCCAGCCATTTTTGATGATAGATGTCAGGTAAAACAGTACCAGAGTTCTGGGTACTGCATTACCCATGATTAAGCTAAGACTAAATTTAAATTAACTCACCGACATGTTATTGGAAATATCCCCCTTATTTTTCCATAAAGGTTTGTTAAATGAATCCTTGTCTTTGTCCTTTTGAGCTACATTATAATTTAATATCCTTTATTGTCTGTGAGTTTATCACCTCCTTGTTATTACTGTAGGTGGAAATTTAAAAAATTAAAGCAATTTTCATAAAGTACTGAAACACTTACTGTTAAGAAAAAAATGTAACATAAGTTAACAGTCACATAAAAATTGCTTTCCAAAATAATTCATGAAATATGTATTCCTAAAATCTAATGTAAATGAAAAAATATTTAAACAAAGGTCTGCAGCTTTTAAAAGTAGAAAGAGTTACAAGATATTGTTTCTCATCACTTTAGTAATTATTTGGTAAGCTACTTATATAAAGTCTTACTTAAAATAAGCCCAACTACTGTATGACCCAGCTGTACCAGTACTAGGAATATTCTTAAGAGATTCTGCACCTTGCTACAAAAACATTTGTTCTTCCATGTTCATTGTAGCTCTGTTTACAATAGCATAAAAAAATGGAACTAGCTACCATGCTCATCAGAAGAAGAATGAATAATGAAATTGTGGTACACAATGGAAGGATGATACACTATCAGGAAGGATGAGAATTTGTTGGTAAATGATGGATCTAGAAATATAATGTGGGCGAGTTAACACAGACATAGAAAGATAAACTCCATTTGTTCTTTCTTATATGTGTATGCTAGCATTAAATTCTTTTTTTTAGCCTATCTTTTTTTAATAACATTTTTTATTATTATTTCCGCTCATACGAACTTAGTAGGTACACTGGTTCCCTCCTCCTTCCCTCGACCCACCTGCTCCCCCTCCCCTCACCCCTCTCTCCCCATCCCCCAGTGCCTCCCCCCCAATCCCCAGAGAATCCTTTAATGTGCATGCCAGACTCTCCTCTGGGCCCTCCTCTCCGATGACGTACAAGGACCCAGTGGCATTTCCCTGAACCCTTTCCTGTGTTCCCCTTAAGCATAGGAACACTACTGTGGCTGTCAATCCCTTGCCTCCAAGGATCTTGGTGCCTTTAGCAAAACTAGCATTAAATTCCTGTCTGGAATATTTAGCTTGGATTATGGAACTTGCTGTATATTCTAAGTTTTTTATAGACGCTTATGTGACTGAGATGCTTGGGTCAGCTAATAAATTCTGTAGTGTGGGATTCAGAGGGAGGATTGTGGGTGTGGTGGCAGTAGAGACAGCCAAAAATTTGGTGGAAGGTGATAGTGTATATAATCAGATAATGAGTTTTGCCTACTATATTGGAAGTGTTTTGTGGTATTGTGTTCTACATAACCAAGAACTTTAGATTTGGTTGGGATTTTGGAAAAAAAGTAAGTTCAGATCTCTCTGTCCACTGTTGGACTTTTCAAGACAAAATGGATGCCTGGACACTTGTCAATGGACCAAAATCCAAGTGAAAGTGGGAGCAGTGGCTGCAATGGAGAATAGGAAAGAGGGAGGATGAGGAGAGGGGGGAAAAAGAGGAGGGTTGTGACTAGGAGGGGAGAGTGAAGACACATGAATTCATTCTTTTTGTGTGTGTGAAGTTTCAAAGAATATTAAATACATTCAATAAAACTAAAAATTAAAAAATAAAAGTTTTAATTCCAAAGAAAGTTAGTAGCACTTTTTAAATTTCCTCTGAATATTTAACCTTACATTTACTAAAATTTAGTGAAGCAGATAAGATCTTCTTTACAAAATTAGCTAATGACTTATGACTTACCAATAATCAAATGAAGTATAGAACAGTTTGTTTTCAGTGTAGTGCTTTTTCCAATTAGATAGTGTGATTTCTCTGTACCATGCAGCTTTATTCTACCTATTGGGCATATTGTCATGGATTCCTTTTGAAGTTAATTTAGTGCCAGTACTGTTACTTTGCATATTATTTGATAATTTTACTCAAGGTATCTGCCATTTTGAGCAAATAATTTTGGTTCATGAAAAAATGTCAACGCATTATTCATTCGTGGACACTTGACTAATAATCCCTGCTCCTCTTCCTCTCCTTCCCTTTCTACTTATTATCCCTCCCCACTTCCCTCCCTCACTCCCCACCCTTCGTCAATCTATCTCACTCCTTCCCACCCTCCTGTTTGTCTGCTTCTATGATACCTGGTATTCCTTCTGGATAATCTACTCTGGTAGGGATTCAGACCTCTGTGGCAGACCAAGTGGGCTTTCCTTGGACAGACCCGCTGACAGGCGCATTCCCCTTCATATATCAAGCCTTAGCCCTTAAAGTTTCCACTGCTTGAAATTATTCCTCCTGAGATCCTTGTTAGTTTATGTGGGCATGTTGATTTGTCAGCCATAGTGCAGGTCTGGCAAGGACAAGTTTCATTGCAGTGAGTTCCTGGATGCATCAGCCCTGCCTTGAGTAGAATGTCATGTCCAGTGGTGGACCTTCTCATCTTTAGGCTCTTACAAGATAACTGACCCCTCTTCTTCAAGTTTCCCTGGTACTTAGGATGGGGAGAGATTTGGCTGGCTAGATTCCAGGTAAACATTGTAGAGTCACCAATACTTTGCATTCTGGTTGGCTGTTGTTGTCTATTTCACTGTTTTTCCACTGCACTCTACATTCTGTCTGGGTGTTGAGCTCCTGTCCTATCTAAAGATAAAAAATCCATTAAAAAAGGCCTTTATATAAGAAAGGGCTTCAAGGAGAGGAAAGATTAGGATTAGACTACAGTAGAGAGTGGTGTTGGCCTCTAGTTAACCAACCACCTGCTTACTAACCCCTAACCTCCACCCCTCTATGAGAAGGAATACATGCACAGCACTGTAAAAGAATCTAAACAACAGTGGATGGGGAGGAAGCTGACAGTGGACAGGATGTCTCAATATTTATGCGCTTTTCTTAACAGTTTATTTAACTATGTTATTTATTTAACTATGTTCCTTTGTCTCCATTCTCTTAGGAGTCTTCTTTCCTCTATCCCCAAAAGTTTGATCCATTGCAGTTATAATGGATATTTTAGATATTTTCCCTTGAGTATGTCATTATGAAGGCTTAGTACTAGATTACTTATAAGGGGAAACATGTAACATCTGTCTGTGTCTGGAATACTTCACTCAGTGTAACTTCTTCCAACTCCATCCATTTACTAGCAAATTTCATTAATTCATTTTTTGATAGCTGTGTAGTATTTCATTGTGTATTTATGCTGCTTTTTCATTATCCATTCGTCAACTGTTGGGTATTTAGGTTGATTCCATGACTTTGTTATTGTGAACAGTGCTGCAATGAACATGGATTTACATGTGTCTCTATAGTAAGATGAAGCAGTCTTTGGGAATATTCCCAGTAGTTGTACAGCTGGGTCATATGATATTTCAATTTATAACTTTTTAAGAAACCATCATACTGATCACCAGAGGGATTTTTCATTCTTACTATACCAGTACTCCTTCCCTGCAAGTCTTTCACTTTTCCTGTGACCCTGGACTTAGAACTATCTCTTGGAGTCTAGTAGACTCACCTGTTTGTACTCAACTGGCTATTTCTGTTCCTCCTTCCTAAATCATTTGGTTGGTTGCCTATGGCTCAATACTTTGTGTGTTTCCATATGTTTCTCCTCTGTTCAAAGCTAAGTATATCCACTATAGGCTCAATGTCAGTAATGCCCTCTCTTGTGGGTTCATGGTGACTGTGGTTTTGTCTGATTCCTATATTCTTTCTCACCCTCTTCCTTGCATGAATCCTGGGCATATTCTCAAAGGAGTCTATACCTCAGTGATACTTACATACCTGTTTTTACTGACCTATTCACAATAGGTAGGATATGTAAGGTGCTGTTTCCCCTGTTCACTGGCACGTCTCTGCTCTTACCCCATCATCCTCACACACTTTTCCAGCCTTGCTACTCTTATTCTTCTTAAAGCAAACTAAGCAGTGCTTATACCTCACAGCCTTCACACTGCCTTTCCTGTCCTTCTGGAATGCCTTGCCCCAGATCCATAGGTAATCTCCTTCTAGAGGACTTTCTATTAAGAATTCACTTGGCTGAGCACTAGACACTGCATTGCATTGTTTGTTCAAAATAATTTTGTGATTAGTATTTGTCACACGGGAACCAGGCATAGCAGAATATGTCTATAACCCCAGCCCTTGGGTAGCCAAGGCATGAAAAATCTTGAGTTAGATGCCAGGAAGTACAGTACAGTAAGATTGTATCTAAAGATGATTAAAATCAAGAACAAAACTTGTCATGTGGGAGAATTTTCAGAAATTACTTTTTATTTGGGTTTCCTAAGCAATTTTATGCAGTTGTAAATTCAAAACTCATGAACTTTCTCCTTTACATACTAAAATAAAAAACTAAATAATTCCAACTGTAACTTCTTAAAGCCAGGACTCTAATTAGTTTCTATGTGTTCTCTAATAGGACTTAGCACAGTATTCTGTACAAAGGAATTTAAAATAATTAATGCAGTCAATGAATAAAGTAGCTTGGTATGTGCCAGATTCTTTTGTACAAAGATGACAACACAGATGGAGTCCCTGTCTTCTCGGAACATAATGTCCATTGACAATTAGACATTAAATATTATATAAGGTAATATTTAATTATAGGTCAAATAAATGTCTGTCCATAAAGATATAATATATCAAAAGAGTATGAAATATTTCTAAAATTGTACATTTGTAGACTAAGATGATTTATCTGAATGAAAATGGAATTCAGATGAGAAAACTTTAAGAATTTAATCTGCGGGTTGGAGAGATAGCTCAGGGATTAACTGTGCCTCACAAGCAGAAAGTTCTGAGTTTGGATCGTGGATCCCACATAAAACCACTAGACAGAAAGTGAAGACCAAGGCCTGCACTTCCAGCGCTGGTGGGTGTAGCCTGAGAAATCACAGAGAGAAGCAAAGAAAGAAGTAGAAGAAATCTAGTATGATCCCCCAAGTCACTCTGGTCTTCCACAGTGATACACAGTATCCTCTGATACACAGACACACAGACACACATATTTACACACACACATACGCACACACACACAAAAAAAGTTTTTTTAAATAACTTAATCTTTATTTTTATTATTTTCTATTAGTGTATTGTCAGACTTTTAAAAATCCACTTTTTTCAAGATATGATATAGTGATACATTTGAGTGATGTCCTAGAGAGAAATATATAGTACTTAGTGAATCATGTCTAAGAATAAAATGCCAACTATGGAAAGGAATGTGTTTATGAAAAGCTTGTTATAAATACTAATCTTAATGGGAGCAAATTAAATGATTAATAAATAAATAAGTGAATTGTGCTGCATCCATTAAGAATGATCATTCTGGGTCCTGAATTTGGATCCAAAGATCCCATGCAAAAATCCCAGGCAGGTGTGGCAACCTATCTGTAATTATCACCCTTAAAGGTGGGGTTTAGGTATTCCCAGAGCAAGCTTGCTAAACAGACTGGCTCTCTCTGGGTTTAATAAGAGACTGAGGTTCACAACAGTAAGGTGGGGGAGTGATTGGGGATGATTCAGAATCACCCTTGGGCCTCCATAGGCATACACACTTGTGTACACACTTGTGCACTTGTGTACATACATCTGCACACATGTGTAACCATCCATTTATGACACGCACACACACACACGGACACTCTCCACATATGCATACATGAAAGAAAAAAGAAAATCATGAATGATCATTCTGAAGAGTAATGTAGCAACATGAAAACTCTTTATATTATGATGCTATACAAAATACATAAAATATTACATACTCATGAAGTGTGTCAAAATATGCACAACAAGAACTACTGGAAGAGAGCTAGCACAAATGATAACATGTGGTAAAGTCTTTGAGAGGACTTGTTTGTATTCTTATATGAAGTAAATGATCTGTGGCATGGTTTTATTATTATTCATAAGTCAAAAATTAAAATTATAAACATGTTTGATTTCTGCTGATGGATGATTACACAATTTTGTGTCTTTTATTAATACTTAACATATTATACAGCACCGTGGGAATGATTTAATCAATAAGGACACTTAAAAGGAAAGGTCCCTTACTGCTCAGTACACATAGAAATGTGCTATTAATAACCACACAGGCACAAGAGAACATCTGAAGCACAGGACCAGAATTAGTACTATGTCAAAGGGTGTCCTGCCAAATTATGTTTTCTAGAAGACAGCCACAGGCACTGTGTAAGGAAGACTGATCAGCTCCATTAGCTATGAAACAAAAGCGAAGTCTTCTGGATAATAGCACTTAATTATAATGTTTATCTAATCACTTGGTGGCCATTTATATAAACACAATAGCTTGGAGAACTTGTTTTTCTCCTGGAAGTAAAGAATAGAAAAGGACACATTTTGTAAAACGTGTATTTTAAGCCAAGTTATCCAATACCATAAGATAAAATTATTGACATTTTATGCTACTTATTTTAAATATAGAGAAATAATAAGATAAATAAGTATAAATACTACCATTTCTTCTGCCTTATGATTATTGGCTTAATCTAGTCCAAGAGCTTGTGATATTCACAATAGTTGCCAGAGATGGGACCTAACACCTAGCTAGTATTTACTTATGATCTGCTGTTCTGGTATCTTTCTGTATTTTAACTCATTTGCTCTAATGGTCATCCTGTGAACTTTGTTCTTGTTATTATCACCATTTTATGGATGTGGAAACTAGAATACAAAATCACTAATAACCTGTCCAGTATTAGTCAACTAAATGCTTGGATTTGAAGAAACATACAAAACTTGACTGGTTAGTGAAATATACTGGTCAATCCAATACTATAAGATATAGTATGTACTTAGAGAATTTTCTTATATTAACACTTGCGCCTCATTGCCAGAGTCAGTAGAAATTAACAGAGGACTAGGCTTCTAATTCATGTGCTTATCTCCTCACAATGCTATTTCTACTTTTCGTTTAGTTTTGGCTTGGAGCAGAATATGGACTGAGCTCATCAGTGTAGAAAGGGAAGATAGAAACTAGTGCTTTTTATATAATTTATTCTTTATTTTTAGGTTTAAAATACCTGCTTTCACACTTAAGAGCCTGAGAACTCATCATTCCACAACTCCCTTTGAGCCACTAAGGGTTGATAAGAGATCTTGTAGGATTTTTTTTTAATTACTCAACTGAGAATTGACTCCAGATCTCACATTGCTAGGCAAATACTGTACTGCTTTTTGCATCCCCAGTCCTAGAGAATTCTTTTAAATTTCTTATATAAGCACCCAACTTCTAAGATTTATTTTCAGAGAGTTTATGTATCTAACGTGTGAACTCTGAAAGGAACAATGATTTTCTTGGCTATACATCATGTCTGTGATACATTAAAAACAAGTTTTCTTTACTATTTGGAACTGATATATGGGTGAAGGAATTGATTAAGCCATGTCTAATGTCCTGCCAAGGAGGTGTAGGTAACTCATGCCCACTCTAAAATACGTTTCTCTTCTGCCTTTGCTATTTTTCTAACAGCTTGGAGTGTTCAGAGAGTCTAGCTAAAGTGTAAATGGAAACATTATGAGAATGCAGTGTGTACTGTGCCCTCACTAACACAGTAACTCTTTAGGCAGTACAGATCTACAAATGGCTAGCAAAACAAATGGAGAAGTCATGCCTCCAGGTTTATATGGAACCATGAGAAATGGGACACTAAGCAGCAGACCAGGTGGTGGAGTAGTGTGGTTACTTGAGGAGAGTATATTAAAGAAGACAGGTTCTGAAAAAGAAGCTGGAAGAAACTCAACAATGAAACGTAAATGAATTTGTTTGTTCTAGAACCTTCTTACTTTTCTGACTGCCCTGATGGAACTGGAATCAAGTTTACCTATAAGTAGCATATTATACCTGAAAAAGTAGAATTCACAGATTTAAACAGACATGGATTTGAATTTAATTCTGTCAAATATTTAGTTTCTTCTATCTATAAAATGCTGAAGTCAGAGGATTTCCTCCTAATATACACATGACAGCTATATGTGCTCATACTTACTTGTGTACATATACCTTAGATACAGAAAGTTGATTATGTATGTGTGCACATATACATTTGTGCATGGATGTACTCATATTTATAAGTATGCAAATACAATAGATGCAGAAAACAGATTAATGCATACATGTATGTACACATACATTTGTTCATCGATTAATTTTTTGATTTCTTTTTTTCTCCCACATTTTATTTTTTGTTATCATTACAAGCTCAATAGGTACCCATCCTCTCTTTCCCCATCCACTCCCCCTCCTTCCCCCTTGCACTCTCCCCTCCTTCCCCCTTTTTTTCACCTTTCCTCCCTCCCTCCCCCTCTCCTTCTGCCTTCCCCTTCCTCCCTCCATCCCCTGGAGCAGCATCCTTTGGTGTGAACAACAAACTCTCTCTGAGTCCTCCACCCTAGTGAGGGTTCAGGACTCAATGGCATAGTCCAGAGCCCTTTCTTGGGCTCCCCTTAGTATGGGAACTCTATTATGGCTCTAAGGATCCTACTGCCTGAAGTCTTCTCCCCTGTGATCCATGCTAGACTTTGGGAGTTATTAGACATATCAGCCATTATGCAGGTTAGGCAAATTCCCATCCTGGCTACTGCAGCCCTAATTTGTGTGGAATATTTTGCATATAGTTGGTCCTCCCCATCTTTAGGATCTTACAATCTTGCTGCCCCATTTTCTGCAAGATTCCTTGAGCTTTAGGCTGGGGAGAATAATGTAAGTGAATAATGTAAGGTTTTTGGTGTTCTGAATTATGGTTTGTTGTTATTTTCAGTTTTGCTTTTCCTATTACCACCCTTGGTTGCATCTCGATTGGTATGGAAGGTCACCTCCTAACCAAAGATAAAAGACTATTAAGACTATTTAAATGAAGATCTTAATATAAGAGGAGACTCAAACAACAGTGTGTGTGTGGGGGGGTCAGTGTCCCATTTGCCAGATGGTTACCATCTATCTGCCATTCCCTATACCCTCCCTGATTGGTGAGATCAAACCTGTTCAGTTACAAGTGACCAGAAAGGGAAGTGAGAGTGAATCGCATTAGATGTCTGGCTACTTATATGTAATACTTGACCAGGACCTATTTTCTCTAGTGAAGCATGATCCCTATCTCCTTTCTTTTGAGGTCTTCCGTCCTGTTTATAATGCTCTGAAAGCTGTCTGTCTTCCTTGTTATGTTACTTCTGGAAGAAAATTGCATTGTTTATTCTCTTTTACACTTCACCATCTCTTGTTCTCATTGGATCTCCTGCAGTTTCTGAATTCTTTAGTTCTTCAAGTCCTTTTTAAAATAGCAAAGTATTTGCGTGCAGCTACACATTCATCTCTGTGTGACATAATACTACAACACCGTAGTGCAATGTAAATGCTATTTAAATGGTTGCTACCATGTATTCTTTAAGAATGTAACCCACAAATATAAAGATCAACTTTAGATCCTTGTTTCTGTCATTCCCAGTTGATTTTGTACTTTAATCATCTGGAAAATATCATTTTGTTACTTAAAGTTAGTGACTGCCTTTATCAATGATATTTGGTAAACTCTGAGGCATTTATCATTTAGCAAAGATTGCAGAATTCTAAGTGGAAGAAATACTACTCATCAAATGGGAGTTGAGTCCTACTATGAGATGGAAACCATTACGCTATCAACAATTTGGCCTGGATAATTCTTTTAATAAGGGTCCATATACTGTATGCTGATAAATATTATGTAGCATCTCTGCTTCACATACTAAATGCCATTTAGCATTCCTTCTGCTATGACAAACAGAATTGTGACAGATAATTACACATGTACCTAAGGGGACAGGTCTCCCCACTAGAGAAATGCTGTACTGTAGATGGGGCTTATTTAAGAGGTGGAAGTGCAATGAGGTTTATGTTGAATAGAGTCAGGGGATGGGTGTGGATTTTATTTAAAATTGTATCCTGATTGATGTACTTTTTAAAACTTGTCAAATTTGAAATCTTAAGATAGCTTTATTAAATGCTGGGTAATGAATAAAATAATTTTCTTATAAAAAAAAAAGAAGTAATGATGAGTTCTCAGTTTCGTGACAGTACTCCATTCTTCTGTCCTCATGGAGGCCGGCTCCAAGTGAACTCCACTGGGGAATCCTCCAACTATTCTTTTTGATATCTAAAACCAGACTTATTCATTCTTCCCATCTCAAGTAGGAATGCTTACAAAACAGACTTTATACTTCTGTGAATAATGAAAGAATGGTGATAATGAACAAAAAAAAGTTTCTTTTGTACAAGTCAGACATTTGCTTAGGCATATAAATATTTCCCTGTAGAAATAATCTTAGAATTGGTAAATAGCTTCTACAATCTAGTAATATTACTAAATATGAACTTTCATATTGAACGTTGAACTGAACTTTCAATTAAAATTTTCAAATGAGCTTTCAAGTTTAGTATACATGGGTTATCTTGGAGCCCAAGTACTGCATAATGTTTCTATAAAGTAAGTCTTCTCAAAGGGAAACTAGACATGCTTATGATGAATTTTTAGAAAACTAAATTGAGGTTAACATTTGAGGCCATTAGTTTATTTTTTCTTATATATTGTTCTTAGTGATTTATAAAGATATAAGCAACATGTGGTCTGAAATTGTATTTTCTGTTACACATAAAACTACACTTTAATTTTTTATTATTTATTCAAATGTGCGTGTGTATGTGTGTGTGTGTGTGTGTGTGTGTGTAGAACCACCATGGACCGCCTCCACCTCCTCCTTGTTTACTCTGCCCCGGGATTCACAGGCTCCGCCCTACCAGGACCAGAAATGCTGGCCGCCCCCGCTTCTGTGCGGCATCTATAAGTGGGGTCTAGGATCCAAACTTAGGACCTTCTGCCTGAAAGGCAGAGGCTTAACCCCTGAGCCACCTCTCCAGCCCATAAAACTACACTTTTCTACAGACTTTTTCTAGATAGTCCCATCCTAATCCAGCATCTATCATGTCATCCTACATACAGCATATACTAAAAAGATGGGTATTGTCTGATTTTAGTAGTGTTATCTCTAATGACAAAAATATATTAGTAATACTGTTATAGCTAGGATTCTCACTTCAACTCAGTCCCAATTTCTAATTGGAAACATAGAACAATTATAAATGACCTTTAGATCATGAATTAAGTATCACCTTCAATTTTAATTAGTATGATTATACAATAATAACATAGGTAAATCTTATTATAATACATTTGGATGCTTATCATTTTTCTACTTGACATAATTAATAGGCAAGTAAATGTTATAATGATTTCTCATTCAAGAAAATAGTGAAAAGTGATCCATGTAGTCATCTTGATTTTTAGTGTAGTCTGTTGAAGAGTGGTTTAGGTGACCTAACTACTTGCCTGTCATATACATAAATGCTATGCCTAAAGGACATCTTACATGTGTGTTTTGGATTTAGTAACAAAAACTGCTTGATTCAGAAAAGAAGCTGCTCTGCCTTTTCAGATGTAACTGTGTGGAGCCACATAATCCCAGCAATGATACCCTGAAGGAGTGGAAGGAGTCCAATATCTCTGCCTCAGACATAATTTGGGAGAATCTAACTGTGTCAGTAAGTAAAAGCTTGAAAAAGAAGTTATGTGTTTTTTATTGTTTCTATTTTATTGTGTATTTTATGTGTTATTGTTGACATTTTGTATGATTATTGCCACTAAAATAATTAAAGAAAGAACACTTAGTTTTAATTTTAACTTCCTTCATGTCTGGTTTCCATCTGTAGCTGGGGTTGTCATTCATTATGAAAGTTTTTTTTTCTTGACCTAAATTGCTTTGCAGACTCCCATTAACATAATGATTTGACTGAGGTGAACTGAAAGTACATTAAGTACCAACTGTGTTGACCTAAATGAAATCACCATGGCGGGACTCATTCTCCCTCCCGGGTAAAGATCCTGGATGCTTCTGTTTTTCTAAGCAACACTGATCTCACTGGTCAGAATAGGCTGAGGGGAGAGGATGGACTTAAAATTTACTACAAATATAAATATCTTTGATGAATATCTTGCTTTTCTTTTAAAAATTCTCACATTTTTATAAACAAAGATATTTTATTTTATTTTATTTTTAGCATATACTCAAGAAATGGGACAGCAGATAGTTTTACCTTCAGTTAATTGCTGAATCCTCACTCTATTTCCAGAACAAATCTTCATATACTTTTATCTTCTGTAATTGTTGATATTTTTCTCTACCTACTTCTTTCAGAAAAAAAGTATAATTCAATTTCTTGCACATGGAAAACCCCTCAAATTGACCAATAAGCAAATTGATGAACTGAACAAGACAGAATGACACACTTCTTAAGAATTTTGACATGGGATCAATGTTGATCCAGACAGTAGTGGGCGTTCCTTCTATGTGCCCTTTTATAAGTTATATCATCTAAAGAGGCCCTGTGTTCTTTATCTCTATATTCTCCTCAAAGCAAATTCATCTATAATTTTTCAATAAGATAACTTAGATATTCGATATTTTTATGTGATTTAATGCCATATAATAAAATTTATCTTATATAGTTGCCAATCTTGAATGATAGCCTTCTGAAAGATAGGCTTATGACATAGTTGTTCTGGTTATCCACAAGTTAATTTTGGTATTTGATAACTTCAAGTTCAAGCAGAAGATGGTGAAAATTGTTTTGTAGTCAAAGAAAATAGGTCATTTGCTGCATTTTTTTTAATTTTTGAGTTTCTCCTTCATATTGTTACTATTCTGATGGAAATTTTCATATTCTTTTCAGTCTTAAAACAGCTTTTGCAGATAAATGCCACATGTTCTGTCTTATATGTGGATGCTAGCATTAAACTCTTGTCTGGAGTATTGGGTTTGGAATTCTTACATGATTATGGATCTTGTGGTACATGCTCATTTATTATAGCTACTTATGGGCCTGAAATGCTTGGGTCACCTGACAAATTCTGTGGTGATATATACAAATTATATATTGTATACAATATACAAAATATATATACAAATTATACATTGTATATATGAAGAGATATTTAGATATTAGTAAGTGGTAGGGATGGTATGTTGGTGTCTTGCAGCAGAGTTGGCCAGGATTTGGTAGAGTATGATATTGTGCATAAGTGAGTGATGAGGTCTGCCTAATGTGTTGGAATATTTGTGTGGTGGTATGATCCTTACAGTTGAGAACTGTAGATTTTATTGGGTTTTTGTATGAAAATGAATTTCTTTGACTTTCTGTCTTTATGTGTTATGAAATGCACTGTGCTACTGCATTTTTGCTTATGGTTTGAGGAAATTTTGTTTTCTATACAATATTGTGAATGTATTTCTTTGTAATAATAAAGTTAAAAACACAGTTTGCAATAAATAATTTTTAATTTTGCCTATAAATAGACTTCATCATCAAAGAGAACACAATATATAAAGAAAACTTGTAATTTTTAAGTTAATGAAGATAAAATTTATCTTATGTTGATTTTCTTCTCTTAGTTTAGCCATCAGTATCTTCAAAAATTTCATTAATAGCTAAGAGGGAATGGAATGGATTGCTGAAGAGAAGGGAGGGATGTGGGATGGAGTGGGAATAGAGGGAAGCAGGTATTAGTACTCATTATGATTATAAAACTAAGAAATTTAAAAAATCATTAATAAAGCACTATGCTAATGACTATTATAACTAATTTTGTTAAAATTATGTAACATTTAATTTGCTAATTATTCATTTAGCATAATCTGTATTACATTGTTGATCTGTGATATAGCTCATGGATGATAATTTTTACTTTGCTAACTTATCAAGGACAAAGAGGTATATTGTTGTTTTGAAAACTAAGTCCATCATGTATTTGCAATTTAATTCAAATATCTTATAGCAAACTAACCTAGATTTTTTATTTTTATATTGTATATATGGAGAGATACTTAGTAGTGTCTCCAAGTCAAGCATTCTAAAGACGTCATAGGCAAAGTTTACAATATCCCAAGCACTTAACTAGCAATTGATTAAAAATTGTTCAGTATTTACTGCTGTTTCTCTTTATGTTGAATAAATACACAACGAAATAACCTTGGGGAACGAGGAGTGCATTCTTGCTTGATTCTCAATTAAAGTTCATCTGCTTGATAGGAGAGTTCATACCAACAACAGAAACCGAGAAAACTGGCATGTCCACAGGAATTGCTGAGAGAAGGGCAAACTTTTCTCACTTGCCAGTCTGTGAGTCTGCCAAAGTTTGTCAACATAATGAACCAGCTCTTTTTCATCTTATTTGCCCGTACTAGTAATGGTCTAACCCACTCTGGGCTGGGTCTTCCCTCATCAATCTCCTGCAGGGTGGTTTAGGGCTTGCCTTAACTACCAGTTCTTCACAAAAAAAGGCCTGAGTTCAGTCTTCAGTTGCCAAACTGACACCTGTATTCAAATTGCATATTTAGCTTGTTCATATATAAGGGGCAAGAACCTTAAGTTCTTATTTTATCAAACTTATTTCTGTCAATTTATAGCATTGTTGAAACATGGAATGTGCATGAAGAATAATTAGTAGAAGTCAGTTTGTCAACAAATAATCTTTGAGTACCCATTGTAAATTAAACCATATATTATATTCAAAAGAAAGTAGTTTTCTTTTGAATGGATTTAGTTTTCCCTTCTAAATTTCATAATTCTGTCTTTAGTGTCTATATATACATGTGTGTGTGTGCATGTGTATGTGTGTGTTGGAAGTAAAGTTAGTGTAAACTTAAAATTCATTGATCATGAATTTTACTACTTAAAAGTTTCCTTGGAAAACAAGAAATATAACATTTTCAAATTATCGCAAATTGAATATCTAGGTTAGCCATTTGCAGATTATTGTAGATAAGGCATTTGAATAACACTTTAAATGCTGTTTAGGTTCTTAAGGAGGGTCAGATCCAGCCATATCGAGGAACACTTAGCAGACTTTTACACATGCACAAAATTCTGTGTTGTTTGCAAATCACCTTATTATGTTTTTACTATGGAAGGAGTCTTTAGTTTCGCTTTGTCCTTAGACATTCTGCTACCCGTTATTACATCGCTAAATAATGGCTTTCAAGCATTTCTGTGCAGGCATTGGAAAGGAAAACGATTGAAAAAACACAAGAATTTATTTTCCCCCACTTTATCTGTACAGTTCTGAGAGAAGGAAAACTAAGCCTATAATTAAGAAATAGAGGATTTCTGTAGCTTTGCAATTAGCCATGCTATTGTGTTCTGTGTTAATTTAGCATGGATAATTGGGATCTAGTTAATGAGAAAGGTATCTGTATTGTCTTTTAGTGATCCTAACAGTTTCTCAAGAACGTTGGGCTTAGGTGACATTTGAAAGTAGATTTTACTAGTTATACTAGTTGTTTCCTTGGTTTCCTGATAGTGTGTGGATCAGACTAGTTTATTCTAGAATATGTCAAAGGAAGTCACTGTACAAGTGCCATATAAGCACTACAATGCTTGAGGTTTGGCTCACTGAAGCATACTATTTTTTTTCTAATTTCCTCTGTGCCATTGCATAATTCCATTTCTCTTCAGGGACAAAATAACTCAAGGACTAAATGAGGTCACTACATTCTTTAAATTGTTCTTTTTTATTCATTTTGAAATAGACTAATATAATTTGTAAAATAAAAAGATAAACTAAGATGACTTAAAAGTATTTTTTCTTTTCAAAATATTTAATGTTTATTAAATGCTGCCTTTTCCCTTTGCAGATTTTTTTTGACTTTGCTGCCACCTCATGGCTATAACAGTAATTAAAATCATCCCCCCCAACAGGTTCGCAGATATGCAATACTATTCATAGAAAAAAACAGAACACAAAAATTTCATATTAAACGCGAACTCTTCCTTGAACCAGTAGTGGCTTTCTTAATGTCATTTGCTTTTGCAGTTCAAGGTCCTATCTCTGATTCACAAATTCTATTTAATGATATTTCATAGCTTTTGTGTTGCTTTTCTCATATATTTTGATGGCTTTGAACTAGACAATTCTTTTTTCAAAATATTTATTTATTTTTATTAATATTTAATCTTCTTAATTACAAACATAACAATGGGTGGTTGTCCCTGATCCTCTTCCCCATCCCTCTCTCTCACCTTCCCCTCCCTTCACTAATCCATCCCTCTCCCATCCACCCTCTTGCCTGTCTGTGTTTTGGGTTGTCTGTACTGTGTATGGACTCAGGTATCTGTGACAGATTAAGTGGCCCTGCGTTGGTACACCCACTCTCCTTCACCTGTCTAGCCCTAGCCCCTAAGGCTCCATCTGCATGTAATTATTTCTCCTGAGTTAATCGCTAGTCTATGGAGGGCTGTTGATATGTCAGTCATACTGTAGGTCTGGTGAGGATATGGATTGGATAATTCTTAATAATAATAATTGTTCCTTGATATGCAATTATTTCCCCCATGGGAATAGTTTTGTGTCCCAGGTCAGTGTTGAGTCTGCAATGAGTTGCTGAATCTCTTTATGCCTCAACTTTCTCTGATGTCAACTATGTCTAATTTAAGGGTCATTGTGAAAATTCATCAAAATAATCTATTTAAATGCTTTGTATTTTGTATTTGTATCAGAAGCAATTCTGATGCTAGTAATCATACACTACCAAAAAGTCACATTTTAATAGACCTGATATTAGGAACTTAGTAGACATAATGTTTAAAACATACTGATTTGCAAGCAAATTCATATTTAATTAATAAAGGCAAAAATTAAAAATCAGCTCATATATGT
This sequence comes from Typhlomys cinereus, assembly GCA_023101885.1. Classification (NCBI taxonomy): domain Eukaryota; kingdom Metazoa; phylum Chordata; class Mammalia; order Rodentia; family Platacanthomyidae; genus Typhlomys; species Typhlomys cinereus. The sequence continues at coordinate 2,373,288 of JALPQD010000237.1, read as the reverse complement.
TTTGTATAATATGTCATTTTCTGTCTGAATGAAATTCTGAAAGCACATGTAACATCTGCTGTATCCTCGTGAAAGCCAGAGGTGAACAGTGCTTCCAGTGCACTGGATCAGGTGTTAGTTTTCTGCAGAAAGTGCTGAGCTTTGTCTTACCAGCCGTGTTTGCTTCATTTCCTGGGCAGGAGTGTAGATCACTGCATGGGGAGTATGTTGGGCGAGCCTGTGGCCACGGCCACCCTTACGTCCCAGATGTTCTCTTTTGGTCCGTGATACTGTTCTTCTCCACTGTTACTATGTCAGCCACCCTGAAGCAGTTCAAGACTAGCCGGTATTTCCCAACCAAGGTATGTACACACTCTGATTTGTCTGTTCTATGTCTTATGTCTATGTCTGTTCTATGCTTATGGATGCAGAAGAGTCACTGATGTAGTGGAAAGAACCATTGAAAGATTTTCCTGTGAAGGACCTGCGAGGTTAGAGGCAGAGTTCAAGAGGAGCTGAAAAAGATGTAGTTTGTGATGCAAGTGCCAGGAAAACACACACCTTGTTGCCTTTTCTCCTCCCTAAAACCCAAGGGTCAACGAGTTTCTTCCTATCACAATTTTGGAAATTCAAAGCACATGATGCATATACTGATTGTCACTTTCTTTCCCAGTGAACAGTGGGAACTATTCCAATCTGACAGACATTCAGAGGAGCCACTGTTACACCCTCTAATTGGGAAAGCCCCTGCAACATTCATTGGAACACTATTCTCCTTTTTGGTTTTAAAAGTGTCAATCCTTCCCCCTAACCCACCATGTTTGCATCTGCATATTTGGAAAGTAAACAGAAAATCAGTTCAGTTCAATATTTAGCACTGCAAAGTAACACCTATAGTGTCTGATTCTGCCAAAAAAATAAAGGAAAATACAGAGGGAGAGAGAGAGAGAATGAGAGAGAGAGAGAGAGAATGAGAGAGAGAGAGAGAGAATGAGAGAGGAAGGAAGGAGGGAGGGAGGAAGGGGGAGGGAGAAAAAACCAATGAAATAAGCTTTTTTAGGGTTGAGATACAGATCCGCTTTGGGAAAGATTTCAACAACTATTCTTCCACAGAGAATGCTTTTTCTGGTCACCTCCTCCTTCCCTAAGGTGAAGGATTTATCCCAGTTTAATCAGATTAAGACAGATTATTTGAAACAATAGTTCTAATAATATATATATATTATTATATATATGTATATCATACATATAACACCACACACTTGAAGGACATGAAATGTGCATTTGAAGGCTGCCACATACACATACATACACATTCACACACACACATACACACACACTCTTTCTCTCTCATGTTCTCTCTCTCTCTCTCTGTCTTTCTCTCACACACATATATACACCTTGTAAAATGAGAATTGGTTTGGAAACTTTTACATAGAATACATTTTCAGTCGAAAATTCTATTACTTGCCCATTTTGTTGTATTACCAGATGCCATATTTGTATATCAAAGTAATAACAAAGCATGATTCTTTAATACAAGTGCCTAATTTTATTTTAACTTGCTTTAGATTTATCATATTAAAATGTTAACTTTGTGAAAGAGAGCCCTAAATTTCAGCTGGAGTATGATCATGTAATCTTATTCTGTGTTCTAAATTTTCATATACTTGGGTTCATAATAAGCTTTCATTTTAATAAATATTGAAAACAGCATGAATGACATAATTCTCCATTCTATGGATATAATGAGGAACATAAATATATATTTAAATCTGACTATTAATGAAAATACTATAGTATACAAAAATGATCATAATTATAAACTATGAGTGTAGACTATGTTCTTGAATATCTCTTGATATATATTGCAAATGACAATTATTTTCATTATTTTTAGGTTCGATCCATCGTGAGTGATTTTGCTGTCTTTCTCACAATTCTTTGCATGGTGTTAATTGACTATGCTATTGGAATTCCATCACCAAAACTACAAGTACCAAGTGTTTTCAAGGTGAATTTATCCCAGTACTTAACATCTATCTGCTTTTCCATCACTCTATATCCAAGTTCCATTTAGATGATACTTGTATCTCTAATTCTTGGGATTTTCATGAAAATGCAAATAATATACATTAATAGAGTGGTACATAAGCTGCACATTGTGAATAAAAATTTTTCCTAATATTTAAAAATAGAGAAGAATCATGGAACATAAACCTGAATATTACTAGTTAAAATACACACATACAATACCACACACCTGAAGGACACAAAATCATTTTGAAATAAAGGACAATGTGTTATCTCATGTAGCTGATAGAGTTTAAGAAAGTAATAAAATAATCTGGGAATAGGATTTTGATCATCCTACAAAGGTGAAATATGACCTTGGGCCAGGAACTTCCCTACTGTGAGTACGATCTGAGCTACAGACTTCCTTACTAGATTTATTTTTTTTATGCTGTTATCTGAATGTATTTCTCTGGGAGTCATTTCCAGCATCAGTTATATGTTGAACATTTTGTTGGTCATGGAAAATCTCAGAAGAGAGATCAGAAGAATCTAAGAGCCAGAGAATGAACAAAGTTCCTGCTTTGTCTTCTGGACATGATAAAGTCCATGAACTCAGGGCAGCAGTGTTTACACAATTCCTACACAAGATTGGGTCCATTAGTATTACATAACAGATGGGGAAAAGCTCATGTGCCACACAGCTTCTCTAACTGAGTATCAGTGCTTTATGCTGACTGGGGGAAGGGGACCAACTTGCTTCAGTGGTATTGCCACTGATTATCAACTCTGTGTTCATAAGTGCTCAGGTATATGCAATGCAAACCAACTGTTATTCAGTGTAAGTGGGACACACACACACACACACACACACACACACACACACATATATATATATATACAAAGTATCTTATATATATATACACACACACACATATATATAAAAGTATATATATATATACTTTGTATATATATAAGAGTAGGAGGAAAACCTATTGGGAAGAAGAGTCTCAGTGAGGTAGGGTATCATGGGGAGAGAAATGAAAATTTATTGTGCATATAGATGAGACTGTTAAAGAAATTTATAAAAACTCTGCTTAGTCTCTCATGTGATGAAATTTCTGTTTTTGTTTGTTTGGTTTTTATCTTCACTTAATAGCCTGTGTACACATATACAATACTAATGTTTAAATATTATGTTTATGTGCCTGTTATTCTAAACTGAAAGAAAGTTCTGACTTTCTCATCTATTAATATTTCTTACACAGTGGTTAAAGAAAATATTTAAATGTAAATAAATTTTCTAGCAGTAAAAGCTAAATATCGATGTCATCTTATTAAACATAGTGATTTAAAAACATATTTTTTAAAAAAATTAGCTTTCAGACTTCATGACTTTGAACAATTCATCAATATCTCTGTACTTCAATTTCCTAATCTATATCATCTTCAGGGTACTAAGAAGAGAAAATGGGTTAAAATTAGGCACTTTGAGTGGCGTCTGATGTGATTTAAATACTTCATGAGTATTATAGTTAGTAACTGTAGCCACACAGTTCATCAGTTTATAATTAGAATTCCTCTGTAGCATTCATAAAACTTAACATGTTTAGATAGTCATTAACTCATCTAATATAAAGCATTCTTTTTAAAATTTTTTATAGCCTACCAGAGATGACCGTGGCTGGTTTGTTACACCTTTAGGTCCAAATCCATGGTGGACAATTATAGCTGCTATCATTCCAGCTTTGCTTTGTACTATTCTAATTTTCATGGACCAACAGATTACTGCTGTCATCATCAACAGAAAAGAGCATAAGCTAAAGGTATGTTTTACCATATGCTTTAATTTAAATAATTCTTACTTAACTGACTGATGTTCAGCAGACTTTGTATCATAAGTAATTTGTACAGTGAAATATTAAATAACATTTTCAGGTTCATCGTTTTTATTATTTTTCAGGATACTTTGTCTTATACTGACATGAAAATTTTTAGCACTTGGTTAATCTCTGGAGTCTGAGGGCTTAAAGTCTTTAAGGGCTTAAAGTAAAAAACAATATCAAAGTGCTTAATGTATTTTAATGAAATTCCCAGTACTGGTAATGTGTACTTTATGTGTCAATTTGTCTTGCATCTGGGATTTCTCTACTTAACCCTAAGCATACGAACTATGTTGCATTTATTTTAAAATGGACAACAATTTCACATAGTTTTCACATAACTATATTAAGATTGTTATAGCCACACACACATATATACATACATACATAGTCATAAATATACTTTGTGATATTTGTAGTTTTAGTGTAGATTTTAGATAATTTTCCTTTTTACAAAGATAATAAATATAGATAGATTTTATTTATTATATTTTGACATGTTGTTTTGCAATTGTAAAGAACTGAAGGTTTTCATTGGTATATACACTTGCCTAAGATATGTAAGTACCACCATTTACAGAAATGTGAAATAAAGCCAATGAAATGCTGAATGTTTAAAAATAATTGAATAAAGCTTTGTAGCAAAGGGCAAGTACAATCTTGTTTGATCTGATATCATAGAAGAATGGTCAGCTCTCTTCACATATCCATATAAATTCAAAATCATTGCCAGAGCAGGAAAATTCATGCTTGACTGTATTTCATATGCTTAGAATAATTAAAAATATTGGGGAAACTATTTTATGGTCATAAGATGGAATGGGTGTAAAAAGTCAAATTTATTTGTAATATATCTTACTAAGAAGAAATTTGGTGTATCTATTAGAGAACATGTGTCTATCCTAAAAAACTTTCTTTGTTCAATTGAAGAAAGTAGCATAAGATGCTCCAAATATCTTTCTGAGATAGATTATCTCATTCACTTGTGGTTATTGTAAATGAAATGTCTAGTCATTAAACATACATATCTTAAGAGTCCTGTGAAATACGTAAGTGCTGAATACAGTGGTTCATACCCAGGATTTGGGAGGCTGAGGCAGAGGATCAATAGGAGTTTGAAGCTGCTCTTTGCTTCAGAGTGAACCCTGTTTCAAACAAAACAAAACCATGCAAAGCCAAAACAAATCTTTAGGAACTGTATTGATCTAGTTTAATTATTCACCTAACAACCAGTTCTACATAAGGAAAGAGACAGAGGGAGATGGCTTTTTTTTAATGTTCCCTAGTTTTTGCAAATATTTCCACTTCTATTTATTTCACATCACCCATGTGACATCAATTAGAAAGTTTTGCTTTTTTAAAATTACACTTAATCTTAATAAGTACAGAGATACAATTTAATAAAACTAATATTCCTCCATGATAAAAGTCTTAAAAATTTAGTTTTAGAACCACTGAACATGAGTAGCAAATATGACATCCCAGAGGCAAATTCATACTCTATGGAGAACTTTAATTGTTTTCTCTCATACTAGTGACCACTTTTGCCTCAACATAATAATGGATGTTTTAGTTAGAATAAATAAGTGAGGCAAAAAGAGGAAATGAGGAGGTAAAGCTATCCTTGTGTAAAGGAAAAAATAACTTTAATAATTGGCTCTCATAAGTCTACTGGAGTTGGCCAATAATAACTCAACTAAGCTATTTGGTATCATAAATTTTGAGTTATTTTCAAAATTATTTCTCAAAGTAAAGAATTCAGATTACATACTTAATTGGCTCATTATTTAATATCAAATAGCTTAAAAGTTACAGTTAAAATATTGCTAGAAATATTTTAGAAAACAAATGTTGCCACAGCTTTATTGTTAACATTGTATAAGTAAGTACACAGATCTATAAAACAAGTTTAACATTACTATACATATTGTATTAGTCTGCAACTGTCTAAGATGCAGGAGAAAAAATTTTACTACACATTTTCAGTTTTTAAAATTGAAAACATGATTATTTTTGTGATTTGAAAATAAAATATGAGTTTGATGATATAATGCATAGTTGGATGATGAGTTCTGCCTACCGTGTTGGAAGATTTGTGTAGTGGTGTGATCCTCATAGACAGGAACTGTGAATTTGATTGGGTTTTTGGATGGAATGGGGTCCCTTTGAATTTCTGTCTTTATGTGTAGTGGAATGCACTGTCATGTTGCATTTTGTTTATAGTTTGAGAATTTTGCTTCCTGCACAATGTTTTGAAGTTTACTTCTATTTAAAATTTTTCTTTATAATAATAAAATTTAAAAATAGACTACATAAAAAGTTAAAATGAAATGCTGCTTCATATGATCAGAAAATGACACCATTTCTATTTTAATACATATTTAGGTATATTTTCCCTTCTTTTTGGAACTACAGATGGAACTGAAAATCTTGTATAATATTCACCCAGCCCTAGAGTACAGTATAGATATTATTTGTGTTCTTTCTTGTAAGAACATTATTATGAGACTATTCATATTAACTGCAAATATGAATAATTATTTTAAATAACTATTTCATTATATGCATGTTTTATAGTGAACCAAAAGATTGATATTTAAGGATGAAGGTAAGCAATATAGCCATTGTTTTCCTTTCAACATAATATTTCAGTTTTTATAATAAATGCTGCAGATTCCACTGATTTTGCTGAAAGTTGACTGCTTACATAGGATATCAGTTAAACTGATTTAGACAGTATTTTTCCTAAATATTAAGAGGTAATCACTAGAAATAAGTGAAGATTTACTGAGGGAGAATTATTTTCTCAGCCATTCTACATCCTTGCTCCTTCCCAGGTCTCCAGTCTTATAAATTACATGACCCTTCTTCTTACTCTTTGTTCTTTAATGGTATAGAGTAGTCCTTGAAATTTACAGCCTTTTCATAGCTTTAAATTACTATATTAACTTCCTTGTTTGCATATGGTACAGAAGTACTAAGTCATAGTAATGCATTCTTTAAGTGCTCCTTTGCAGTATTTGAATTTATAAAATGAAGCACAGGACTGAATCATTTAATATTTTGTCACTGAAATAAACACAAGACTATTTACATTACAGTACCTCTTCTCATACACAAATTATCAGTATAGAACAAAATGATGTGTGTTTTTGCCCCTCAGTATGCTGGATTTAGTGAATAACAGGAAAATCTGGACTCATTACAAACTGCTGAACTTCCGCCAGGAATCAGTCTGTCCTCAGCCACTTTGGAGGTTGATATTTTCGCAGTAGATTCCCTGTGATCAAATTGAAATGTAGTTTTGTTTTAGATTATATACTGAAGCCATATTTTTGCCTATGTCCTTTTCTCCTGTAAATTTCACTATGGTATAGTCTGAATCAGTTTAGTACTGAGTTTCTCATGATACGCCAAAATTATTAACTTCTTAGAACACTGTTTTCCTAGACTAACAGTTTGTTATTATATTCTCCCTGCCTGTTGCTTCTCTGAAATGTTTGCAAATTCTCTTGGCTCTGGCTTAAATTACAAGTTCATGAAAAATGATTCTTGAGTATCATCCTAGACCTCAAGTTAACCATAATTCTAGGTGTTGCTAATGATTTTTCTAACTTGAAAACTTCTTTTTCCCTTGGTCAGAATATTCTCTGAAATTATTTAGGGAATTCATGTTCTTTAGCTTCTGTATCTTTTTGTAGAAACCACATCATGTGTTTAAAAGTCCATATCATCTGTTTGGGTCATCTCATTTTCTGTCTATTCCACATATAATTTAGATGTAACTTTTTCAACACCACATTGCCAGAACTGCTAGTTTTGTTTTAGATTATATTGTTCTTCACAATAAATTTTTTAAAAAATATTGTGTACTACATATACAATAACACAGTGTTTGGCTGCATAGGATAAACTTAACACATTTGGGAAAGTGACTTGATAACACTGAGAATGAGGGAGCACAAAATGAGAAAAACTCCACCTCCTTGCATCCTGTCAAGGACTTTCATGTCATGAAGCATGAAAACATAAAAAATCTGACAATAAAAATCCATACTGCCTCTAGCATTTACTTGTTTTGTTCTTGCACAGAGAAGTGCAGTAGGCATAGGTTAACTGAATCTCTTCAAAAAGCTTTTGTTGTTGTTGTTGTTGTTTAAAGCGTACTCTCTAAAAATGAAAGGAAAAACATTATTTTGTGGAAGAGAAAGTTTCTGTTAAGATAACAACTATGAGTTTCTGCATGTTTCTGTAGACAGTTCAGGCTTCTTTTGACATCATTTTTAATAAACAGCAATACAATCCGGAATCACTTGTGTAAATGAATGCATTTGCAACACTCATTTGGCACCACATTCTCTTGATGATTATGGCATTTGATATGTTCTTTTTTGCCCTCTTTGTCAGCCTGGTTCTTCATGTCAATCTATAGTCTTTTATGTGGTTAACTTGACAGATGCAGGAAATCGCTGCCAAGCTTTGAAATGAATTTTTTCAGCAGTGGCATCTGGGTATCAGATGGTCCTCTTGGCTGGCCTCTTGTCTTGCTGCATGTTGGTTTTAGTGGGGTCTGGTGTAGCATCACCTGTTGCTATGCTCCCTTTCCCTCCCATATGTCCATTTCCCATGATTCATGGATGAATGTGAGAATAAAAGCTACAGCTCTGTCTTTATTTGAGAAAAAAATCCACAGAAATATGTTACAAGGTGCAGAGTTCTTTCTCTGACAAAGGGATACTTCCTTTTGGCTGGCATGCGTATCAGCTAATAATTTGATTGCAAAAACCAAATTTGTAAAGACATTTTTAAAGTCAAAAAGTATGCTGATTAATTAGTGGAAGTGTCAAAATTGTATTTACTTTGGTTTGCAATAAGTCGAATTGCTCCTGTTTTTATGTGTATTATTAAAAGAAAATCATATTTTTATTCACATTATACATTTTTATTTAACAATCTATATTTCTGAAGAGAAAATTATTCTTTCTGAAGTAATCATCTTATCTTCTTCCAAAAATCTCACAAATTTTGTGATTTACATTTGTATCATATTTTTAAAATACTCAGAGTTATAGAAGATGGTTGTTATGAGGAGGATATTTTTCATGTTACTAATCAGGAGTGAACATGGAACATTAGAAAATACAATGTGTTCACGTAAAAACTCACCTTTCAAGGTCTCGGTGTCATCCTCTGATGTTCATTTTGTGGCAGGTGGTACTTCTCAGAAATCCTATTCTCTTTAAGCAAAAACCCACAACTCCAGATCAGCTCCAGGCTCAGTCACTGAAGCTCGTCAGAGACAGAGAGAGAGGAATTTATCTATCATTCTCACTCAGTCCCTAGACAAAATACTGTTGAAGTTGCTTAAGGTATTGTCCTTCGACAGAATCAAAATTTGAGTTGTTTGCTCTGGAACCACATATTTCAAAATGTTGTGCAGAAAGGTCAAGGGGTCCTAATATGACTTGGGAAGCTTTTTCTTATGTCTTTTGGATTAGGTTCACATTAGGATGGTTCTCGTCCCATTTTCTGGGTGGTCTCATGTCTCATGTCCCATTTTCTTCTCACTATCATAAGTTATACTTTCATAACTTGTCAGGAATATGCAGAAGAGAAAAATGTGCATGTGACATTAAGAATCTTTTGTCTTAAAGAGAACCACTTGATAAAATAGCAGAGACAAAACAATACTGTGATGAATATTCAACAAATAGCATAGTTCATACTTCAGGCCTTGAAAGTTTTTGTATTAGCTGTAAACTGCTTGCATTTGGATAAAATGCCTCCAAATGATAATAATTGTTCTCATTAAAGAACTGGTTATTTATGCTCTTGATCAGGCCAAAATTAGCTATTATTTATTCTTGACTTACAATTATTCGGTTTAATTCTGAGATGTTTCAAGGATGTGCAATTCCTTTTGCAAAGTCCATTCAGGAGGTAGCGGTAAGAAGACCTCCTAATGAGCTCCAGGTTATATATAGGTCTATCCTGGCATGGAGGCATACCAGCATCAGGAGTTGAGAGAATTGGTCATAGCATTTCCACAGCAAGAGCAGAGGGCAAGGACCAATGCATGCATACTTGCCTGTTGCCTGTAAATGCTTATCTAATCTGCTCCAGCTTTATCCACCTGTGCACTAGTGCTGAGTTTTCCAACATCAATTATGCAGTTTATACAATCTTTACAGGCTTTTCCAGAGGCCTAACTTAACTAGATAATTCCTCATAGATGCACCAAGATGCCCTCTTTCCAAATGTCAAGTTGACAGTTTGAGGCTACATAGTGAATTCCAGATCAGCCAGGGATACATAGTAAGAACCTTTCTGTAAAAAACAATCTATAATTTTTATTGGTTTCTTTTTGATGTTAATAATTATGCTCAAGACCTTGTGAAATGCTGAGAAATATGACAAATTATCTGCCCCAATAAGCATGTTTTTTTTTTCCCTGAAAAGTCTAGGAAAAAAATGTTTCCTGTTTATCTGCCAGAATGTAGTAGTGGTTAGCATGCACTGGTTGCAAGCAGTGTACATTATTGTAAATGATTTCAGAATTAAATAATTTAATTCTTACAACTTAATGAAATCCCTTTTGTTTTCAATACCATTATTTCTCGGAGAGGGGTAAAAACTGCCCAAGAGCTTAAGTGATTTAAGATCATTGCTGAGACAGTGTGTGTCTAAAGACAGGCTGTCTTTAGAACATACAATCTCAAAACATTGCATTATATGTCCTCATATAAAGAAATATTTTAAAAAGTCAAAAATAGAATTGGAGCACAAAATAGGCCAAACTTTTACATTCTATATCCCTACAGGGCAAGGCAAGACACGATGATGGTGTTCTTCTGTGACTTTTGAATTCTCTCCTTAGAGAGCTGCTGACTTAATCAGCCTTAAGAATACAGCAACCTCTGCACACCCTTTGAACCCATTTCCTCTCACTTACCTTTCCTACCTGATTTTAGGTATTAATCAAATTTGTAATACCTACAGGGTGGTTATAAGTAGAATTACACAGAATACAGAAGATACATAGGCTATTATTTCAAGTGGCTAGATGAGAAATGAGAATAAGATCATGCTGTATTGAGAAAAAAGAATAAATAATAAACAAAAGATATAAACTTCTTAGTTTATATTCTACAGTATTTTTCTTTACAGTAGAATCTCTCTTTGAAATGAGAACTGTTGGGAATAATTTCAGTTTGTCTTCAGGAATCTGCTCTGAAAGGGCTCTGCAGTGTTGCCAGGATATGGTTTCTAATCACAATCAGGTAATTCTTTGCCATGTTGCAGAAATAGTTCCTTTACTTTCTTCCTTTCATTTCTTCAACAGAAAGGGTGTGGGTACCATCTGGATCTGTTAATGGTGGCTGTCATGCTTGGAGTGTGCTCTATCATGGGCCTGCCATGGTTTGTGGCTGCCACAGTCCTCTCCATCACTCATGTGAACAGCCTCAAACTGGAATCAGAATGTTCAGCTCCAGGAGAACAACCCAAATTTCTTGGCATTCGGGAACAAAGGGTTACTGGACTCATGATTTTCATTCTTATGGGTTCATCAGTATTTATGACAAGCATTCTGAAGGTAACAAAATCATCCCTTATGAATTGCAGAAAAAGCAGAATATATGTATGTGTAAAATTTCATTTTAATCTAAGGCACAGATTTATAAATATTGAATAGCATGAGGTAAAAGTGGTGACTTTCTTTTCTAGGTTTATGGATTCTTCTTTACCCAAAGAGAGATTAAGTTTTGTCCTGTTTCAGAATTTTTAATGCATAACTTTGCACTGACAAAATAAAATTTGATGTGTAAAATTGTCAAACTTTTGGGAAAAATCATCCCACTTAACTAGCTTGTGCCCTGAATTCAAGCAGGTATACAGAAGTAAAGTTTCTGTTTCCTCATCAGTGGACAGAATCAATACCTGCTCTCTTCTAAAAATTAAAAAAAAACAGACATGTCTGCCACCATGTCTTGGTCACATAGCCAGTTCTGATTTAAAACTCCATACGAATATCACATGCACATCATCATTGAAGAAAATTGTTGTTTCACATTCAAAGCTATAGATTAATTTTAATGAACAATAAGAGAATAAGAATAATTGTTTTGTCATTTGTTTTGGTAGCTATTCCAAGGTATGCTGATTGATTGCATTATATATTACCACTCATTTTGATTACCTAGAATTTGAAATATTTCTTTAAACTACTTCATAATTCATATAATATTTGTATTTGATCATTGAAAGAAGTACAGTTTTGAAAATTAGTTTCTGTTATATAAGTAACTTTAGATATAGAATGAGAGTGAATTAGCCCAATAAAAAGATACATTTTGAGCAATCTAATTTTATAAGTACTTGCTATGATGAAGGGACACCTTTTAAAAGCTAAGTTCTTCAAAAGTAATTTGAATATCTTGCTATTGTAAAATAAATTTAAACTGTCTTTACAGTACCATAGTTGTTCACATTTATTGTGGATCAATCATAATTTATATTACTGCTTTTTGTATATCAAGTGATTTTTAAAATAGGTTCTGACTTATGACATGCTTGTAACTATCCTATTTTTACTTTTTAAAATTAAGAACCTAAGGTGCAGGCAGCTTAAGAAATTTGTCTAGTGTTACACACATAAAAGATGCTAAGGTAGAATTTGAAATGATGTCTTCTGGTTACATAATTGTGCCCTGTTTATTCTCTGGTAAGCGTAAGAGAGAGTGACCACATGTTGAAAACTAATGTGCACTATTTCTCTGCTTGTACTTTTGCAGTTCATCCCCATGCCAGTGCTTTATGGAGTGTTTCTTTATATGGGTGCTTCGTCTCTAAAGGGAATCCAGGTAAATTGCTTCCAGTCCTGCAGGAATATCTGCTGTAGCTTATGGTTTAGTGATACTAAGCCATGCGACACTGGAAAATATTATTATCTGAGGAGCAGTTTCCAGACTATATTTAGATTTGATACGACAGGCCAGAATGACAACGTTAAAGAAGATCCTCTGCTAGGCAAGCACTCTACCATTGAGTAACTAGCTCCAAAGAGAGTGTGTGAGTGTGTGTGTGTGTGTGTGTGTGTGTGTGTGTGTGTGAGAGAGAGAGAGAGAGAGAGAGAGAGAGAGAGAGAGAGAGGATAAAGTCACAAGACTTTTTCATTTATTCTCCAAAATCATGTGACTACATCAGTGTATTTTTCTGTTAGAAGTGACTGAGTAAACACAGCCTCTGCACTAAAAGAAATAAGACTTCCTCTCTTTAAGACTGTCAAACAATTTGCAGACACATTTACAAATCCTCTCCAAGTATATTGTAAATCTTCATAGAGGCTACTGGAAATTCTTCCCAGTAATGCTAATTTCTTTTAGTATGCTGGAAGTTTAGACCATGAGGCATTACACCTCTGTTCATCTCCATATTGGGTGAAATGAACTTGGGGGAGGAGAGATGCTGGAGAGTTGTCACGTGTTTAAATTTTACTCAAATGAGATTTTAGTTAGGCCCTAAATTTAGTGACTGGGGTCCTTATGCATAGAGAACGTTTGTTACTTTTGTGTTGCTGTGTCCAAAATACCTGACATAAACAGCTTAGGGGAGAAAAGAGTTATTTTGTGTCATGGTTTCAGTTCATCACACAGGGAAGGCAGGTCTGGATCAGTTTTGTCCACAGCAAAGGGAGCATATGTGTACCAGGAAGCTAGGAGTAAGGGACTGGAAGCAGTGACAGGCTGTAACCTTCAGAGACCTGACCCCCAGTGACCTACTTCTCTCAGCTAGGCCACCTCCTAAAGGTGCCATGCATGATCTTCCAAAGCAACACCATTAGCTAGGGAACAACTCTTCAAAACATGTCTATGGGGGGACATTTTAGACTCAAATCCTAAAAGAGAATGGACAGAAAGGTGAGAAATGGTGACACTAAGGTTGTGCTTCCACAAGCCAGAGATGCCAGAAACTAGCAATAGCTGAAAGAACAAGGTGGTTTTCTTTCCTGGGATCTGCAGCGGGATCCCAGTAACACTGAAATCTTGATTTAGAACATCTAGCCTCCACAACTGTGATACAATATTTTTTTTCCATTGAAGTACAAAGTCGTGGAAGTTTGTTATGTAGCTTTCAGAGGGTAACAATTTCTACTTAAATTTACTTTCTAATAGTTTTATTTTATAGTAGTATCATTAGGCCAAACACTTCAGTTTTCTTGCTGGGACAAAGCTTGGAGCTTATCTAGTCTATAGATATTTTTGACAGCTGAAAGAAAAAAAAATGTGAAGTGTAACTTTTCCTGTGACATCACAAGTTCCCTCGCTGATCAGAAATAAGAATGATGGTGTGACTGAAAAGTAGCAACACAGGTCTCTGCTCCCACGCCAGTGACCTACTGGCTCCTGACTCTGAGGAGCCACATGTAGCCCTTGGGCCAGTGTGCAGGTCAGAACTTAGTAGACAGTTCAGCATGCTGTCACTGTGGGATGCCAGAATACTACACAACACAGAGGTGTCACTCTGCTCATCTCCATATTGGGTGAAATTAACGTGGGAGATGCTGGGGAATTTTCACATGTTTAAATCTTACTCAAATGAGATGCAATTTTTTTCATTTAAAATTTCATTTATGAAGAGTACAATGTTTAAATTAGTTTGGTAAGACAGTAAGAGAAGAGAATAAAAGAGGTTTAGTTTATTTGTTTTATCTTGTTTTTTTTTTTTTTTGTGGGTATTTTTCTTTTGCCTTTGGCAAAAGTTCCACAAGAACTAATTTCAATAGTAAGTGAAAAGTATTTATTATTAGGCCCCAGGCTCTCTTAAATACAGCAACAGAAATTTAAGAAGAAAAATACAGTCATTTTGATACATTTCAACAGATTTTCCCCCTAATTCTGCTCACTTGATTTTATACCCATGTGGTTTAGAATGAAGCAAAAACGTCAAGTTTTGGAATTATTTGGGCTGTGATTCTTTCAAATGAAAACTGAAGAGAACATCAAATCCCATGAGTTAAATACAATGAGTTTTAAGGCTAAAGAAATAGAAAGCTGGGACACATATCAAGAGAGTCTCACATTGAAAATCAGGGTTGTTGAAAATTTCAGTGGGCTCTAGGAAAAACAGCTGAAATTCCTATTGGGAATTGTAGCTACCTGAGTGGGGAAATGGGATAGTGCAATTAAGAAATGATAACAGCTAAATATAAAACTTAGACTATACTGGTTATGATTATTCTTGGAATAGTAATAGTTACATGTGCATTTATGCTAGATATTTCAAGGTGTATGTTGCTTTGTCCTATAAGTTGGAAGAATCTGGATGGTACCTTTTTTTGGCAATATTGAGGAACTTACTATGTAGGCTGCTTACTGTGAAACATGGCAGAAAAAACAGATCACAATGTTCTCATGAATGCTGTTTCTGTATTCAAATATATAACCACATCTATATTCATTCCAACACTTTAGGAATCCAAAGTAAGGCAAATGTGCCACTTAAACAATAACAATTGAATCACCCACACATCGAGGTACACTTATGCAATAACATAGCTTCATAAATAGAGAAATGATGGCTGGGAAAAGTTCTATAGAAATGGAAAAATTCAGTTGTAAACTAAAAGATTTTATTTCTTCCCTATTTTTATTTCTATCAGGCACACAATTATGTCTGCTCAATGACTTCTAGTTTTAAGAAGTGGTTGAAGTAAGAGCCCGTGTATATGGGGAAGATGGAAAGGGAAAGAGCTTAGCACTTGGTGCTTTCAGAGGTGTCAATAAATACATTTTTTAGAAGTCATGAATGAATGCTGGATGAAATATTGTACATAATTCTAGCTTAGAAAATTGAAGGAACCAAGGTTGTCCTGTATCATAAGATAGAACTCAGAAGACAGACATGGTCTGTGTTGAGTTGTTATCCTATTGTATGTAAAAGCAGGTTTTGACAAAACAGGATGATTTGATCCTAATAATTCTTCTGCATACACAGTTGTTCATCTGCACAGTCATTTCTGGGTATTTGATGATAATTGCTGAATATCTTCTCATGGTATCTTAGAAATATTGTTAATTTTAGTATTCTTATGAAAATACATAGATTCTGTTACTGTAAAATGTCAAAGAATGAGTAGTGACTGACAGTTATTAAAATAATTGCTTTCTAAATAATTCCTTGCCGGAAATATAAACTCTAAAATTTGGCCTGAAAATTTTAAACAAGTGGTTCACACAAAATAAAACTAAGGTGCAGCAAAATTTGTTGAGTAAAATGTGTTGAGGTACATCAGAGAGGAGGAGCCAGAGGGAAGTTTGACATGGATACTAAAGGATGATCCAGGGATTGGGGGGATGGGAGAAAGGGAGAGAGGGGAGAAGGAAGGGGAAAAGGGGGGAGGAAGCAAGGGGATCCAGGGAAGGGGTGGAGGGAGGGAGGGAAATGGAGTACCTATCAAGTTTGTATGAGTGTAAAAAATAAATAAATTAATCTTAAAAAAAGTTAGCATTTGTGGAGTACCAAAAAAATGTTGAGGTAAAATTTTATGAAAATTTTGAACTGAAAAAAATATATTATGCTTGATAAGAATTGTTTCATAATCAATGCCAAATACTGATTTTATGCAATATTCTAAATTATACAATGCAAAATAATATAACTCTCTTTATGACAAAATTGAAACAGAAATAACATTGATCCAAATAAAATAATCTTCTCATGTTTGCAAGTGCATGTGAACACGTGTACATGTGTGTGGAGGCCAAAGGTTTGTCTTTGGATACCTTCTTCAATTGTTCTTTGACTCATTTTTGATACAGAGTCTCAGACTGAACTTGGAGCTTAACTATTTTAGGTAGGTTGGCTGGCCAATGAGCTTCAGGTATCTGCCTATGTCATCCCTTGAGAGCTGGGATTACGGACTCTAAAATAAGTTCCTCATGCTTGCTTTACGAACTGAGTTATTTCCCAGATTGCAAGTAAACAATTTTAACATATTTAGTTGTATAGCACAGTACAGGAAATTAATCAAGAAGTGTAACTGGGTTAGGAGATGCAACTCAGTGGTGCTTGTCCACCAAATGTTTGATTCTCAATGGTACACAAAAGAAATTAAACTGAACTAATTGACAAAGTCTATGTGGAAAAGTTTGTTGACAAAAATTTAAAGAGATCAAATTTTTACTATCAAGATGTAAGTTTTTATCAAGACAGTATCAGAATATTTGGTGGAGATTCAAGTGGCAAAGTCTGAATAGTAGGTTTCAAATAAGGAATCCAACATACTCTACATAGCAGCTAGGTGGGTCTGGAACTTAGAAAGAACTGAGCAGAGATCCAAGGCAAACAAATGAAAACATACCTCCCCGGACCCCCTTGCTCCCTCCCCCCTTTTCCTCTTCCTTTCACCCCCTTCCCTCCCTTTCTCCCAGTGACCCCCTCTTCTCCCCCAATCCCTGGAGCGTCCTTTAGTATGAATGGAATGATTTTATTTTTAATTCCTTCTAAGCTGCAGCCTATTTCCATATTCAAAACAACATAGACTAACATTAAGCTGAAGTTGAAGTCCAGACTGTGATTACATCCATCCCATTGTTCCCCCAGCCATCACATGCATGCCATGAGACCCTACATTTTAGACTGTATAGGTTATCAAATTTTCATGCTTTTATTGTTGTCTTATTCTGAAATGCAATGTCATCTCTTTAATCTTTTAGTTGTTTGATAGAATAAAGCTCTTTTGGATGCCAGCAAAACATCAACCAGATTTTATATACCTAAGACATGTGCCACTCCGAAAAGTCCATCTCTTCACAATAATTCAGATGAGTTGTCTTGGCCTTCTGTGGATAATAAAAGTATCAAGAGCTGCTATTGTCTTTCCTATGATGGTATGTCATTTCTGTCAAGTCCTTTTTCTCTTCCTTTGATTTTTGGGTGTTTCTGGAAACATATGAGATAAAATTACAACAATAAAGTTGCTTTGAACAGTCATTGTAAAGTAATATAAACTTTGGCACCAAAACTAGCAATTAAGAGAGTCTGATAGTATTGTATACTATTGTATACAATATAGTATTGTATATCAGTGGTTTCATATTAGTTTTGATATAGTATTGTATATCAGTGGTTTCATATTAGTTTTGTTTTAGTCATTCTGAGTGTCGTAGCTTGATTTAATTGAAACTGGAAAGAAAAATGTGAATTTTCAAAACGTATTAAAGATATGCTAACAAATATGAAAAGTTAGGGAAATTTTTTAAATGAAATTTAATTGAATGCTTCAGAAAAAACTTTAAAACCTTTTTTAAAACTTAGGTTATACATAATTTAAAAATTATCAGCATAGATAAAATCCTTTCATGTTCACTTATAATTCAAATTTAACTGTGTTTAGGAAAGCATAGTCAAATATAACTTATAGTTTAAAAATAGCTACTTTAAAATGCTTTCAACATTGGGTAAAAGCTTAGATTTTATTCTAGCAATGTGATAAGAAAAGAAAATGAAGGAAAAGAAAGATCAGTGTTTTTGTCCACATGTATTTTAACTTTCATTCCAATATCATCTCTAATCAGAACTAACTCATTTAGACCAAACCATAAACAAGTAAACTATATCTTCTACTTCTGTTTTTTTCAATTTTAAGCAATTTTATTATTTTCTTCAGGTTTTAGCCCTGGTATTTGTAAGAAAATTGATGGATTTCTTGTTTACCAAACGTGAACTCAGCTGGCTGGATGACTTAATGCCCGAGAGTAAGAAAAAGAAACTGGAAGATGCTGAAAAAGAAGTAAGTCTTGATATCTTAGAATGAAAACAACAGTAACTCTTTGAAACCTAAATTATTGTATTCATCATTAAACATGGATTACTAACAGGTAGACTGATTTGAAAGTTTAATGCTTAAAATAATAGAGATAATAGAGTGTAGAGATTTGGAGGGAGGGGAGCTGGGACAGAGAAAGAAAGAGATAGAAAGAGAGGAGGGAAAGGAGAGAGAGAGAGAGAGAGAGAGAGATAGAGAGACTTAACTGATGCAATCACCCTGTATGGAATATGCAAATAACACTGTACTTAGTTACTTTCCAAATTATAAGGTTTATTTTTCTGATTCATCAATTCATGGTAGAAATTTGCTAGTGCTATCAGTCATTGACTGTTTCTGAGTTATAGTGATGTGCTGATTGCTTTCTAATTGAATGTCAGAGAAGAGGAAATACAGTGGTTTTGATCAAAACATCCTTATGACAAACTAGTTACTCTCAAAATAGGCAAAATACTGAAAAGGAAAAACGACCTACTTTTCTTCCAAAGCGTTTTAAAAGCTTGAATAAACCTTTCAGTATAAACTTTCACAAATCTGTTTCAGTTTTCTTCACCGACTACTGTTTCATTCTGTTACATTTCTCTATTAAAACAATTATTTTTAAGTTTCATAACACATATAGAGCTCATATGTTAGCCTGGATCTGTTTTGAAGACTATTTAATCATAACATTTTTAAAGAACTTAAAAGCTACAAGTAAGGCAAATTTAAAAAATGACGCATACAATATTTTAGCAAAATAATTGAGCTCAGAAATTATAAAACATAAAAATTTCTCTGTAGAAATCAGGTTAAAATATTCTATGAGAATTGTGCATTAGTCTTTCAATTTTTCTTGTTTCTGCAGATAGTAAATGCATTTGATTTTCTTTCTACAGAGTTTTTTTTGCAGAATTTTTTCATATATTTCTTTTTTGCTTTAGGGAGATAATTTAGGAAGATAATGAGAGAGATCTTAAGTTTTGCTCATTTGTTTAGATAAGTCACATTAGACAACAAATCCAAAGTTTGCAGCCAAGAAAGACCTCCTAGCATGGCTGTATAATCTGTGATTGGTATTCCTTTCCTTTTCCACAGCATCCCATTACAGACAATGGAATTCCATATTTAGAGATGGAACGAGTCTTTCCTTTTTTCCACAATGTCATAGAAGGCATACATAGAATCATACTTCTAGTAATATTTATTTGAAAAAGAGAGACTGAGGGAGGGGAAAAGAGAGGAGAGAAAGAGAAGAGAGAAAGAGAGAAAGAGAGAGAGAGAACAAGCACACCATAGCACACTGTTGCAGGTCAAAGAACAACTTTCAGAACTCAGTTCTGTCCTTTTATGGACTTCCAGTGACTGAACTCAAATTCTTAGATTTGTGAGCAAGATCCTTATCCACCAAGCTATTTTAATGGCCAATGTCTAACTACATTAATACATTATGTAACACTAAAATATTGTAAAACTGTCATTATTACATCTTTATTTCTCTATTTGTTATACTTAAGTTTTAGAGATCTTTTAAAAGTAATGCTTTAACTATCATATTTTAAAACTCTTTTTTAAAGCTATTACAAATGTTTATTTTTATTCTCAGACATTATTCAAGAAAATATGAAATATTGGCACAAACTAAATTAAAATGGAATAATTGCCCAATTGTACAAACTCTAATGCCCTAAATTACCCAGATTATGAAAACTGCAGTGTCTAAAGTATCCATACTTAGTGAACTAAAAGTTATTCAGATTGAAAACTTTTATATGATTTCAGTTTTCAAAGGCAATAATTTTGAAAGCAAAATTCATTGACCATGAACTTTCCCCATCTTCCTGATAATTCTAGTATATGAAATTCTCTCCTGAAGTAGTTTACACATTACTTTTTTATTGTCTTGCCTTTATATACTATCAAATGCCATTTGTGATGTTTGTGGAATAAGCTAGTCATTCCAAGTCATAAACATCCATTTCACAACATTCTCCTGGGGCCATACTTACACCATGAAACATTGTTATTGCTTATAGAATTTCATTTTTTCTAGAATTTAAAATTCTTTAAATGAAAAATGCTGTATATTGATCTATCTATATTATCTTTAATATTCTTCCATGCTATAATCTATACAAATTTAATATTCTTCTATGGAATCATAGAGGACAAGTTTGACACTAACCATATATTTATTTGAATTAGCCATTCTACATTTGCACAGTAGTATCCTACTTATTAGGTTTTTGTGATACAATTATTGCCAATAGAATTAGCTATTGCTATTATCTATCCAGAATCACTTACAAACTTGTGTGTATGAGTGGCATTTATATGTATGGGTGTCTTATGTACACTTTGGAATTTATTATGCCATAGAGATCCTGTATAAGGAACTGTCAATATTTTTATACTTCTACCCAGCTGTGTTCCAATTCTGTTTATTAGTTTTGAATTTTGACGTAAAGATTTTAGAAATAATCAAATATTACTGTATCTCCAAAGGCATTAGAAGAGTTATTGGAACAATTTTATAGGTAAAATTTTTATTTCCAAATATGAGGGAAAAACTCTTAGAATTACAGTCATTAGGTTTAGAGATCTTTAAAATGTCAGACTATTAGGATGATAATCACATGTAATACTGAGTATATGGAAATAAAGAAGTATTAAAATAATCTGTATGTGAGGGGCTGCAGGATAACTGAATAGGTAGTATTCAAAAATAATCTGTATGTGAGGGGCTGCAGGATAGCTGAATGGGTAAAGGAGCCTACGTGCCTATTTAGAGTTTGATCAGCAGACCTCACATAATGGAAGGAAAGAAGGACCTTCTGAAAGCTGTCCTCTGACCTCCCCATGCTCATCTTGGCATGCAAATGCCTGTATTTCCCTCTTCTTTCTCTCCTCGTTACCATAAAATATGTTTTTTAAAGAAATGAACTGTTCTTCAACATTAAAATATAGTTCTGACTAGTGCAAAGATAGACAATTCTCCAACAAGTAGAGGGAGAAAAAGAAGTGTTAATAGTGTTTATGTTCTACTTGGAGGAGAACACTAAGGCTTAAAATCCATGGTTGATTTTTTTTACTCATGGGCCCAGATTTTGGTATTTTATTTTCTTGAGCCCTATGAATTTCTCTGAAGGATATGATGATATTCTCACTGTAGCATCTTGTAACAATGCTCAGTACTCCAGGAGATTGTAGCTACTACTGTAACTGGACATTTTCTTCAGAAATACTGCATTTCTTCAATTGTTCAAATTAATTGGGTAACTTCGATCATGATCTGGCAAGATGATAAGTAGCAGAAATGTCTCAGCTCCATGAGACTTGAATTTAAAATGGGCTCACCTCTTGTCCTTTTGATGATAGTCAAAAGCTTGTACCTTTATCCTCTAGGGTTTTCCTATCAATGTAGCCCATTTATGGTCTTATGGCACTGAGAAAACATTCATTTGACCTTAAAATTCAATAATGAGTTAAGCAGAATAAATAGCTACACAGGCCAGTCCAAGGTCGCAGAGCTTCTGTTCCAAATTTTCATGTACTTCATGCATATGCATATGCATATGCTTCAGTTTTTAGAAAGAAAGGATTATAATCAGGGTAGAAATGAATATTGGAACCCTGACATTTTGCACATTGCTCTGTGTAAAGGGAAGACTGCAGAATCAAATTCTGGTTGTCCAAATGTGCTCAGAGTACCAACATGCCTTTCTTCCTACTTAAATATTCCCTAGGACATTGTACGCACTTGACAAAAGGATTACTGCTAAATGCAGAAAACTCTAGCAGAATGTTTGCTCTTGGGCAAAGTACAAGAGGACTGATGTTAGGCAAATCCTGGAAATTCAATTTTCTGAAAGTTCTCATATCTGCAACTTCTTGATTACTGATAGTTCACTCTAATAGATGTATTATAGAAGAAAACAAAAAGGGCAAGCAAAAATAATTCCAAGAAAAAAAACCAGAAATGCTTTAAAAATAAGTACAATTAAACAAGTTATGGAGAATACTTTATTTCTAAGAAAGATAAAAATTGCCATGGGTTTTGGAAACATGAACTGATTAACACAAATAACTATGTTTTCTAATTGTATCTTAGGATAGGATAAAGCATATTCCACTTCCTCAAGCAGTAATTTCCTAAAACCAAAGATTGATCAGAACATCTCCTGCACCAGTCAAAACCAGGAAACTTTTATAATGTAAATTCTTCAGACTAGTGTATCAAAATTCTGGTACTAGAGACATCAATCTATCCTAAGACTTCCAGGTACTTTTGATAAAAGACAGCATTCGAGATAACGTTTACTGGAACCAGAGAATCTGAATTTCAAGAATATAACATAGTATTAGAATGTATCAGAATGTTTGTGCTTATAATAATTAATATGATCATTTGAAGATGCCAAATCAAAGGTTCTGACGGTACATTTAGGGTGTCTCCATATCTTTATGTTAATTGTATATCTCTTAATCCCCTTTTTCCCTTCTAAGTTTTCATTGTTGAGTGAATAATTTTATATAGGAACCCTTTAATCTGTTGGAATTCAGAAGTAATACTTTTTATAATTATAACATTTATATATTATATAATGCATGCAAGGAAGGAGATAGATAGATGTTTCTTATGTTCTGTAGGCCTTGTTTGCATATTCAGTAAAATAAAGGTTTGAGACAATTTCTAAAGTTCCTCATATTTTTTAATACATAGCTCACAAAGTTCTTGAGTACTTATACTCTAAACATCTTCATGAACATTGACTTTCTAGTATTATTTATACTTTGTATGGCTTCTACATAGATGTAGGCTTTGCTCAAAATATGATATAGTATCAGAAGCTATTCATTTTACTAAATGTAGCTAAATGACATGTATTTAGAACAATCATAAGGATTAGAATTTTTCATATCACAAAATAAAGTTCAGATTCACGATCTAATTTCATATACTTTGCCTAATTAATCAAAACACACAAGAATTTGACTCTAATTTTTTTAGAAATTATTTATTTCTTTATCTATTACTGTTTTGAGGGGAGTAGAGGGAAAGTGCAGAAGAAGAAAGGGAGAGAAATGCTTTAAAAATAAGAAATGCTTTAAAAATGGGTACCTGTGTGTGATGTCTGGAGGTCAGATGACAAATTTCAGAAGTGGGTTCTCTCCTCCTACCCTGTGAGCTGCAGGCATTGAATTCAGATTGCCAGTTGGTAGAGAGGCTCCTTTACTGGCCAAGCCTGTGTTTCTCATTTAGCATGGATCTATGGTTTGAGTGAGTTAATTTTTCACTTTTGTGGAAACACCTTATTTATTCCCATCTTTTCTGCTTGTCCCATGCTTCCTCCTACCTAGAGTCTCTATCTTTCCACAACCTCTATTTCTATACTTTCCATGGTAATCTTTTATCTCCTTTAATAGTAGGGTTTTTGTTTCTTTTTTTTTTTTCATTACTGTATCTCAGTGCCTTACAAAGTACCTGACATGTAAATCATGCTAATACATATTCATTGAATGAATTAATGCATTGATCCTCTATTATTAATCTTGTTCCTTGTGTGCCCAGAGTTTGAGTACAGTTGAATTATGTTCATTTTTTGTGTCTCACTTTTCCTGCCTTTTACTGGATCCATGATTAATTTTTTTACATTTTTGTGTATCCAAACTGCTTTGATGATTATCTTAATTAAAAAATGTCCTTTAAAGGTCCTGAGTTCGGATCTTAGATCCCACGTATAGATGCCGGGAGGAAGCGGGGGCGGCCTGCGTTTCCGGTCCTGGTAGGGCGGAGCCTGTGAATCTCGGGGCAGAGTAAACAAGGAGGAGGTGGAGGTGTCCATGGTGGTTCCCGAATTCGTCCGTGGTTCTACACACACAGACACATACACACGCGCAAACACGCATACACACACAATTGAATAAATAATAAAAAAAATTTAAAAAAATGTCCTTTAATGAGGGAGGGAGAGGATGGGAGTACCTACTGAACATATATGATTGGGAAAAAATGTGAAAGAAAAATTATGTCCTTTAAACTTCAGCAATAAGATTTTTATAGTCAAATTGACAAAAACATTCCTCTAATGCTCTTGAACAAATTTTAACATGTTGCAGCTGAGTTGTAACATGTAACTCAGAATATCTTTGAAGTACCCTGTGTAAAAGTCATGCTGAATGGAAACACTGTAAGGCATTTCTGTGGTGGTTATTTGGTTAGAGTTATGCTCCTCTGTCTTCTTGCATGACTGAGATTAAGTTGTGATGATTATGATGACTACGTCTCATTTCACTGCTCCTCCCTCAAAGTCTGAAGTTTAGCCCCCTCACAGCTCTGCTTCAGATGCAACTGGGCCTGCATCCGTGTTCCAGGGCCCATCCAGCTCCTCCCTTCTAGCTCTGAGGACAGAGATTGATCTGCCTTCCTTAGCTTCAGATAAACATGGCTTGGAAATGCTATCTTTAGAGGTGATGAGGTTTTGTTTGGATTGAATTATGACTAGTATAAAACCCACACATGCTAACAAGCCACACAGTGTAAAATAATTATTGAAGGCAATTTGAGAGGAAAGTAGAAAATGTTGGGGAAAAACTAAAATTATTCATAAAGCTTTGGTCCCAGTTTTTGCTGCTTGATTGACAAGTGGCTCTTCCTTTTCTGCTGGGAGGTAACCTAACTACTTATTACATGTTTTTCTTCGGTTTGTTTCGTGTTCACTTTTCATGAAACCTTTCTGCTTTGACCAGAAGAGATACTATATAGCTTCTTTCAATGTACTACTAAGGATAGATTTACATTTTGCTTATGTCTGTATCTTGGTTTTATTTATACAATATATGGAACCACTGAAGGTTTTCTTTTTATGCCTTTCCATGTACAGTAATGTAGCTACTCTCATATTAAAAAAAACTTTCTAATAAAAGCATACATATTCTCTATACCTGGCTTTGTGATGTGCCTTTGGTAATGTAGTGTATGTGTTTTATTCTTTATATGCTGACTATCCAAGTTGCTAGGCACACTTCAATCTAGGCTTTAGATTAGCTCTGCTTATAGTAAAATTGTTACATTTAACTAATCACACATTCTCAGTTGCTCTTCTTTGTTGATGTGAGACAATATTCATATTCAGGCAGAAAGGTAAAAAGGGAAATTAATTTGACTTAAGGTTCCAAAAAGGGGATAGAGTTCATTAAGGTGGAAAATATTTGGCAGGTGGTAGAAGCTGGAGGCGGCCAGTTCAGGTCACAGCAATTATCGTGAGGCAGAGAGAGCAAGGATCAAAGCGCGAGTAGGACAGACCTACTAAACCTCCGAACCGGCCCCTGTGACATGTTTTTCTCCAACAAGTCTCTACCTCCTAAAGATGCCATTACACTACTGTTTGCACATTAGCGTTTGCTAAGGGTTCAACCGTGAGAGCTTGTGGAGTCAACTCACGATTAAACCATGACAGGTACTTTCTACCATGACAGGTACTTTCTACTTGTGGTTTGAATGTAAAATGTCTCCAACAGGCTCACATTGTTTGGGCACTTGGTCCCCAGTTAATTACATTGTTTTGGAAGGTTGTGGAACATTTAGAAAATGGTGCCTTGCTGTAGAAAGTGGGTTGCAGAGGTGGGATTGTCATTTTATGTCCCTTCCCTTCCTGTCTTCTCTCTACATCATGTTCCTACCACCATAGGTTTCCTGCCTTGATTGCTTATATGCTTTCTTAACCTATCAGGCAAAATAGATTCTTCCTCTTCCATTGATTCTTATCAGGTATTGTTTCACAATAATATAAGTAACTAATATAGAAGTCTGTGACCTTAAGAAATGAGATTGTTGCTGTGATAAACTGACAATGCAGTTGTTAGTCTTTTGGAACTAGTTTGTGGGAGGAATGTGGAAGAGTTTTAAACCTCAAGTTAGAAATGTTCTAAAATGCTGAAAGCTAAACTTAGTTAATAATCCTGGTGGGAGATTGGAAGACCAGAACTCTGAGAGAAAGGGACACAGTAGAGCCCCTGCTCATGATTCTTTAAAATGGTACAAGGACACATTTAGGAGCTAGAATACAGGTCATTCTGTATTCCGGCAAAGTATCTGACTGCATTCTTTCTGTGTCCTGAGAACTTGAATGACCCCAAATTTAAAGTGGAAACAAAGTATTTATTGCTTATTACACTTATCTGGTTCTACAAGAAGAGATACCACCAACAATATGAAAAGCATGCAGTTTGCTGGAGAAAGCAAAGGTTAAAACTACAGACAAGGCTGGTACTGAGAAGATAACGATAATCCTTAGAGACTGGCACCGATAAAGAATACTCACAGGAACAATAATAATGATGTCCCCAGAGTGAGACCCCCCAAACATAAAAGATTCTACCTTGTAAAAACAAAACTTCATTTGAAAGAAGAGAGCCTAATCTGAGAATGCTGCTGAAGGGAATTCCTGCCTAGGGAAGTGTTTCTACAAGGTCAGGACACAGACTCCAATGCAGCTACTGTCCAAGGCAGCCAGTATCCATCACAAGCTGGAGTACAACTTGGAAGCAGCATCTTCATGGTACTTTTTTTTTTTGCATTTCTCTGTGTGTGTGAAGATGATAGATAGATAGATAGATAGATAGATAGATAGATAGATAGATAGATAGATAGATAGATAGATAGATAGATAGATAGATAGATAGATAGATGCATTTTGTATGTAAGTGCAGATGGAGCTGCATGACCATTTGAGTTTGCATGTATGTAGAGGTCCAAAAGTGGGATTAGGAATCATCTTAAATCACTCTTCCATGTTATTGTTTCAGAAGACTTTCAAAATTGAAGTAAATGACTTTTTATTATGAGATAGTCACAATCTATGAGGTATAGAGACAGAAAGATGTGGTTTGAATCTGAAATAATCCCCCATTGGTTCAGGGGTTTGAATATCCGATCTCAACTGATGATGCTGTTTTGGAAAGTTGTGAAACTTTCAGTAAATTGAGTCTCGCTGAAGTGAGTGGGTCACTGGGCTAAAGCCTTGAGGTTTATAGCTCATTCTCACTTCCTGTTTGCTTTCTGCTTCCTGACTCTATACAATGTAGCCAGCTGCCTCAAGCTGATGCTTCTTTAGCTTCTTTGCCATGATAAACTATATTCTTTTTAATATATAAGCCAAAATGAATTGGTATTTGGTCACAGCAGTGGGAAAAGAAAACATACTATTTATCCCAAATTAATTCTGATAGTACTGTCAAATGACAGGGCTTTGAAAGAAACAAATTCCTTGTAAGTAATAGAGAAAGAGATTAGAATTAGTTCCTGGTGAAAGGTTAGGTAATTAGTCCCAGAGAGTGTAAATGAGCAAGAAAATTTGAAGGGAATATATAAGCACAGCTAATAGCAGTGCTGTCTTCCCACACTTCCGCTGGCCTTTCCATTATTCCACAGCATGGGCTTGGTCATGGAACTTCTTATAGACATTATAGCTAAAGTCTTCCCAGAGAGATCTATCTTGGCCAAGAGGTGAGAGAATACAGCAAGAGTGAACTGAGACCTGCCTCCACATTGCATTACATATTCATAGGTTAGCTATCTGAAGAGGCACTTGAGAATAGAATACTTTGTTACCTCAAATAGCAAGAAACACAGCAAAGTATATTCAGCTTGGGAGAATGCAAATGGAAGATCAGAGTTTGAATACAGAGGACACCAAGATCGAACTTGTGAACTGGAAAATCTTGAGCCAGAGCTACATCTCTTCAGCAACTCGTTTAGGTAATTTGAAGTAAATTGAGTTTAAGCACCTGATTTGGGTTAAAATGGTTAAATTTGGTTAGGCCACATTAGCTCTACCAAGTTAGTAAGAATGATAAGAGCCTTCAGAACCATTCCTATTTGCTCTTATCAATTCCAAGTTGGATAGGATCACCTGTTTCTTTATGTCTGCATCTTAAAAATTCATTTCAGTACTTACGGCCATGGTGTAAATAATAATTATTTGACTATGAACAATGCCAGTCAGTTGATATATTTGAAAATAAATGTTTTATGTAAGGCACCCCTTCTCCCCACATTTGGTGCAAAAATAAAGTTAAGTGATGAATCACTGAAAATTATATCAGGAGATTTCAAAATGATAGATGTAAGGTTTTCTTCTTTTCAAAGATATATGTATGAAAACATGTGCATATGAATATATAGTGTTTTTAATTTTTTATGAAATTGCCATTACGAGAACAAATCTGATTCAAGAAATATGCTATGTGGATTCTACTTAATATCATTTTTAACGTGGCAAAAGTATATGTGTGTGTATGTGTTTTATGTACATATCCATGAGGGTATGTGCATGTTTATGCAGGTGTGGATCAACACTTCCACCTTATTTCTAGAGACAAAGTCTCTCACTGACCATTGAACCTGGAGCTCATTGATTGTCTAGACTAACTGGCCAATAAGTTCCAGGAATCTTTGCTTTCCCATTCCACCTGACTTGTACGTGGGTCCTGAGATCTGACTTCAGGTTCTCATGCTTACACATCAGGCTTTGCTGACTGAGTCAACTCTCCAGTCACAAATCTGTGTTTTGAACCATATAAAACGGTATCTTCTGAGTTTTTTTTCCTAGACATCTAGAGCAGTGTTTATCAAAGCATGGTTCAATAGCAGTATAATCAATGCCACCTAGAAACTTGTAAGAAATGTAATTTTTTTCTATACCTACAGAATCAGAATCTCAAAAGGAATTCTCATGATATAGATATTTAGTATGCCCTCCAGGTGACTTTGATGTGAATTTTGAGAACTGCTTCTCTGAATATATCCCTCATATTCTTAGAGTAAAGCATTTGGGAAATGTAATTTCAACTTTATAACAACAAATCTGATTAAGTATGCATACTCTTATTCTTGCAAAATTCAGGCAATTTTTCAATGTGCTTAGAAATTAACCATGTTTTACATTTAATGACATGAAGAAAATTGTTGTTAGCATTTAATTTACTTTGTGTTATGAGACTTTCATTAATTACTTATGTTCTTGGTAGTTGAGGCTTTATTGAAAGGACCTATGCTAGCATTAATAAATGCAAACAAAGTGGAAGGTCCTGAGGTTAATGAGATAACACAACATTAATCTGCATCTGTTCTTTAATGTAAAATGGAGATCCATCAGGTTCACTTTATATACTTTATATTTATCTTTCCAGGAAGAACAAAGTATGCTAGCCATGGAAGATGAGGGCACAGTACAGCTCCCACTGGAAGGGCACTACAGGTAAAATGCACATTTAAAACATCAATTAGTGTCATAGAATGTGTTGATATATGTGCTGTATGTAAGAATTTCATGCTGTGTGGATCCAGATAGACCTTGCTTAAGTTGACTTAGAGCATAAAAAATTTCATATCAAGAAGTAAATTATAGGTTCTATATAAATCACTTGCTACCCAATTATATGGTTTGGAAGTTCTAAGGCTATGCCAGTAAATAAATAAAGAATGATTTCTTTGGGTGAGAATTGTCATAGTGTTTAAAAAACAGAATATGAGAGAATCTGTTAGATCTTCAGACTCTTACTCTGAAACCCTATTTCTCCCAGAAGGTTTGGATAGGATCATCTGTAATTTAAAGATAAACACAAGTATAGAAAGTATTTTAGCTCTTTTTTTCTCACTTGAAGTCCTGCTGATTGAGTGAGTGTACTGTCGAGTATATTCTACAAAATCTATTGCCATGAAATGCCACTTCTTTTTTTATTTAACATTTTTTATTATTATTTCCGCTCATACAAACTTAATAGGTACACCGGTTTCCTCCCTCCCTCCTCCTCCCCACGACCCCCCTGCTCCCCCTCCCCTCACCCTTCCCTCTCCATCCTCCAGTGCCTCCTTCCCCCCAATTCCCGGAGAATCCTTTAATGTGCATGCCAGACTCTCCTCTGGGTCATCCGTGAAATGCCACTTCTAAGAGAATTCAGAAGCTAAATAGGTTTGGAAGATGTTCCATATTGTGCACCTTGACCTATGAATGTAATATAAAATAGTACTGACTTGTTTAAAGTTTTAATACGGTTCAATTCTGAGTTTTCCTTTTGTGCACAAGACTCAAGTCACATGAAATACTTTTTACATGATACGTTACTGAAAACTAATTGATTTCATGTTCTGAGCTTCTAGTATAATATGTTTTCACACAGGTTAGAGGGATTAAGGACATATTTTCACGTTGGGTACAGCTAAGCTCCAGTGTTTTATTTGTTTTAAGGATAGAATTTGTTGTCCTCTTGTGAACAATCATGGATGCAGTTCATGACATGGCAACTTGACATGGCAATTTTCTTTATGTATAGTAAAAAGAATGCTATTTTTTCAGCTATGATTAATTCCTTTTGCCATTTGGTTATGTTTCTAGCTTTGGAGAGGTTTGGGTACCTTGAAAGTTACCTCTAGTTGGTGCCACCTTAAAATGTAAAGATAGAAATTAAAAAACAGTATGCTACTAATACTATAGTTTTCTCAACCACATGGAAAAGCTCTGTCAAATGCACAGTCTATGTTCATTGTTCAACAAATATTTGCTGAGTGAGTACCATGTGTCTAGTTCTGACTGCCTTTTGACGGAATAGAAATAAGCAAAAATCTAGAATCCTATTGCTATGAAACTTGTATTCAAGCATAACAGAGGTTGGGGACAGAACATAAACAGATAAACAGCTAATATAGTATGATGTAATATGTTAGATGGCAAAAAGTGCAATGAAAAGAAAAAAGACAACAAAAGAGATGAAATGGTATAAGGAGATGAAATAGCAATTTAAAATACTCTCCAAGGTCTCCCTAAGAAGGTGAAATCTGACAAAGGGGGAAAAAGGATTGCACTGTGTGGGGAAACATTACAGGCAGAGAGATGTAGCCAGGCCCCTGAAGCACCAACAAGCTTCTCTGAACAGTCCTAGAATATGCTGGAGGCCTCTGGACTGTGGTCAGAGAGGAGGAAGAAGCTAAGGTGAGGCAGCAGGCAGGCAGGGAGGAAGAGTCTTTTTGGCATCTGAGTGAATGGCAGCCGC
Source organism: Typhlomys cinereus (assembly GCA_023101885.1). Taxonomy (NCBI): domain Eukaryota; kingdom Metazoa; phylum Chordata; class Mammalia; order Rodentia; family Platacanthomyidae; genus Typhlomys; species Typhlomys cinereus. The sequence goes on along the minus strand of JALPQD010000237.1, from coordinate 2,341,554 downwards.
TGAGATCCTGAGGAGATAGTGCTGGGATGGAACTCCAATGCACAAATATAATCTTCCTGATTGGAAATGACCCTGCAAATCTATGTGTATATAACCAGGATCTTTTCTTTAGTTGTTTTCAGATATTTTTTAATAATCAAGAGAACTGTTTAGTGCTTCTCAGTTTATACTATATAATAAACAAAATTTAAAAATAATGAAATATTATTCAGCTTGAATAAGGAGAGAATTTTTGGCACTTGTTAAAACATGTATGAACTCAGAGAACATTGTTCTAGATCCAATAGACCACTCACAAGAAGACAAGTTCTATATGATTCGAGTTGTATAGGACACCTAAAATAGTCAAAATTTTAGAGATAGAAAGTATAACAGGGTTGCCAAGACCTGGGGAGAAAAGGTAATGGAAAGTTAATGTTTAGTGGATATGGAATTTCAATTTTACAAGATGGAAAGAATTCTGGATATGGAATTTCAATTTTACAAGATGGAAAGAATTCTGGAAACAAGTGAAAGTGATGGGTTCATATTGTGAATGCTTTAATAGCAATCTATAACTATACATTTAGAAATGATTTAGATAGCACAGTTCATATGTGTTTTACTAAAAAATTCATGCAAACATAAAATTGCCATCTTTGACTTCCATTGAATGCCTATACTTACTGCCTGTTATTTCCTTTTTGGTAAACTCCTAGAGATGATCCATCTGTAATAAATATTTCCGATGAAATGTCAAAGACGGCCTTGTGGCGGAATCTCCTGATTACTGCTGATAACTCAAAAGACAAGGAGTCAAGCTTTCCTTCTAAAAGGTTTGACATTTAAAATAGTGAGGTTATACTAATTCGCATCATTTTATGATACAAATTCAGGAGGAAAAGAATACTTTGGTTTTCCATCAAATTTAGATCTAAATTTTTTTTTGAAAAGGGGGAAGAATTGATTATTTTTACAAATGTTAAGCTTCTCCCTTTCAAATTACAACTTGCTCCAAAACTATCACAGTGGGGGGGAAATGGAACTATTAATGAGTCCTAGTGCATGCTTTTTTTGAACATCATGTTGGCATACTCTTTCTGTGTATGACTTTATTGTATTCTTTCATCATCCACTTCCAAAGAACGCTTTAGATACTGAGCACATTTATCACTCTTTATTTCCTTTTTAAAAAGTGATGCGGTGGTTTTTATATTTGTTTTATTTCTAGTCCCCTATTTCCAAGTCCCCCGCAGGTCTCCTCTAAATTTATCACCGAAACTGCTTCCATTTTTGTCTACCTGCAAACACGTGAAAACCCTAAACTAGCTATGGATGGTAGTCTTAAGTGCATGCTGAGAAAGAGTCTTTACATAGTAAACTTCACCATGAGCTTTTCAGTTAAATATTTCCAAATTTACAAATAAATTCAGTTTCTACCATAACAGTTATCTTAGAAGCTAATCTGCGGGATAAAGAAACCTGTGTTGGCTAGTTTCTCTTTTCCTTATAGAACAGTTGAAGCTTTTGGGATGGTGTTATAATTACTAAGTTTTCTTATTCTTATAACCTCAAATTAACTTTTTCTGCTTAATTTTTATATTACATTTTTGTCATAAGCTCCCCTTCTTAATCACTCTAGAAGCTGATTCCCCAAAGGTAAGAGCTGCTCCCTAAAACCTATGCCATAGTTGTATTTCCTTGTGTTAAACGGTGTCTTCTGGAAACTTGGCCAGCCTGTCATCTATGTGAGTTTTGGGGAGGCAAAAGGCCTAGAGAGTCTTAGGCTCAGATCCAATATCAGTCTGAGCTTTATGACGTTCCTATAACTGCTCATTCTTTATGTGGGTCAGAAACTTGAGGAAACATTTTCCCTCCTTAACTTGATACATAAACCAACTTGAATGCTTGATACATAAACCAACAGATCTCACAAAACTATATTTAGTTACAGCATCAAATTTCTAGATTGGGAAAAGAAAATTTGTCCCTTTAATTAATAAATTACAAAGCCAGGAGCTTCCATTCATGATACCATGCTGCATCTAAATTTGCTAGCCTTGTGAAACATTGGGTTAGAGAAAGACACTACATCAGACTTGGGAAGATGTCACTTGCTACTAGTTTTTGTCACCCCAAAATGGCATGCTGCTTCTATGTCATGTCTCTATCAAACAGAACAGATAAGATAAACAGTAGATGTGCAGAGTTTTCACCCCCAGAAGCTGAGATGTCCTTCCTTCTCTTATTGCCTGATTCTAAATTCCTGAAACACTTAGCCAAAAGGAGTTTTAAAAACATTTAGTAACTTCTTTCCAAGACTTGGATGATGTCTTTGAAAAGGTCTTCAAAACCATCACATATGTCTTGCTATGGTCAAGGAGTAGTATACTTTATTCTAAAACATGTGTTAGGCTTCTTTCCTCTGGATCCCTCCTTTTTCTCAGTCATCCTTGCAATAAGTCTATGTTTTGTTAGAACTCCCAAAAGAAAAAGTTGCAAAAAAGTTAACTTCTTGGGCCTCTTGCAATATATAATTACTGATCTTTCCTCAGTAAATCTTGGCATTCTTCTTTAAATATGAAATATAGGTCGAAGGACTCAAAATAAAACCCAGCCATGGAAAACAGGAAGAGAATTTGAGAGGATCAAAATTATTGATTGCTTTCTGAATTACATGGATCCATAGTTCAAATTCTTTCTCTGCTTTTCCTTTGGTCAAGTAAAATTTCATGATGCAATGCTTAAGTAAATTACTATTAATAAAGTAAAATTACTATGAGTAAATAGTAAAATGAAATGATTTCCATTTTCAGAAAAGCCAAGTTGTTTTCAAAAATATATGTACAAGTTATTTCAGGAGTAGACTGATCTGGTGAACAAACTAATGTCCTTTAAGTAGGTTCAATTCTAAATAGACTGTTATTCATATATTGGCCTAATCTTGTGTTTCTTGGGTTTTTCAGCTGCGTATGTGTATGTGGTGTTTGTGTGTGTGTGCTTGTGATTGCACATGTGTATGGGAAGGCCTGAGATTGACATCAAATGTCTTCTTTAGTTGCTTTCTACCTTATTCACTGAGCAGCTAGCTTGCTTGGGGGAGTCCCTGTAATTGTAATCCCCCATAGGCATACCATCTGGAGTTTTATGTGGATTCTGGGGATCCAAATTCCATTTTTCATGCTTGCATGGCAAGTTTTTCCTCACTGAGCCATCTCCTGAGCCATTTTTCTTCCTTTTTGAATCTATATTCTACTGACTTAAAATTTAAACTGTTATGTAATGAAAGTTTATTCTAGTTTTCTTTGTATGTATGTATGTATGTATGTATGTATGTATGTACACATATATGTATGTATGTGCCTTAGTGTCATATTTCTGTTGCTATAATAAATGTATAATCCCAAAATTTAGGGAATAAATAAATTTTATTCCAGTTTTCAATTTCACCTTACAGTTCATTGTGACAGAGATTAGCGGGAGATTTACACCAGCATCAGAAGCCAGGAAAACTGATAATACCATATCAACAGCAAGAGTGAAATGGCGAGGACCAATGCTGCTACTGAGCTTTGATGTCCAGCTTGCCAAATCCCAACTAGTGTCTCTCTGTTTTATCCACTTGCCCAAGGAATGGTCCTAACATCATGGGCTTGGTTTTCCAATATTTATCTTGAAATTAAGAAACATATCCTATAGCCTTCTCTTAACTAGATAAATTCCTCATGGGTGTGCCTAAGGTTCAAGTCTGAAGTGTCAGACTGACAGCTGAAGCAAACTGTTGCAGTATGTATTTTTGAGATCAAATCTCCAGGTGTACTGTAGGTTGACCTTGAATTGGTGACCCTCCTAAATGTACCACTAAGCTGGAACTTTCTGAACTGTGATGTGATATAGTGGATAGTTTTGCATGTAAAACAGATATCTGGTAGTTGTTGGTTAGTGTCTTTCATCTTCATCACAGTGGGAACTCTGATAGAAAAGTGGTGCCTCGCAGGAATCTTAGAATGTTAGTGAATATTAATAATAGCAATACCCTTAAAAAGCTTCTTCTTTTCTTTACTATATGGCATTAAATATGACAAGAACTCTAAAAGTTTATTGTCTGTCATAATAATAAAAACCTAAAGATAAGGTTATTAAGACCTGTTGCAACTTGCTTGCATGCTGTAATAAATTCAAGATCAAAGAGTCAGGGGAACAGTGGAATTTTATTCTCAGTAATAGTTCTTTGTCCAGCTTGGCAGGAGAGTTTATACCAACATCAGAAGCCTAAGGAACTGGCCATTCTGTTGTTATATTTCATTAAAAACCATGTTATATAGACAGTGAGCAACTGTTTTGTTTTATGAAACTGACACTAAAAATAACTTTCTTTTTGCTACCATACATACCATTGCTCGAAACAGCAGCATTTTGCCTTGGCCGTGTGGGCAATGTCCTGATAATACCTTCTTATTCCCCTAACAATATGTGTTTATTACAATTACAAAAATGCAGTATGTTTGTTAAAACAAAAGCTTGAAACTATCACCTAGAAAGATGAAAAGTGAATATAATAGAAAACTTAGGCAGAGAAAGAGATGACTAGTTGGAAAATGCAAATGAAGAGTGTTCATATACATCTTGAGTTGGATATATTTCTGACTCATTATTTGGTGAAATTGAATCTGATACCCAAGCTGGGTGAAATATAGTCATTTACTAACTTATTATTGAATCACAAAAAGTCAACATAGCCAAAGCAGAGCAGAACACTTTTCAAGGCAGTGAGCTTAATCTCTGTTGATTTTGTTCTTTCTTTCATCTTTACTTCTGGGTGACTAATAATTCATTAGGAAATCATTTATTAAAAGGCCATATGACACCCAATTTCCCAAGTGTCGTGCACATAGTAATTGTGCATGAGTTGAGGTCACTACATGTTTGCCCTCACAGTCTTCCATAGATAAGATCTCTTAGGACGGTCCATTGGAACCAGAGATGCCAGAATTAGTATTCTAGAATTGAACTCTAAGAAGACTCAATTTAGAGGTTAAGATATCCAGTCTCAGTGAGATTAAATGCCTAGTCAAAGGTCATCCATTTCATCTTATCTGGGAGTGGAACCCATATCCTCCATCTCCAAGCTGAATACTCACTGCCTACCCTGTTTGTCCCCGTTGCAGTAGCTTTGTTAGACAGAGAAGCCGGGGAGTCAGGTAAAGAAAGCCCAAGAACAAGTTAATTTGGAAAGCAAGAGAGCAGGCATTTGTCATATAAAAGGAACTTAAAGTAGAAGAAAGTGAATCATACAGATAGAGAAGTTAAAAATACAGAGTTAAGGCTCTCAACACATCATGTGCACACTGTCATCTCTTCTCGTGGAAGGAGAAAAGAAAAGGAAAAAGAGTTGCTTCGCTCTGACCTGTAAGGAGTATGTGCTGAGAAGCGTGGCAGGCATAAACCCGAGTGCCATAGACACTCACTCACACCAGCTCTCAGCGCTGGCAGCGTGCCACAGATGGCAGAAGCTCCAGCACTTCTTACCTGATGGTGCCGGGTGGTGGTGACAACTGAGAAGGGCTGTTTCTAGCTTGAATTGGAGGAAAAACAATTTTAAAAACACACTCTTTGAATGTGTGTAAGTTATTGACCACTAAGAAAGATGCACAGGAGGCCCCTCAGCAATCGGGCTGGGGAGATAACTTAGGGGTTAAAACTTTTGCCTGATGAGCGAAAGGACCACTGATTCCACATAAAAAAGTACTGGGCAGATATGGCAGCGGCTTGCAATCCCAGTCCTGGAAGGTGGAGCCTGGCAAACCCCCAAAGCAAAGCAATAAGAAGTTAGAGCAATCTAGTATGATTCTTGATTCACCCTTGGGCCTCCATAGGCACACACTCAATGCTCTCTGATACCCACATACATACTATGAGAGAGAGAGAGAGAGAGAGAGAGAGACAGAGAGAGAGAGACAGAGAGACAGAGAGACAGAGAGACAGAGAGAAAGAGAGATAGAGACAGAAATAGAGAGACAGAAAGAGCAATACCGAGCTTGGCTATTTTAGTGTAAGTATATAGGTTCTTCTAGTTCAGGTCCTCAGAGGCTGTATGTGGTTTTATGTTAGCAACAGGAAAGGTTACAGAGAGGCCTCTAATGCAGAAGGCTTTGCCATAAACTCGAATTACTGGGGAAATGACCTTCTTGAAGCATATTTTCTTGGTCAAAGCTTCATATATGTAAGCACATTATTTGAATGTTCCATGAAAACTTCATTGTGAGAGGAGGAAAAGTGTATAATGGAAAAAATACTCAAAAACATCAACAAAAAAAGTAGAATCATAACACCAGCATGGCCACTGGTACAGTTTATTAGAAAATGAGATTAAACAAAGGCTTTGGAGGAACACGTTTACTCTAGGCATGAAATAAAACTTCATCCCTCCACTGTGTATGCTGAGGGTTTGTTCGTGAAGACAGCACAGGTATCTGGAAGGCAGTGTGTGGTGTGAGCCACTCCTGAGGCCAGAGAAGTTGACGCTGCCTTACCTAACCAAGAAATCATCCTCACTAGAGACGAAGATGCAGATGAAGGACACAAGATAGACCATTTACTGTAGAGCCAGCAATGTCTACTGCAGCATCCTGTTTGTGCCACTTCTCAAAGTGCTGTCTTAAGGAGGAGCATGACTGACATTTTCAACACTCATCAGTGACTCATTTGCCCAAATGAAGGCCATGATGTTGAGATTGCATGCTTTCAGAACAATTTGGAAATGTCGTGTTTTGTTTATCAGTGTCCGCTTTTGAATTTCCCCCTCTCTGCAGTTCTTAGTTTCTGGTTCGCTGGGTGCAGAGGATTTAATTGTTGTCCACCTCTGCTTGGCAGCATGACAGAGCAATATCTAAGAGATCTTGTGTTGCTTTGGGGCTGATGGGTTTCATATCTGAGCAAACAGATCTCCTGCAACCAAGCTGAATTGTAGTAATAAATTTCTCCTTTATCCCCTTTGCAGCACTGAAAGCCGGAAAGAGAAGAAAGCTGACTCAGGGAAAGGTGTTGACAGGGAGACTTGTCTATGACTTGATCTTCAATTTATTTTTTACATATATATGAGAAGTGTCACAATTATTAATAAAACTGCTTTGATCATGTATTGTAAATCCTGTCTCTCATCCTACATCCACATCCACATACTGTAAGTAGTACAATAATCATTTCACTTCTGTGTTTAACCTTCTGAGCAGTGAGAAGCCCTTGTGAGCAGATACAGTAGCTAATGCAAGATTCCATGTGTTACTGCTATATGCTAGACATTTGTAAACACAGCTTTCTCATCGTTAGCTCTGTGAGAGCAATAGCTTTCTTAAAGAGATAAGTTGTATTTAGCTAGTTTGCATTTTCCTACTTTAGTGACCTGAAGACGCCTGGTAATTTCATTCAGAAGAATTTTGAAAGGTCATATGACTACTTTTTATTTTTTATAGCTTAGCATTAGTGACTTATTTCGAAAGATCCAAATCAAAAAGTTAGTCTGAAAGCATTTTTAATAATTGTATTTATGCATTTCCTTGATTTAATATGAGACATTTAATACTTAAGAATTTATATCTTATTGAAACTTATCCTCATTTGAAAAAGAAATATATACAAACTTGTTCACACCTTGTTAAAAAATCACAATGCAAAGTGTCAAGTAGTATTTGCCTAAATATAGAGTTGTGACTACATGCTCAAATAGTAGGCTTGTAGGAAACGCTTTAGAGAAGCTTTGTAAACAGTTTTGTGGGGTTTTCAATTTAAATCTTTATCAGAGAAGTGACTATTCCCATTGGCAATAGTCAGTTTCCAAATGCACCTATTACATGCATACTTGTGAAATACCACATGGCAAAATCATTGGACATGAAATTTTATTCCTGTACAGTTACTCTGCTGCTAATGGTCTTGTACTGCTTAATACCAATCCAGAATCATGTTAGCTCAGCAAGTCTCCAATTGTAATTTTTTTCTGAAAAGTACTTTTCCACATTTTTTATTAAGTGCATGTGTGGAAAAACAATCTTTTAAATAAAAATTTCATATTCTGTTTGAGAAGGTTATGTAGCTGTTTCAGTTCATGTGAAATATTCCATCTTAAGTTTATGGAAGGTGAAGGAAAGTTAAGGATTTTTTAGCATTGTTAGAAATATTTTTCATTTAATTTTTGATGGATTTGTGAACTTAATAAAAATCTCTTGGTGTTTTTGGTTCCTAAGAATGTCAGTGATCTTCAATATGACAGTCTTTCAATGTCCAGTTTTACAAAAAATCAGAGCCTTATGGCTTTTATCAACTATTAATTATATAGTATGTGTAAATATAAATGATAATTCATAAAAATTTCTGTTATAAGGTAATTATGAACTAACCAACAAAATATCCATTAAATTTAACATTTTCAAAAATTTTATCACAAGTCTTTAAGGAACCATTTCTATAATATATGAGTGAAAAATTATGAGAATTTGTCATTAATAAAGTTTGTATTTAAAAATTACAAAGAAAAGTATAGAAACTTTCCATTCTGAATACACTGCCTTTATGTGTGTCATGATACTGATACTGCATTTAAAACCTTCTCATTTTTATGATTTAATAAGCCAGTCCCTAAAGCAGTGTTTCAAGTATTAATATCTGTCAGAAATGAACACAGTAAGTAAAAACCACCATATGATAATGGATTTGAATAAGAAATCATTTAATGAAATTCTGTATTTATGAATATTTTTATAGTGATTTTGTTCTTGTGTGAATTATAATTCTATCCTTATATTAACCATAATATTTTGAAATTTCAAAAAATATAATAAAAATGTGATATACATATATACCTACTTTAGATTCCTGTCAAAATTAATGAATATCTTAAATGTAATTTATTGCTAAAGTTTAAGTAATGTATAAATGTGACTAGAATATTGTGTTTTTTTTCAAAAATAAGAAATGCTATGTGGAAATAAATATTTATCCTAATTAGTTTCATTGTGTATTTTAAAGTATGTGCAATGTGTCTTCTTTGGTTTTGCCTTCCTATTAACTAATAAATCAAGTCGAGCATTTCAATTGGTTAAAAGGTAATCTCCACAGTTAAGAAATATTGGTTTTATGAACATTTCAAGAAGATTCAAGAGCTTTAGCTTTATGCATAGAACATAAAAAGGAGTTTGTAAGATTGCATCTCCTTATTTTCTCCACAGAACAGTTTCTTGGGTACAAATGACATTTCTCCTGTGACAGTGAAAAACTTATCAGTAGGACTCACCATTACTGAAGCTCCTCACTCTGTTTTAACCCATAAGTGGAAAACAATCCCTAAAATGTTGTCTCCTCCTATTTTCTATTAAGGCCAAATGAGAGCATAATTCCCTTGCTGCCATCTGGCAGTGTGCTGTGAAGATAATGGCATTCAGAACTCTTAACTTGTTGGTTAGCATTTCTCTGTGATTGAATAGTTACTAGTACTCCACAACATGTTAAGCATTACCTTTAACTTCAGCCTCTTTATTCTTAAACAATTTCTTATTTTGCAGTCACCAAAAGTATGTTCCCCAACTTTACATGTATCTTATATAAAAATGCAGTGAAATGATACCAGCTGGTCTCATGGTTCACATCAGTCATCTTAGGAGGCTATGGCAGGAGGAATGCTATGAGTGTGAGACCACCTTGAGTTCATATTGGCCTAACAAGATCTGAGAGAGAGAGGAGGGAGAGGGCAGCTGTAGTCAGTGACTAAAATGATTGGTAAACTTTATTTTGAACATTCAGAGAATCTTCATAGAAAGCTGCAGCTAAACTGACTCCTGTCTTTCCCAGTCAGTTGCTATTGGTACATCAAATACCATCATTTGTGCTTAAATCTTGGAAACAAGAAAACATCTCTGTTTTCAAAGGCAGGTTGGATAAGTGTCTGTAATATAATGTGTTTTTGCTGATTTAGTGATAGGATTAAAGTAATGATTCAAGAACAGAACTTGAAGGGCATAGTGTAAAGAAAATGTTATTGAACAGGTTATATATGAATTGGGATGGAAATAGAGTGCAATAATTGATGAATGCTCCAATTTGATATTAAGATAAAGATGAAAAGATTCATGGTGTAGCTATAATATGTAGTGTACTTGGAACCAGCCAAATGGTTCCAGTGTAGTGGAATATTAGAATGGTGAAAATTTACAGAAAAAAGGTACAAATGCAAGTTGGAGCTGTTTTAAAGGATGTTAAATTCCATACCAAGACATTCAAATATTTCCCATTAAGAGTTCTGAGTAATGGACAGGTATGGTTTTTTTTAAAGATTAGCTTGACAGTATAGTAAAGACTACAGTAGCAAAGACTGTAGTTATTTCCATCAACACGATTTTCAACTTTCAAATGATCAGACATAATTCTTTGTGAGTATTCTCTCTCTCTCACTCTCTCTCTCTCTCTCTCTCAGTATGTGTGTGTGTGTGTGTGTGTGTGTGTGTGTGTGTGTGTGTATTAAACGCAAACAGGCTCAGACATTACATTGGGTACTTAAGCTCAAAGATAAACAAGCTTTGTTATAATTCTTCTATGTGGAATGTTGTTTATATTTGGATATGATATGAATGCACGCATACACACATGCACATGGTTATACACATAGTTCTGAGAACTACAGATAGTTGTAGTGAACCTGAGACTATTGAAGAAATCTAAGATCGAGGTAGTGAAAATTCAGTCTATGGTTCAGCAGTTTAGAAGCACCTTTCTCTTTCGTCCTTGAATTCTAATAAGTACTTGCCCTTACTGCATCTGAACTGTGTATATAGGTGTGCTTCCATTCATGAGTGTACAGTCATAGCATCTGCCACTGAACCTTTATTGTACATTTGTTTTAGGTGCTCCTTGAAAGCAGCAGTGATCTTCCAACCCTCTGTAACTGTCCAAAGTCCAATTCTATTTTGGGCTGTAATCTCTACCAATGAAAGTTGTTACAGAAGTATAAGTAGAATATTTCAGAAGATACTGTTGCTTGTTTAAGCACTGTTAAGAATGTATAAACATTCAAAAAAAGATTTTTAAAACATGCCAGTATCTGAACAACAATGATGCTTATTGAGCACCTGAAAACATGGAAGTTTAAGGCAAGAATATCTGTGACGTAATTAACTATCAAGATGGAAGAAGCAGCTAGTTGCTGACAGGAAGAGGTGAAAAGATGGCATTCAGACATTGTGGAGGCCTAGGAATGATTTCAGGAATTATCCTGGATTGCTTTTACCTCAATTTTGTTCATGCTGGGATTTCCCAGTCTCTGCCTTCCAGAGCCCAAAAAAGTGCAGAGTTACCTATATTTCCATCTGGTATTTTTACTTCGGATTTAGGATTTGAACTTCTGCTTCTTTTTTTAAAAAAATATTTATTTATATTTTCCACTCATACAAACTTGATAGGTACCCCATTCCCCTCCCTCCCTCTAACCCTTCTTAGATCTCCTTACTCCCTCCCCCTTTTTCCACTTTCTCCCCCCCTTTCTCCCATTGGCCCCCATCCCATCTTAATTCCTGAGCCATCTCTCCAGACATGAAGCAATGTTCTTTAAATGTTTGTCACTAATGCAAATTATCCAGCACCTAGGGGCTTGAGCTTGGCTGAAAGGAACTGTGTCTCAAGCAGGACATGGGAGGGGATTTTGTTCTCCCTTAACGGAAGATCATTTTGATTCATGGAACTAAAATCAGGCTAGTAATATTTCTTCTTCATCATCCATTTCTCTGTGATTAGAAAGGGATCCACACCCACTGTTGAAATCCTTATGGCTCATAATTCACAAAATTATGACTTTGGATAGAATCATAAAGAAATACAGTAAGTGCTCCTAATTTTCATATTTATATCTGATGATTCAAATAATAAAAAAATTTTGGAAAAAAATGTGTCTGTCGTCAATATACATGTGCTTTTTTCTCTTGTATCCTTTTCCAATATAACAACATTTAAAAATTATATTTTGTTAAGTGTTATAATAATCTGATTAAGTATGCAGGTACATATACCTCAGTCACATGTAAACACCATTCCATTTCATAGGTGATTTTTGAATATCCTCTGCAGGAGTACATAGAACCCATTTCCTGTGGATACCAAAAGGCTGTAATTAAGAGTTTTAGCTGTTGAATAGTCATACATCCTGTCTCCTGACACATGCCTTTTAAACAATGTGAGATCCTTAGGGAATGGATTCAGATAGTCTATTTAGAATAAGACATCTGATTGGACTTATTAGCATTTAAAGTCAATAAGTGCCAAAAGATATATCTTTCTCAAAAACAATAAAAATATTCTTTCTCTCTTTTTTTTTTTTATTAAGTCAAGGTTTGGGGCTTAAATGCAAATATTGTCACAGAAAGGTGAGAAGTACAAAGATGGCAGATCCCAGTGGCTCTTCATGCTGGTCCAGTTAATACCATGCTGAATCTGTCATAATGTGGAGCTAAGTGATGTTATGCTTTATACCACCCATTTGTGTATCAATTGCCAACCATCTGTAACCCCCCCAACACCCTGAAAACACATACTTTAGGTCACCCAGGATGTATGTGAAAACATTTTGGGGCTCTGTTGAATTAACTATAACAGAGTTGACACAACAGAATTATATGAAAATGCTTGTGTTGACGTGTATTGTTTCATTGTGAATTTATTGAATCTTAAAACATTCTATAAATTCTGTAGTCTTACAAATCAGTGCTCTCACTCCAACTTAAAGCAGGAACAGGGAGTGCCAAAAAGTGCAACTGCTGAAGCTCTGTGAAGTATACTACCCACCCCCCTTCTTTTGACACATGTGCCCTTGTGTTCTGTGTATTCTTGGGCTGTTTGGGAGAGGAGTCTTAGCCATCCATGTGCTTGCAGATGCTACATCTGTACAGGAGACAAGTTGCATATTTTGGTGGTATGACTAGTTACTGTTCTTCAAACCTACCCTTAGATTAAGTTTATCTCTGATTTGTATATCACTTTCCTTATCTTTTTTTAATAAACTAAAATAAAACTCTTATGAAGAGCAAAACTTGTCCTATGAGGATCAAATTAAACTTTGAATTTATTCATATTATCACCATTTGAAACCCTCATTGCTTGTAAAATATGTGCTGTGATTATTTTTATTATTTTAAGCTCCAGGAAAAATTTACATATTTAGAGATGAAAAGAGCAAAACATTCATGTGATTGAAATTAAATGATTATAAAAAATCTCATATATGAATTATTAACACAATACCTGACATATAATATGTAGTTTAAATTAATAAGTCAATGAATTCATAAAGGACCATTTCTTTAATCTGCTTGTTAACTGAATGCTGTCAGGATATGAACATTTATTACTGCTGTTTCTTATCAAAGAACTGTGAAAAAACTGGATCCTGATACTTACATTTTTTCAACTGTATTCAGATATAGAATGATGACAAGAAACCCACAAGGTTGAGTGTGGGTAAGTGTGACTTGGGAGATAGTGAAGGTGAAACCAATAAATGTCATGCTCTGAAAATATAGTGGAAGCTGGTTGACACACTCATCTATCCTGGTGCATGTGACTTGCCAATCTTGTGCTGAACTGATGGATTGTCTTCTCTTCTTCCTCTGTTCATTTTTTCTATATCGTAGCTCACCTTGTCTGATATAATTTTGTCTTAAATGAATTAAAATGCAGCTATTTTTTGAGTGATTGAAACAAAACATTTTCTTATCTAGCTATTGCTAAGTCAAATTTAGCATGTAAAACTTATGCTGTCTTTACTAATGAGAATTAGTCAGGCACTTAAGTGGACCCTTTCGTTTTTTTTTTTTTTTTCTACTTCTATGGAATCATTTAGACTACCACAGTCATATCATTGATATTATTTATTCTTATAATATGAACCTCAATATCATTCCCTAGAATAAAATGATATCTTGTGTTTTATATGTTACATAAATGACTAAAGTTTTGTAGATTAATTTCTCAGAAAGCATTACTGGTTGTGAAATAGAAATTTTATATGTATTAGATAAAAACCTTTGGAATTGTTTTGCACATTTTTATGTATCTAACTTGTTAAAAAAATTGAACTCTTTCCATGTTTACAGGGTAGACTGAGACTATTAAAAAGATAAGTTTTTTTCTCCCAGCAAATGTGTCCATATGTCGATGTGGTTTAGTTTTGACTCAAGACATGACCCTTACCTCTGAAAAATAAATGCACGTTTATTGGATGACCGGAAGGAATTCCACAGTATGAACAGGAATACTAATACACAGCATACTAGTTGATTTTCCATCAAAAATCCAATGAAGTTAAAATGTTTCAATTAAGATACTCGAAGGAATGAAGAAAAATTGATGCAAGGATTCCTTTGAGTTAGAATTTGTGATACAAATATTTTTCACTTTTAACAGGGCAAGTCAGTGTGTTCCAAGCTGCCTCTTCTTGCTAGGAAACATCGGTAATTTTTTGAAGCACATTTACAATGCTTTCCCATCACCCTTGCTGTGTTTTTGTAGCACCTATAGCCATAACTGGCACCTGGGGGCCTTGAATTGCTGGCAGTTTCCCTTGCATTTCTTTGGAGTCTGTTCAACTGCTGTGGTTTTACTTAGAAGCCAGTGCTTTGCATATATGATTTCCTGAGACTGCTTGAATAGTCTTTCTCAGAAACCCGTGCCAGTCTGGCAGGGAACAGCTCTTCTTGAGATGAGCTGACAGTAGCCTGGTTGGGCTGGTGCTCTTGGACTTGGGTTCCCAGCCATGTTTGGTGATCTCCTCTCCCAATTCTGCCTTTTCTTATCCCTGCCCTAGTGACATCATTGCCCATATCTTGTCACCTCCTTAAATTGGAAAACAAGATTTGGACTAGCCTAATTAGAAAAAAAAATTTGAAATGCTATTCAGAAAATCTATGCAAAGCTCATAAAATAATTTATATTTGTTGCTTCAGCAGCTGATGTAGAAATGATCTTAAATAGTAAACAAAACCATACTGAAAAATCTGAACTGCTGTAAGGTAATAATCTGTCTTACAGACAGCCAGCCTCACTTGGGGTTATAGGTATGACATCTGGGAACAAAGGTGACCTTAAATTTCTTGATTTGAGTGTCATTAAGATCATCATCTTAACAGTGCAGCTTTGACATAACCAGAACAAATATGCTTTTCAATAAAGTATGAATGACATGCTGTTTTGAGGTGCTACGATAAAGAGAAGCACTGCTTCAAGAAGTGGCTCATATGGGTGTAAATGTGCTGGTGTGCTGTGCTGCTGGCGATCCCGTGGTCCTCATCAGTGTACCACTAGAGACAGCAAAAGGGCAGAATTAGGAATTAGGCACAATTGGAATGAGTGCTTACAAGCATGCATGGAATAAAGCAGGTGTGGTTCTTGATGTAGTTTACAAAATGATCAAAGAGGGTATCTTATCTACTGTTGCTCCAGGGCCTCTCCAGTCTGTTTTGCTCTTCAGAAGCCTCTGATCTCCTTCAAGTGCTGGCAAAATCCACAGTGCATTTGGATTAAATAAATTAAATATTTAAAAGTAATTTTTCTAATGCATGCTTCTAGGGAGTTAGACAAATCTAACATTGCAGCTATATATGTAACATAAGTGAAGCCAAAAGTCAAATGCAATGTTTACCAATATGTATATTTTATGCTGGTATTTAAAAATTCTTCCTGTCTGAAATTTATACTGAAGGAATCTATGACCAGAGGCAAAAGTGTGTCAACTCATACCTTAAATAACTGGCAACTCACTACTAAGAAAACAAATATTATGAAGACATAAGCTAACTTTTAAATATTGTTTAAAGTATTTTGGGGGTTATTTATTTATTTTTTTTGCTTTGAAGGATGAAAATACAAAACTCAACCTCTTATAAGAATCTGGCCCAAGTGATACAACCAGTATACTGTATCTCAGTTTAAAGTAGCAAGCCTGATCATATATAGTGGTTACCACTAGAACTGAGCACAGAGAAAGTCATAGGCCAGGAGAACAGGGGAAAACAGGCTTTTCTAGCTAAAATAGACAAGAAAACTGTATTGTACACAATGCACATGCATTTATGTGCACTTTTCTTATTAATCTAAAGATCTCTAGAAAATGAATTAGACTAAATACTCAGCAACAACTCCAGCCATATCTGCCTTCATACAGCAATCCTAACTGCTTATTCTTGCAGTTGTTTGATGAAAGATAACATAGCAATTGCAGGAATGGAAGCATGCTGATTATTAATATCCCACTGTTGTTAGAGTAGCTGGTTATTACAGTAAAAGATGGGGTTTTTACATTTGAGCTGAGCTATTATCATATTGGCTTTACTTTAAAATTACTCTGCCACACATTTATGGAAGTGATTACTTTCAAATAAAAGCAGGGAAAGAATGAACAGTTGCATGGCAAGGAAACTAATGTTTTAACATTCCCAGGATATGTAATCTCACGCTTATCAATCCCAAACACTTTAATATCACCTGATTGTATGATTTAACGATATCATTTCAATTTCACAGTGGAAAAATAAAATCTCTGTATTTCTACTCCTGTCCTTTGGATTCATCAAGGGAAGTAGCCCCGCACCCCCCAAATAGAAAATGAGACCCCACCAGACCCTTTGCCTCCCTTGCACAGTATTGTTATACCATTGCTTGGAAATCCACTCCAGCGTCCACCAGGGCTTTGGAGATCTGAGCTGATTGCTGAAAGTGAACGTTATCTGCAAGAAAAGAAAGGAAACAAGCAGCTAATAGCCTCTCAAGTTTTCAGATACCAAAGGGTGGGAAAGGCACAAGAAGAAAGTGAATGTTGGAAGTTCTAGGACTTAACATCCCATTTAGCCCAAGACAAGTGAGTTGTGGAAAGCAACACTGTTTTATTGAAGTAAATGTAACAGTCTTGCCCCGCATGCTTTTGTTTTGTCAGTAGTGAAATTGCAAACCTGTCTGTGATACTAAAAAGTCTAATTAACTGAAACTCACCATCTGCTGTTCCATGAATAAGGAGGTACTCAACTTGTTTAAAATTTTCAGCTCTGCTCATGACGGTTGAATTCTGAAATTGGGAAAAAGAATGTCATTATTCAAAAAAGGATCTGCCATAAACTGATTTTTCACTTCAGTTTACAAAATAAAATGTTTTCAGCTGGGGCCCCCTTTGATACAAAATATAGCAAACCGATATTCAAGCAAATGCTGTCTCCATGCATGGCAGAATGCACGGTATGCCCCGTGCCTGGGAGACAAGACTGGCAAGGGAGGGTTCCACATCTTTCCTGAACATGCGGAAGAGGGCACCTGTCCCCTGGGCTGCACAATAAAAAAACCTCCCTCAAATCCCCAATCCCAGATTGGCTGTGTCCTTTGCATTAGCACAGGGCAGAGTCTCGTATTAGCAATGTATGTTCCATGGGCTTCTGCTGTAGTTCAGCCAAAAAGTGTATTACCATAGCAACCATGTGTCACATGGTGCCATACATGCTACATTTCAAAGAACCCGTACATAGCATTTGCAACTAAACATACTCTGCAATATGTCATGTGAACTTTGGTCCACATTGCTAGGTTCTGAGTGAAAGGCAAATATTAGCTCTCTCGGAACAGATGTTTAAAACCTAAGCAAATGTAACATATGGGAGGGGAAAGGGGTGAAAAAGATCAAGGATGGTCTCAGAAAATCAGTGGGTGGGTGTTGCCTCTCTCCTTCTCATTATTGGAGAAAATGCTGCTATTAGATTGTCTTTCCCAAGACAGCCAGGGGAACGGGACAAAAGGCTGGAAGGTTAGCTTTGTGTACGGATGCTGTGAGGGCTTCTGAAATGAGGGTCAGGGGGTCTTGAATAGAAAGTCCTTCAAAAGCATAGGCTACCTGATTCCAATGGTGGGCCATTCACCAAGGTAGGATGAAAGTAAAAATGCTAGCTAGAGACTGGGAGGCAACACACTGGAGTTTGCTTTGCCTATCCTGAAAGGGGTCAGAGGGGAAGAACCAGCTGCATTCTGCAGACTCAAAGTCAGTCCTATTGATCCCAGTGAAAATTCACAGGGGTCAAGATCTATCTGCATTTTGCAGACATCTACAGCTCCAAAGCAAATATGCACTTAATACTTTTGAGGGGATCCGGGTGGTATGACCAGAAGGTTATAGGATTATAGTCAGTGTTTATAGTCTTTAATATTAGTGAGCTGTGTAACTGGAGACATACATTTTGCACTCTGAGGCTTGCTTACTATAGAATGAGCGTAAGAATAACTCCCCTCAGAAGTCAAGGAACATGGTAGAAACTTTTTTTTTTAAATAAATTGTTGATGCTGACATGAGAATTCTGTCATGCGGTGTTTCTGGAAAATATCATACTGTCTACAAATTTCAGTGCAGTTTCCCAAAATGTTTCCTTTGACTGAAACTCCTAGGATCACCCTGTCCTGATTAGCACAGAGTACATTATCCTTAACCCCCACTGAGCAGGCTAGTTACCACTTGGATTGACCATATTATACGTCTGACCCAGATTGAGAAATTATTCAGGTATTTCAGGATAAAAAGTTGCAACCCCTTAGAAGTTTTATTTTATTTTGTTCTAGAGAAATTTTTTATTTGATGACAATATCTCAAATAAACATATAAGTTTATCTGTGAATTTATCCATGTGTCTCTGTACATATCCATCCATTTGTCATAATATTACCCCTTTTATTCATCCATTCATTTTATTCATCTAGTCAGACCTTTATTCGTAACCAACTAAACAAAGAGATCCATAAGATCTTGCTGTGTTGCTTATTACTCCTAGCATCTAACATAGTGCTAGCTCTTATCAATAAAATGAGACAACTCAGTGGACCACATAATGAAAAACAGTTGAAATAAACAAAATAGCATTCTGAAAAATAATGAAGTCTTGCGCACTTTCAGCTCCAGAATTCTGGCATTATTTATTAGTAAGGACAGTTACCTGAGTAACTTGTTTTATGCCCGTCATTGTACTGAGCATCGCGAAGGAGTTATGGAAACACAGCATCTGGGTAAAATAGGTCATACTGACCCTGTTTTGCAGAGAAAAGCACGGTACTACAGTCTATCTCTAGAAAGTGTGAGAGCTGGATCGTGTCTTGTAGGAACACCTTCACTTCCTATGTTTCTATGTCATACCTTCTAAAATTCCAAGCTGCTTGAGATTCAATTTCCATCAAAGGAAGAGTGTGAAATGAAATGCTAATTAACTGTCCTGGAATTCTAGCTTCTGAGACACCAAGCCAGGCCATCTCACGGTATAAGTAGAAGTGACAGTAGTCACTGTGTGTTTCTGGGCTGTGTAAGCAACCTATTCCCCATTGTAGCACAGAGCTTTGAGGAATTTCCTGACCTTCAGAGAGGAAAGGGACAAATTCAATCCTCCTAAGTTACACTGCTATGTCTGGGTCAAAGGTACAGGCAGGGGAGGCTGAGGCTAGACTTCTAGTGAGCTGTTATATTCCAAGTCCAGGACCCCCCAATCTTGCTACTAGTCACGCTTTCAGCCTGTTCCGACTTCCTGCCACCTTGTTTCTCCCCAGTTAAATTCAGCCCTTTGCTCACAGAAGCTAGTCAGTTTTAACACCCAGACCTGACCTACATCTACAACTGCGTCAACTCACCTCACCTCCAGCAACCTCAAGGGCCTGCCTGGCTTGGCAGCACGAACAGCAAAAGCTGCTCCTGCAACCTCCCCGTGCCATGAAGCCGAGAAATGTCATTGAAACATAGAGTAATGGTGAGGAGACATATAAATACACAGGACAGTTAGCAAGGAATGTGATAACTACTGGAGTTTGGACCAAAACAGTTTCTGGCTGCCTTTTTTTTTCTTAAATGGAGTGAATACAGGCTGAAAGAAGACAATTTTTATAAACAAGTAAAACCCTGAGCCTAAGATAAATGTTGTGATGTACACACTGTAGCTGTGATGAACTAGACATGGTGAGAAATGCAACATACTGAGAAAAAGACGAAAACTGTGATAAAAGTGTCATGATGCAAATTGTTTTACATTAACAATATTACACTACAAAGAAAGAAAGACAAATACTTTAATGCAGCAAGAGAAAAATAAAACAAAACCTTCCCCTGCAGTTGCAAGATACGTGTGCCATTTCAGCGCACGCCTCCCCGGTTCTCTGGGAGAAGCTCGCAGAGGGATCTTTCTATGACACAGACCGGCAGCTGTGAGGAACGTACTCCCTGCATTGCTCTCAGCCTGCAGAAGACACCCCAAGGAATCATTGGAAGGTGGATTGAACCCTACTAGACGGTGCTGCTTGGCCTCTCTAGTGAGAACCCCCACGGTCTACTGTGTGGCAGGCTTCAAGCTGTGAGGGAACCATGCAAAGCCAGTGAATGGATTGCATTCTTCAAGACGTGATTAATGATCAGGAAAACATTAATTGTGCCATTTTAACCCACCCAAATAGAAAAATTCCCCATTGCCTATCTATGAGAACAGAAATAAAGAAAGGAAATAGATGACTAAGTTAGAAACTGAATAGTCTATCACCAACAACTAAAAAGGAAGCTCAGAGTGCTACATGGGCAAGGATTGGCACTTTCTTGAGGCTAGAAACTTCCGGAAAGCCCTGCTGCCAGCAACAGTCTGGCAAAGAGAAGTGGAAAGGATTGGTCCAGTGGCAGTGCCGATTCTATAGCATCTCTGCGAGGAAGCTCTTGCTTCGATCCCTAAGAAGAACCATCTGTAGCTACTTGCTGGATCAGGCTGGTTCCCCAGCTACCTTCCAACAAATAAATCTTTGTATTTTTGAAATAAAAGCAAGAGCTGGTAAGAGTAGGAAAATGCTGTGAGGAACAGGAGGCCTAGCAGTTCTTAGCTATCCCTTGTGCCATTAAGAAACCACAAGGATAATTTGCTTCCTGAAGATAAAAATGGTGGTAGCTGCCTCTGTTGAGCGCTTCCTTCGTGGCGGCATGGGTAATCCCACGATCATGTCCATAACTCTGTGAGGCACATCGGACTGTTCCCATTATTCTGATCAGGAAACTGAGGTTCAGAGAGGTGACCTCGAGCTTACACTGCAGGTTATGAAAGGAAGTAGAATTTGAGTAGTCTTTCAAACTCCAAAGCGGGCATCTTCAACAGCATATTCTGAGGTCACTTGACATCATAACCCAACAATAGCGCACCATCATACCCAGGCTCCAGTAGACGGGGCAAATCGTCACTGGATCTCAAGGGTAACCCAGCACCCCAGTCAGGCAGTGCCTTGGGCTTACGAGCTTACTCTGAGGAGGTTCCTCTTTGCAATTAATGCTGAATAAATAATGATAAATGGTGCCATTTGCTGAACCAATCACTAATGCCACCACAGAGGCCACAGAAAACATTTAAGGAAAAATCCGACACACTGTATCAGATGTTTTACTTGTTTACATCTATCAAACAACTGTACCCATAAGATGCCAAGGAAATAGTTCCCGTCAACCCCAGACAGGGGGCTCTACCTCAGCCCTCACAAGCAACACTGGCTGCTTTAAAGATCACACAGCAGTCAACATTTTATCAGCACTCCACAAACAAGTTAAGGTTTGGCTTAAATCTGAAGGTCTCTCTCCCTTTGGCATATTCTGGGATAATAGAACAAATGTCAAATCAGTACAAGATGGCATATTTACAAAATTGCACCCTGTTTTGCATAACCTAACGATGCAGCAGTTCTTAAGGATTGAACATTTCAAATCTGCTAGCAGAAGACTGCCAAATCTATGACTGTTTCATACACTTGCCAAAAGCCTATCAAATTTTGAGCAAAATGCAAAATAAATCTCCTCTACAAGTTAAATCAGCCCTTCTGTGTGTTCCAGGCTGCCCTCTTCTCTTGGCAGCGAGGCTCAGGACTGGGGCCCCATTCCTTTTGCCCTTGATCTTGTACTTCTCTGTGTGTTCACAGGCCCCATCCTTCCCCAGTCTGTGTGCCTTGCCATATTGGTCACCATTTGGTCTGCGTTTCCCAAAGTCCTTCTATGCTATCTCTCAGTTCAGTGGACTTGCCTCACCAATCCCAGGGAAACCTCTTTCCCCACCATGTCTCCCTTGCTGAGCTTTCCCCTCTGTGCAATGTAACCTGTTGAGGGGCTTTCTGTTCTTCCTCCTGGTCTTCCTCCATTCTATTCTGTGTCCAGACAGTACACTCTCCCTTTTCTAACATCAGCCTCTACATGTTACTTAACATTTTGGTGTATCAGTTTCCATGTCAGTAAAATGGAGATCATTAAGATAATTACCCCAGAAAGTCTTAGGCAGAATCATAATTAGTAATATATGTAAAAATCCTAGAATACTATATAACCTAAGAAGCAATAAATGAATAAATAATTAGGCAAAATTGAATGTTTTCTGATGAAGGGAGGGGGAGGTAAAATGCTACTTTCTTGACCCCTCCCCTTTTCCTTCCTAAATTCTCCCAACATATAGAATTCTCCCAACATATAGAATTCCTGGGATTCCGTGTTCACAATTTGGAAGTTAATAGCCTTTTTCGTACATATTGGATATTGTATAATATTCCAGTTCATGTTTTATTATCTTGTTTTATTTCCCCAAATATTTTTACTTTTTTTTTCTTACCTACAAGGAATAAAGTTTTGGACAAACAAAGCTCCAGGCACCAAGCACAGGTGCATGAAAGTCTTCTATGTGCTGTAGTCCGACTAAAGGCTGTGAATGATGGAGAAACTGTTCACCCTTGCTGGGCAGGATCCCACTAGTGAAGGTGTAACTACACACTGCTGCCTACCCATTACCATTGGTTAGAAGGTTATCTTCTTGGATACCTGATTCCTTTATGCAAATCTGCTGTCATTTCTATCTGTTGTGAACTAAGCTTAACTTCAAAAAGAATGTGTCCATATAGCACTGTCACTCCTTAGCTCAAACTAGTTACCCATCTAGGAGCAGTCTTGGGAGCTTCAGGGAGTCCTTCTCTGGACTCTTTTCTCTTGGCCATAAG
This sequence comes from Typhlomys cinereus, assembly GCA_023101885.1. Classification (NCBI taxonomy): domain Eukaryota; kingdom Metazoa; phylum Chordata; class Mammalia; order Rodentia; family Platacanthomyidae; genus Typhlomys; species Typhlomys cinereus. The sequence continues at coordinate 2,318,541 of JALPQD010000237.1, read as the reverse complement.
TGAATGGTGCTCTCTAGTCTCACTCATTTCAATATGCAGAGTCTAAGCTTTGATCCCACAATCCTCTTATTACATGGCTGTTTTTTAAGAATAGGCAAGAAGACGCACCCCAGTTGGAGTCAGTCCTACAGGTATATGTCTTCACAAATGGAGGGGACACTGGCTCTCAGCAGGGAGAAAGCTGACAAGCACCTGCCACCATCCCCTAACACATTCTTCTTGTACACGTGGGTGGCACCTTCCTTCTGTTAAATAGTACACAGGACTTGCCTGCCAGAAACGTGCTCCTTCTGGAGATATGGGTCCAGCTAAAGTCTTCAAAATCTATGCCACTGATAACCTGATATTGAATCTTTTTCTCTTTCAAAGTTGTTAAAAAAATTATATCTCTGCCAAATACATAATCATGTCAGTGGCTTCTTAGCCGAGAATGCAGACTTACTTATTCTACACTTGGGGCATTCCTGATCCTTGATGTACTGAGAGTCCAAACTCCATGGAAACCTTTTCCGAAATATTTCTTTCTGACCCACAGAAATGAACAAAGTGACTAAAGCCTTCAAGGTATTGTTGAAGTATCTCTTTTCAAGAGCTGACGAGGGAAGGGAGGAGAGAGGAAGAGAAGAAGAGGAGAGAGAAAGAGAGAAGGGAGAGAGACAGAGAGAGAGAGAGAGAGAGAGAGAGAGAGAGAGAGAGAACCTGAGAAAGAAAAGAAGTAAAAGACAGGGGTCCAGAGGGGCAGCTGGGGCCTTGGAGGAAAATAGAATCTTTGAATATATTCTTGCCAGAGACAAAAGCACAGGCTCATTTAAAAAACAAAGGAGGGCAGCTTTATTCTAAAGCCTGCTGTGCACCAAAAATAGGCACTTAGATTCAGTTCTCCACACAGATTCAGTTCTCCACGTTCCGAGGAATCAACTTTATACGGTGGAGACAATTTTCGTGAATGCCTTTGCCTCACTGCCTCTTGCCCACCTTAGTTATCACCCTCCCAGATAATTCCTCTGAGTAACACATTGGGAACCTTTAGCTCCCTGGTACTGGCAGTTTTAATGTGTCCATTGCCAGCAATGAATTTCATGCCAAGAAAGCCCGACTCCTGGCGTGGAAGGATTAAACAGTCCTCGGGTGCCATCTGTGCAGCGAAGTGGAAGAGTGACTCGGTGCACCCAGTGTGCGCGTGTTGCCATTGGCAGGAGGAAGTGACTTCTATTTACATGACTACCTCATGCAGAGAATACCTAAGGGGGAGAGATGAAAATGGCCACCACCATGGGGGGTAGGACTGAGGGAGAGGGGAGTTGGTGTGGGAAAGTGGAGCCTAAACAAATAAACTGGAAAAAAGATACAGATTGAAATGACGGATTAAAATCGCTATCCTATGTCATGAGACAGGGCGCTGCCGGCACATGGTCTTGGAGGAAGTGGAGCAGGTATCAGATGTCCTCAGATGTCAGAGTTTGGACATGACCCCGGGCCGCAGTCGCTCTTCAGATTGGGCTTTTCTGAAATGAACTTTTGCCTCATCATCTAGCATGTCCCTTTGACAATCAAATGTAAGAATTCAGGCTGAGCACTGAGAACAATACACACTGCAAAATTTGAGACGTAATGAAAAACACAACTTGTATCTAGGCATTTCCCTTCAGAAAAAATTTTATATTGAATCAACAAAGATTGTAGGTTTCTAATTCACTCACACAGGGGGCATCCAAAGCGTTAAATGCTGAAGGAAGACTTGGGTAGCTTGAACAGCAGTACTGTAGGGTGGGGGAGTGGAGGGAGGGTAATGCAGTATAGGCTAACTGTTAATTCAGGTGGTATAAAGTGGGGACCAAGATTTAGACAAGGGCAGCAACACTGATTTCAAAGGGAATGCCACTGCTTTCAGAAAGGCAGTTCAAGCTTCCTGACATGTGAGGGTGGAGGGCAGGTGACAATCCAGGCATAAGAGACAGAGGTGATGTCACACACATAGACGCTCAAAGATCAAGGTGTACATCAGGCGACCATGAGGTGGGACTAAAACCCCTTGCCTGACTGAAGGCTAGAAAGTAGATTTAGCCAGACATACAGGAAAGGGCAATTAAAGTGCCATAAGGACGGTTGACCTCCCAATGCAGTGTGGAGTAGACTGGAGATTGGGGAGATAATCCAAAAACACATAATAATAATAATAATAATAATAATAATTGAATGCTGCTATGAAAGGCAGCAGTGTAATTATGAGGAAGACAAAAAATGCATGAAACAGACCTAGGATGTGGAGCAGAAAGTGTGAGGAGAATCGAGCCTGTAGCCCATCAGGTTGGGTGACTTAACTATGTGACTGCTTTGTAGGGAAAGGAGGGCTAGCCCATCACCTGTCTTTGTAGATTTGTTACTTCTTTACTTTGTCTGGAAAACATGGATGAAAACATGCAGACACCAGCACAAACACATCCCCCCACACATGCAGGCTTGCCAATTAAGTTCAAATAAATAGGTAAAGGTAAATTACATATATGTATCATTGTGTTTTTATCAGATAGTCTGAGACTCCACAGTAATAATGATGACATATTACAAAAATGTACAAATATTGCTCAGAGTGATGTATTAGTATAAGGCCCATGTTTCATAACACAGACACGAAGAAATTTTTGGACTGACATTATTATTTCTTTTCTTTCTTTTTAATTTCCCTGGGGAGAGCTCTGGGCATCCTTTGGAGAATGAAAACCTCAGGGATGATTTACCTTATCCAAAAGCTTTAATTTAGTTCAGCCTTTTTTTTTTTTTTTTCTTTTCCCAGCTAATATGACAAACAGAATCAAGAAAGTTTTGGAAGTGTCAAAGCCCTACAAGGATCCATGATATTTGCATTGGTACCTGCAGCTGCATCAGGATGTCATGACAGAGAATGGCGTGGCTGTGCTGTGGCTGGTGAAGCCAGCACTGATAACTAGTCTGCTTCAGAGACTGCACTTCAAACATGACAGACATCTGCAGAATGGCCTGCCTGCTGCTTCTTCCACTGTTAGAAGCACTCAGTAATGTAAGACCAGGGCTTTTCAGGATACTGCCTAACTGCACCCATCCCTCACCTGCTTTACACAAATCTTGTGTTTTAAAAAAAAAAAAAAACTCTGCATAGTTGGCTATGAGTAAGAAAATTATAAGCATGCATATACATTTTAATTATGATAATATCAAAAATTTTAATATATAGCTAAAGCTTTAAAGTCTCTTTTAGGCTTTAAAGGAATATATCGAATTTGACATGTTTTCTAAATTGGAATTTTTATAATTAAAGTAATTATCTGGTGTTTCTTTGTATTTCCAAATGAATGCATATTGTGACCTATATAGCATACGATAAAGACTGCAATTATGCAGAATATAGTAGGGGAAGCTACTGGAGTACTTCTAAACCACCTGTGTTATTTCTTTTTAACAAGAATTTTGTTGGAAATAAAAAGTATATTTTCTAAAATAGATGCACTTAGAAAGTTCTTAAGCCACTTATATGCAGGTTACAAGATTGGCATAGCTCCTTGTTTCTTACCCTATAATGATCAAGGTTGTCTTCTGGAGTTGGGAGACCCATATAGCGTTCTGTATACACTGAGTCTGTGATGGGAAAAAGAAGAGTTTCAGCATCTACTACGATGATATTGTTTCTTACATTTATTGGGGTGCATTATGTGTTCTCCTATATATTAACCCATGTACAGGCATAAAGCGTTAGCCTCAGAAATACTTCTTACAGACTGCCCAAAATGCTAATACCCAGACAACAATCTCAAACTCAGACCTTTGTGCCTTCTCGCTAATCTTTCTATACTCATCCTTTATGATACTGGGGATAGAGGGAGCTCAATCTAGGTGACCCTAAAACCCAACCATGTGCAGACAAGTCAAATGTGCGGGATGATCCATTCAATATGTGACCATCTATTTTCTTTTGGAAACCCCCAATGATGGTCAATTACTAATTGCTTACTTAAATCTCATGCTTTTGTAAGGTCAGGATTCACTATTGTGAAAAGAAAGAATTCTGTTATCAGCCCATATTGGCTCAGCTATTCCCCCTAATGCAAGTTAAACATTTGTTTTCCCTCATTTCATGGAGAGGTCTCAATTTTTGTGCTATAACACTTGAGCTCTGTGAAACAGATTATATTAATATCTGTCTGCTGAACTGACATAAGCTCCTTTATCTTCAAATATGGTGGAAAAACGGATTGCATAATTGGTTTAGTTATTCTGGATAATTAGACATAATTTTACTCAATTTTAAAAGGAAATAGTACAGCATCTATATATTTGCATTCACACATATCAGTGGGGGAATAGTTTATACACTATTCTTTATTGTTTCTTTTTAAGTTGTCAGAGTTTATTCATGTTACAAATGATAGGTTTCATTTAAGTATATGATGTATCATGACTATATTGAATTCTCATTAACTCCCCTAATGTATGCCCCAAGCAGTTCCCTTTCTAATTTCATGTCTTATACTCTTGCTTTTCTTTGGATCCTGTAAACCTTTTGCCTTTTACCATTTTCGTGTCTCTAGTGTGTTCTATTCTACTTTAATAGTTTCCATGCATGAGGAAAAACGTGGTTTTCTGAGTTCATTTGATTTTGCATAATATATTTTGAAAGCTGTGTCCCTAAATGGCTAAATTAGAGCAAATGAGACTAAGAATGATCTACTGTCATTATGCTTCGAAGGTTAATTACATGAATAACATAGGGTTTTACAAATATTTAAATATTGATTCTATTAATTTGTTAAATGATTATATAATCAAATATAACATTCTAACATTTTTGATAGATAATACAGATCTCCATGTCATTTTCCTCTTAAATGAGCAATATTAAAGGTTTTTAAAATTTTTTTATTAAAATGAGTATATACTACATGTAATTTTATATATCTGAAGAACACTCAAATAAACTATATAATTTCAGAGTATATCTTAAAATATAAGATAGAATATTCCTGTAATTTTAATTTCGATATTTAGATATTATTAACTTAGGTTATACATTTGATAAGACAAAATAGTTTCCCATGACATTTATTCCATGGTCTTCCAGTCTGTCAATCTTAGAGCATAATACTCTTTTATTTGTACTAAACAGTTTTATATGCATATGAAAATCTGAAATTTAAAAAATATTTAGAAGTATTATATATAACGTGTATAATACAAGCATAAACTTACAAAATTGATTTTATTTTTTTTGATTGACCACCAGAGGTCTCCAAAAACAAACCGTCCATTAGAACATGTAATATGAAACAAAACCTATAAGAAAACCACTCCATTGTATGCAGGTGAAACTGAATCTACGCCCTCCAATTGTTTTAACACAAAGATAGTGATTTGTTTTACACATTGGCTTATTGTGATTTTGAGTGACTTTCAAAAAAGGATTTCCACAAGTACATATTCTTTGTCAACAGTTCTATCTATATACTAAATGAAGGACTTTAGATGGGGTCAGAGGAGGTAATGAAAATACATCTCTTCCTCCTGCCTAGTCTGCCCCCTGACATTGCAATCTCTGGTTATGATGACTTGAAGAATAACTAGAAGAAGATATTCAAGAGGATAGTCAATGATGAAGATATTCAAGACAATCTTTCACCTACTAAGAGGGGAAAGAAAAACAGCCCCTAGAAATGCAACTCCACTTATCAAGACTAATTTATATTTGATTTTCTGAGTAAGAAAGAGGTACTACTGTATTCTGCTAATACATGAAGCCTCAACATCCAATTAGAATAAAGATAAGGAAACACTTGAGAAATGTAGCATGGGGGGCTACAGAAATCCATTGATAGGAAACAAACTGTGCATGTTACATAAAATATCACCTAGTCTTGCATAACAGCAGAATGAATTAGATAATCTTAAAGCATCCCTAAAGAGACACCCAGACGCAGCAGCCTGTTACTTGCTGTAGAAACACAGGAAACCCAAAAGGGAATGTCAAGGTCAACACTCTGTAGTTCTTTGCACATAACGGCAATTACATACCATAGTACTCCCACCGTGACACAGGCGCCACAGCAATTCCACACTTGAACACGCCACTTCCCGATCCAAGGACCATTGAGGTTACATACCCTCCATATGACTAGGGAATGGAAACAGTTATTTTTGTGGAGGTAAAGGAATAAGGACATATGGTAAGCGAGTTGCAGTTTCTACATTTCTCACATCTTTATATACTGTGCTTCTTCAGAGATAGAAAGCATGGTATAGGAGGCTTAAATTGGCTTTAATTGGGCAGTATAAAGACTACGCTTTCAGAGTCTTGGTCTCTTTCTGAGGTAGATGCAAAGGAAACAGCATGAACGTTTGCTGACCCTTGTGATTGTGTAGCACAATTAAAGAAATCATAAACAAAAGCAATAACCACAGAATTTTTATCAATTAATAAGAAGGCTTCTTTTTCCTTGTCCCCTTCTCCCTTCATCTCTTTTCACCCTTTCCTCTGCCTCTCCTTCCCTTCCTTCTCTCCCAACTCTCCCTCATAATAAACATAGGTGCAGATCAAAAGACACTCTAGAATGTTACTGCCCAGAAGTCCAAGACTTGAGAGACACGAAATGCAAGTCTAAGCATTTACATGAAAGTAAATTAACCTGCACTGGGTTAAATTCGCTAAGGAATACATCATGATTCATCAGTCAGATAGCTACTCACCCAGCCCCAAATTGCAACTCGGCTGCTGTCCACAAATCCCATCTTTACAAATTGTCTGAAATATATGAAAGAAGTCCACAAGTCAGTTTTGCAGTGTGTATAGAAAACTAAGATAACAGCACAAATGTGAAACCCTGACATTTGCTATCTCTTTCATTCTATTTCAAACTAAGATGAATCACTGCCAGCAAACAAAAACACCTGAGATAAATGTCTACCATGCTAATTTAAGAACCAGATGAACAAGGTTTGCTTTTATTTGAGTCCATAAAAACTGAGTGTGTGTGTGTGTGTGTGTGTGTGTGTGTGTGTGTGTGTGTGTGTGTGTGTGTATGATTCACAGAAAACAAATCCTGGCAGTTTTTTTCACAGCTTTATATAAAAATTTGCAGCCCAGATGCACTTTTCTTTACATAATTGAATTTAAATCTCTCCAGATGTTTTTCAGTTTGAGAGCAGTTGCCCCTGCAATGGAGAAAGATAAGGGCACAGTGAACATCTGGGTAGGGTTTAGAAATGCCTCTAAACCTCTACCTGAAAATTTTAAGGCCATTGTCTAAATAAATCCCTCCCCGTGTTAAGTGTTGATTAGCTAGCTCCACACCACTGAATCAAAAAGCATATTTTCCTTGGTGAATTGGGAGCGTATAAACTATGTTCTATGCATCTGCTTCTTAACCTTATCCTTATATCCAAGATAAATTGTTAAAGGTAGTAAATGAAGTGTGCAACTTGTACATGTGATCTGGAGAGTAGGTTGGTGAGGCATGTCCAAGGCTGCTGCCAAACGAAGCAGCACTGCAGCAAACTAAACATACTTCTCCATGCTAATCTCTTTAAATATAAAGAACCCATATGTACAGATATGTTCACTGAGGCCAACTTGATCAACTTTTATTATGCCCTGTTCACAAGGTCATAAGCCTCCAAATCATTTCTGTCTGAAAAAGGAAAAATCAAAATGTTCATTTTTACTTGGATTCCATAAAAAGATGTCATCTGAGTTTGTGCTTACTTGACTTTGAATTTTCAGAAACTTTTATCTGGCTTCATTCCTTCAAAACTGTATATATGAAAGTGTTTAGTTCCTTTTCATTGCTAGAATAATATTCTGTGGTATAAATACAATGTATTATTTTTTAAACTAGTGTTATATTTTACAGGTACTCTATTCTGTCATTTCATGACTTTTGTAGGTCAGATTTGACAGACCATGGAAACTAAACCTTCCTGTCACAGACCAGTCTTGATAGATAAAAATTTATCTTTAAAATGCCAAAACTTTTAGTCTTGCTCTTGAATAATTAATCCTTTTTCTAATCTAAATCCTTTTTGACTTTTAAGGAAAATAGCTAAAGATTATCCTTGCTGTGAGGGATTTTCATTCACTTAGGAAGACTTGTCTATCATTTTTCTTCTTAGATTGTTCCTTTACTTAAAAGCACTTTTCTCCATCTACTAAATCATTGTAGACAATTCTACAACCTTGGTTTAACATTTTACATGAGGTCAAATTACCCACTTGTCTTCTCTAAATATCTATGCAATGGTTGGAAACTCAAAGATCACATTTACCAGTTGAATGCACTTGAATAGAAGTGTTGGTATAGACTAGATTCTAATTCCACATTACCCTGACAAGTTACTAGCTACCCTAAAAAATCTCCATTTCTTACTTGAAGTGCATAAAACAGTCACTTCCTGGTGCTGCTGTGTGGCCTAGTAACAATGCTTACAGATAAAGCACCTCATATATTTTGTGCAAGTCAAAACATACTTCTTTCTCTTAAACCAGAACATATCAGCTTCCATGTGTGAAGATCAAAATGAGATGACATTAACACTCTTTTTCCACAGTGATAAGCCAGTCCTTGGTCCTCACAGTTACTCCCTGAGAGGATAATGCACACTTAGCCTTGGTTGTATGGGCTTGGCTATTTAGACAGATGTTTACCAAGTATGAGGGAAAAATTTAATTATCAACTAAATTAGGCTGAGCAATGTCTAGGGATTATTAAAGCACAACTAGGGGAGTGTCTATGAGAGAGAGCATTTCCAGAGAAGATTAACTAAAAGGGGAATACCCAACCTGAATATGGACATCATCTTCCTTCTACAAAGTGTTGACTGGATGGAACATAAGAGGGGAAAATTGACCGTTTTCAGCATATTTGCTCCCTCTGCTGCCTGTATTGAGAAGCTGGTTCCGCTATATGTTCTGCTGATATGACTTTTTATCTCACAAAGGGTCCAGAAGAACACAGTCAAGGACTAAAATCTCTGAAACTGTGAGCCAAAATAAATAATTCCTCCTTTTAATCTGTTTATGTCATGTATTCTACCTTAGCAAAAAAAAATCTCACCAACACAGAAGCTTGGCACGAAGAGTGAGATCACTGGTGATTTACCAGACTATGTATTTCGGAAACCTTTGGAACTGATTTAGAGAGAAGATTTAGAACATTTAGAAAACCAGATCAGAATGCTATATGTAGAATGGGTGTTTCTGGTGGGAGTTCAGAAAACTAGAAAGGTGACAGAAATGTAGACAGTAAAGCCAGCTAATGGGGTCTCATACGGGAAAAAGGATTCAATGTGGAATTAGACCAATGATCATTTGTATACTATGGCATAGCTGTCCTTAATACCTACCCTAAGACTGCGATGACTTAATGGGAGGCTAAGTTATATGGACATCATCTTCCTTCTATAAAGTGTTGCCTGGATGGAACACAAGAGGGAAAAATTGACCGTTCTCAGCATATTTGCTCCCTCTGCTGCCTGTATTGAGAAGTTGGTTCTGCTATAGGTTCTGCTGATATGACTGAAAAACTAATGAATTTGGTGAGGGACATTTCAAAGCAACCTAGTGCTCAGGTTGTGACATGATTATTTTTGGCTGGCTTTAGTCAACTTTATGGTAAGAATTAACAGAAAATCATAGAAGAAAAGGGTTGAAAACTTGGAATGTGTTTGTAATCAATGGAACCAAGGGCAATGGATTGAAATCTCTCAAATCACAAGCCAAAATAAATCCTTCCTCTTGAAAGTTGTTTCTGCCAGATATTTTATCACAATTACAAAAAAAGTCTGAGTGAAATAGAGTACTTTTATCTTTCAGCTCATCCATGTGCTTATTGAATGTCTAGTCTCCACTCTTAGAGGCAGTAATATGTATGTAAATCCCCTTTACAAAATCACAAACAGAAATTTATGAAATTCTTTTTTAAAAATTTCATATAGTTGTAATAACATATGTATATGTATATACATAAATATGAGCTATAACATATATGTATAACTAGTTATACATATAATTATATATGTCTTCATGTTTATTTCCTAGGTTAGAATTATATATATAATATATAATATATATAATATATAATATATATATATATATTCCTGCAAGAAACAAATTCAACCCAGAGCCCTTTACATTCTTTACCTTTCACAATGTTAAAATATAAATCAATGAGGGGGAGAGTCAGCAATGTTTGAATTCATCTCCTAGTTACTCACCTGGCTGCTTCAATTTGATCGTCAACTTCAAATGTGCCGAGTCTTCTGTTGATTGCATGCATGATCTTATCTCCTTGGTAACCACTTCCTCTGCCATCAAAGCTAGCTACTATGATGTTTTCTGTACTTGCAAGGTAAGTGGCCCAGTTGAGTCTGAAGGCAGCATCTGCCTTTTGACTACAGGGGCCTGCGTATCTGTAAAAAGTTCCAAGTTATTAGACTTCACAGCTGTCCTAAATCAATCAAGAATGCTTATACATTCCTTTCCTGTTGACATCTCTCCTCCCAGCTAACCTAAAACCATAACCTGGATTATCCAAATCGTTTAAACTTGGCAACATGGCCATAATGGCTGTGTGCTTCCATCAGATTTGTCTCTGAACATTATTATCAAGTTCATTTGATAATTCTTCAGTACTGTGTAATCTTAGAAATCAAAGAAACAATTCTTTCTATAGTGGGAAGAAGGAAATAGTCTTATAAAAATAATGGTGATAAAAATACAATTTTAAATACACCTTTGTATCTTAGTTTAGAATGACTCCCATTCTTCATGTTATTTCCTAGGTTGGAATTTCTTTAAAGACTTTGGTGCATCACATGCTTTACACTGTCCTATACTGTTGTTCACACCAAGACTCTATGAATCATTGTGGAATGGGCCATAGTATGAATAAATTCTTAGTGTTTAAAATCCCAAAGAAGAAAGAAGTACAAGCTTGTTTTCTACTGGAAAAATTGGTATGCTCTTGAGCTTATGATAATTTTAACATCCTTGGGTCTACAATCTTTACAAGCTATAATTTGCCCAACAGAGCTGTGAGCACAGCCTCTATCAAGTCCTCTCATTTCTGTTTGTCAGTTACAAGAGGTTCACTTCTTTTAATGTCATCTTTGCATGATCTACAAATGCATGCATACGAATCTTCAGTAATTGTTCCTTCCCTAGCCCATGTCTCCTTTTTATATGCTCACTGATCCCAACAAAGCACAGGCCAGTCCAGCTTGCATGTTTATGCTAATATTTTCTTCACCTTTCTTGGGGATGAGAGTCAAAGGAAGTTTCATTTAAGCAAATTATTTTTATTTTGAACTAAATGCCATATCATTTTAACTTTAGACAAGAAAGTATATTCATATGTAAGTAAATGTATTTTGTTTATGTGTGAGATCCCTTAGTCTTGTCAATGAGAATAAATTTGATAGATTACCAGTGTACTTTAATGTTAGGCTTCTGTCATTTATCTACTCCCATGCTCCCAAGATTAAGCAAGATATTTTTATTGAAAACAAAGAGCAGTGGAGAAAAAAAAACTAAACAGAAGTGGGCATTATGTTTTTGTTTTTATAACCTTTTTAAATTACTTATAGGGAAGTCAAGATGATGAAAGGATCACTATTTTCTTAAAGATGCTTTTTGAGCATTTGAGAAAAAGCCTAAAGCAAATTAGTTTGACTAAGGAGTTTGACTTCATGAGTCAAAATCAGACTTAACAATATCAAATGGAATGTCTGCAAGCTTAAAACACCTGCCCTGACCTTTCCTTGTACTTCATGTCTGGTTTCCATGGAACTGTGAGCACACTGGAACAAAGCTATCTGACACTAATATCTCTGCTTTTTTTTTCTAGTGACAGTAGAAAAACTCCACTTGTGAGTTTCAGTTTATCATCCACATGATAGACCAACAGAATTCACCTCACTAATGTGCCATTATGTAAATAAAGTAAGGCAAAGCAACTGATTCATGCAACGTATCTGGCAAATGTCTTCCTTATTTTGCTTTGTTTTTAATAAAGGAAATGATACATACTATGAGAGAAAGAGTGGTGCAGTACAAGGGACACCCGGGGCAATTTTAGCAGAATTAAAATACAATAAAAATTCAGAATTTATGGAATCGCATCTAATTTTCAAAACTTGTGATTTCACTGCTTTAAGACCCACAGATGTTTGGATTATAATGAGCACTCTCCTATAGTATATGTCCACTTCACCAAAAATTGGGGGGTGAGATGAAAAATACCAGATAATGATACTATGGGAGGAAGAAGTCAAATTAAGATCTTGCTGTAAAACACAGGTGGGATTTGTGGGCTCAGAATAGGAGGATTTAGTAATGAGAAATTGAATATATTTCCATAACCAGTACTGGAGTGAATAATATGTCCTGCACCTCCAACTTACTCTTGGAATACTTACACTTCTAAAAGCAGAGGATATTTCTTGGATTTATCAAAATGGGGAGGCAAGATCATTTGATACCAAAATTCTAAACAAACAGAAAGGTTAATTAGTGAGTTAAGAATAATTGGGAGCACTCTATTCTTCATTGACCATTCTTTATTGACCAGTGAATCATTTCTAGAGTTCAACAATTTGTTAAATTAGAATAGAAAAGGAAAACGATCTGTGTGAATTCAAGCATGCTTCTTGAATAAAAACACCCTGTCAAGTTAAACATTAGTGAGCATTAAAATGATTACATTGGTTCTAATGTTTCCACCAAATACATTGGTGTCTTGTAAAATAAAAGTGCATCTTAGGATTTCTAATGTTTTGTTTTTGTGCTTCTGTTCTTTGGCATCTGATCTACTTGTCTAGCTTGTTTATGGCTTATGTTCTAAAATTTCCTCCAAACTGTTTTCTTCTTGAATTTCCTTGAAGCTGTTTAGAGTTTGTAGTTGGCCTCAGCTTTATTTTAAAATCCTGATTTAATAACATTTTTATAATTCTTATTGCCATCCCAGACCTCAAAGCTGAGTTCCCGTTTTCAGCTCTGTCTTTCACTAAATGAAATCGGCTTCCATAGAGCTGAATGCTCTGTACATTCTGTAGGGGACTTTGCAGATCTATCTGAGTTCCTGAGCTTGATTTAACAGCAACCAGTAGGAACGGAACATGTCCTTATGAATGAATATGTTTTCTTTGCTCACAAATTAAAGGTGAATAAGATTAATAAATCTAAATAAAACTTTCATGTTTAATGAGATTTAAGCTGTACAGAAAAACATCCTTATCCAAGAAGCTCTTCTATTCACTTTCTTTTTGCTTCTTGGTTAATTTTACAATAATTTGGGCTAAGGAAAAAAAACTATTTCTATCATCAAATTTTTATGCCATTAAAGTCATCTTCAATTCATATGTGTGTACCTTATTAGATACGTTTATAAGAACAAAGTATTTTGTTTCTACTGTAATTTCAAGAAATTCTAGACTATTAGTGCTGTGCATATTTTCAGCTCATATACCCACATAACCATTTAACATCTGTTTTGTCTGGTCAGTACTAGGCAGTATTTTTAGCTCCATTTTTGGGGGGGATTGGTGGTGAGGGTTCTTCCTAATCTCCAAATCCTAGCTCCCATCTTTCTTCTAAAATGTACCATAACACCTCTTCCTGCCCCTGTAATGTGAAAAGCCATGATTCCAATGGGCTCCCCCTATCACCTCATGTCCTGACAGTGCCATCCTATTATCTCTACCAAGTTTACCTTCTAAATATGTGGCCTCCCAGATTCTATATCCTCCCCTACTATGTGCCACTGAAATAGCATGTCACATCACAGTATTCAATGTTCGGCAGTGGTAAAGTTTTCTGCACCAGACTGTTGAACTTATTGACATTCAAGATGGCTCCATGCCAGGGACCATTGGCACCACCTAGGAATTTATTATCAAGGTTGGATCCTGGACTCGGTTTGACCTGTGGTCAAGGAGTCATGGTGCTAAAGTGACTCCAATGCACATTCAGCTTGAAAGCAGCGCCCTAAGTTACTTGGCAGAAGTGCTCGATCCTGCCTAAGGCCTGTTTTCTATCACTATGCTAAATTTATAAAAATACTAAATTAAATTCATCCCCAAGTGGATATATTTTATCCTTTCCTAAAAGTTGTGATCCCTTAGGGTAAAAAGAAAGCAAACAAAAACAAACATTTTTATCTCGAGAAAATCACTTCTTTTAATGACCCCTGAATGCAATGAACAATAAACTTACCAAGCCTTGTTCTGGGCTAACTATGAGAAATGAGGGAGGGTTATTCTTTCTGAGTTTTTAATATGATCATCTCAGATAATTCATATCTCTTTTTCTTTTGACTGAATAGATTTTATGTAGAATGATATATTTTAAGACAAAGAACATGAGAATAGTATTTTGTGGCAGAACATTCATGGGAAAAAAAACCTTTAAAATAACCTTTAAAATTGTATTTATATAATGGTCAAATTATATTATTTATATTATATTGGTGTTCCCATGCACAAAGTACTATTAAAAAAAAAGTTGAACTTACTTGTTTCATTCAAAATAATGAAGTCTAGTTTTTTTGAGGGCATTTGGACCTCCTGCAGCGTTTTATCCAAAGCTGAATTGTCTTCTAGTACTCGTAGCTCTAAACATGAAACAGCAGCAATTCATTACAATGCGAAGCATTCACATCTTGTAAATTCAATAATGAGCAAATGTGCAATAAGTGATTGAACTGTGAGTGCTTCAGTTATAAAGCTTGCATCCAAGTCCTTAAGACATCCTAAAGCAGAGGAGATTTTTTTCCTACTCACATGCACTCTCCCACAAACCAGCAGAGGGTGAAATATGAGAAAATACCTTTATCATCTATGCTGCGATGCAAGGTATGAAGGGGCAAACCAGGGCCTGTTAACACAATCAGTAAGAAAAAAAATGTTTTAGGTGAGTGCTGCTTACATGAGCTTTCAAAAACAATCACCTATGACTATTTTACTTTCATTGAACATATAACTATTACGGAAGATAGAAGCTTAGTAAGTGTCTGTTATAAAAATTGTTCTGGGATGTCGAGATAGCTCACCTGGTAAGCACCTGCTCATAAACCTGGTGACCTGAGTTCAATTTCCACAAACTTTCATGATGGAAGGAGAGAACTGACTTTTGAAAACTGTGCTCTGCACTATTGACCTCACAAAGTCTAGCGTTTGCTAAAGCACTAGGATCCTTGGAGGCAAGGGATTGACAGCCACAGTAGTGTTCCTATACTTAAGGGGAACACAGGAAAGGGTTCTGGGAAATGCTACTAGGTCCTTGCACCTCATCGGAGAGGAGGACCCAGAGGAGAGTTTGGCATGCTCATTAAAGAATGCTCCAGGGATGGGAGGGGGAGGCACTGGGGGATGGGGAGGGAAGGGGGGCTGGGGGGCACAGGGGGCTGGGAGGTTGGAGGGAGGGGGGACCGGTATACCTGTTAAGTTTGTATGAGTGGAAATAAAAAAAATAAAATAAAAAGAAAACTGTGCTCTGACCTCCACCAGTGTGTCATGTGTTCTCTCTCTCTCTTTCTCTCTCTCTGTCCCTTATAAATAAAATATTAAAGATAAATAAGTGAATAAATAAAAAAAAGCTGTCCTGTCTTGTTTTTTTGAAAACAATTGCATTGGGTGTGTAAAGTATTAATGGAAGGCAGGTCAGTCCAATGCCGTAGGGAACTCTTGCTGCTGGGCATCTTGGATAGGCTATCATCCCAGACCAGTTTTTTCATCAGAAGCTGAAATAAGAGTGCCGACCTTCTCCGCAACTCATCTGTGTCTCCATGTCTCAGGCTGTGTACCCCACAGAGGGTGGGTGGGCAGAGCTCTGAAACCAGCCTCACCTCCAGGTGTTGGGTTCCCTCGCTGCCCCCACGTTGAGTCTGGGAGCCAGTCAGCACATCTGCAGTGCCTGACTTGGATACGCGGTTTCCTTCTGGCATGCAAAAGTGTTTTTCTCACCAGCCCTTATCTTCACTATTCATCCCAACTGTGGTGGTGATGAAGCGGAAGGCAATGTATCGCAAAGCAATTTTGTGATTTCTTTAATGTTGGTGCGTCGATGATATTAGTAATTTTCGGATTTGGGTGAAACTACAGTGAAGATATTAGCAGACCCAGTCTTGAATACTGACTATCTTACTGGGGCGAGTTAGGCCAATATGTCTATGCCTCAATATTTTACTATACAAAAATGAGAATGATATGTACTTTGTAGAGTGTTCTTTAGTTTAAACATGATCATGAATGTTAAGATTTTAGCACAGTGCCTTACAATAAGTGCACATCCGTGAAATGGCAGCAAAATTCATCCATACTAAAGAACCATAAAAATATGTAATACTAAAGCAAATACACCATTGATAACAGAGTCAGATGATTTGTCTCTATACCTATTTAATTATTTTTTACAGTGGATAGTACTTTCTACAATATTTAGATTCATTGATTATGAGAAGTTACAAGGGAGAACACAGAGGTTTGTGTTGGAACCCTGTGGAGTTTGTTGGATGACTTGGACCAGTCATTGTACCTCTCCTTTCCCTGGGTTTCTTCATTTGCAGCAAATAATAGCAATATCAGCAGAGGAGAGAACCATGAACATGTTGGGTGTCAGGAACTATTCACAGGTTTCCCTTTAATTTAGTGCACAAAATAATCATTTAAAATCTAAGACACAAGGATGTACAAGAACAAATTCTTCCTGGGGGCAGAAGAGGTGGGCACACTTATCATTTCAGAGTGAGTGAACAGAAAGGGGCTGAGGGAATTCCAGGAGTCTTCAGGTTCCCAAGGCTTAGCAGAGACGACATATGGCTGGCAAGACATGCCTATCAACACAATAGTGGCACAAATGGAATGGGAAAACTGACTACTTTCCAACTGGATTTAAGGCCCACTTCACGGTACAGAATTCCTACTTGGTGCTGTTAATCATGCGAAAAACCTGTGGATATCCAGAACACATAACCCTGGAGAGATCCTGCTGCTGTCATTCTGTTAAATGCATAGAGTCTGAAACTGCCTGAAATCGATCTTTAAGCCCATTAATAGATGCATGTCTCAGCCTTCATCTCAGAAGCTACTTTTGGCATATGTGTTGGTGGACTGAGAAGAGATGACAGCAGGATACAGATCCCCAGCTGGGCCATCTGACCCTTCCCTCAAGGAACAGGGAATGCCACAAGCAAGGGGGTGGAAAGAATGAAAAAACCACTTCCAGCCTTAGAGGGTTTTCTCCTCAGTAAGACTGGAGGTGAATGTAGAGAACTCTGCTTGCATGAAGTCCTGAGAATAAGTGGAGGTTGAGGTTTTGTTCAACAGCATGGCACATGTACTATTCTTAAAGGCTCAGAGACCTCTGCAGAAGAGAGGATGGAAAGCAGGTAAGGCAAGAAAAAAGAAAAATGATGCTGGACAGAACCTCTAAACACAGAAACAACTTACCTGAACATCTCAGTTGATAATACTGTGCCTGTTTACTAAATGACACAGAATAATACTGACACCTCTTTGGATTCAGGTCACAACTGAGGCACTTCACATTTGTGTGGTTATTAAGTTGAATTCTATAAAAACAACAGGTATGATTAAGTGCTAGATGAAAGGATATTGAAAGAAATGCAATTGAGTTTTCCTTCTAATAGACTCAGAATGCCAAAGCACTCCTCTTTTTAAAATGTGTGTGTGTGTGTGTGTGTGTGTGTGTGTGTGTGTGTGTGTGTGTGTACAAGAGAGTATTTGAGTATGCATGCCAGTGGAAGTCTAAGAGTGACATCTGGAATCATCCTGCTTATATCTCCTTATTGCTTTGCTCTGCCAGGCTCTGCCTTCCAGGACTGGAATTACAGGCCACCATAATTTGCACCCAGCATTTTTATATGAGATTTGGGGATCTGAATTCAGGTCTTTTTTGCTTGTGATGCAGAATTTTTGACTACTGAGTCATCTTCCCTGCCCTGAAGCAATACTTAAGATTCTTTTCATCACGAAAAAAAATATGTAGTTAATATAGCCTTAATATTCCACTGTTTGGAAATGTCATAGGATACCCAAAATTTCTCTTTATTCTGTATTTTATATTTCTCTTTAGCAAAATACTGATTGATAAATGAAAGAATAAAAAGCACTTGGGCATCATTCCAGTTTAAGATCACATCAGCCCCACAGAGAAAGTCCAGGAATTATTCACCAGCTAAAACCCCTGAAAACCCCAGAGTCAACACCCGACAGAGCTCTTACTTGTAAAGATTTCTCCCCCCTGGCATTCCTTCGTATTCATTACTAATGTAGTACCTGGGAAGAAAACAAAGGAAACATACATTAGTTGTGTTCTGCAGGAATGCTAGACACATCCCTTGAACCTGAGCCCGAGACGTGTGTACGCACATGTGCATCTGAGCCAGTGCGTGCCCGTGGCTGGTCCTTGCTTCTGAGCTCTCCAGCCTAGGAACAACTGTTCCCCATCATTTCACTGAAGACACTTTTTTTTTCCCTAACAGACTAAGATGTATGAAACCAGAACCATCTTCCAGAATTAATGTGATCGTAAAAACTCAAAAGAAGCCTTTCATAAGAAAAATATACCTGGATGGCTAGCCTGAAATTAATACCCTTTCTTTTCTCCCATGCAGCAATTCTGTTTTGTATATTTTCTGTTTTTTTGTTAAACCATAAGCTATGGCAGGAGCCATTTTTTAACCTTTAGATGGCAGGAGCCTGAGTGGCACAGCCACTTCTGAAAAGAGCCTTCAGAAACAACTTTGGGTACTGGCAAAATTCTCCTGTGAGGAGTGCACTAAAAGAGTCACAAAGGGACTCCAAGGAAAGGTGGCATTCACTTTACTGACAACTCACGCATGGCTGGCATCTGGCATCGGGAAGTTTCAGCGAAGCTTTCCATTTCCCAAGGAAAAAGGCTGAGACACGGGCAGATAAAATTGCCTTCCCCAGCCTTCCAACCAGCCCATGCCAGCCCAGCATTAACAGAATGTCCGAGTGCTCTTCCAGGTTCCAGGACATTCCACAAAGAGGCTGCAGGTACCACAGTGGGAAGCAGGTAAGACCAAGAGGTAGAGCCGCTTGGTGGCATGGTATCAAATCTGCTGAGCGTATGTGAAAATCATTAAGACTTCCGTATGTTAAAAAGAAGAAGAGAATTGAACATGTTCCAAAGAGACAACTCTTTGTTGGAGATTTTTCCCTGCATCTCTGTATAAAGGGTGGGATCACAACGTATAGGTTTACATCCTAGAGTAATCAGAATACTCACAGATAATTGCTGGTCAGAGCTTCTATCCCAATGACTTCCCAGGGTCCTTTTGTAATAAAAGTGCAGGCCTGATTGAGTTTTTAAGCAAGAGATGGATTAGACTCTTTTTCTCATCAATGTTAAGTAGAATATTAAATCATGTATATCAGGAAAAAATAACCTTGAGTTTTCGTGCTGTTTCACTTTACACCCATATACTACTGAAGAATTCAAATTAGTTTATTGGTGCACATTGTTCATTTTTGCCAAATGATTTCCATTTTGAATTAGTTTCAAAAAAGAGAGATCAACCTGGAACCCATTATGTAAGAATACTCACTTCCCTATCTTTTTGGAACTGGCAAATGTGCTTGTAACCCTCTTCATTGCTGATGACCTTGTAGAAGATGTTCCCGTCGGAGGTGAAGTGTGGTTCTGCAGGCCGAAACTAGACAATGACAGAGAGCAGAGAGCTGTAACAGCTCTGGCCTCATCTCAGGACCAGCTTCACATTTAGGAAATCCTCCCCAGCACCTGTGCTCAAAAACCCCATGCTGCCTCTCTTTCCTTGTCAATGCAACTAGAGGATCTTACCAAGAAAAACCTCTTATCAGAAGATGTGGAGCAAAGGCCAGACTCCTGAGTTAGGTTTGGTGAGGACTAAATGGAGGAATATATGTATGTGAAGATGCTCACAGAGGACATGGCCACACAGGATGGTCACTGTCAGGACTCCTGGCCAGTGGGCAAGAGACCACTGAGCACCCGCCACTTGTCTCAAAGGGGATATTTCTTCAGTGTCGCCAGCATGCTTTCTAGAAAGCAACATATTTTATTCTTTCAGGTTGGAGGTGGTTTTTTATTCCTGTTTTTATACAATTTTTTTTTGAAAGTCAGACTTCTTCTTTAACCATTTCTGGACTAACTACCATAAGGCATGTCTGTTGTAGATTTCACATGGAGGCATTCATATAGTTATTTTTATCATAAGCCTTTTCATTTTGCTAAAGATGATCAACAATTTACAAAAAAAAAGGTTACATAGAAATACAGAACAAAACTTCCATGTTTTTCAAGTTCAAGAAAAGAGAGTGCTCAGAGAATAATGTAGTTTAAATAGAAGAGTGTCTATCGCAGCTGGAAAGGATTATGTTGCTTTTTGATTTCTATTTGGTAGCTGTGTTTCAGAGCAGGTAGGAGATGGTCTTTTAAAATCGTTAGTTCCCTTCGCCCTTGATGTTTCCTCCTGCATCAGCTCCCATTTTGGGGAGGAAGGAAAATGCCTCCTCTATTTAGTGATTCAAAGCGGATTCATTTACGGAGCAAGCCGAGGCGTGCAGTACGCTTGGTGTTCTCATTACACAGCTCGGAAACACATTCCCCTCTCTAGACCTGTGTTCACAGCCTTATCTTTTTAATACATTTCCCTGTTTCCCCTGGATGGAGTTGTGCCTAGTAGAAATGTGTGAAAAGTGGCATCTGTCTGGTTAAATACAGAGAGGAAAAAACATATTTTTTTCAAAGAGTCGTGAGGAAGTGTAGCATGTCTCTTGCCATGAGGAAACCACTTTTCATGTTGGCAAATCTCTCTCCTCTGTCCAATCAGTGCCTGAAGCAAAGGGACATGGTCTCCAAGTCCAAATCGTCTTCCTGGACTGCAGCCTCACCTCCAGCCCCCAGAAGATGCAAGAAATTATTAATCCTTAGGCCACTTTTTTTTTTTTTTTTTGCCTTTTAGAGGCAAAATGTGGTCAGAGAAAAATGCCTCATTTTTCCCATGAGGCATTAGGAGTCTCTCCATCCCAGTGCGTCCTGCTTGGAACACTGCAGCTGGTGAAGTCATGCCAAGCTTGGGGTCTCCGAGGGTCTCACTACTTGACTGGGTAAAGTTCTAAGTGCCTAGCACAGCGTAGACTCCCACCAATGTGGTTTCCTGCAGAGAGAGGCCAGTGGTGGACATTGCAAGATAGCACCTGTTCTTGCTGGTCGCAGTAGCTCTCCCTGGGCACGTGTCCAGGTTGGGTTGTAAACTGTGTTTCCTGCCTTCAAAGCACAGAACTCAAAGAGGAGGTCAGCACTTTGGCATCCTGGCTGGTTTTTAACTTCCTGAGAGCTCCAGTTTGCCACAGTCTGTGTTTGTCCGCTCTGCTCTTGAGTTCTCATGCGTTGCTTCTGAGTATGCTACACATTCTTCATAAAGAAGTATCTCTATAAGAAACATATCTAACATGTTGAGAAATGGGCCGGCTGATATCTTTGTTAATGATAGAGATAATAGAACAGAGCCGTAAAATAAAATAGTTAAACATTAACCAGATCAGCGTAGCTGGCCCACAGTACATAAAACCCGGTAACTCATAACACTTACTCTGCCAACCCAGCCTGTAGTACTCATTTCGACATGTTGCTGTGCCTAGGAAGGGAAAGAGACAGAGACAGTGTTTCGAGGATGGGTGATAAAATTCATTCTTAAGATTTAGTGTAATTTACAAATATTAAATGTAATAAAATAATTAAAAAAGCTCCTGATACGTATTCCTATTTGTGCTAGAATTTTTGTGTAATTACACTTGATCATTTACCTTCTTGCCAGAAGCTCTGTCCTGGCTCCATCTCCCACGCAATCCTGAGAGTTCCACTGGCATTTTAACATCAAGCACAGAACTCAAGATGATCTTCATGTTCCACCTCTCTGAACACCCAGCTCTCGGCCCTTCATTATATTCACATGGTCCAAAGGCCTGAGTCAGCCTGGACTTTTATTCTGTTCCACTTCTCCTTACCTTCACACCAGCCGTCTCCCTTAGCCTCTGTCTTTGACCTCTTGTCCTTCCCATGGTTACCGGCTTCCTCTACAAGTTTTCTGGAATCCACGGCCTGATGTTCTGATTGGAATGCTGCTCAACTTTTCTGCTTCTGCTTTTCTGTCCTTCCTGGTCAGTCCTCAGCTGACCCTACTTGGTAGCAGATAGCAGGTTCTATTCTCAACATGCCCCACCTACCCCTTTTCTGCTTTCTTTTTCTTTTTCTTTCTCTCTTCTTTCTTTCTCATCTTCCCTCTCTCTCTTTTTCCCTCCCTCCCTTCCTTTTTTCTTTCCTTACTTCTTCTTTTCTTATTTAAGACCTTGAAGCAGCTTTCCATTCTTACAAGAAATCCAAACTCCTTGGCATGGTTCCTGAGCCTCAGCTTCCATGCTATTTCTCTCCTCCCAGACCCAGTGGAAAGCACCCTCACTCCTCTGCTTGCTCCAAGTTGCTCACTTGTGATATCCTGGCACAGCCCCTGGCTTAGATGGACTTTTTCCCCCTTATCTGTCCACACAGGATATCTTATTCCAGACAACTCTATATTGCTCCCAAGTTGTTTCCTCTGCCTGCTTCATCTGTCTCCAGGGAAGTCAGGTATCTTTTAGTACCTTCTGTACCCTGCTAAAATAGTCTTGTGATACTATGTTCTGGTACTATGATGAGTCTATCAACAGGAAGAAAAGAGTTTGAATTCTGTGCTGGAGTTCACGCTATGCCCTATGACCTGAGCAACTCTTTAAGATGCAGAGTCTTCAATTCCACAGTACCTGGTATATTGTAAGCACTCAATGCATGCATGGAGTCTTATGATTTATCTTCATGATGGGATTTTCTGCCAGAACAAAAACATTTTGGGACAGGCGTGCTGTCTAATTAATTTTTTAGAAAAATATCCATGGCTCACCAGAGAGTTTGGAACATTTGGGGCACTCAATGTTTCGTGCATAAATAAATGATCAAATGAGTCAAGATCTGGAGTGCTCAAACTCCAGCTTTCTGAGGTAAGATTGTTCTGCGCCCATCGAATTGAGAAGTAGGGGCAGCTCCAAACATAAAGCCATGACCAGCAGAGCAGATGTTCAAAGTATCCTTGGAATATGCTGGAAAAACCCTTCTAGATCAGTCCCTGTTGTTGACGGTGGTGGCTCCCAAAAGAGCTTCACTGTGGTCCTTATCCTGGGTGGACTCCACTGTCTCCTCTCTGGGAATTACACCCCCTCACACACACATACTATAAGGTTGGAACAGAGGTTGACTTCAGTATTGTCACTGCGCAGGTTGGTAGGATTCGTTTAGGATCTAAATCTGTTTCTTGTCTAAACATAACCACAGTATAGTAATGGCTCTGTGGCCTCTTGAGATCTATTTGTTTCATATATAATCACTTAGTCATTCTGCACCCCTTTCATTTGCATTCCCTGGCACTCTTGGCACTTTGGAAGACCGACCTTGAATTCTGTCTCTTGGATTTCTAGGTCTTCCCTTTTCTTCCCAAATGGTCACCTTCATAACTCAAAATACTGTGATTAGTGAGCAAAGTCGGTGTGAAAACACTGTCAGACATCAGGTCATTTGATTGGCAAAGACCTATGAAGTCAGGGTTGAATATAGAGTCAGAGAGAGAAGAAAAGCTCAAGCATAATTCATTGAGCCCTGCCTGTCCCTCTCTCTGAAGCCACAGAGCCTCCCATCACATCTTGCCTGAAAGCAGAGCATCCCCAGACCTTCTTACCAATGGGCAGTTCCATGACTGGTTGGATTTATTATAGTCGCAGATATCCATGACAGAATAGTTCTGAATCCTCCTGAGCCACTGCAAAGAAATCCTTTCTTCTGTAACCCACATCACATCACACAAGTAGTGATCTCTGGAGGAGAGCAAGAATGAGAGAGAGAGAGAATGAGGATATGTTTCTCTATACCTTAGTACATTTTACTTAGTAAATACAATCTATCTTAACAAGCTTAACAAGAAATAGTTCGAAATAGCTAAGAATTCAATTTAATCATAATAGTTTACTTTCTTTAAGCATGAAGTGCGATTTAATTTTTAACAGAAATCAAAGTATATCCAAGGAGAAAAGCAGCAGCCACACCTTGAAGTAGCTTACCACATGTGACTGAAACCATCTGCTCAGGACGATCAAGTCCTGAACCTGGTCTCTGGTGGTACCTGCATATCAGGGTGATGCTTTTCCATTGCCTCTCTGCTGTCTTAGGAGAACAACACAGTGAGGTCAGGGACACTGATGGAGGTTCTATTATTTTCTAGTAACTGGATGTGTTGCATCCAAAGTTTCTTGCTCTTAGAGTGAAGTTATAACTAACCCTTTCTCAATTTCACTTTCAAGTGAGGGAAAAATTTGAGTCCACAAACTTTGCGAATCAAAGAATTATAACCTAGAAAACAATTTGTAAGAGTCAAAAATATGAACCCCAGGAAGAAATTAAAGAAGCTTACAGTATCTTAGCTTTAATTTACCGAGAGTCCTGGCAGGAATCCTCCCCCACACATACCTGTAAGTATTCCCAGAATCATCTTGTGATTTATAGTGAAATGCACGGAATTTATAATTTACTCTTCTGCTAACCTCCCAGACATTTTTTTTAATTCCAGATAGTTTATTTTCTTTTACATTTTTGCTCCTCCCTCAGTGTGATTTTGGGTGACTCTTCGTGGGTCATTCTCCTCCAGTGTCTGATGGAAGCCTTATTCCTCTTTTTTCCTGAGGTTCAAGGTATCTTTTGCTTTTACTTTGTTTCTCTGGTCCCATGACCTTATCTCTCTCCATCTCATCCACTCTAAATCATTCCCCACACTCTATTTCCCTAGGTGGAATCCCACCTCTCCTATAGTCACCCTGTTCTACTTGCTTGACTGCTAGCTCTTTAAGACAAATGAGCACTCAAATCTTGTTCACAAGAAGGAAATCCCCAGGGACAAGAGGAATGGCCAGCACAGAACAGGTGCCCTTCCTGGCTTTTTTAGACTAAACAGCTGTCTTCCCTCAGAATTCATATCCGTTCTTGTCTCTAATCCCTTTACAGAACCAGATTACACCACAAATACTTACTAAGCAATGGGATGGCTTGGGATCAGGCACTTTAAGCCCCTCACAGCTTCAAAGCCTTTTCCCTTTGGTGGTTGGGACACTCGTGTGTTTGATGTTTCCAGTGACACTGGATCTCCATGCCTTAGATACGAAAGGACCAAAGCCTAGGCTAGCAAGCAATGTATTTGAACACATTGGGATACCTTTCCATTTTAACATTCTTTGCTCGCTCTAGCCTTGGTGGCCATGTTCTCCTGGACACCCATCTTGATGGCCATGTTCTTTTGAATACACAAGGACATTTCCTAAAGCTTCATTCTGCTCTGCCTTGATCTTTCTTCTGAAATGACTGTCAGAACTAACTTCTTAGGTCTCAGCCGAAGCAGCTTTGTCTATGGCATTTTCTTAGAAAGCTCTTGCTGTTACCCCATTCTCACCAGCTTATCACAGGCTGCCAGGCAGCAGCATCTGAGAGTGCTTCTCCACATGCCCAGGAAGGTGCCAGGGCACCAGCTAATCTTGCTCCTCCACATTCACAAAAGTAGGGGAGACAACTGAGAAATCGGAAAGGCAAATCTTATCCAAGGCAAGCACCATTCCTGCAGATAACATAGACAAACAGCAAAACAAGATAGACACTGAAATGTTTCAAAATTAATTTCCTAGACTAGAGGATGGGAAGCATTTGGTTGAGGGGCAAAAAGTCAATATTTTATCTTTGTGGACCATGTGTGTTATTTGCCACATGCACTCTGCTTTTCCATGTGGAAGCAACAGAAGCAACGTTTACAGAAACCCCTTTGTGTTCTTAACAAAAAGCCAACATTTGCATGCGTAATCTTGACATCATGAAATATATTTTAATTTCATCTTTTCTTCCCAACATTTTAAAAATATAAGGGCCAGCAGATAACTCAGCCAGTGGAAGTGTTTGCTGCTGGACTTAATGACCTGAGTTCAGTCTTCACCTCAAGGTTTACTTGGTAGAAGAAGAGAATCAGTTCCTAAAGATTTTCCTCTGACCTCCATACACATGCTGTTGTACATGTGCCACACGCACACACACACACACACACACACACACACACACACACACATAGAGTAATTGAATAAATATAAAAACACATAAATGTTAAAGCATCATTACTTGCTGATAATACAAAGGTTATGGCAGGATGGATTTGGGCTGTATCAGTCTGCTTATTCATTGAGACTCAAAACCTTGAGATATTTGCAATCACAGCACTTAGGAGGCAAAGGCAGGAGGATTACCAAAAGATCTGTGGCATGCTGGACTGTAAAGTGAGATCAAGTTTCTTAACAACAAAACCAAAAAAAGCACAAAAAACCCTTTGAAGGATTTGGTGAAATTTAGGTACTTCTGTCTTGGGGGAAAAGTCTCTTCTCATGTGAACAGATTAGAACTTAAAAATCCTCTGCCTCTTTGCTAAAGTATTCTGGTGGCAGAGAGGCAAGTAAGAGGGCAAGAGATCTTCTTCCCATGATATGAGTCACTGATGCTAAGTAACTTTATCTGTAAAAGTCATAAATTATACCTTATACCTAAGCTTTGGAAATCAGCACTATAAAGCAACTTTTCCCCATTTGAAAACACTGAGTAATGGGATGAGGGAAATAAGCCAGGAAACTCACATGCATGAGCAGCATTCCCTGTCTATTTCTAGATAAAGGTTAATGAACCTGGATCTTCTACCTTAGTCACTGTCCATGGCAAGAATGTACTCTGTACCCTGGGAGGGCTCAGCAAAGGCTGTTCACCAGGGGAGCAGACAATCTGGTTTGAATTTTTTTTTTATAAACAAACTCTCCTCCAGTCACAGTTCTAAGCCAAGCTCATGCCAGGTTGAGCCCTTACAGTCACAAAAAGAATATAAACCAGTGGCTCAACTGAACTCTTGACTGATAGTACAAACCAGAAACATCCCATCTGCGGGATTATCAGCTGTGTTTGCAGGCTACAATCAAATTTCATTCTTTCCAGAGAGGTGAAGGCCAAATAGATGTCTGTAGTGGGTAGAGTTTCACACGTGAACCTGGGCCTTTCTGTGAGCCTGATTACGTGTCCTGGGTGAGGCAAGGTGACTCAACAAGGCCTTCTAACTTCTGACACTGCATTAGTTCAAAGGGAAGATGGTTGATTTTAGTGCTGAGGCAAACAAGCACCTCCTGGAGTTTATGCCCATGTGGCAGCAACTGTGTTGAGTGCTTTCTGTAAAGCTCATGCATTTGGGAGGCATGTACCATTATAGTTCTTGTCTATCAGATGAGGAACAGAAGTGAAGAGAGTAACTTGCTCAGGATTGCCTAACTAGAACGTTTTGGAACCAGGATTTAAGTCAAGCAGACAGCTGCTGATTTTCTATTTGTACTTGCTCCAACTGTAGCTGGTTGCTACAACTGTAGTGGTGCCCTTTGGGCACCACCGTGAACTTCATCTTGTGACTTTTTGCAGCATAGAGGTTATAGTGAAAAATCTACTTATTCCTTCAGAGATGTGCATAAGCTATAATTTTATGAAACATATAGTTGAATGCACTGACAGAGTGCATGCTTCTGAACACCTTGCTATAGGGAATCCCATTTAAAAAATGAAAGAAATGACTCTTTGAAGTCATGAATTATTGGACAAAAGCCTCAGTACTAGGCGTGGGATGCCTCTTTATGATTTGTGGAGCAGGGAGGCCACAGAAACTCCCAAACACCATGACTCTTAACATTCTTTTTGAGTGTCCATCAGAGCTGGATGCTGAAAACATAACGTATCTGGGCTATATGGAACAGAGACTTAAGCTGCAACTGAGATGGAAACTTCCTTACATCTGGCTAGCTTTCATAGAACCAACAGTACTAAGCAGATTGCTGGGGGAGAAAAGGCATCGATGGCCTTTACCCAGCTGTGAACTTTAGGAGCTGTGGTACCAAGCTTGTGGGTGAGATGCTCAGTAGTGTGGCATGACTGCTGTGAGAGTAACACACTTTCTGATTGGACTTGGGAGTCCTGCTCCATAAGAGGTAACTATACCTGTGACTGACATAAACATATGGTGGGGGTGGTTATAGATTCTAGGGTGGAACTTAATGTTGTTTAGCTGCATTGGCAAAGCATTGAAATACCTATTAAATATTTATGCTTACATTCATAGACAAATGCTGCTCATGGCCTTATAGAGAAGTCTCTCTTTTCAGAGAACCAGTGGTGAATTTCAGACTCATGAGCTCAGGAAAGGCTAAAAGTGACAGCTGAGTGCTTAACCCTAAACAGAACATTTACATCATCTCCTCTAAGACTCAAGGAATGCCAAAGAAGAGAGGGCAGAAAGGATGTAAGAGGCAGAATATGGGAAGGTGGGATGTGAAACACCATTTTGGAGGCAGTACATGGACCTGTAGTCATGAACTGGCAGCAGTAGTAGAAATGTGCACTGACTTTGAACAGAAATGAGTTATGTATGAAAGAGGGGTTCAGCTAGCTTTCTCCCCTCACTCACTGCTGAACTATTTACTACTGACAGTTTCAAGGCAGTGACACTGAATTTTGTTGTGTATCCATTGGTGACCCCCCTCCCAGTAGGCACCAAGGAATAGTTCCAATCCAAAGTCACATAGATGCCCTAGTTGAACTGGATCAGTCACAAAACAAACATCAAAAGCCATGAATCTGGAATAAGGACTGATAGGGGAGGGTTCATAGAAATAGGAAGGAGATAAAAGAGAGTATGGTAAGAGAGTAATCAGGACAAATTGCACATGTATGAGAAATTGTCATATGAACTTAATTTTAAATGTGTCTGTTTGGGACTGGAAAGATGGGTCAGGGATTAAGCCTCTGCCTCAAAAAGAAAAGGACTTGAACTCAGATCCCAGATCCCATGTAAAATCACTGGGCAGAAATGGTGGCAACATGTACTTCCAACTCTGTAGAGCAGAGCCTGGAAAAACACAGAGCAAAGCCCAAAGGAGGTAGAGCAATCTAAGATTATTCCTGAAATCACTCTCTGATACACACACACACACACACACACACACACACACACACACACACATGCTTGCCTGCCCTAGCATAGTGCTTTGCAAATTAGAAACATTTCAAAAACCTTTTGGGTGAGATAAGTGTCTCTTATTTGTGTTAATCCTTTCTTTGTACATTAATGATACTTAAAATAAGGTATGCATTGCTAGCTGGAAAGAGTTATGGAGGGAAAAATGCTACCAAGAGCAACTGCAGACCGCAGAATGATTAATTCAGTGAATCACCAGAAGCAGGCGTACTGCCAGTGCTGGCCGTGGGCTCCATGCCCACCCTCCGCTCTGATAGGGATGCCAACCCTCCTGGGTTTACTGACAGATCGTTGAGAAGAGGAATGGGTGGGGCACTATGGAGCAGATCTGAGGTATACAGCCTTGGGCACCCACAAGCCCTAATCTGCTTGCTTTCTTGCCAGTGTCATCACTTTGGTAGTTGGGGGTGGGGGGATATCGTTCCAGCTTACTTATCACTTGTCTGGCAATCTCAGTCTCAGATGACCCTGCCATTTAGACCAAGGGTCATTCACTGTTAAGAAGAGACAGAGCAAGTCTTTATCTGCTGCAGTCTCTTAGGACCAGAGAGAAGAAGGGCAGGGTGAGTCATGAGTTGGGTGTGATGGGCCCCCAGAGTCACTCAGTAGATGATGGGTGGGGTCCTGTTAATAGAATACACACTCTTCAGTCCTGTAGCTTTAGCCTGAAGAAAATGGTGGGTCAGGCAGACAGAAGGAGAAAAGAGCATTGCTATGCAGGAACATTTTGATTCTTAGCTTTGGAACTGGCTGTGTGAGCTTCTCCACCTCACACATACACAGTCATAGGACAGCCTATCCCATCATCCACACAGAAATATATACAAGTGTGCATGCATATATATTAATAATTAATATATATTAATTTATTCTAAAATATTAGTGGACACCATGTCCCAGTCACCTAGCTGGGCATCAAAGGTACTGTTATAACTTAGCTCCTGCCCTGCATAATTTGCTTTACATGTATAGCAAAGCAATCACCGTTCTCAAGGAAAATCAGGAGTTTTACAATTTTTATGTTAGATGCTTTTTTTTCTATAATATTTAAAGCTCTCAAATTCCCATTATAAGTATTCTACCCACATTATTGACTTAACTGGCCTCAAATATGAGGGAAGTAGAGACTCTAATACAAATTTGGGCCCGGTTGTTAGAGGCATGGCTGGGTGCCCTCCTTGCTCACTGTTGATTTCTAACAAACCACCAAACAGCCTCATGCTCTGATAGGACTTGATGCGCTGGAAGCTCGTGGCAAGGGGGCATGTACTAACAGGAGCACAAACCAAATGTCAAGGGAGAAGGGGCAGGGCAAGGTTGGGGAAGCTGCGCAGATTTCACCCCGTTGAATGCTCCATGATCTGCCCAGTCACGGGGGGGGGGACATAAGACAGGGGGCCAGACAATTCACTCAGTGTATCTTGCAGGATTGCCTTGGTCCTGAGGAACCTTTCACCAAGGACAGAAAGTAGTGTCTCATCAAGTTCTAGAACATCTTCCTTAAGAGGAGAGAAACTGTAATTTCACCTATACTAACAGGGACCACAGTTGCATGTTCCAGGAAATACTTTTGTGGGCATTCCTTAAAAAAAAAAATCCTTGGCAACATATATTCCAAACAAAATAGCCACTGTCAATGAAGTACCCTACCCATCATGAATCCAGTTTACAGAACCACAAAGAACAAAAGATTAATGATTAATTCACAGAGAGCAAAATCTAAGACCTTAGAACAGATGAACTCAGCTTGGGAAGCAATTTCTTAGTAGGAACTACTGACTTTCCTCATTTATAAAATGAATGCAGAAATGACACTTCAAGTGTAGTGGGGAATGAATGAGGTAGCAAGTGCTATCTCATTGCATTGAGCTCAGGCTTAGTGCATTCAGGAATTGCTCAACATCATCAAATCCAATGATTCAGGTGTTTCTTTTTAGTAAGTGGATCCTCATCTTCTCTTCCTGCTCCCCACTAACTGCTGTGTGACTCCAGCAAATTGTGATCTCCTGGGGTCTGGGACCTCCCTAGGTCCTGTGTATTTTTCTAGTAACCTAGAAGAAAGAGGCGGGACAAGGCTTAGACTTATGTAATCCAGGAAACAATCCTCTCTAGAAGTGTACCTCAGCATTATATCTCATTTACGCAAGACCAAGTCCTTGGGAAACATTCGTTCTTAAACCTCTTATGGAGTCTGAAGCTGGTTCCAAAGGGAATTGTCTTCTGAGCAGCAGAGTTCCTGGTGATTACTTCCATGTCTTCCCTGGAAGCCCCATCCCTTCCCATGCCCTGTGAGTTTCCACTTCAATGCCTTCCTGTGGTGCTGGAGTCCCCTACTTCTCCATGCCCATTCTTCACGAAACTTTCTTTGATCCTCCTGGTCATGGGAAATGCACCTCACCAACCTGGAATGCTTCCAGCCAGTGGTTTATAACCTCAATCGATCGTTTCACTCCTGAGGTCATTTATGTGACATTTTTATGTCTTTTCCTTGATTAGAAGTGCAAGAAGGGTAGAGGCTCCCTTTCTGCATATTTGCAAGTGTAAATAGTGATTCCCCATTAGCGTTGACTAAAGACGTGGCTGGTTTGCACCAAACAGCACATTTTAGAAACTTTGGGTACAACTTTGTACCTTTGAACTAATTGTTTTTCCCAATTACCTATAGGATTCCCTGTCTGAATAAAGCGATTAATACAGATATTTCTAACCAAGCTAATGTGTTACAAAGTGCAGTCAACGGCTAATCTGACAGTGCTACCCTAGAAAAACTAGGAGCATCCCAACTACTCTGATGACATTTTCAGGCATCTCAGGACACCAGCTGCCTTTACAAGTACAAGGTAGAGGTCCTCCTAGCCTTTGCGTTCTAGTGGGACAGACAAATTGAAACAGTGCCTCTCACGGGCTCACAATCCTAACCTCTGGACCTCATTTTCTTCTCTATGAAACAGGCATGGAAGGACTATGGAGATGACTCCAAGGTTGAAGCCTTTGCCTCATAGGCAAAAGGACCTTAGTTCAGATTCCCAGATCTCATGTAAAAATTCTCAACAGATATGATTGTGGCTTGTAATTCTGGCCCTGGAAGGTAAAGCCCAGGAAACCCCAGAGCAAAGCAATGAGGAGACAGAGCCATCCAGGGTGATTTCTGATGGCACCTTTCAACCTCCACAGGCATGCCCACTCAAGTCTCCTCTACTACATATGCCTGAACACACATGTATACCTACATACAAAACACACATTCATGTAGGCATGGTACAAAAAAAACAAAACAAAACAAAACAAAAAAACCCAGTAGATTTGGAGTAACAGCTGCTGGAAAGAGAGATACTAAAATGCAGCAAGAGGGAGCATGTGCTACACCACCAGTCTGACACACAGTGAGTGCTCGATCTACACTAGCCACTACTTAAACAAAACCAGCAAAAGTAATGGAATTGAATGAAGAGCTACTTGGTGACTGGCCATAAATAGGGCCCACTATGGTTTCTTTAAAGAAAAATGAACACAAGTCTGATGTGGCAAGTAACCCTTTGGGGATCCAACCACTGGGGTTTCCAAATTTCGCCCATATTTTTTTCTGTATCTTTTTAGGCCTAGCACTAGCTGGGAAAGCTCCATGTAATTGTCCCACCATATCCTCTTTTCTCTTCTCATCACGTCCCTTATCTCTCTGCAGGTCCTTTAATACCCAGCATGTCCCCTCTGCAAAGTCTTTGGTACCTTCCTCTGTCAATTTCACATCCTTTATCCTGCAGAGTAGCCTATGGATCAAGTCTCTTTTGCTACATATCACTGCTAAATCATCTTATCATAGGAAGCACTCCAGACTTACTACCCTCACTGGCTCCCATCACCACTTTGGTTTATCAATATCTGACATTTTATACTATTATTTGTTCATGTGTTTTATCATCTCCTCTTCCAGAGACACCTGGATGTTTGGGTCACTGGTCTGAATATATGAAATAGGTAGGGCTCAAGTGAGAGTTGCTGAAAAGATAACTGAATGGAAGCTGAGGTGGCAAGCCAGATGGTACAGTTGATTTTACCATCCACATTAAACAAGTGTGATACTGTGTGTCTACCAAATATTCAGGTGAAGCATCTTACCCTGGTAATATGGATGCAGGAGCAGAAATCTCAACGGAAGTTGCATTGGTAGTTGAGCTGAGAGAGTCTGTATTTACAATAAAGAACTTTACAGTTGGATTCACAGCTCCTGCCTAGGAAAAATTCACAGAGTTTGCATTGGTGAAAAAAAATCATTATATAAATCCAAAACTGCACAGACTGGCCATGTAATTATAATAGTCAGACACTGCCAAAAAGTTCAATGTAAATAAGGAACAATAGGAAGAATCAGAAAGTGTGCTCTTTTCTGTATTCAGGTAGAAATGTGCACGTTTGTGTTGTGTGCATGTGTGTATGTTTACAAAAGTCCAAAGCACTTTCATTTATACAGTGTTTTTATGTTTATAACATATACTTAGTGACTGTGAAAATAAATCTCTTATAAATAAACATCAATTCCATCACTTTCAAATATATCTGATTCTGCAAGACAAAGGTTCTGGTGTCCTCACTATGAATAACACCTTGGGTTCCAGAACCCAGAGCCAGCACTGCTGACTCGGCTGGAGTTATCCTCGCTTCAAGTCCAGGTTCACCACACTGAAGTGTAACAGTCAATATTATGATAGAAGCTTGCAAACCTCTTCTAAACGCACACATAGATCTTCTATTGACAGATTAGTTCGAAATAATATGATATTTTTAGTGAGAACATTTTATGGCTATTTTTTGCCAGTTTCACTCATCAAAAAATAACATTCCACTAAAAACACATCTCCATATTTAGTTTCAGATCTTTTTTTCCTCTTAACTTCCTCTCCCTTCCTAAAATGGCAGCTCTTCCTAAATCAAATTAAGTGAGTTGGTTAAAAATAAAAATTCTCCCCCCCCCATCATTTACAGGAAAAATACTTTGTTAGATTTTCCTGTAGACGACGCTGTGGCCATTAGAATGATGGTACTGGTGAAGAATCCCTGGCTCCCTTTAAACCGCCCCTCTTCCCTGGCTTATGCTACTTAAGCTACCCAATTTTAATAAACACACATCCTGGATGGCAGAGAACAATCTTGAAACCCAAGATGTGACACTACTGTTGCAAATGTAGGACGTGCAAAATCATATCAGTGCCAAATCCATAATAAAACCACTGAAACTAGTCGTGCACTGTATCCTGTTAATTAGTAATACAATCTGATATATAACCAAGCTTTTCAACTCCATCTCGGGCTCATTCCAACTTTTCCAAATGAGATGAGCTTCTGATTCAATTACAGCCTCTCCTTCCCTTCATTCAAACATTTTTACCCCTCCCCTACCTCTTTCAAAAGCATTTTTCACCATCTTTTTCCGCTTGTCATTTCTCAAAGTTTTTGGAGAAATTACAAAACCTTAAATCACACTCTTTCCTGGGATAATAAAAATACTTTAAAATTGCCAGATGCTGTTGACTTCAGCAAGAGTAATCACAGCAAGCTGTTGAAGAGAGACTGACAATATTTTCATTAGCAGGAAGGGATTAAATGCAACCATTCTCTTCCCATTAGATCACAGAACCACTATGCGAATGGGGGCGCAGACCTTTGGATAGGGAATCCACACTGTCTTGGGGTACTGCAGTGACTCATCAGAGTAGAAGGAGTATTCGATCATTGGAACCCCTGTGTCGTTAAACTGGGCATATGCTAAGAAAGTGCTGTTTGGAGACCACCAGAGAGCAGAGTAGGCGCCGAAGACTTCCTCTGAAATAAAAAGACATAAATTGTTCTGTTACAAGAAGGAGCCGATAAATTGGCTTTGGCATTCAAAATATTGTTCTCATTAGCTTTAGTAATTACAGTAGAGTTCAACTAATGAACCACTTCACATTTGTGGGGCTTCCAAAATCAAAGAAATACAAACGAATAAAAATAAAATCTTCAAGAATATATCTGGATTGTAAAAATAAGCCATCCATTGGACCATTTTAGAATATTTTAGCATGCAATATTTAATATAAGCTCACATTTTTCTTTATCTTGTAATCCTCTAAATTTATGCCTCAAAACATACTAAAAGTAAATTCACACAGGAGGCTGATTTTCCTTTCTAATTTTCAAACAGTCAACATGCCAGCTTACTCTCCCCAACTGGGCTGAGTTTGTATTGAGCCCGCAGGGTACTGGTGGGTGGTGTGTAGCTCTGGGCTACCAAACCAATATGGTACCCAAAGTTTACTACTTTTGGCACAAATAAGGTGTGGGAAGGATGGATTTAGAAAATAGCAAGAGCTCCATGGACCCCTACTGAAAAATACCTCTTTTGCCCAGCCTAGAAACTGAAAATTCCCTGACTTAGTGCCCTCCCTTCCTCCTTCACCGTTCTATCTCCTGATGTACAGGGAATAAGGTCAGAGGAGGAAGCAAAGGAAAGAAAGACATGAATTGTAAGCACATCGGTGCACTCACTTCTGATCTCGGACTAAAGCAGCTTCTCCCTGTAATCATTACAGGATTTATATATGAGATGTTCAAATTCTAGCTCTTAAGATGCCAGAAACTTTTCATTAGCTGGAAATGGAAGGATTTAATTGTGATAGCTTGGATCTGGACTGTATCCCTCAGACTCATATGGTAAAAGCTTCTAGTATCACTGGGAGTGATGAAAACTTTAGAAGGTGGGGCTTCATGGTCTGGGGAGATGATTCAAAGGTTTGCATTACAAAGGAAACCTGAGTTCTAGATCCCATGTAAAGTTACTGGACAGAAATGGTGGTGGCCTATGATTCAGTCCTAGAAGACAGAGCCTGGGAAACTGAAGAGCAAAGCAATGAGGAGTTAGACCAATCCAGGATGATTCCTGATGTTACCCTTGGACCTCCACAGACATGCACACCATACACTCTTAAGTGCATTCTTGTATACACACACACACACACACACACACACACACACACACACACACACACAAACACAAAGTGGAGCTTCATAGAAAGAAGTTAGGTCATGGTGATGTGACCCTTTAAAGGATATTGGGAGCCCAGCCCATTTCCTTCTCTTTGCTTTCTGACATAATGAGCTGAGCAAACTCCTGTGGCAGCACTCCTACTGAAATAACAAAAAGTAGCTCCATTTTTTACCTAGTTTCTTGTGCCTCACTGTTACCAGGTCCAACTCATTGCAACTGAACCCTGTTAAGTCAGAACAACCTAACATAGCCACCTGCAATTTAAGAAAGCATATTATGTTTACAATGCTATAAAGGGAAACCATGAACTTAGAATTCTATCACAGGTTTTCATTAAACATGAATTTCTAGACAATGAAAACATCTTTCTCTTAACATTATCTCTGGTTGCTGTCAAAACTCTGTCATAATTAATGTTATCCAGTAATTAAACTTGACTTAGGCTGAGCAAGAATCTAAATTAAATCATAAAAAGCTGTGTTTTTAATTTTAAAGAAGAAATAGTAAAATGAAATAGAGATGAGTCTTTCTAACAAATAGGAGGCAGCCTCAGGAATGATTTGTTCAGGCTCAAAATGTTTTCTGTCTTGGCAACTAGGTATTATCTATGTTTCAAAAATGCTTTCCTAATAATTTCTAAAAAATCTTTACCATAAAAGACACATTATTTTTGTTTGTCTTCTGGAATTTTGCTTTCTATTTTTCCCTTAAGTCTTTCTGATTATTTGTGTCTCTTTTAAAAATAGGAAATCATAATTTGTGCAAATTTTAATGAACACAGATATTTTGTGGAAGAGTTGTTTTCTTTCCTTCAACCCTATAACTGCCAGACAACATTCTACCATTTTTTCAAATATTGTGGTGGTCTTTTGCTTTCTTTGGAACTGTTGGGCTAGGTAGGTCTTGTTAGAGAAATAGCTGATGATGATCTGGAAGCTTTTATGCCCCAATAAAACCTGAAGAGCAACACAGAAAGGCCCTTCGTGGTAGAGAACTGAAGATAATCAGAGTATTGTGGGAGGTGGGGGGAGAGACATGGCACAGGTTCAGCTAAGATTTTTCTTCCCTGTGTGAAACCTGTTATCGAGAGTTCATGAAAAGATTCCATAATGTTAAGCACACAGTTTACTGTGAATCCCACTAAGTATCCCCACTTTTTAATATAAGCATGCTTAATTAAGTACTCTTGAAAGTGAAAGAGTTTCTGATTAAAGTTATGGTGTCTACCTTCATAAACCCAATCAGTTATTCCATTATATATTACATCTTCTTTCCCCGTTTGGGTGATCCTGTGACTGGGCAAATCTGGTTCAATTTTAACATAGATATCATTGTTCCAAACATATGCCTAAAAAGAAGAAAAAACACATTGGTATCAATAATAGCATCTTATAACACATTTCATTTTGAAATCTTAAAATATTGTGCAAGTAGAATTACCATACTTAGTCACTTTGAATAAGAACAGTTAATCATTCTCTCCTTCCTGTTCTTAAATAATGGGCAAATATGTCATAATCCTAAAATAATAACAGGACATTCCAGTATGTTAAACAATAAAAACTTTACAATATTACTATTTGATCAATCCAGTACATGTGAAGACCTAGCACACTAGTCACCTGTATAGGCTGATAGATGATCGTGTACTTCTCTTTGGGGAGGGTTAGTGGCTGGAATGCTATTCATCTGGAAAGGGATGTTTAACTGCAGATCAATACTTCTTCTTGGTGTTTAAATTATGTTGGGCTTCTAACACTCTTCAGGCGCTATAGAACATGGATGCCTACCTACAGTGATTCTGAAAGTCACCAAAGTCACAGAAAGAAAATATATCTTTTAGAAACAAAACCTAAGCACATGGAATGAAAAGGTGGCTCAGTGGTTTAAGCCTTCGCCTCACAATCAAAAGAACTTGAGTACAGATCCGCAAATACCATGTAAAAATTCCCGGCACAAATGATGGTGGCCTGCACATCCTAATCTGAAAGGCAAAGCCTGGAAAATCCCAGAGGAAAGCAATAAGGAAGTAGAGAAATGCAGGGTGATTCTTGAAGTCACCCTTGGGCTTCCACAAACACATACACTCAAATGTCCCTCTTCTACACACATGCACACACATACACACACACACACACACACACACACACACACACACGAAAATCTAAACACAGTAAACAAGAACCTATCAATATATTAATCATTTTCTTAGTGAATGTATTCTTTAATAGATGTATCAATGTTTTCAGGAATTGTATTTAATGTGTTTTGCTAGTAAAATATTGTTTTACGTACTATATTTTATTGTGTGAATGAACTTTTAAAAATATCTACTTTTACCAGGATTAGTAACATTTCCCTATGCAGGTTTTGAGCCAATAGTTTTATGATTGCAAGAGCAATGTACTAACCAGTTTATGTCCATTTTGTGACCAGGTGATCCATTGCGTATTATTTGGAATCTTCTCTTCTGTAATCACCTGCCTGGAACACAGATCAAAGGATACATTACCATAGAATTTCCTTTAAAAATTACACTGGAAAAGCATAGTAGACTTTTTGAGGGAATTACTGACCTTTTATTTACATCATAAATATCATATGAAGCTGTGTAGGAATGCCTCCATTGCTATAAAAGAAAACAGATATCTCAGGCTTCTGTGATTCTTGACTGCTTGGCCACTTGCTCAGGATGCTAGGTATGTTCACAGACCATTGTGTAAATCTCAGCCTTCATCATCTTTTGCTATTCCCCACTTAGACTCTTAGAATTTCAGAATCAAAGGTATCTTTGAAGCAGTCTAAGGAAAACTTCTCAGGATTTCATTTATAACCTCACTTTATCATTGCTTCTACCAAGAAGCCTTCCAGGATCATCATGGGCCATTGGGTCACATTTTTAGTCCAACATTATTCCTAGAATAGCATATTGACATTATGTGCTTAATAAAATTCAAATTTTTGCTTTTCACACGTTTTTCTTCTCCACGTGTGTGTGTGTGTGTGTGTGTGTGTGTGTGTGTGTGTGTGTGTGTACATACAAGAGGGTGCTTGAGTGTGTGAGTCTATGGAGGCCAAGAGTGACATCAGGTACCATCTTGGATTGTTCTACCCCCTTTTTGCTTTGTTCTGGGGTTTCCCAGAGTCGGTTTTGCGGGGCCAAGATGACAGACCTCCATCATTTCCACTCAGTATTTTCCCACGGGATCTGGGGATCTGAACTTTGGTCCTTGTGCTTGCCAGGGAAAGGTTTTAATCCCTGAACTATCTCCCTAGTCCATCACCAAAGTTTTTTTGATTCAGTTGGTGGTCATATGGAGAACTGTTTAATATTTAATGTTTTGTGCAGTGGTTATAAAAATGTTTTGCCACAATAAAAAGAGATTGCTTAACTGGTAATATATATTAAAGTCTTATCAATTTTTAAGTAAATGTCTTCAGATGTTTGAGATGAAAAACAAACTAGATCCAAAGTACTTAAAATAAAGAATATAATAAAGCTAAAGTGGTAATCAAATAGAAAGTACACAATAATGAAGTGTTAATAAAGTCCAAAATTGGTTATCTAAGGCTAATAAAATTGCTAACATATTTAAAGTTACAAGGAAATGCAAATCAACAGCATCGGAGATGAAATATGAGGCAATATAGTTGTTAAAAGATTTTTGAGACCATTATGAACATTTTTGTCAATAAATTATAAAAGATAGGAACAAGAAAATGTTTCTTGAAATTGTCTTACCTTTAATAAATACATTGAATTCACAAATCAAAGCCTATATATAAAATGCAAGGGGTCTTGTGGTGTGAAGGTGCCTGTGCACAAACCTGGAGACTTGGGTTTGATCCTTAGGACCCCCATAGTGATAGGAGAGACCAGAGTAAAGCATATGAGAGAATTCATGGGAAAACTTTCAGGAAATGTAAAGGTACTCTAAAATATAAAGTCTATTCATTATAAAATAAGCTAGGATGACTTGGAATGAATTCCACAGTACTGATTCCATTCTTGTGATGCAAGCAATAAAGGAAAGAAGCTCTGCAATTTCATGGCATCCTATGAGTAAAAAGAGAAATAGAAAATATGGAGACCTACACACTAAACTTTAGGGAACCAGACAGAAAAAGAAGAGGAGGGATTGAAAAGAACTGTATGTGTGTACACGTATGATCACATACATGTTGGCATTTATGAAGAGCTGCATTATACATAGATGCATATAAAATTAAAATTATTATAGAAATCCTTCCTCTATAAGTTTGTATTCTACCATGCCCATACAGGAAAGAAGTTGTGTTTTACTCAGCACTAGCTATCTAAAACAAATGAAAATCACATTGCCAGCATTCCAGAAATGAATCAAAGTACAATAAAATTCAAGTTGTTCCAGTATGGCAGAGACAGGTGAAATTGGCAGTTCAAGGATAGCAGAGCTGAGGTACAGAATCGCGGTTTCAGGTGTGGGTTCCTAGTAAGGGCTCTGGGTCTGCGTCCCCAGCCTCATACTTATCATTTCTTGCCGCATGCACTCTCATGTCAACAAGTTCTTATTAAATTCCCACTTCTTGTAAGTCATACATTCCTTTACTGAATCCTGGATTTATTTTGACACGCCCAATGCTTGTTTCTTGGCAACCCTTAGACTAGCATAATGTCTGCCAAAGCCAAAAGGTGTGTAAAGACTAGAAATACCAAAGAGGATTGAGATCATTTCACAAGGACAACACCATCATGAGACATAAAAGGAAACTCAAGATGTTTGGTAAGTTCACTTCACCTTTTGAAATAGATTTGTCAGTCTACTTGGCCTATGAACATTGGTGCTATTATTTACCAGATATTACTTCCCTTGAGGGATTGCTAGTTGAATGAGAATATGAACAGGTGAAGGGCAGTAAAGAAACCACAATAAGGTGTGCCAAGATTGCCGTCATGAAGTCCCACTAGGAAAGTCCATATTCACAAATCAGGAGAATGAGAGGCCTAGGCCAAGGGGATTCTCAGGTTGTGTTTTTAGTTGATAGTGGCTTTGGGAATGGCCACTGCAAAAACAAGGGAGACCCTGCTAAGAGCAGAAGCTCTTGGAGTCTTCTAGGCTACAGTCAAAAGTATCCACTTCGTGGCATCAGGCACGTTTTAATCTAAATTTCCACTTTTTAGTTTCTAGTATTAGCTAGGTGATAGGACACTTGCATAACACACAAAAGGTCACCAGTTCTAAATTTTGACTTTCTTTTTTAGGATGATGGCAGCAATCTCAGGCATGGGCAGTGCTTCAGGATGGAGGGGGCATTATGCGCATAGGACAGAGGAAACGAGTATTGTCTCCAGAGCATTATGTAATAGTGAACAGTGAACATCCCCCACCAGACAGAGCCTCCTCACTCATTTATGTATTTATTCACTCCTTTATGTGTTAGTTACAACTTAGCAATAGCTGGTCTTTCTGGATACACTAGCACATCGTGGAGATGTTAGGAAATAGGATCCAACACACACCAGAAAGCATACCACTAAAGAAGTGTAATAAGATGAGCCATTTATTCCTTTTGCATATACTTATTGAGAATTAGATCAAGATTCTGCTGCTGTCCACAAACGATTATTAGATACTCTTGGAAGGGAAAAGGGAAGGGAAGAAACAGTCCCCCGCTTCCAGTTACCTTAGGAGTCAGTGTTTTGCAATAAAACATGCATCCACTTGGTAAGTATTTGTTGAGATTCTGCCACATGGTGCAGTCTCAGAGACTGGAAAGACAGCAGGAAACTGGCAGTAAACATGGCAGGCAGTAAATAAGCAATGAAATAAATAAAGTATCATAAATATTCGGAAGAAACTGGAAGAGGCTAATGTGTAGAGAGTGTTTTGTGAGGTGTGAGAGAGACAGAGTGGTAGGGTCGATACAGTGATTCAAAACAGCCTGGAACTGAATTAATAAAGAAGGAAAGCCAGATGATGCTAGGGAAGAAGGTTCCAGGAGAGAGCAGTAGCAAGCACGTCAGCCTATAGATGGGCACCAGAAGAGATGCTTGAGAAGAATGAAGAGCTTCACCCTGGAAGGTCTCTGCTTGGATGGCTGACTACCGTGGAAGCCTTTAAATTGACCCTTCTCTGGTCCCGCCCACAGCTTTGCTGAACCAGTTACTGCAGAGTTGGGCTGCAGGCCCAACTGTGTAGACTTAGCAAATATGGGTTAGGTAGTTCTGATAGCAGAATGAAGTCCAGGCAGGCTAAATAATCCTACAGATGCCGTGGTTAGTGGTAGTGATGGGAAGTCAGTGGAGGGCTTAGCACAGGCATTTCTTAATCTCTAGACATTAAGAGGAGCACTTTGGTGGGGGGCACTGAGAGACAGACAGAGAGAGAGAGAGACAAAGGGAGGGAGAGAGAGAGAGAGAGAGAGCTCAGTGGACAAGTTGCCTGATTGTAAACCTAATGACTGAATTCTATCCCCCAAAGCACACATGATGGAAGGAGAAAATTGACTTCTTGAATGTTGTCCTCTGACCTCCACCCATTCACCTTGTCATTTCATATATATATCTGTCCCCAAAAAATAAATAAAATGTAGAAAAAGGGGCACATTGGTGACTGACTGGGGCTTGGATTGTGGGCATTTTAAAGAGAATTGAAATCAGTGACACAGATACAAATTAGTAATAATGGAATCTGATTAAGGCCTGCTTGGGTTACATCTAGCAATAGTATGGAAAGACACTTTTCAGACCAGACCAAACAGTAAACTGAGCTGTTTCCCTTCCTACTTTTGCCTTAGCTTTATGTGATAGTTTTGAACATGCACAACTCTTATTCAGCAATTTTCGAACCCAGTCATTCATTAGAATAATCTGCATCATTAGAAAATCCTCATAGCATTTTATACCCAGAAACTTAAATTATTCATAGAGAGATTGATACTGGATAGAAGAGATTGTTAAATTTCTTCCAGTGAACTTGTTCTCAGGGTAGAAATAAAAAGCACTGAATTACACACATGGGTACATTAATTGTGAATAGATGTGTTGAAGTTGGCATAGGAGACTGATTTGTTCATAGTTGATGGGTTTAGCAGAACACAGAGTCTTCACATGCAGGAAATGGAGTTCGCAAAGTGGATCCAGGGTAAATATTGTGGCTGAGCATCACCATCCTGAGATGGCAAATGGGGGAGAGAGTGCTTTGCTTGGCCTGAGTCCAGGGGAGTTGCTGTGTGAGATAAGGCCATCAGTATTATTTATTCCAGAAAAAAAGTCCAGGGTAAGAATGCACACCTGTATTCCTATTCCTATTGTGTTCTCAATGTAAAGTATTTCAACAAGCTTCCAGTCCTCCTACCCATCTTAGAAACTTCCTGTACTTGACAACTATTATTAACTCCCTGAAAAACCAAAAAGCTGCAGTAAAAGTGACCAGTGATTTGCACCATAAAGAGGTTGTTTGATTTTGGTGGTAGCCTTTCTGAATGCCTGAGAATTCCAAGTGTTACACAATAGGACCTTTCCAGATTAAAGGCTTTTTGAAGATTGCTTTGCACATGATGGAACCCAGGTGGGAAAGTGGTCCAGGCATCTTGAAGAGTCTCTAATGGAAGGCCACAGCTTTGATATTTCCAAAGTAAATGCTGAATAAAGGTCTTACTATACAGAAGCCAGTCAAAGAAAATAATGAGTTATATCATTCAATGTTGTAGTCAGACATGTAAAGTTACTTTAATTTTATATCATGAAAGCCCTTGATAATTGTTATATTAATTTGTTATATTAATTATATATTAATTATATTTATTAAATATTGATTATAATTAAATATATAAATTATAAAACATAATGTTAATTATGCTTTTAGTATTTGAAATCATTAAAGTACACTCCTTTTAACATACTGGGTAGATTTGTCTTTCATGATAGTTGGCATAGAACAAATACACCTTAGTGCCAATGTTATTATTTATGTATCATCGTTAAATATGCATACACTTGAAATCAATTATAAAGTAACACATTCATTAGATTCTTAAAATAATCACAGTAAAAACACATTTCTTTTACCTTTACATAGTTGTATTCGAAGAGAATGAATAGTCTATCAGGAGATACCGAATAGTCACTTATAGAATATCCAAGGCCTTCCTGTTCATTGAGAAGAGAGAAAATTTGAACTTGAATTCTAGGCACAGATTCTGTGCCTTGTAAGTGCCCCGGTCTAGGAGAGATTGGCACAGTTACCCACACCAATGGTGGTGATGAAAGTTTTGACAGGAATGCATTTTTAGAAAGCCAGGGAAGGAAGGGTGAACTAACTGAAGAAAGATGGAGCTAGAGACAGCAAGAAACTTCAGGAGGCACGGCACAGGCAGAAACCCAAGGCGGGAAAGAACTGGTGTTTAGAGTGTGTTTAAAGGTTGCATGTAACCCCAATGTCACACACCGTGTGCCCATACCATCATAAAGTATGAGGGCATCACAATAAAAAGTGTATGAGATTGAAACACAAGACGTAGCTATGACATATTATCTGCATGTGTGTGAAAGTGACAGTATCTTATCTGTTCTTTTACAAAGATGCTCTGGTGGCATTTTTCTAAGAAGAGAAGGCTAAGCGGAGGTGTTGTATTAGCCTGTTCTCCTGAACAGAAACTGAGACGGACTACCATAGGCCTTGATCCTGGATAGAGTTATTTCACATGCAG
The DNA here is from genome assembly GCA_023101885.1 of Typhlomys cinereus. Classification (NCBI taxonomy): domain Eukaryota; kingdom Metazoa; phylum Chordata; class Mammalia; order Rodentia; family Platacanthomyidae; genus Typhlomys; species Typhlomys cinereus. The sequence continues at coordinate 2,273,622 of JALPQD010000237.1, read as the reverse complement.
AGAAAGCATCCATAGCATTTGCTTTCTAGCCAGTGGCATGAAATGACAGGGGAGCAAAGGGGTATGGGAGTGGGAGGCAGACTCACTAGAGGGAAAACCTGTGGGGTGGGATGGGAGGGATGGGTATTAAGGGATGAAACCAGTTAGATTGTAATCAGTGAAATTGTTTTCATTGTATTTGCACATGAAAGCTTTAAATAATAAAAATGACAAGAAAAAAAAAGATGGTTCTGAAGTTTCTAGCATCAGTGACTAGGAGAATTAAGTCACAGTTTATCAAGACTGGGAACTTAGCAAAAGTCCAGCTTGCTAGGACTGCAAAGGGAGAAAGTAGTTTAGCTTGGGTATTCAAAAGACCCACAGGTCATAGTGAACAGGAGCCAGAAGGTTCTTGGAAAGGCAAGTTTGTTTCCAGATAAGTTAGTATTAAATGCAAATGTGAGAATGCAGCCAGAAAGAGTACCCATGCAGTGAAAGTGCATGAAATTCACGCAAGGACACACCAAGTAAGAACAGAGGTCTGCAAAAGAGGCCAGAGTTGAGGAGCACTTACATTGAAAAGTACAAGTAGAGGAGGAGGAGCCACCAAAGAACACTAAACAGTAGCCAAGGCAGGGAACATTCAAGAAGGAGAGAGAGATCCAGGGAATCATGTGCTGCGGAGTCCAACACGAAAAGAAGTAACAGTCTTCGTGTTTTGAGAAGGAATTTAAACAGTCCCCAGAATTCCATGCATGAACTATTTATGTGATTCAACATACAAAGGTGCTGTTCTCCAAGAAAGTGGAACTGTTTCCATATTCAGCATTGAATAGCAAGATATTGTCATCTTGCTTGTAGAGATAGTCTTGATCTAAGGAAAGAAAATGCCCAGATTGATGTTTCAGATTGCTATCAACACTTCCATAAGATAAAAGTTACACATCTAAATTTGAGTTCATATGGTGATTAAATAAGCATTTCTAAGTTGGGAAACATTTATTAGGTTGTTGAAAATTTATTAGCATGCATTCTTGCCCATCATTATCCTCAAATGTTTGGATTCACAAACTCTTTATTGTACTTATCAAAAAATAGTGTATCTTTTTGCTTTCATTCCCTAAGTAGAAGAAAAAGACTACTCCTCCATGGTTTTAGAAAAGCAAAAGTTATATCTTCTTTTCTTAATTTTTATTATTTATTATTTATTCAATTGTATGTGTGTGCAGTGTGTATGTGTGTGTGTATGTGTGTGTAGAACCACGGGCGAATTCGGGAACCAGCATGGACCACCTCCACTTCCTCCTTGTTTACTCTGCCCAGGGATTCACAGGCTCCGCCCTACCAGGACCAGAAACGCAGGCCACACCCACTTCCGCCTAGCGTCTATAGTGGGGTCTAGGATCTGAACTCAGGACCTTCTGCCTGCAAGGCAGAGGCTTAACCCCTGAGCCACCAGAATGACTACAAACATAAAAATCCCCATCCCTCCCAAACAAATGCCTTACCTGAAGCCCACCGTAAGGAGTAAGACTTCACTCGAAAAGTATTTTTCAAGTAATCAGACAGTGTGTAAGTTCTGCGTCTGTCAGCTGCAGCTTCATCTGTTGGTAGCAAAGAAAGAGGCAAATGTTAGCAGTACAGAAGAACCAAAGTTGGGGATGAAATAAACAAATGGATCTCTACAATGTGCCCTGACTGTAAAATTTGGAAGGCACTCATAGACTGCAAGTTTTACTTTGAAAAGATTACAGGTTGGGTTGATAGAGTCAAAACTCATTTAATGATAAAGCATGTGTGTGTTCACCGCTGTGTCTGAGTTTCATTGTGAGCATCTACATCCACCTTATCAATAGAAATGTGTGTCTTCTAGCAGCCATATTTGAAAAATAAGGCAAATTAACTCTAATGGCAAATTTTATTTAGCCTAATATATACAGATATCATTTCAGCATGCAACTAATATTTAAATGTTATTAATGAGATCTTTCACAATCTTTTTTGTGCTGATTCTTTAAAATCTGGTACATAGATTTCACTGATGGTATTTCACTGATGGTATACCCGATTTTAATTATGTGCATTTCAAGTCAATAGCTACATGAGGCCAGTAGCTCCTATTGTAGATGGCGCCAGGCCTGATCACCATTTGCTGATGCGTTTCGGCCATTTCCAAGCCCATTAGAAACCTTTGGTTCATGCTGATCACACCACTGAGAAAGCTTGCTTTCTAAAACTACTCCTGCTCGAACATGGCAGAATCTATACTCTGCTTCTAGGGGCCCAAATTCAAAGTCTGAAGTCATTTTTGCTCTCTTTTTTTTAATACCTACCACTAACACGTAAATGACCCTGTTGATTGTTTCTGAGAAACATTGCTTCCAGATGCTCCTGCCATCAAGTTCTACACTGCCCCCCTCTTTCTGCGTCACCACTGGGATGCTTTTTCTGACATGCCTTGTGGCCTGGAGATCTTGTCCTTACAAGTCCTGTATTTCTCCATTGCCTACGTGAACATTCACAGGACTTAGCGTGACACTGGAGACCTCCACAGTCTCTACCTAGGCACATGTCCACTGCCTGCAGAGATTGTTTCAGCCTGTCACATGATCTGCCACCAAGCACAGACACCATCTCCTCTCTGTCCCCCATACTCTCTTTGCAATGCCTTCAGCTGCCTTCCTAGTGTGGTCACCAGTCACTGCCTGTCTCCTGCTCTGCTTTTCAAGAGGATTAATTCTGCTTCCCTGACGTGGCTCTTGCATGCATTTGGCTCTTATCATGTGGTGACTTGTATTGAGAACTATGTTTCGATGCTCACTGTGAAGTCTTCTTAGCTATGCCATGTGTTGTTTTTTTTTTAAACAAAATCCAGTTGTTGTTGTTGCTGTTGTTATTGGTATTGTTTTTGGTTTTTCTATTTTCTTGCAAAAGCCCTCCTCAGATAAACACAAAATTTTAATGCTTGCTGCAGATTTTCCTTACACAAATATTACTAAGCCAATGTGATTCGTTCTCCCCAATCTCAGAACTTGTCCACTGAGAGCAAAGACCTTAAAGTCTCTCCCCACATTCACAAATTTTTTTCATATACATGGAAATATCCACAAAGAATCACATTACCAGCCTTCCTGAAAACATTGATCTCTGTGGTACCTCCTTTGTGATTTTTTTTCCCACAGCCTATGGGAAAGTAATTCTCTTACAGGAAGTGCCCTTTAAAAGAGTTTTTAGGGGTGTTCCTTTTGATCTTACCTGATAATGGTCTTGTATCTGTCTTTACAAACTTCTGCTTCAAGAGATAAAATCGCTATATTTCCTTTCTGATTTCATTAGTGGGAGTTAAACTTATTTTGTTAAATGGGTTAAAGAGGCTACAAAAATCATTTGTTTTTCAGCTTAATTCTGCATGTCACCCAGAAAAGTATTAAGATATTCGAGTTTGTTCACAGAAACATAGCAAGTGTATCAAATGCGTGCTTGGGTGTGCCATATTTCAAGCAAGAAGTAAAGTGCTGTGTCTTAAAAGCTGTTATTTGAAACCTCTGTAGGTGATATTAATTCAGAACTGGGTTTATTACTAAATGCACTCAATTGTTCATACATCCAGTTATTCTTTGTATATCAAGTAGCTATATGAGTTCTCAACGGTAAATATTACTGAGAATATATACCCTCTTATCAAGAGCTATTAGTCTGAAACTGACACAAAACACATCCATAAATCAGTATAAATTGAGATATAACAGCTATAGACCTTATGAGCTCCACTCATTATAGATATCTATGTGCTCTAATGGAATAGAGAGAAAATGTATATGTATGTACATGTACATGTATGAATATATAATGAAACAAGAATATCAACAGAGAACATCTATTACTTATTCTTGATTTTGTAATGTCTATAATAAGTCACATGGTCATAACTCAACGAAATGATATCTATGTTACGTAAATGTACTTCTCCAAGTTTTCTTCATAGTTTTATAATTGATCGTTGTTTTATTTCAAACTTATTATCAATAAGACATTAAGTAACTTTTTATAATTTTTTTATTTATTCAATTGTGCGTGTGTGCGCTTATGTGTATGTGTGTGTGTGTGTGTGTGTGTGTGTGTGTGTGTGTGTGTGTGTGTATAGAACCACGGGCAAATTCGGGAACCACCATGGACGCCTCTACCTCCTCCTTGTTTACTCTGCCCTGGGATTCACAGGCTCCGCCCTACCAGGACCAGAAACGCAGGCCACCCCTGCTTCCGCCTGGCATCTATAGTGGGGTCTAGGATCCGAACTAAGGACCTTCTGCCTGCAAGGCAGAGGCTTAACCCTTGAGCCATCTCTCCAGCCCCAAAGTAATATTTTTTTCACTGATTAGGTTTTTTGGAATTTTTTGTTAATTTACTTAATTTACATGTATGTAATACATTCCCTCATACTCCTCCCTCCACCCTACCTTATCTTCCTCTTGTACTCACCAGCAAATTCTCCTTCTACTTTTATGCCTTTTTGTTGTGCTTTTGTGTTTTCTTTGTGGCTTGACCAGGACCCCTTACATGGACACAGGTATGAGACTGTCCACTGGAGTGTGAGAAACTCTCCATTGTCCATATCACGGAAGATAATGACCGCCTGTCCTCCTACAGCCCTCAACTGACAATAGCTATCTTGTCTGTGTGGGGCCCCCGACCCTCTCTACATCTATGAATGTTTATGGGCTCTGTCCTGTGAAGACGCTATGCAGATAAACACAGCTGTTATGAGTGCTGCAGCCATGCCATGCCTATAAGACAGCATGTTACTTGCCCTGGTCTTCTCAGGGCAGCACACACCTGGAACGCTAAGATAATGAAGATGAAATCCCCTTGACATCACCTGGCATCATTCACTGTGCCTTCTCCACCAAACACCTGCTTGTTAAAACTCTCAGACATGCCCAATTCCTTCACCAACCCATAGCTTTAAATCCTTCACCATTACTTCTCAAAGTCTCTTTTCTGCTCAGGATGAGCCTTGGGATCTATCTGTTGATATTCTAAGTACAAAGGAGGACGGACGACTCACTGCTATTGAAGGCATCTTTGCAAGGTCCACACCTGCCTTGCCCATGCTACATTCATTCAACTGCTGTGCAATGACGTTGCAAACCAGTTTCTAAATATTAGTTAGCAAGTCCCAGAGCAGTCTGGCTACATTGGAGCAAGTAGAACAACAAATGTTCCCTATTTTTTTTTTTTTTTTTTTTTGCTTTGCCATTTGATAAGCAGGGCATATTTGGAAGACAGTTTGGAAACATCTAGATAAGCAAGTTCTGTGAGATCTGAGTGCCAAGTCCAGGTTTTGACCTTTAGTAAGTTCATAGTTTACTGCCAAGTTACAACCTATTCTGTCAAATGCGTATAGGACATGCTCATGTTTCTCTTTCCTCGTCTCTTCACTCCCTGACAGGGCTGAAGCGACAGATGAAGGTCCTTGGCGGCTTCCGTGGGTTTCCTTATGCAGGCCTGGGACACTCCGTTCATTTGACTTATCAGTTCAAAGCATTCTGGGAGCCAAGGAAGGCAGTTAATCATATGGTACCCATCAGCTTGAACAGAAACTCTTAGATTCAGTCCTCTTTAATGCAGAGTTTCAAGGAAAAGGTTGGCAACATTCTAGTTTATTTCCTTGGCTGGAACAACTATTAAGTTGAATCCTGTGAAAATGCCATTCCTGCTCATCATAAAAGGTAGAACAGCAGCATGCAAAATGGATCAAGCTAATAATAAGCTCTCACCAAAGGTCGTGGAAGCATATAAATTCTTCTTCAGGATCAAAATTCCATCTCAATAAAGGTAATCCTAGAATGGTAGGAATCCAGATAAAAGAATATTGTATTCTATGGTATAAACTTGATTTTGACTGATGGTTACAATATGATTAAAGCATATTTTAAATGCTTTTAATATCCATCCATCATTAATTTCTTATCTCTCTAAAGCTCTGATATATAATATTTCTACTTTACAAAGACAAACTGTCCTGGCAAATAAATTGCTAATGAAATACATCTGAAAAGAACATGTTCTTTACTGCTCGTGCATGAATAAGGTTGTTAGAAACAAGCAAAAAAAAAAAAAAAAGATATCTGGTTATAGTTCCTAGGTTCCATATGGCAATCAGCTAGCATTCCACAGTGAAGCTTGTTATCTATGATGAGTTTAAAGAAATAAAACAGGTGTTACATCAGAATTTGCTCGAATAAAATAGCAACCTTGACTAAAGGGATGAAGAAAGCAAAGCAACAAGGTAAAAGTGGAAATGGATGGAAAGGTTTCTCGGGTCCTGAGGCTGTAATCAGCCTTCTTCCTCACTCACAAAACAGCAGAAGGCAAATAGTTGCAGCCTCAGAATCAGAGAGCTTTGAGCTTTGCCTTTGAACTTTGAGAAATCGGCAGTATCCTTGCTATAGCTTCAGTGATTCCATGTCTTATAAAATCCAGGCTGCCACCCAATCTCCATTCATTGTGAGGAGTTTAAGTGGTGACACAGCTGTCTTAGGAAGTGCTGAGGTTGCTACTCTCAGAAATGAGTCAGTGTCTTGTAAAAGGGTGGGGGAGGAATGAGCTAAGGTCTTGTTGTCCCTCGTTGTCATCAATAGAGGTCTTACCAGATGCAAAATCTAACATCACCTTGCTCTTGGACTTCCCAGGCTTTAGAACTGTGAGAGATAATTCTATATTCTTTATAATTGCCTACCTCGGGTATTTTGTTACAGAAGCACAAAATGCCTAAGGCAGAAATTGGTACCAGAGGAGTAGAGCAGAGTTGGTTCTGAGTAATGGGTGGAGCCCAGAATAGTTCCCTAGTACAGATCAGAAGGCACTCTATGCAGTTGTCAAAAATGCAGCCTTAAGATCAATGAAACCGAGGACTCAGAAAAAGAGGAGCGCTGTAACAACAGTTCTGACTTCTTGGAAATTATTCTAAGGGACCATGGTTTGAAAAGTGGAAGAAGTAGGGATGGTAATGGTCAGTCTGATGGTGTCTTAGACAGAAGTGAGGACTACCTTTTGGAACCTGGAGGAAAGACCACCCTTTATAAAGTAGCAAAGAACTTGGCTGAACTGTGTCTATGCTCGAAGGCTTTGTGGAAAGCAGACTGTAAGAGCTATGAGCCATAATATTAGTGGAAGAAGCTTCTCATCACAGGGCATACCACTCATTCTCCCACTGTGCTTCATAGAATGTAGGAAGAGAGGAATGCAATACAGACAGCAACAATCAGAAGGGAAACAAAACTTATGTATTTAGAACCTTCTCAAAAGGCCCAAGGGGAAAGGGCAAGACATCATTTGATAAGGTAAGTAAGTATGAAGTAAGTCAGGTGTGGTCTGTCCTAGTCTGCATTATTCTGCGCACAGAATATTAAAGATTGGATCATTTGCAGTCATGGAAGCTTATCTTTTTCATGGTTCTAGAGATGGGGCTGTCCAAGATCAATAGTTCAGATCTTCTAAAAGCCCTTCTTTCTGTGCCATAAAATGATGAAAGGTACCACATGGCATGAAAGGACAAGAAGGTGAGAAATTTGCTTTAAAAACAAATCCGCTCCTGAAAACACAATACTAACCCACTCATGAAAGTGGAGTCCTAACCACCCAACCACCTGCAGTAAGCTCCATTGCTCAGGCTCCTGTACTGGGAATTAAATTTTCAACATATAAACATCAGGAAGCATACACCACAGCATTATTCAGAGACCAGAAGAATAACCTCAAATGAATTCTGGAAATCGTTGGTCCCCCCCCCTCCCATCATAGACCTGAGAGTGACAAAATTTGGGAAATTAGATTAACTCCCTGCCGTGGACCTCCTTGAGTTTCTGCTCCCTCTGTTCTGGCAAAATGCTCTTCAGCTGCCCCGTGTGTGACTCAAGTAAGCCTAGTTGCGGCTCCACTGTGGAACAATGGGAAAGGTACAGGAGATACTGTTCAGTGGCATCCTTGTAGTGTCACCTGTACGGTACACAGGGTGTATGACCTATGGAAAGACAGCAGCCTCCTCCTTGATTTCCAAGAATGCGTCAGAGGGCCATAGGACCTGTCCAGAGCATAGGGACCTGGGTGGAGTCACTGTAGTTTCAGGGCAATGTTTAATAGAATTGTAGGGACATGTCTACCCTTGAGACCCCACAATTGTAGGGGCCTGAGCTTGCAGTACTAGCCTGGGAGAGCCACAGACACAACACGTCAGCCTGTGCAATATGCCATGTGGACTGTGTTTAACAAACTTGTGGACAGGAGATCTCAAGCCTGCCCAGGTCTGTCTGAAAGTAGAAACACAGTGTTAGTGTTTTGCCTCCAGCCTCCGTTGGATTTTGGATTCACCTGATTCTACTATGCCTTTCTTACCTGTTTCTGTTTTGAAAAAGGAATATGTAGCATGTTCTTGTCTCAGTATTGTGTTTTAGAAGCATGTATGTGCTTGATTGCTCAGTTTTACAGCTAAGAATTTACCTTACCTTGAAAGTTGAGTTTCACTCATTTCTGATTTAGATGAGACTACGGACTGTGGACTTTTGAGTTGATTCTAGAAGAGTTAAGGCTCTGGGGATTGTCGAGATGTACTGAATGTGCCTGGTGTGTAAGTAGGTCTTAGGTTCCCTGGTGGCAGGTGCTTTGAAGGTCCTTCAAAACTATGTACCAAAACTTAACTTCTGTTGTGGTGCTAAAAGGTAGATGTTGTAGTTACTTTTCTTTCTGCTATTCTATGCCAATATTCATATATAATTTAAGGAGAAAGGGGGAGATTTGTTTGGCTTATGATTCCACAGTAGAGATAATAGCACATGATGGCAGAATAGGCATGGCTTGGAGGCAGAAGCAGGAAGGCCAGTTCAGATCACAGCAGAGAAGCAGAGAAAACAAGAGCGAAAGGATAAGTGGGGCTCAGCCCTGCCCCTTGTGACTTGTCTTCCTCTGATAAAGCTCTATCTCCTAAAGGTGTCAAGAGGCACTGGAATGTAATCACATTCAGCAAATTAATCTTCTCAGTCAAGAAACTGTCATAGGTACATCATGCAGCATTCACAAACTTGCCATTTACCTGGTGCCTACAATATATTGGAAACGTCTGCTCTAAGCATCTGTCTTAGTATGAGTGTGTTAGATGAACACACTTGTAATAAAAAAAGTGGTCACTGGACTGAGTGTGGAGCTTAGTAGTACAGTGCATGCCTGGTTCAGGCGAGGACCTGAGCTTATCCTCATCACTGAGGGGGGAAAAAGAGTAAAAATGTGATTAGGCGTGTGTGTGTGTGTGTGTGTGTGTGTGTGTGTGTGTGTGTGTGTTGTATGAAGGCATTGTGTTTTCCAATGGAGATTTAGGAGTCATCCTGGACTGTTCTACCTCTTTTTGCTTTGCTGTGGGGTTTCTCAGACTTCACCTTCCAAGGCTGGAAGTATGGGCCATCACCATTTCCACCTGGTGTTTTTATGTGGGATCTGAACTCAGGTCCTTTTGCTTGTGAGGCAAAAGCTTTAACCCTGAACCATCTCTCTCCAGTTCCTTCATTTTCTTTTCCATCATATCACTGTAATACAAACAGGATCTTTACGTGGCAGGCACTGCATACATAGATGTTGAATGGAATCATGGAAGTCATTTAATGTAAAACCAAGATACAACAGCTCAAATATCAATATGAGAGTTCCAGGTGACTGTGCTGTAGGAAGTACAGTGGGCTCAGCCGTATGGTTCTAGACTAAAACTTTGGTTTCCAGCCTGTTCTTGACCTCCACTAGGTCCAGCTCACCTCGTTAAGCCTGTGCCAATAAACTGTGTATTGTCTTTCAGATCCACATTCACCCTTCTTTGCTTAATGATGTTGAAAATATTCACAGCTGTATTTCCAGGATTCCAGCATCTGCAGCATTCCTGTAAGATTATGCCAACAGGAACAACTGGGAAAAGGTCAGACACCAACAGGAGTGGAGAAAGGACTTGTCCATCCTGGCTGAACCAGAGATGGCTCTTTCTTGCAGACACTGTCTCCCAGTTTCCTTAAACATCATCATTTGCTTGTTCATCTTTGTATCCAACTTTTATAATAATTCCCTTTGCTGAAACATTTACTGTGGCTTCAAGAATTACCATGGTGCCCTAATTGATAGAAAACCTTGCATATAATAAACTATCCATCAGTTGTAAGAATGCAACATCTGGATCTGGGGTTGATGATTTTTTTCTTAAATGATTGCAAGGGAAATATTTCAAATTTTGTAGCCCATGAGGTCTCTGGCCTCTTTCACAGCTAGTTGAGGTAGTCCTTGTAGCTTGAAAACTATCACAGCCAACCATAAATGAATGAAGGCCACTAAGTTCCCATAAAGCAGTATTTACAAAAACAGGTGGCCAACACTGGCTATAGGCAGACAATCTGCCTAGACATTTCTGAGAATCGTGAGCAACAGAACAAAACACAAATAATTCTCAAAAGCAAGTTTGGAAAGGCAGATTATCAAGAATGAAATTCTGGTGGCCTTGCGACAACAAAAAAATCAGCTGACAGAGCAGCAAAGTAACAGTGGGTCCAATATCTGGTTCAGGATGAAACTCTTCCACCATTGGTGCAAGCGAGAAGCTTCAGGGACTGACAGAGCTGAGCTTGATTGATGGCTGCAAAATTAGGCTTAGCAGCTGCTATAGTTTGATACACGTGTCAACTTGACAATTGAAATCTTGAGCTCTGGATACAACTGTGAAGGATTAGTAGTTGAGTTAAACACTGAGCAAGTCTGAAGGAGATTGTCAATGGTGGGTGGGATTAGTCCCTGGGAAGGTAGACAAGATGGAGAAGCTGGCTTAGTAAAGCTGATTTTAGCATTCTTTGGCACACTTGACCAGACATGCTGGCCTAACATGTGATGTTCCCCCCCCTTTCAGCAAACCTGCAGAGATGGTGTGGCCAGTCCCCTTGGCCCCTGGTGTTGGTGTGAGCTCACCTGCCGAGCTGGACTAAAAACTGTGATCACACAATAGTAAGCCAAAATAAAAAATCTTTGTTCACATTTCATTGTGAGTATATCAGAACACCTGCGAGAGGAGTCACTACATGCACAGTGACCTCGACAGGAATCACTACATGTAAGAGGCACCAAGAGGGCAGTAGGTTTGCTTCATTCCTTTTGGAAAGGAAAAGCCATACTTTATTTTGAATGAAGTCACTGTTACCCCTAGATAGACCTCATTTTGGAATACAAACATCACAAGTATAAAGGCCCAAACTAATACAGTATGTTTATGTCCTCACAAAGTTGACTGGAAGCTGGCCATTGTAATCTGAAATGATGAGGAACAGTTGAAAGGTGGAACTTCTTAAGTATATGGATAGAAAACCCGCAGGCCCAAGAAGCACAAAAGTGCTTCAGCATGAGGCTAAGTTTCTCTGATGACAAATACTTAAAAATAGCTAAAGAGAGACATCAATAGAGGGTGTTGCTGTGCAAGCTAGAAATGATCAGCTGGTGCTTTCAAGAAAATTGAAAGAGTATCATCATTAGGGAAGTTGAAAAGCCCTAATAGTGACTCATTAAGGAATTTTCCAGAAAGATTTATAAGTATTTATAATCAACAAGGCTATGCCTTGTGACAGATGTTCATCATCCAAGATGGAAGGAAAAACAATCATTGGAAACATAACTCTTGTAAAAATTGTTCCTTTTCCAGCATTAGCCAGGCAAAACTTTCAGGAACTACGGGACAGATGTCATTATGTTATTTGGGACTAGAAATAAAAGCTCTAAAAATGTACAGAGAATAACATTTAATATTCTTATAGCATTCTTTCAGTGTGTTGATCTCTTCTAAGTGTGCTTAGCATTGCATATCTTATTAATTCACTGATTTTTTCTTATTCATAACCCATTTTAGAGATAAAGAGAGTGAGGACAGACAGACAGACAAAGTCCATAACTGAGCAGGTAATTGACTCCATTCTTCTAAATCCCTCTAAATTCTTGGATTGAATAATTGAACATAGAAATTGTATGGTGGAAAATTGTATGACCCACTGGAGATGAGTTGAGATTGATGGAAAACATTAGCAAGTAAGCAAAATAGGTAGTCATTTGAAACATAAATTGTTCTTAGACGCTCCAAAGTCAGAAGGTGTCCATTCTCTAAGAAGAGAAGACTCTCTCTGGACTGCATTGAGGGCAGGAACTCATTGGACCCCAAAGCAGAATCTATTCCATCTTCTTACTTTTCATCATCTCTTCTCTCCCTCTTCAAAGTCATCAAATTCCTTTCCTCTCTCTTCCCCAAGTATACATGCCACCGTATAATGCATGTCCTGAGGTACACATCTTGAAAAGAGTATAAGATTATTTGACACAAGGAATCCATCATTTCTTTGACATCAAAAGTCACCACAGGGGGCTGTTTCCACCATGCTCATCACTGCTATGTACCTGTCCCTCCTGCTCTGCTTAACCCTTTCCTTGAAACCAGAGAGAAAAGATAGCCTCCTCCATGATAACGCCCCATATCCTGTACCTCAGCTTACTGGCCTTTAAGGGATTTGGTCAGTACCTCTTCCTTTCGCTTTCAAGCCTTTCCAGTTTCTCTTCACAGTTTCCTTCTTATGCACACAGAATGATTACCTATCTTAAGAATATGCTTCTCCAACCTTGCAATTGTCTCTTTCAGTCAACTCCTCATTTGTCCTAGTGTATTGATAAATACCTTAAAGCACAGCAGACTCATTCTCTCAACCTTCCCTCCTCTTTGTCAGTCTCTTACTGCGCCTGTGCATAGCCTGTACTTAACTCTTCCTCCTTATCTTCTTCGATGCTTATTTTCTATGCCAGGTGTTTGGACAATTGATAAAAAAGTGTGATGTCAATATTTAAGCAGTCTAATCTAAGTTCTTTTCTTTAGTAGATATAATTAAGCCAAGAGGAAAATGTACTTTTATCAACCCACCTATCACTGTACAAATAGTAAGTGTCCAAGATCCAACACGGGATGCTTTACCCCACATTTATGAACATAAGCATTCTAATCACAATTAATACAACATTTAAATATTTTTACATTGTTCATCAAAAGTATTTTCTTGGGTTAGGGATACAGCTCAGTTAGTAGGGTACTTGCCTAGCCTGTGTGTTGCCCTGAGTTTGACTCCCAGAACCACATAGAGAGGGTACTATTGTGTACATCCACAATCGCAGCACTTGGGAGGTGGGGACAGAAGTATCAGAAGTTCAATATCATCTTCAACTGTTCTAGAAAAGCTTGAAATACATAAGACTCTATCTCAAAAACAACAAAAAAGAAATAATAAAAAGTAAAGAATATTCTCTTCTGGCATGAACTCTTAACCTCTGTAAGTCACTGAATACTTTTTTTGCATACATAGGGCTCCTCAATGTTCTAAGCACTAGGGACATAATAGGGAAGACAACATGCTGAACTTGTTCTTGCAAAGCTTACATGGAGAGACATATGCAAAAAATAAGTACTTAGCAGCATGTGTTAGGAGATAATAAGTGCCATGAGGCAAATGACACAGGGAGGTAAGACGAGTGTCCTTCTAACTTGTGTTTGTTTCCAACAAGATGGTCAATAAGGCTTCATAGGTAAGGAAACATTCCAGACAAGATCTGAAGAAGTGAGTTAGTGAGGATTGCAGAGACCTGGTGATGAATCTCAGAGGAAAGATGAAGCAGTCCAAAGCTTTTGAAGTAGGACGAGCTACAGAGACAGTGTGTGGCTCTCGGCCAAGATGTGGGGCTCGATCAATGGGACAGCTCTGTGTTTTGTGGATGGTTGTGAGCAGAGAAGGCCATGATTTACTTACATGCATATGTGATCCCTGCATTCATTTTCTATTACTGTGGAACAAATTACCACATACTCAGTGTCTTAATAAGCCCCACCCTACCTTGTGTATTAGCTCAGAGCTCTATCATAGCCCATCACAGCTGGCTTTTATCTTCAGAGTACTGTGAGGGTGAAATCAAGCTTTGGCCAGACTGAGTTCTAATGTGGAGGCTCTGGGGGAAAATATGCTTCTGAGCTCATGCAGGTTGTTGGCAAATTCAGTTCACTGAAATTATGAGAATGAAGTTATCGCTTACTGACTCCAATCTGAGCTGCTCTCATCTCTTAGACACTACAAACATTTCTAGCCACATGGCTTCTCCCTCTCTCAAATCAGCAACAGCATGTCAAATTCTTCCTGTGCCTCAGATCTCCGATTTCCCGTTCTGTGATCAGTCACATATTCCCTGCTTTTAGAGGACTTACATGATTTAATCTGGCCCAAGCGACTCATCTCCTTCTGTTATGTGCCATATAACGAACCACAAAAATAAAATCCATCAAATTCATTATCTCAGAGATTGGTACATAGATGAGAAGGAAGACATCTTAGAAGCCATGTTAGACCTCTACCTATGACAACCACCTTGCCTGGGTTGAGACTATGGAGGAAGTCAGAAAATAAATAAGTTCATAAAAACAAAATGAGTAAACAAAAGGCAGATAAATCTAGAAACTGTAACAGTTCTATAAAGAAAAAAAAGAATCTAATTGATGGTTCAATTATTGTGACGTTTTCAGAGGAAGAAATTTATCTTTCATTAATTTAGGTGAAAGCTCATGGTCACTTGGACCAGAGTTGGTGAGGTATGGGCAATCACTGAAGGAGTATGAAGAGAGATGTCGTAAGATCTCTATCAGTTGGATGTCACACTTAAATGAAAGATAAGAGTTGAGGACAATTTCATGGATATTGGTCTTGAATTGTAAAGCTAGAATTGCTGTTTGTACAGATGAGATATACTAAGAGATGAATAAGTTTGGAAGGACAGGGAGATTTGGTGGTTGTCATTATGAGATGAGATGTCAATGTCAAATCCAAATGGAAAAATTAGTAGGCAGGTGTGTATATCCATGCAAAATTTATGACTGAGATTGGTTAAAAATTTGCAAGTGTCCAGGCTACAAATGGTATTACAGGTTAGGAGAATGAATAAAATCATCTAACAGAGAGGGAAAAAAAAGCCTCGAGTAGTTAAGATACAGAGAAATAAACATAAAGAAAACTAAGCCCTTAAAATTTGGGACTAAGCATGCAGTGTAAGCCAAGAGAAAACCACAATGAAAAGAAAAATAAGATGACTTGGAGGGAAGCTGGAGATTCCAGCCAGGCAGGGGGTAGTCATAGGAGACAGAGCAAGGACTCAGTTCAGCATTACCCATGTGGAGGAGATCAGGGACCAGATAAAGACAGCAGCCACAGTGGACTGCTGTCTTTAGATTAGAAGAGAGCAGGAAACAGAGAACTGAAGAGATAGAGAAAGGGAATGGAATAGTGGTAGGGAATGTGCAAAGAGATTCTTCATTGTTTCTTTTGGGGGGATGTGAGAGATTATGACCTGTTTACAACTGAGTAGAGATGAACAAAATAATGATCATGCTGGCTAAGGAACACTTGGAACCTTGTCTTGGGACAAGCAAAAAGAGAAGGCATATGGCATATAAGCAGAGGGCCTGGTCTTAGGAGCTGGAGAGTTCATCCAGCATTCTGGGACAGTGCATATGGATGGGCAGATGAGAACTGAAGTTATTTTCAAATGATTTTGGTTTTCTTATTAAAATAGCTCTTTCTCTGCTGAGAAGGAGCAGGGATTCCTCTAACTAGGAAAGTGGACAAGTCAGGGATTTCTTTACAGATATATCAGACCACAAATGAGCTATCAGGCAGGATGAAGAAGCTACTTCAGCTTGTATTTGGGAATTGCTTTTCAATGGAGCTGAACTACCCCCATTTACATGAAATCATTACCAAGAAGATAAATTTCTTCCTCTGAAAACTTGACAATAATTGAACCATCAATTAGATTCTTTTTTCTTTATAGAACTATTACAGTTTCTAGATTTATCTGCCTTTTGTTTACTCATTTTGTTTTTATGAATCCTACTTTCCTTCATTAAATTTTGTAGATCTAATTTCTTCCATCTTTAAAAGATTTTGGTTCAGTTTATATTGACTGCTTCTGCCAATGTTTCTCATTATAAATTGAATAGAAAATACTTTCCATGTCTTTTTTGAGAAAATTATTAGTAATTCTCTTCATATGTTTCCGACCTATTCTATTGTTTTGGATTTGTAACTGAAATATTACAAATTTGATTTTCCCCTATTCATAGTTGCTTTCGATGCCAAGCAAGATAAAGCAACTGTAAGAGTTAAAAAGCCTTTGAATAAAAAAGGAGGCATCAAAACACACTACTTTGCAAAAAAATAAAAACAAAAAATACAGGTAGTTAGTAAAAAAAAAGTGAAAAGTGTCTGACTCCTGAAATCAGAACTATTTTGATGCTTGTCCTCTTTTCTTGGAAAACTAAATCTTTCTAATGTAATTAAAAGATATCAATGGCAAAAGGTATACCATTTCTACATAGACCATCTCTTCCTCTATCTTTCAGAATTCTCTGTTCAACTTAATGTTCCTCCCTCCCTTACTGAGTGAGCTTCTCATCCTGTGTCTGTGATAAAACACTCTAACAAAAGCAACCTAAATGAGAAAGGATTTATTTCAGCTCAAAATTCAAGAGTAAATTCTAGCATGGCAGGGAAGTCAAAGTGGCAGAAGCTTTCCACATCATCTCCCTAGCCCTCCAAGGGCAGAGAATTGAATGCTTATATTAGATTGCTTTCTCCTTCCATTCAACTCAGATATTCTGTTTACTTTCGGCTAAAAGTATCCTATGTGATGTAGTCCTCATATAAAATACTCAGACTGTAAATTGCTGGGAAATGAATAGGTGGATGTGGCATATTGTGCTTGGAAACCAACGTGGAGGTTGAAGGATTAAAAGAATTATATTTAGTCCCATTAATCATTAATTCTTTAAGCTTGGCTAGTGTCCATACAGACTTCCTTGGACAGTACTTGTCATTTGCTTGTGAGTGCTTCCAAAGCACTTTGATCATTTAGTAGAAGGATATGTACTTAGTCTGATTATAGTTAGTGTTTATGTTCCCTTTAATGTTGTGAATTCTTTGAAGACAGGGTCAATGTACTTCTCAGGACCATATTTCCCATACCTGCAACAACATGTGATATAAAGTTAGCATTCGCTAACGCTCAGTTAACACATGTTGCCATTAGTTTCCCTAGGACCTTAGCAGGGAAAAATATTAGATTATACTGAAATCATTGTTCTGCATAGAGAAAAAAGCAAGAGCATCTCCTTAAACTCATGGTCCTGAGGACTTTGATTCGACTTAAACCTAAAAGAATGGTGGGTATCCACAGGGGCCACTTAACTCAGTTTTAGGGGACTCAGGAAGAAACACAGGATGGTCCCCATTTAATATTCTGTTCCTTTTGTTAATCTGTTTTCCTCAGTTACTCATCCTAAGCCACCATGACTCACAAAATTCCAGGAAGAAAATCACTACTGGTTTTGGTTGTGTCTTGAATTACCTTTCCTTAGGTCTTAGGTAGTGAATTATGTGACTTACTCTCATGACTGTACTTGTTTAGACAGTGAAGCAAGCAACAAAGAAATAAGTCCATCAATGTGTATGGTCAAAGAAAGAAAAGTATGTATTTAAGCTATAAAAAAGCTTCCTATGAAGTTATACTTTTGAAGTAAAATATAAAACTGAAAATACAATTCTTAGAAACTATTAAAACAGCTAGCTCAAAAGTGCTAATTTTGTGGTTTCAGATTATTCTCAAATTGTGAGGCACACCTTCATTTAGAGGTCATACTGGAGTTTAATGCTGAAAATATTTACCAAATATTGATTTACAATGCAAAGATTAGCATTCAGACATGAAGCAACAACTAAACATTAACTCTGAAAAAATGGCTACCAAAGCGTTTTTTATCAAATCAGTTATTTATGAGACCTACCTTTCCTGCTTAGAGAAGGGTAGAACTCAAAAGATTTGGATTCTTGGAATCCAGCATTTACTTGCAAGCCCTTAGGCTTTCCATGACTCAGTTTCTTCAAGTGAAAAAAAAATTAAAATATGAAGACATCTATTATGGTTTGAAATGTGTTCCCTACAGGCTCATGTGTTTGGGAAGGTCATGATCCCTTTAGGAGGTAAAACTTAGTGGGAAAGAGACAGTCACAGAGGGTGGGCCTTGAGGTACATTAGCTCCACCCTACTTCTAGAAGAGGTCTGCTCTTACAGATGGCAGTTTCGCAGCTCTCTCCATAAAGGACATGACTTGGCCTGCCTCCAGGTCCTGTCAGCCAGTCATGCCTTTTCCATCATGAACGACTATATCTCCCTTCACGAACTGTAAGCTGAATATCTCCCTTTCTCCCTTAAGTTGCTTGATTTTAGGTGTTCTCTCACAGCAACAGAAAAGAGTAACTAGTCCATCTTAGTGAAAAAAACTGTTCTGTGAATATTCAATGGACTTCTATCTGGAGAGGCCATACCCACCCTTGGGGGCATCTTCCTTTCCCTAAGTACCTCTCTTTCTCTTAACCTTCATGCTTAAATCTTCTCAAGAAACCCCGATGCTGCTTTGCATTAGCTTGTCCCGGAATTGTTTTGAAAGTGAAGACAAGAATTCTTGGTTCTCATGAATAATAGTCTATGAAAGAAATCTTCCAGATGGCAACAGGGCACTATGTCTCTGGTCCATCCTAAAATCACTGACAATAAGACCACTTAGAAGTATTATGTTGGGTTGGAGAACATCTTGAGAAAGGAAACAAATGACCAACATTCATGAGGCCAGGATCCTCCTCCCCCTCGATCCCCCACAACTATCACCACCAGCATCACTATTGCTCCTCCCCTTTGAAAGAAAAAAAAAACGTGTGGGATATCAGTTTCAGGTTGGAAGTTGTTATCTACATTGAGCTTCAACCAGCAACAGAGACCTCAACAATACTTAGAATGTAGGGATTAGCAGACATGAAGCTACACTATAACTATGTAAATGAGACACTGTAACAATTATGTTAATAAGACCCAGCTGATTTTTCTACTTGATCACAGGCTAACAAAATGATGTGGAATATAACAGTATCGGGTATCAGCTAGAGTTGCATGTGTTAGTGTGAATCCCAACTCCACAGAATGCTGAAAAGTTACTTAGCTGCTTTGGCATCCATCCTCAAAGATGGTCCATTGATTACGATCTTCGGAAGTTTCAGCCATATACTGGTGCCTTGCACATTTAGAGTTGGAATTTGAGTTGGTCTGTGCAAGCATTACCAAGGGTCACTTGGTGATCACTTCAGAGGCTAAGTCATGAAGGGCACTGTGTCTTCCTGCTTAGCTCTTCTCCAGGCTCCTTGGACTGGCCTAGAGGTAGACATGAGACCTCTAGCTAACTGCCTGACTTGAGCAGGATCTTCAGTCAGTCTCCAGTGAAACTTTCAGATAATAGTTGTATAACAACCTCTGGAGAGACCTTATATCTGAATGCCATGGTGAATCACACCCAAATTCCTCATTCTCGGAGATTAGGATATAATGCATGGAGCTGGAAGCTTTGGAGCATTTGTCCAGCAGTGATGGAGAACTAACCCTTCTTTCAAATAGAAATGATACAGTTCCTTCTTCAAGAGTAGTTTTAAGGATTAAATGAAATGTAAAAGCCCAAAGAATGACACATAGTAAGGACTTGTAGTATATTAGTTCACACACACTCACACACAACCTCACCAGGAGGCTTCTCTTGAGTGCATTTTGCTGCCACTTTCCCCCAGGGACCCAGCTCTTGTTTGGGGTCATAAAATCAAAAGTACAGCGTACTAGTTCCAGTCAGTCCCTGCATGTTGTCATTCTCTGACCACTAACCAGGCAAACAATCCTCTCTCTCTCCCTCTCTCTCTCTCTCTCCCTCTTTCTCTCTCTCTCTCTCTCTCTCTCTCTTTCTCTCACACACACACACACACCCAAGCACACATTACTTTTGAGAAGAGAGGCAAAGAGGCAGAGAAAGTAAAGGCACATGCTACAGTTAGGGAATCAAAAAAGCCAAAATCATTGGCCTGAAAAAGACCGATCACTGAGGACAGGAACACTCACAAAGGTTGACAATAGTCAACTGAGCTAGCTGGAAGCAACTGGAGCTTTTACAGGGCACACCATTTAGAAATTGTCCCCTAACATATACAAAGCTTTCATTCAGACCTATTTCTGTGCTTTTCAACCGGGAATTGATCCTGGACTTTCTCAGGCGAACTTCAGAGATGTTATCTTTTCTCTTTCTGGTTGTTTCTGTCTCCTCACATTTGGGTTTTCTTTTATTACTGGTGGGTGGGAGAGCAGTCAAGTTTCCTATGAGCTGAAAGGAGGTATTGAGGAAATTTACTGCAAAGCAAAAAAAAAAAAAAAGAGAGAGAAGAGATGCTTCTCTCTCATAATAAAAACTCAGAACAGTTTGACAGCCAAAAGTCTGAATCTAATGATATCATATAATCCAAATACTGACTGAGAAGGCTTCACTGACAATAGACTATGAGGATGTCTGTGATTCTAACAAGTGATATATGTATACTGATATTTTATTATTGATTCTCTGGGAAACTGGTTTAAATATGCAGTATTACACTATATAAAGTAAGTAAAAATTAAAGAAAATAAAATACCAAAGGGAGATGAACTTTCATTTTGTCCTAGAGAAATGCAAGTTTTTATGCTAACGTCTAATTTCAGAAAACTTTTATTGTTTAACAAGCATGACAGCGATGTTAAGCCTCTCCTTTGCCTCCTGTTTCTGTGTAACTAGTATGTGTAGTTTTGCTAAAGTCAGCGTTTCATATGGAAACACTTGACCTCTTAAACTCTCCTCTCAGGGGAAGAACTTTGGTTTGCTCTCGTCTTCCTGCTTCCTTTCAGCTGTTTAAATCTTTGCTTTGCATATAATACAGGTTTTTGTTTTATTTTTTTTATTTATTTATTTTGTACCTCTGTGTGTGTGTGTGTGTGTGTGTGTGTGTGTGTGTGTGTGTATGAATGAACTTTGAGTGTGTATGTGCTGATGAAAGTCTTAGGGTAACACTGGGAAGAGAATCATCCTAGATTGCTTTACCTCCTTACTGCCTTTTGCTCTGGGGTTTCCCATGCTTCTCCCACAGGGCCAGAATTGCAGCCCCCTACCATTTCTGCCTGGCATTTTTATGTGGGAACTTGGATTTAAATTCAGATCATTTTCCTGTCAGGCAAAGGCTTTAGTCCCTGAGCCATCTTTCCACTACTGTTTTATAATTTTCAAATCTCCCTTCACCCCCTCTTCCTTTTTCCTTCCTTGAATTCTTTTTTCCTTCCTTTATATTTTTTCCTTTCCCTCTCTTCCTTGCCTGCAGCAGTATAATGTTAAACCTTGAGGATGAAGATGGAGGACATCTCTTGGGAGAGGACTTTGGGTTCCTTATCAAAATCCCTTACAGTGGCGTAGCCCAGGAAATGGTCTGCTGACTTAGAGGAAATACTGCCTCCGACTATCATCTCTGCCCCTTATGATAAAATAGGAGTTCATACAAGGTGACTTTCATTTCCTATCCAAACATACATGCATGAAAATTCAGAAGTACAGGAAGAGTCCTGGTAAGTGTAAATACGCTTCTGGAAAACCAGGTCTTCACCAAGTGCCAGGAGCTACCCTCAGCTGCCTTCTCCCACACCTCCTTATGTTCAGTCACTAAAATCTGGCCATTCACACCTCTAAGCAGCTCCATAGGCTGTGCAATATGTGAACTGCACCCTAGGTGTCCACAGCCTCTTTCCTCCCTCCCACTTCCCGCTTTTAGCAAACACATCTTCTTATTGTTACATCCACAATCCAGAAATACTCAAAATTCTCTTATAGCTTTGCCTTTCCTACAGGCTGGCCACCTCTTTCTGGCCCTGGGTCCTTCAGAAATCCAGAATGCTGGATATGTCCGTTGGTCGCCATTGTGATACAAGCCATTCATGTTTACAGACTTTTCAAGCTCTCCAGTTCTCCTAGAGGGTTTCTGGTCCCCAGGACAAGGTGCTCAAGCCTGTATTTCTCTTTTTTTCCTGTGTATGTGTGTGTGTGTGTGTATGTGTGTGTGTGTGTGTGTGTGAGAGAGAGAGAGAGCTGTGTGTGCCTACAGAAGCCCAAGGGTGACATCAGGAATCATCCTGAATTGTCCTATTTCCTTTTTTCTTTGTTCTGGGGTTTCCCAGGCTCTGCTGTCCAGTGTCAGAAGAACAGGCCGCTGTCATTTCTGCCTGGCATTTTCACGTGGGACCTGGGATCTGAACTCAGGTCCTTGTGCTTTTGAGGCTGAGGTTTAATCCCTGAGTCATCTGGCCAGCCCCCAAGCCTGTCTCTTTTAAATCTAGAGATTAGGTAAATAGAGTCATGTGAGTCTCTCAAGAGCACCAAGGGGACATTCTTGATTTTTTTTTTCTCTTGAAAAAAGAACAGAGAACTTTTCAGGAATAAGGGCAAGACATATCTGCTCAGTCTGTAAACAATTACCAGCAACACAAAATCCTCATAGTTATTTTGACAATTTGAAGAAGTCCTATGGAAGGTAAACCCAGGATGTGGACCTTATCAATCTCAAATGGCTCATCCAACAGTCATGCCCTTCTAATTGCCCTTAAGGAAGTTTTGATGACATCAGTTTTACCCATTTTTCCAGGGATATTATGATACCTCTGTAATGTTCTGGAACCAAACAGACTAACCAGGCTACTTTGATATATAAATATCTGTACTGTATTAGTATATAACATGTACTGGTCATATACATATTTATTGATTATAGGAATGGGGATTTTTTTTTTGAGACAGGGTCTTATGCATTCCAAGCTGACTGAGCTCCCTATATAGACTAGAATGGCCTTGAACTTCCAGTCCTCCTTCCTCCATCTTCCTGATGCCAAGACTGTAGATGTACACCACCACTCCTAGAGTTAAGTGATATGAAGACAAATGCCAAGGTTTCCTGAATGCTGGTTTCTCTTATATTGTTTAAATGCCCAAAAGTTAATGAAAATAGTTACAATTTATCAGTTTGCGAGAAAGGGTATCAAACTCACATGAGTGGAAACTGTCATTCAGCAACGTAAAATCATGGTATGCATTTTTTCACTATATATCAGTAACTATGTGTGCAGTTATTAGCCTCTGGTACCTTTGCTACATCATGAGGTTTCAGGGTAAACATATTTTTTACTGCTGTACCCACTAATTCTCTAGTGTTACCGTTGAAATCTGGATAAGAACCTCTGCCTACACTTCCTGGCTGACTAGCCCATCCAGAGAGAAGGGTTCAGTTTCTGACTAATTTGGAGAGTAGCACATTTGTGGAGTGTATTGGTAAGGATCTGAAGGGAGACAGCACAGCGGAGATGCAAACTAGCCATGCTCGCTGTTTGTCTCCAATGCTGAAGCATCCAGAGAAATTCAAAACACATGCAGGTGACTTTAAATGAAATAATGTACTGAAAGATGACTGATTCATTTATTACTTGTGAATCAGTTTTATGATTTAGTTTTGTGATGTTTCTGAACTGATCAGATAGTTACTTCTCTGCATCTGGATAGTACAGTTGATGAATTCTCATCATGCCTGAAGTTCCTCCCCCCTCCCCACGTGATGAGAGCTAACAATGCCTCTGGATTCCACATGTATTATCTTTCTCAAAACTGTGTCAAAAGCATTTTTTTCTCATTTCCCCCTCTGCCTTAGACAGTCTTATTGCCATGTATGGAAACTTTTGACACTTCTTTCCTGCAGAGCAGCATAATCGTAACGTTTAAAACAAATTTGAAGTCAAGATTTGAACTTTTTGTTAAGGCTAACATGATAAACTGGGTGGCACACACAGTAACAACTTCTTGTCATGTAGTTCTGGAAACTAGAAGCTTGAAATCAAAGGGCTGGCAGACAGGGAGGGTTCCATCCCGGATCTGTGGCAGAAATAATCTGCTTTAAAAAGAAGCACAACTCTCCTAGTTTCAGGAAGTATGTGTTACACATAAAGCATGGAAGCAAGACTCACCATCTAAACACTGGAGACCCCAGGAGTGACTCTCATGGTCACATTAGAAAGCAATTAGGGAAATCATCTCAACTACCACCCAGACACACTAGTCCACTCCCCCAACAAAATTCTTCCTTCCATTCTGTGTGACAGGGTAACACCTGACCCCAACTATTATATCTCTTTGCAAACGTTGCAGCTTTCTACCTTTGTTCAGCAGAACCACGGGCACGGTGATGATGGTGACCAGCGCAGCAGCACCCAGCAATCCCAGGAGAACCTTCCACGGTGTCTGCAAGCCGGTCAGATCACATCCAATTAGAGGGAAGCCTTTGGCTCCAGTGTGAGCAAAAGGTTAGGGCTTGGGCGGCTGCAGAGGCAGCGGGTTAGCAGGTGTGCAGGCGGGCGTATTGGAAGGAAAACAATGGGCTGGAAGGGTTTGGGGTTGGTGAAGGCGGACGCCCTTGAGTTAGGGGAACCCTGTGTACAAGTGGTGAGTTTTTCCATTGCCGTCTGCCGTGTGCGCGTTTTGTGGGTGGCTCTCCGGGTCCTCTGGGTACTGGCAAGCCACTCCACACACAGGTGGAGAGCTATGAATGTTCCTTCGCCTGTTAGAGTGGCCCCGGAGCCCTAATGGCAATCCCCAATTCCCTTCTAGGAAACTGTGGGCAGTTTTGGGGGAGTTTGGCAAGAAGCACCTCCAAATGGAGCCGGAGATTGGGGCAGTGAGAGGCGCGGGGACACTCACCTTCATGGCTGGCGGCGTCTTCTCGGAACTGAGCGAGGGGACCCAAGCGCAGGCAGAAGTCACCGCGATCAGAGACGGACGTCCTGCGCCGCGACTCTCCGCGCGCTCAGCCGGCGCTCGCCGCCAAGTTTCGGCCCGAGTTAAACATTAGTGAGCGCCCAGCCTGCTTAGTATAAATGCGCCTTCCGCGGGCGACGAGGGCTCCCGGCGGCGATCGGGTGCGGGAGGCCCGGGGGACTGACCTGGGAGTGGCAAAGGGGAGCGCCCGGGCGCGCAGAGAAAGCGCCCTCCAGACCTGGAGTTAGCGATGCGGGGGACCAAGGTCCCCCTCTGTTGAAAGGGACATTGCATGTAAGCTTTTAGCGGCTGTTGCTTTGCGTGGACAGGCAAGGGAATCGAGGTCCAAGAGGGCATGGGGCTTGGCCAACCTACAACTCCACTGCTGGTAACTGAAACTAAAACCCAGGTGTCTTGTCTCTGGTCCCCGCCGCAGAAGGAGCTGCACCTTTAATCCTATCTGGCTCGCCCAGAGAAAAGAGAAAAAAGGCGATTGTTCATTTGTGAATGGCACTTACAGGCTGAGTGGCTGTATTTACCCTCCCCAGGGAATTTCCACTTATTTTGCAAGCATCCCTTCTCGTGGAGATAACTGAAAAACAACATTGCCACTTATGTGGAAGTAACTCTAAGCCCTGCTCTAAGCATTTATTGTGTTTATTTCAGAGAGGAGAATTATGCTAATAGTGGTTGTGTGACCCAGACTCTCCTCTAGGAAGTTGTGGAGTCCGAGTTAAGCGTGAACCACTCAGTTAGACCTTAGACTTACCAAGTCTCTACAATAGTCAGAAATACATTTCTTTACACGTCATTTTCTATCGCAGGCTGATATCCGCACACAGGCGGATGTGTCCTCCGAGTGTCCAAGTCTGATCTTGCCTCCTTCTTCCAACTCTGAGAAAGTTGAGACATGACTTGCTGGTGTCTGGGAGCTGGAGTTAGGCAGCCAGACCACCCAAGAAGACCTGCAGGAAAAGAGTGCCTTGCTGAAGGCTCATTGCCTTGGCTCTAAAGGGTTGGATGTCTAGTAAGGGCGATGGTTCTATCAGCCCTGGTGATAGAAATACACCCACTGGAGACCAGGCTTCACTTGCATGCTCGTACTATAGTTCTGAAGAATGTCAGCTGACATGCACAGAAAAGATCATCTCTTTTTCTGGAACATTCCATGAGACAAATAATTTCACATTCTATGTCTATTTCAAGAAATTTTCGTGGGGCCTCCACTTTCACATAACACCTGCCTTTAGTGCTATTTTTTTTAAAGCCTTAATAAATCAGCTTGTCATCATTTTAGCCACTGGTTATGAGCTAGTGTAGATATTCTGCAACATCTCTTTTTCTTTGTGGAGTAGAAAAGCAGATGCACTACTCAGTTCTTTTTGTCAGGAAAATATCTATTTGCTCTGCTTCAGGTCACTCTTGAGAGGGGCTTCCATGCCGCAGCCATCACTGACTTTCTTTGCTAAAGACTGAGAATTCTCAGGCTGGAGAGATGGCTCAGGGGTTAAGATTCTGCTCTACAAACAGAAGGTCCTGAGTTCGGATCCCAGGTCCCACGCAGAAAAAGCAGCCTCCTATACTTCAGGATCTGGTGGGCAGAGCTGGGAAATCCCAGAGGGAAGCAAGAAGGATGTGGAAGCTATCCAGGATGATTCCTGAAGCTACCCTTAGTCCTCCACAGGGCAACTCTGTGAGACACACACACGCACACGCACACGCACACACACACGCATACGCAGAATAAATATATAAATTAAATGTTAAAAAGACTGATAATTCTCCCCTACTGTTGAAGAGGGATTGTTACAAGAAATACTCTGGAAGATTTCAGGTGTGTGGAAAGACATTAACGCCTTGGGAGAAGGCATGACAGAATCCAAGTCTCAACTCCTGTAATTGTCTTTGCCTTGTGGGATCTGGTGGGCTTGTCTCTTAGATATGCGTACCATTAACATTCAATAATGGTATGTGTCTGCATTGTGTGTAGCTAATTTATGTAGTTAGTTGGTGTTATCTGTTGAATTGTTTAATACACACACACACACACACACACAACATTGGAGTTCTAACTCTAAAGATTTCCTTGTTATTTGGAGATAAGTTCTTTGTAAAGAAAATGAAATCATCAGGATGGGCTTTAGTCTAATGTGACTGAATTCATTACACTAAGAAGATCTGTTTGCCACAGATCTCAGAAGGAATCCTACCTATAAATCTTGTGATTTCAAACTTCTATTTCCAGAACTGCATGACAGCAAATGGCTATTGTTTCTGCCACCCAGTTTGTGGTACCCTGTTCTAGTAGTTTTAGCAAACTAATGCACTTGGTGTGCTATGTCCACGTCTTCAGCTACACCAGAGCCCAACAGCAAGACAGCTGCTGCAGTTCAAGCAGTTAGTTATTGGCCATTATGACCAACCTTTAAGGTTTGGTATGATTTGTTATAAAAATGCATAGCTAAGAAATTGGCAAACAGGGCATGATATTGGTTTAAAGCCTCGGCATTTTTTGTGACTGTGTTTTGGAGGGTTACTGGAGCCTCTAGGTATCTATCCTAGCTTCTCCTGCCACTTCTCATAACTATTGAGTCTATCAGGTTGTGAGGTTTGAGTTGCAGGGAGCTTGCATTCTAGCCTAGAATTGCAGAGCTCAATCTCACTCCAAGCTCCTTTCAACAAGCTCAGAGCAAGCAGCTCTTCAGCTTAAGAAAATGGTAGGAAAAGCACACCCAAGTCTATTGTATCTTGTTTCCAAAATCCACAGTTCATGTAAACATGGTGGTTCTTGCTGGTAGATCAGAAAAAGCATAAGTGATTTTTTTCTTTCACATTATAGGCTAAGCCTAGATATACTGCAGATTTCTGCCCCAGTTTGCCTGCACAATGATGATAAATTCACCACAAAATAGCTTATGGTAACAAAGGATATTATTCTGGCTTACAATTGTCCAGCTACATTAGTTATTTCAGCTTGGCAGGAGAACTCATGCCAACATCAGGAGCTGAGGGAAGTTGTACATGGGATCAATATCGTGGACTTCTGCTCACCAGGATTGATCTGGCTATACCTGCCAGTAACAAAGACCAACATGATAAGCCAAGGGAACTGGCCACACCATATCCACAGGATTGTTGAGAAAGGAACAAACTTCACTTGCCAGACATCATGTCTGTCCAAACATGCCAAACTATGCCAAACTACTTAACCATCTCCTTCCATCTTATCTACTTGTCCAGAAAATAATTCTGCCCACCACAGACTAAACCTTCCCATCAACTACATAATCTTCTGTGGGCTTACTCAAGATTAATTCAACTATATGTGTTCTTCATAAAAATGTACCCAGAGTTCCAGCTGTCAATCAAGTCGACATCTGTATATAATCTGCATCTAACAGTTTGAATCCTTGCAACTTTGCAAAATTTTCATACTTTTTTTCTTCTACCTTGGGCCTCCCTTTTTCTTACTAAATCATATAAGGAACTGCTTTCTACTGTTAAGCAGATGAATAGAGTACAATGTCACTGATGTAATGGACCAAAGCAATGTTTTGTGGGATAGAGAAGTGACCACAATGTGACAGAGAGCAAGAACACTGACAAATACTGGAATATGGTGGTAAGAAAGGGTTTCTGTTCTTCCCACATTAAAATTATTTGCTCTTTATTAGTTAGACCCAGAGAAAATGTGTAGGTTAATAACCCAGATACCATGATCTCATTGTTTGATCAAGGAAATTATCTGCTGATTATCACTGAAGGAGTAGCTGAGGTTTCCATTTCCTGTGATCCATGTTGCTTTTGCACAAGCTGTATAGGCAAGTTAATTCACATTAAAACGGCTCCCCTGTACTGGTGAGGTGCTCAGCGTCAGGACTCTAGGACCTTACTTGGAATGTAGTAATACTTTTCGGTCTTCATATTGGTATGGAGGGAGTATATCAGGAACTTCCTGTGAATTTAACCTCTTCAATAGGATTTCATAATTTGGTGAATTAACGAGTTAGGGATCAGAGGTGGTCTCCGTAAGAGCTGGAAAGGAAGAGGAAATCAATTGTCCCTTAGAGTATATAAAGGACCAGAACACTTTTAACTCCTTGGGCTGAGTTCAAAAGACACTATTTAAATATCCAGCCTCCAGAACTACACTATAATAAATTTGGCACAGCAAGGCAGAGATGAAGGAGGATGGGGCGAGGGAAATCAAGAGAAAAAAAATTTCTTCGAAAAATGCCGTAAGGAAACTTAATGTATTGTAGTTAATTGTCTTAGCTTTATCACGCATTGCTGCAGCAATGTATTTGACCCAAGCAACCTTGTGGAGGAAAGACTTTAATTTCAGCTCACAATGTCAAGTAATTGTCATTATGTGGAAGTCACAGTGGCAGAATTTGGAGCAGCTGATCATATTGCATCTTTAGTTAAGACTGGAAAGTGTCGGTATGAGTGCCTGCTTCATTGCCCGTGCTCAATTTGCTCTCTCCATGCTTATACAGTCCCAGAGCCCCTGACTGGGGAACTATCCATCCTCAATAGACTAGGTCTTCCACACTGATCATGTGCTCAAGGCAATCTTCTAAAGACAGATCCAAAGACCTAAAACATAGTCTCGGCTGGGCCTGAAGCTTGTCTCCCAGGTGTCAGTTTAATATATAATATTGACCATCACACTCATTAACATTTAAAAGTTAAACAAAAACAATTTGTTGTAATTTTTTGGCAGTCGTTTTAGGGAACTAATATGATATTGGACTACAGTGGGGTTTTTAGCTCTGTCCAAAGTCATATAAGTCCACAGCAAGTATTTTATATGCCAAAGATTTCTAAGTATATCTCCTTTCATAGGGCATTTATAAATTTCATATGTCTATCTCGGGAAGATTCAAAAGAGAATTTAAGGTATAGACTATAACAGCATTGCAGGGTCCTTTCTTAAATTTCAAGGAGACATTCTGGGGTTATAAGTTAGTTTGAGTCTGGAAATTTAATGAGAGACTGCTATAGTTAAAAAGCTGTCTTCAAAGCCAATGTTGAAATTTAATTGCCATTTGATGATACTAAGAGATGGGACCTTTAGGAGGTGATTAGGTCATGAATGAATTAAGGTCATTTTTATAGGTGTGGCAGGGGTTGGCTGCTGTGGGCAGGAGTGGATTACTTATGAAAGAGGTGGGAGGGGAGCTCTGAGCCCCTCCTTCTTCAAATATTCCCCCACCACATGATGCCATCCAACATGCTACCATGTCATAAGGAGACCATCAATGGGTGTGGACCCTTGGTCTTGAATTTCCAGGTATCCAGAACTGTAAACCAATAAATTTCTATTATATATGATTTACCCACTCTGTGGTATTCTGGTATAACACCAGAAAGTGGGCTAAGACAGAGACTGTGGACTCCTGTTGTGGAAACTTTAGTTAGTTTTCTGTCTGCTGAATCCCCTAGATCTGTTGCCTAGATCTCAAATCAGAAAGATTGCTCAAGTCACTCCACAATTTAGAATGCTGCCCACATACTTGCTCCATTGTTGAGTACCATATTGCTGGGGTTTGCATGTTCCAGAAGAGTCCACATGCTAATCACCTTGAATCCAGAATGCCTGTCTCCTAGGTGTCACAACATGTGTTCCATTGCAGCATAGTGGAACCTGTAGAAGATATGACCTTGTGGTAGGTACTCAGGCCATCAGAGACGTTCCCTCAAAGAACGCTGGGAAGCCCTAGTCCCTTCCTGACTTCTGCTTTGCCTCCTAAGAATGAGAGGAGAAGTTTTGTCTTGCGCTGTGCTCTTTTGCCTCTTGTTTTAGTTTAAAACAATGCAAGGGCCAATTGGTGGTAGACTGAATCCTCTAACACTGCTTCTTCTGTTTCAGATTCTGATATCTTGAGTATGTGTTTATAGTGACAGAAAGCTGACATACACATGATATACAAATGAACCACCACTGCTGTAGGTCAGCACACTAATATTCTTACAACTCCTTATCGTAACAGTGCCTCTGGGGAAACCATCTTAGAGTTGGGGTCCCCTGGAAGAAGTTCTGTTCCTGGAGGATGTAGCCATTGTCTGATGACATTGTAACACAAAAAAAGCAGATATTAAAAAAAAAGCAGAGATTAATCAGAAGGAAGGAATCCTGAATCTCTTTCTCCCCACTCCTTTCAATAGTTGGCCTTCCTGTGGTCTACAGTAGACAGAGGGCAAAACAGCCTTGATAACAGTCAGTGCTACATGTCAGGTGTCAGGGGCTGTCTCTTGTGGTTATCTTGCACAGGGATGAAAAGAACATCAAATGGGCTGGGAACCAAGTGAAAACAAACTGAATAAACACCCTGACTCCATTGTAATGATTTGCTAAACTATCTTCTTCTGGAGATTGGAAATGTCCCATTGCTCTCCTTATCTTTCTCCTTATTCTTCTGTCTATCTCCAAGTCCAGTAAAGCTACAGGAACACATTAGCAAAAGTAAAAATCACAAATGAAGAAAAGTTAACATCAGATCTTTCTCTATGCTCTCTGAGGGAGAACTGGAAGTGGGGGTGTGGCTGGGCAAGAGGACCTTACTTATGGAGACAGAGAGGAGAGAGGGGGAGGAGAAGAGGCAAAAGCAGCATGGGTTGCTGATTTGTTCTTTTGCTTCCTGGACACCTGGGGGGGAAAAAAAGTGAATTCTAACTGAATAACCAGCCCACTTCATTCCATCTAGGAAAGGAATTCTGCCCTACCTCTGGGAATGACTTTCTGTTGCCCTAGAGTCACATTCCTCATTTCTTATCATTGGAATTCAGACCCATTGGAATTCAGCCTTCCTCTTCCAACTCCCTCTACTACAGTGATTCCAGACTTTCCCTATCACAGGGAACATTCATTCCTCTACTGGGCTCCTGCTCGATCCTATGTATAATAAAACAAGATAGTCAGCAGCTAACTAGGTAGTGTGATGGACTTCAATAAGTGAAAAGAAGTTTCAGCCCCCCCCCCATCATGTACACACAAATCATGAGTCAGACAGCTAGGAGACCCTTACAAAATAGGTTAGTTTACTCTTTCTAGAACAGTGAGCTTTCTAGAACATATTAAAGAATAAAATTTGCAGTTGACCTCAATACATACCAATACATATCAATAGAGAGCCACTGAAATTTTTGCCTAGTAAAAGAACTCTAGCCCATTTGCACTTTATTTGTAAGAGTTGGACAGTAGGGTCAGCTAGGCAGATGAGGAAGGAAAGAGCTGCCTGTAGTGGCAATCGTTAAACTTTAAATTTTCCAAAATCAGTTGGGAACATTATCTCTTTCTGTGTAACTGGCTGTAAAAGAATTCGAATCAAGCTTATTTGTACTTGTTAACACACATCACTCTAAAAAAAATGATTTCCTAGCTATCTTCATTGTGCTTTCCTTGCTCAACTCCCAGTAGAGCAAACTAAGTGGTTCTTTCCCCACCCAGTGCTCACATAAATACCTGTTAGACCAGTTACCAGCCAAAGGCTCAAGAGACCTCTGTGCTATTCTTTTGATGAGGCTCTTTGGAGAGTGTGTGGGCTTTTGTTAATTTGAAGAGCTTGTTTATTCAGCCCCTGCCTTAAGAAACAATTACATGATTTCATGAGAAAATACATTAAATTCTTAGAGCCTTATTCTCACAAAGTGGCTGCAGCACATATGATGACATTAACTTTATGTTGTAAACACACGGGGGATGATTGTGAGACAAGGGTAGGGGTTAGGACTGAGGTGGGAGGGTTGGGCTGTAGCTTCAGCAACTTAGTAAAAGAAATAGCAAGGACTATTGAAATAGTACAGGAGGCAGGCCGCAAACCAAACAGAAAAAGATCTCTAATCTGCTAAGGGAAGGATTATTTATTCTGTTTTTGAGTGACAAATCACATAGTCTGAAATCACAAGTTCGGTTCCCTAGTTTTGTTTCATGCTCAAACCCAGGCCATTGTACTTCCCAGGCCAATGCCTCAGCCTCGAACCCTGTTGTGTGTTCTTTTATAAAGAAGAGAAAACAGAAGTTTATAGCAATGATTGGGTTAGAGTGAAGAATTTGTCCATCACTTCTTTTTTAAGAAAATTGTAGTAAGCACATACATGCATATATAATACACATGTACGCACGTACACACACATGTACATAAACACACACACACACACATCCAAGGAGCATAATAATGTTCAAGAAGCACTTCCATTTCTGACAGGGCTTTGACCTTCCTTAGAATTAAACCATGATGGGCACAGATAATCCCATCACAAACGTGGCAATTACTCCAACAAGCAGAATAGAATACTGAGGAGTGTCCGCCCCAGTATGTGGAAGAAGTGCTGAATTCACTCTTGGAGAGTGAAATTCTGCAATGTTAGTGTTGAGAACCTGAAACTTCAATGACCATACCGTACCAACTGTGAGACAGACTCACAGTTCTTTCTGCATATCTGCCCACAGAAGTCAGGGATTGGCTAGTAATGACTGTCAGTATGCCTGTCTTTTCAGCTTAAGTTCTAAATGCTCCTCACGTTAGCCTTACAAGATGCTCTGTT
The DNA here is from genome assembly GCA_023101885.1 of Typhlomys cinereus. Lineage (NCBI taxonomy): Eukaryota > Metazoa > Chordata > Mammalia > Rodentia > Platacanthomyidae > Typhlomys > Typhlomys cinereus. The sequence goes on along the minus strand of JALPQD010000237.1, from coordinate 2,240,282 downwards.
TCTAGTGAACCATCTATTCCAGCTTCTCCGCCACAGGAGACTCTATCTAACATTCTGTGACACTTTCATACTCTTCTGCCTGCCTCTCAGTAGCTGTTAAGCCTGATATGATGGTGAATGGTTCATCTGAGATGGCATGTTGTGAAAAAATAAGGGTCGTGTATTTTCTTTTGGGTGGTCTTGGTTTATTTCTACAGTTCAGGATGAATGTGCAGCCACTGCAGCTCTTACACATTTGAGACACTTTTGGGACTGCTTCTCTCATTTCTCCATGCCAGTGTTTGGCAGAAAATACAGTTCATTCATTTCTGTTTCATTCAAGTATGCCAAGAGATAGCTTATTATTACTCATCTCATTCTTTATTGCCACACTTTCTTGATAATTCTGATGATATACCTCCAGGTCATTATTAAAACACTTAGATAAAGTTTTTCAGAAAGAGTCTTTATGAAAAGACCCTGTTACTGAATATGTGGAATGCCTAAAGTGGCTACTTTTTTAAAGATTTCTCTAGAAATCGATTTACATATATTTAGGACTTCAGTCTGTCTACCAGAATATTAGCATTAGTATGTGGGCAGATGAAGTTATAATGACCCAGAAGAATAATTCTTACTTAGGGAATAGTTACTATGCCAGACAATATGCTGGAAATACCAAGGGGAGCCAGACACATTGCAAGGACCAGGTTACAATCCTTTTTCCATCCTATGTTAGCAAAACCAAATACCAAATCTCAGAAATAATCAAGTTTTGAAGGCATTTAGTACTCTAGGACATCATAACAATCCACTGGCATGTTCAGAGTGTGGTGATCTTCCTGGTGCCTTCACTTAAGATTCCTTCCCAGAACTTGCTGTCTCTTTATCAACATCTTTTCCATTTCTAAGGATCCCCTTCTGAGGTATTTGTATAACACCAGTCCTCTTAGGTATAAACACTTAACATCTTCTTCCTTCCTCAGCATTATCAAGCTCCTTCTCTCCTGAAAAACAAATTTGAGGGCAGGTGGAGAGAATTGTTGCAAACATTCTAGGAATCCCTTCCTGACTCTTGAATGCTGTGCTATCCTACTCAGACTTCCCTCTCTTCCCTGAATACATTCTAGCAAGTGGTCAGGGAACTTCCTGCCTGTCTTATCTTGCTTCAAGTGTGGTGACCATTCTTTATTAACATTTGTATTTTTAGAAACACTGCAAATGTAACCAAAGCTGGCAACGTACAGGCAACTGTCTCCTCCAACGGCTCACCCTGCCACCTGCAATACAGCGAAGAGAAGAAAGGGAAGAGTCACTATCAGACAAGCCTGGCTCTGTCATCCAGCTCTGATCTGCCCTTGGTGCTTGGATTTTGCAGCCTCCTTCTCAGAGCATGATGGTGTAATGATAGGATACTTGAGCATGGCAACTCCTTCCAGCCTGCAGCTATCCCCACACACTGAGGAGCTTCCGAATGTGGCCCTCTACTTGGGATCACTCTGATTCCACGCCTGCCCGAGGTGGTCATCTGGATACTTCGAGCTCTAGTAAATTCAAGCTGATCATTACTGGGAATGTTTTGTTGTTAACAGACCACACACGGCATTAAACTCCCTTCTAAGTCTCATGCTGATATCTGTATCTCATGATGCTCCTCAGACTCCTCAGAGAGTCTCCTTTTTGTAGAGGATGGCTGTCAATGTGGAGACTCATAACTTACCAAAATGCTAAGAAAAGTGATTAGAAGATTTCTAACCCTAGACAAGGCCTTGATATTATCCGTCTAAAACTCTGGGAACATTCTGTAAGAGGAGACAGAAAGAGTGTAAGAGACAGAGGATATCGAGGACAGCTGTGAAAGATATCTAGACATGACTTGGCTGTAGCACTCATGAGCTCACAGCAGCTGTGGTTATGTGCAACAGGCTGAGCCCATCAATATTTCATCATGGCAGAGGAGGAGAACATGAGGCTCATGCCAGCTGAGGAGCTACTGGCAGTTAAATGGTTGCTGGGCAAGGTTGTCATTTTCTTCAGTGATATAGCCACTGATAAGCTCCTCGTGCTCCAGTGAATAGTAGCTTAGTCATGCTCATGCAAGCAACCTTAATTAAACTCTGGGGTGAAAAAAAACAGAAAGAAGACATGAAAGTAAGATTGTTGAGAGACAGTAATGACCAAATTGTCAAAGATAGATTAAATTTAAAAGTTATGACTAGCACAATTCCCACCTAACCTTACCAAATGGGATCTGTTCATGCTTCCCTTTAATGATTACAATTACCAGCATGCAGTCCAAGCCAGAAACCCAGCAGATCTCCTGGAAAGGCGTCTCTCCTTCCTACCACATGGACTCTCCTCACAGCTCCTACCCAACTGCTACCACCTACACAAGTTATTTGGTTGATTGTATTTTCTTCTCTTCTCTTTTACTGAAGTTTTCTCCTGTTATTGTTGTTGCTCCTCCTCCTTTTCCTCCTCCTCTTCTTCTTCCTCCTCTTCTTCTTTTTTTTCTTTTGGCAAGATCTCATAGTCCAGGTTGGCCTCAAACTCACTACCAACCGAAGTTAACTTTGAAATCCTTATTCTCCTGCAGTTCAAGAATTCCGTTTCCATCTTTAAGCAGACATTCAGAAGTTGGGTGGCATGTCTTCTAAGATTTGTTTTATTAAGGCATCTACAGAGAACCATTACCTTGTTTAAAACTTTCTCTCTCTCAACTCTACATCAACCACCTAGAACTAGGCCAGCCTAATCTCTCCCCATCCTGAAGCTCAGGGAAATTCGCAGAAGAGGAGGCAGTAAGATTGTAAGAGCACAAGGATGGGAGGAGCAATGATATGCAAGATACTCCACATAAGATAGGGCTGAAGCAATCATAATTGGACTTTGCATGCCCAGCGTAATGTCCAACACACTATTGACCCCACAAAGTCTAGCATTTGCTAAAAGCACCAAGATCCTTGGAGGCAAGGGATTGACAGCCACAGTAGTGTTCCTATGCTTAAGGGGAACACAGAAAAGGGTTCAGGGAAATGCCACTGGGTCCTTGTATGTCATCGGGGAGGAGGGCCCAGAGGAGAGTCAGGCATGCACATTAAAGGATTCTCCAGGGATTGGGGGGGGGCAGGCACTGGGGATGGGGAGGGAGGGGTGAGGGGAGGGGGAGCAGGGGGGTCGGGGGGAGGAGGAGGAGGGAGGGAGGGAACCGGTGTACCTATTTAGTTTGTATGAGAGGAAATAATAATAAAAAATGTTCAAAAAAACTTTCTCTTTCCCTCTCTGCTCTAATGTAATGTATAAGGTAAGAATGCCCAAGATTTTTGGACCCAATGCTGTGCGATGCATCTAAACTCTTTGTGTTTGTGATGGTTAATTTCATTTGATTCAGAAAGACCTGAGAATCCTAATGCAGCTGACCATTGGTGTTTTCAGAGAAATTTAACTGAATAGGGATGATTCACGCTGAATATGAATGGTTCCATCCTATAGACTGGCTCATAGCCTGAATAAAAAGGGGAGAAAGAGAAAGTGATCCAAGTCCCCGCATATCCCTCTCTGTGCTTCATTATCTCTGATGTGAGCAAGTTTCTGCTGCCTTGCCTTTCCTGCCATGATGGAGCCTATCTCCTGAACCCCTAGGCAAAATAAACCTTTTTTCTCTTAAATTGTTTCTTGTCTCGTGTGTGATCACAGCAAGAAGAAAAATAACTGAAAGATTATTATCTCATTTATTCCATATAACAATACTATGAAGTAGTTATTACTGTCATACTGTTAGGCAAATAAAGAAATTAAGTCACAGGATTATACAGGTAGCATTTGAACCTGAGGTATTTGATTTTAGAGTTATTATTACTATTATATGTTGTACATTTTCATAGCAGTTCATCTCTAGTGTTTTTGTCTGTTGTTTACTGACATACTTTCAAGGGCTGGAATAACAATGCCTGGTGCATATTAGTTGCTTATTAAGTGTTTCCAGACACATTGAATGAATACATGCTGACTCATTTTTGATACTCCTTTCTCTCTTTTTTTTTTAATTTATTTTTTCCACTTATACTGATGCTCCTTCTGAAGGGCAGGAACTAGCAGGTACTTTCTAGCAGGTAGCTGACACCACCTCTCTCCTAGTTAGTCTCATTTCACTCCATGAGAGGGATGAGTACTGATTCCATTTTGCCTTTGTGTTCACTGAGATCTTGCATTCATTGTACCGAGTTATCTGTGTTTGGCTACATGTCAGTTTTCAGTGAGTAGAAAGAAATCTGGTCAGCTGCTGCTTGACAGCTGGAAAAACAGAGTTGTTCTGGAGCCAAACAATTTGTACCACAGAAAAATAGGGAGGAAACCTCTGCCTCCTGTGGGGGTGTGGGTGGAAGGCTGAGTCATCGAGTTCTTTGAGTTCCTGGGGAAAAAAATAACTCAAAGGAATATTACACAACGTGGAGAAACTCGAGGAGGGTATGTAGAGATGCAGAAATGACAATCCTGTTGAAAATATGTGATCCGCAACCTAAAAATAATTGTAGGGGAGTTTGAAGAAGAAGGGCTGCGTGTGAATGGGCTGTTGTTGGAAAGGTGCAGGACAGATGTTCACTGACCACAGAGAAGACAAATGAGCAACAGGCCCAGATGCCTTTTGAGAAGCTGAAACAGAGGAAAGAAGATAACTTTACTAGGACAAGACAGCTTAACATCAGCTCCTTGCGAAGAGGAATCCTTATTTTCTTGTAACCCAGATATGGGGAGGAAGAGCACAAACAAAGCCATTGCTTGCTGGGTGGTGTGGTGGCTTTTTCTTCTATAAATGAACACTTCGTATTCCCTAGGAAGCTGGAAAAATCTCAGGTGATAAGCCTGCCTGTGTCAGGCTTCAGTGGTCAACTATCTGGCTTATCTGGCCACTGACTTTGATAGACACATTGATGTAACAGACAGAATCTGAGCCTGAGGTCTCTTTCTTTTGGACCTTGATGATTTGCTTCTTCAAGCTGCACCACAGTGTCTCTCACGAGCAGGGATCTGCTCACAGTATTGTAAGGCTGGAAGAGGCAGAAGGCATCTACAATGCTCCCTGCTGGGCATGTGGTTGGCTCAATGAAGAGGAGTGGAGTCGTTCGTATTATTGTTCATTGGCATCCTTTTCATTTCATCTTTCAAATAAAGACATATTAAGATAGATTCTAAAATCAGAAAAGTTTTGATTAGAGTAAAGGGACTGAATTGGTTTCCCAGATGGACTCTTTTGCTAAAAGGGGACTGTGAAACGTATTTACTCAACAGTTTGTTCCACAGCCGGTGTTTGGGCTATTGGAAAGGGAGGTGCTATACAAGTGTACTGTAAGTGACTGTCCTTAAGAACATTAGGAATGGGGGTCATGTGGTGTCGCCTGTAATTATGCCATATATGTATATCTTTTCTGTCCAGGGAAGAATGTATTCCTTAATGGGCAAGATCTGTCTCTTCTATTTTTTATTAGCTTTATTGTTTTCAAGATTGAAGAATGCACATATGGACAGAAGATCTCCAGAAATTCAAGATCCCTGTATTGCTAAACAACAGAGTTCTCTATCACTGTTATTCATAAAAGGTGTAAATGGCAAGGCATCTTACCAAAGACTGCAGAATGATGGACTTGCTAACTGAATATAGCAAGTATTCTCACAGCAAGCTTAGCCTGGAACTAGTAGTATTCCCTGCATACCTGCCCTTGAAGTTTGTGCATGCCCTTTTTCTGATTCAAAGCAGTTCTTCCAGCTGTTTTGAAAGAGGAGTGAGCAAGACCTTTGGAGGAATGTGAGTTAAAACCACCAGGATGAGCCAGGTTCTCAGAGTCAAGTCCACAGAACAGATGGTTCTGTTTTCCCATGAAGATCTTACTGTGCTTTTTTTCACTTTACTTTGTTAAATGTACTGCTGATGGACAATTTTCAGTTTTCTCCTTATTAACTTGAAAAGCATTGATCAGTAAATAGGTCATCTATATTTAGTGATTCCCCTTTGAAGCTTTATTTAGCATCAAATAAACTTTATTTGAAAATAAACTGAGACTTTCAAATAGTTTGCTTATTCCGGTAAACTTTGAAGTTTATCCAAACGGTTTTTACAGTTTGCACTGTAAGGCATTATCAGTCTATTATTTTTATGAAAATCATAAATATTTCAGAGTCATATTTTTGAGCTTCACATCTATCCAGTGGTCCCTGAGGGTTCATTCTTGTGTCTTGGCAAATAGCTTTTGACCAAAGTATCTAATGGGATATATACTATGTGGCTATTGTTTACTTTAAGCATTTAATGATTTGGTGCTCATTGCTGATCCATACTGAAAATGAAAAAGGGTAAGGAAAAAATATGTAAAGAATTCATTTAAGCCACATGAAATTGTGCATTCCACACCACTTTATACCTACATAAATGAAAGTGTAATACAGCAGAACTACAAGGTCTAAGGTTTATTCATAAGGCAATACATTCTACATTATGTCAAAAGTAATGTAGATTTGACATTTAAATTGTGGCAAAATGCAGTAAGTTCAGAAATTGTTTTAATACTGTTAAGTACCATGATTAGTCAGTGAGATTGAAAGACACAGTTATATATATCTAGTAATTAAATATGAACCTTATAATTACAAAAATCTTTGTCATAAACCCTAAAGCCAATAACATTCTAGCAAACAACCCTTCATTATGTTCTTTGAGAAAGCTCAGGGAATTTCTTTTGACTCACTGATGAAGACATGTTTATGTTAGGTGAGGATCCTATAGCAAAGTATTATAGACTGATTGGCTTCTAAGACTTCTTATTTGTAACTGTGGAGGCAGAGAGTCTAAAATCAAGGTACCACTCAGGATTCTGATGAAAAACCTCTGCAGAGTTTCAGGGCACCTCTGCATATCCTCAGGAGGTAGGCAGAGAATGACCAAGTTCTCATTTGTTCTAGGTTGGTGCTGATTTCATTCATCTAAGCTCCACCTTTTGTATCTAAGTACCTCCCCCAAATTTAGCCTCCAATTATGATGGAAATTTTAACATAAAGTATTGGGAGACACAAATATTTAATTTACTGCAATATTTCCATGAGAAGTCTTTCAAATTTTTACACTACTCTGTGCTTAAATGAAAACAGTATGTAAAATGTGATTGATAATAATTGCCCCTGGCTGCCTCCTGATTGGTTGTCGAGGTTTTCAGCAAAACTGAAAATAACAACAAACCATAATTCAGAACAACAAAGACCCTACAATATTCACCCGGAACCAGCCAAATCTCTCCCTATCCTAATGTTCAGGGGCCCTTGCTGAACAAGGGGCAGCAAGACTGTAAGAGCCTAAAGATGGGGAAGACCAACAATGTGCAAGATACTCCACACAAGTCAGGAATGCAGCAGCCACGATATAGCCACAATGTGACTGGACCTTGCCTAACTGGCATAATGGCTGACATGTCAATAACCCCCCAAAGTCTAGTAGGGATCACAGGGGAGAAGGAGTCAGGCAGTAGGATCCTTAAAGGCAAGGGCTTAAACAGTCATAATAGAGTTCCCATACCAGCAGGCAGCCCAAGAAGAGGTCCCCAGCTATGCCACCGAGTCCTGAACCCTCACTAATATAGAAGACTCAGAGGGAAATTCAGCACCCACATAAATGGATTCTCTGGAGGATGGGAAGGAGAAAGCAGGAAACACCAAAAAAGGAGGAAGGAAGGAAAAAGAGTGGTGGGGGGAATAGTGAAAAGGGGGAGAGAGTGGAATGAGGGACAACAGGGGGGAAGGGAGGAAAGAGGAAGAAGAAGGGGAGTACCAATTGAGCTTATACAGCTAGACAAAAAAGGTAAAAAATAATTGCCATGAACTATTATCATTTTAGTCTAAAGAAATGAAGGTATGGTACTGTCCAAAAGTCATTCCCCAACTCTCTTTATATTTTGGGTTCAGGCTCATTATTTATTCACAACTCTGAATTATTCAAAATAGCTACTACTGTCCTTCAACTTGTATCTAATAGACAGTTTTAATAAAAGAACTAATTAGTATCTAATAACATAGGGCGACGTAAACATAAGGCTCACTAATCACAGAGTAAATCTCATTTTCTGAAAAGCAAAAATAAAATCAGAATGGAGTGTGCCACCTACAGAGAGGAAAGGCTTTTCCTATTGAGATCATGATGTCAGATTGTGCCCCCACATTTCTTCAGAGATAAGCAACTTAGCATGATTGATCTCTTCATTACTAGATACTTTTCCTCTTGATTTTGGAGGTAATTTTTTCAAAGGAAGAGCTATACTTTAGGGCTTGTGAGAAGACTAATCGCTATCATAGAAGTGTGTTATTTGGAAAGTTTTCCCACAGAGTTTTATGTAATGAACTTGACCAGGGTCAATTGTTTGAATGTTTTCCTTCAGGTATCCTGAAAAACTGAACCTTCCTGGTAGCTATTCTCCATCATTTTCCTCTCCCTCAAGCTGGTTTCCAGAGTTGGTCCTTCCACTGCTCCAGTCTCTAGTGCCACGTAGGATCTTAGGCTACCATATCTTTGAGCGAGCCCCTAGCCCCAGTCCTTGTGTACCCCACCCCTGTCTCTCCATCAGTGTGATCCCACTGCTTTAATCTTTTTTAATCTTCTGCACATAATTATACATAAATTACCTTACAGTATCATTTCCCACTTTTTTCTCAAAGCCAGTCTCTTGTTAACTCAAAACACTCTTTCAAGAAGCCTGTCTCCAATGGAACCTTTGATTTCCTGCACTTGGACAACTCTACTCATTTCAAAAGGCTTTGCTTAGCTACTGCTTTCCCAAATTTGTTTATCTAGTACCTTCACATTTCTGTCCCTGAGCCACCAACCACCCTGTACTGGCATCATCTTTTTGCTTGTCTGTGACTCACCCTGGTCTGCACCCATCTCGAGAGAGTAGTCCCCTGTCATTGTCTTCACTATTAAATTTCCATTACATTTCTGGATCAGAGTAGTCACTAACTGCAAGCATGTCTGTTTAGCAAGCAAATGAATATGGTAGTCAGACACAGAGATAAACAGTAGTGTTTGGGGTGAAGCTTCTATTGTCAACGACCATGTGGTGTTTTACTATTGATATGATATAAAATCATGAAAATCACATATTTTTAAAATTAGATCTGGGTCAACATTCTAGCTTTATAATTTATAGCTCTATTAATTTAGATAATTTATGTGATAGTTAATCCTGGGTGTCAACTTGACACATCTGGTATCAACTAAGATCAGCTGAGACCACACCTGGAAAGATCAACTGAGACCACCTGAAATAATTATACCTGCCCTAGATCTCATTAGAACCTCCATAGATCTCATAGGAACCTCCCATTAGTGGACCATATAAAAGGGAACCACCAAAGAGAAAAGACGTTTTTGTAGCTGTGCTAGGAATTGTTCTTCCCTCCAGCCAACTGGTTTCTTTGCTTCTTTGACCCTCTAGGCTTTCAATCTTCCAAGTCTTCGACTAGACTCTCTAACTTTCAGCTTTCAGCCATCACCAACTTGACTACAGGACTGGCAGCCATCATTGGACTATCTAGGCCATATCTCTAAGCCAACTCAATACATTTCTTATTTATATATTCATTGTGTTGATTCTGCATCTCTAGAGAACTTGACTAATACCTTTTAATTGTATCATATAAGTCCATATAAAGAGATGTATACTATACATAGTTCATCTGTGTACTAAGAGGTATCGAGTATGTAGTTTAATAGACATCCCATAGATGCTGTTCTTCCTTTCAGTTTCCACAGGACCCAAATCTCTGTTCACCTCATCAGTGGACTTGAGATGTTTCTCCCTTGATTATAAAATTCATGCTACAGGAAATGTTTGTAAAACCTCTTTATCCTATATCTTATCTTAACATTACAATTTCATTTCAGATTGTGAGTATAGCTTTGTGACAGAATACATGCTCAGTCTGTGATGGTCTACAGGTTCAATTCTCAGAACCAGAAAAAAAAAGATTTTTTGATCTGGGTCATGTCTTTAATACCAGCACTTGGTAGACTGAAACAGTAGAATCAACCTTGAGGTCATCTTGGGCTACACTGGAAATTTTAGTCCTGTCAGGTCTACTGAATAAGAGTGTGTGTGTGTGTGTGTGTGTGTGTGTGTGTGTGTGTATGTGTGTGCGCATGTGCATGGGTGTGTGTGCAAAAGGGCACTTGATTGTGTGTGCCTGTGGAGGCTCAAGGATGAAATCAGGAATCATTCAAGATTGGCCAACTTCCTTGCTGCTTTGTCCTGGGATTTCCCAGGCTCTGTCTTCCAGGGCTGGAATTATAGGCTGCTGCCATTTCCACTGGTATTTTCATCTGGAATCTGTGGATCTGATCTCAGATCTTTTTGCTTGTGAGGCAAAGGTTTTAATCCTTGAATCACTTCCCCAATCCTAGAGTTGCCATTTCATAATTAAACTAATGACATACATTCTGGAGTCTGAATAATGATAGTAATTACTTATGGTAACATGTAATAGAATAAGTGCTGCAAGCAGCCAATTCTGAGCAATTTCATCATTATTACTTTTTTCTACTTAGCGCATATACCCATAAGAAAGAAGCTCCAAAGTGTGTTAAGATAACTTAATTTCCAAAAATTTACAACCCAAGGGCTACTTTTGCATGTTTTCCTTGCCGACTCAATTGTGGCTAATCATGGCCAAATGTTTTGATGCTGTTGGTTTGGCTCTTAAAAGAAACTGGATCCTGACAAGAAAGTTCAAAAATTATTGTCGGCTTCTCTGCATAACTTAGAAACATCTCCAAAGGCATATGTACTATTGCCCTGGCAGACATATATACATGAGCACAGTGTAACACCTCCATCCTCCAGGCTTGGCAAGTTAATGTGGATGTTCATTTTTATAGCCGCTAACTTATTAGCTGTGGATTACGTTGTCACTTTGTGTGTTACATTTCCAAGCATAAGAAGTGTGAGTGAGTTCTAAGACATGTGAAATGAGGGATCAGCTCGAAAAAGCTGGTCTTGAAGCCATCAGAGAGGAGAGAGAAAGACTTCATCATGTGGTTTGTACAGCCTGCCAATTCCTTGATTGACAGCTCTCTGTATGGCAAGTCTTGAGGGATTGGGTATTTAAATCTTAATTACAAAAAAGTGTTACAGAATACTAAAAATCATTCAAGGAAACTGGAAGGCTTATAATGTAACATTCCTCTATTAATCTCTCATACAGAATAAATTTGATGGACAAGATCAGCACAAATAGTGTAAAGGAATTTAGGAAATTGGTGCAAAGCTGAAGGGAAAAATTTAAAGCATGTGCTATAAGTGTATCTTCTTTTGTAAATTAAATTGTTCCAAAACTGTATGCATAGAAATAAAATAACTAAAGCAAATTTATCATAAGACATATTCTTAACTGACCTAAATAACAAAAACCTCATTAACACTATTCAAACAAACAAAAATATAATACAAACAGCTTTTTGCTTAGGCAGAAAAATCAAAGGAGCTTAATATAGAAAAAAATGACTAGAAGTCAAAAAATAGGAAACAACTGTAAAATTTTTTAAGCTAAAACTTGAGGTGCATTGAAGAACAACAATGTTTATGATCTGTTCCATGCACTTAATAGTTTATCATCTCAATAGATACCAGTAACTTTTTTGATTAAAAAAGTCTAGAGTAGGGGCTGGAGAGGTGGCTCAGGGGTTAAGCCTCCGCCTTGCAGGCGGAAGGTCCCGAGTTCGGATCCCAGATCCCACGTATAGACGCCAGGCGGAAGCGGGGGCGGCCTGAGCTTCTGGTCCTGGTAGGGCGGAGCCTGTGAATCCCGGGGCAGAAGAAGGTGGAGGCGTCCATGGTGACTCGCGAATTCTTCCGTGGTTCTACACACACACACACACACACACACACACACAGAGACACACACGCACGCACGCGCGCACATACACACGCACATGGGCACAGTTGAATAAATAATAATAAAATATTTAAAAAAAAGTCTAGAGTATATAAGATATAATGTGGACAGAGTCAAACCTAGGCCAGGGGCTATAATTCCATTAAACAGATCATGGCTGTAGAATGTTATGGAAGCATAGACTAAAGATTGGAGCATCTTCTGAAGTTCTTCTCTTCTATATATGCATTCTACACCTTTCTCTGCTTTGCTCTTTCTCAGAGAAGGCTAATGTAAATGGTCTGTGTCACACATTCTGTACTAGTCAGAGCTCTCAGAGAACCAAAACAAATATGACTCTATTATAATCTATCTATCTATCTATCTATCTATCTATCTATCTATCTATCTATCTATCTATCTATCATCTATAATCCATGGTTTTATCATGTATGTATCAGCATGTATCACTATATCATCTAACAATGAATTCATCATGTATCATATATTTATCTACCACTGTGGCAGTTAGCCTGCATGGTTACTGATAAAATCATAACAAAACAACTGAAGGGGGAACAAGGAAACTTTATTTTCTGTTGTGGTTCCTGGTTGCAGTTCCTTGTCCAGCTTGGCAAGAAAGCCCACACCAACACTGAGGGCCAAGGGAATTGACCACACCGTATCTATGTAATGACTGAGAGAGGGATGATCCTTGCTTGCCAGACCAGCATGTCTTGCCAAGTATACAAAAGAATCCACCTTTCTGAACAACTTCCCTTCATTTTATTCAATTGTCCAGAGACTAGTACCACTTACCATGGGCTGGGCCTTTCCCATGAGCTAGATAATCTACATACCTACAGATCTGCCAACTACTAATTCTCACAAATGTGCCAGAGCTTGAACCTGTCAAACTTATGTTCTATTTAACTGTGACCACCATATATCTATCTTTTATCTACCTAACATCTATCATCTACCAATCAATCTATACTATCTATCTATCTATCTATCTATCTATCTATCTATCTATCTATCTATCTATCTATCATCTATCTATCTATCATCTATCTATCATCTTTATCTATTATCTAGATATCTACGTAGACATTTATTATGAAGATCAGCCTCACAATCATGGGAGCTGAGAGGTTTTATGATCTGCTATCTGCACACTGGAGGTCTCAGAAAGTAAAAGTAATTTTGTAATTCAAACCCACAAGTGTGAAAGTCAGAATAGGCAATGTTTTGAGGCTCAGTCTAAATTGCGAAAACTAAAGAACAAGTAGGGTAGATAGTTAAGAACATGAGGGGAAATGAATTCAGTTACATAAGAAGAGAGAAAGCTCTCCCTTCTGCTGACTTGTTCCATGTAAGCTCTCAACACATTAGGCAATATCCATCTACATTGATTAGGCATACCTCTCTCATTCACCTTATTATTTCAAATGCTAGTTTTCTCCAGAAATACTGTCCAGACGCGCTCAGAAATGACAGTTTGCCTATGTGGGTACCTCAGTCCACTCATGGTAACGCGTAAAATTAATCATCATAGTTCTTCCACTTGACTTCTGGTTACATTCACCCAATGAATCTTGAAAGCAAGTTAGAGGAAGGGAGAAATGTGAGGACCGGCACAGATTGCCTCAGCTCTCTTCACAGTCTTATCACTGTGCAGAAGTCATAACTCCACCCCAGTTTTGCCTTCTAACTAGCAATTGTGTTTGAGAATGTGTATCCTGTCTGATTCACTGTGACAGCAGAGTCCTATGGGAATTTCAAAAATGGATCATAGAAGAAGTGGCCTTAGGATTAGGATCCTTTTTTTTTTTTTTTTTTTTTTTTTTTTTTTTTTGTGATTTAGTGTCCTAATCATGGGCCTTTGTGTATTTATTTATTTAATTTATTTTTTTTTTTTTCGAGAGAAAGAGAACAGGTACATGTGTTCCATGCATGCCTGTGAGGTCAGAGGACAACTTTCAGAAGTAGGTTCTTTCCTTCACCCCGTGGCCTTCTGGGGCTTGAATTCAAGTTTGCATGCTGGTACCTTCACCCATCTAGAATACCCCCCCATGCTTTTTTTTTTTTTTTTTTTTTTTTTTTTTTATTAAAAATTTAATTATACATTTTAAAAATTTTTTACCAGTTCCCTCCCTCCCCCCTCTTCCCCCTCCCCTTCCCCCAGTGCCTCCCCCCAATTCCCAGATAGTCCTTTATTGTGTACGCCTAACTCTCCACTGGGTCCTCCTCTCTGATGACATATAAGGACCCAGTGGCATTTCCATAAGCCCTTTCTCTTGTTCCCCTTAAGCATAAGATCACTACTATGGCTGTCAATCCCTTGCCTCCAGGGGTCTCGGTGCCCTTATCAGATGCTAGACTTTATGAGGGCAACAGTGCGCTGGACATTGCGCAGGGCATGCAAAGTTCCATTATGATTGCTTTGGCCCCAACTATTGTTGAGAATCTTGCAAATCGTTGCTCCTCCCATCCTTTTGCTCTTACAATCTTACCGCCCCCTCTTCCGCAAATGTCCCTGAGCTCCAGGATGGGGAGAGATTAGGCTGTCCTAGTTCTATGTGATTGATATAGAGTCTCTGAAGTTCTGGATTGTGGTTTGTTGATTTTCTTTTGCAGTTTTGCTGCTCCTGCAATTCCCTTCACTCCATTCTGCTGGGCACTGTATGTCACCCCCTGGCCAGAGACAAAAAGCTGTTAAACTGGAGTCTTGTTGTAATAGCACATTCAAGGGTAGATGTAATAAGAGTAGGAAACCTCACTGAGAGAGGGGTCCATCACCCATTTGCAAAATGATTACTTTTTATCTGCTAGACTATATGCCCTCCCCTTCTGGTGAGATCAGGAAAGAACGTCTGTGAACTTAACCAAGTTTCTCATTACTTACTTGCAGACCTTCATGGAGGCTATTTCTCTGCTGTAACATGGTCTCCTCTCTCTTGTTTCTGGTGTGGCCCTCCTAACCCATCTCTCTTGTTCATAATCCTTGCAATTACTGTGTTACATAGGTTTACTTTTGAGTGTCCCAATGTGGGCTGGGTGAGTTTGGTACTAGGAGCCACCTATTAGGGAGTACATACGGCGCTTAATTTTCTGGGTTTGGGATACTTCACTTAATATAATTCTTGGAGCAAGAGTTCCTGGAAAGCTGGAGCATGTGACAAGTGGGAGAAAGGAAGAAACAAACGAAGATGATTCGTGGTGTTGACAGTTATAGTTGAATGTCGCTCGAAGAATATGAAGACTAGGGAGCTTTGGAATATGAAGAACAAAGTGTTTTGGTAGGTTCGTAACCAAGAAGGTTTGAGAATGGTTTTAAAAACCAGCATTTATTATATGTGATTACTTGCATATTCTTTTTTTAATTTTTTTTTGCTTTTTTAAAATTATTTTTTATTATTATTTCCACTCATACAAACTTAACAGGTACACCGGTCCCCTCCCTCCTCCACCTCTCTCTGACCCCCCTGCTCCTCTTCCCTTTCTTCCTCCCTCCTCTCCCCCTCCCTCCCCATCCCCAGTTCCAGGTGGTGATATAGAGTCTCTGATGTTCTGAATTATGGTTTGTTGATTTTTTTTTTCGGTTTTGCTGCTCTTGCAATGCCCTTGGCTCCATCCTGATAGGTATTGGATGTCACCCCCTGGCCAGAGATAAAAACTTGTTAAAGTAGAGTCTAGGTCTCCGTGAGTCCTGGCTGGACTGCGAGCATCCTGGGTGGGTGAGGAAAAGTATTTTGCATACTCTTAGATGAAATATTTTTAAGACAATTTTTAGAAGTAATTGAAATTGCTTTGAAATTGAAATTATTAGTTTTAGCTATTCATATGTATACTATTTTCACTTATAATTTCATATAACTGAAGAGCTCAAATCCACTTCTATCAATAAGAAAACCCAATGAACTCTAAAATTCGAACCCATGTTTAAGTGATACACCAATGATTTTTGTTGTAACTGTGGAATAAACAACGAGGTTCTTCATTCCCTACTTAGAGAGATAGCATGCGGACAATACCTGGTGATTCACAATGATTTTTTCCCCACTATTTATTGCTCTAGCCTTTATCTAATTTTTTATCTATACAATATATGTGATGTCATTTGGACATCAGCAAAATAATGCTTTTTTTAAGACTCCAGAAATGGAAATTAAGGCCCCCAGATTGGACACAGATATGACGGCAAGCACTTCCCACTGTGGAAATATTAAGCACTCCATTTAGAACTAAAGTGTTCAGTGCCTTTGCACTCTCCTTTCCTAAGGAAAATAGAGCCATGTGTACCCCTATGGAGAAGCATACAACACTCACTTTTCTGCCAACCACACTGCATGTTCAACATGACCCAGGTGGTTCTTTGCCATCTGGTCAGCCGTCTTTGCGTTCATCAGGCTGTTGCAGACACCCATCCTGACAAAGGGCCAATATTGAATATGTCTTTATATTATCCCAGATTTTCTCAGGTTACCACTGCAGTAATTTTTGTGTGAACCAGTTCTAAACAGACCTATTAGCTTCCCATAAACACAAACTTGTGACCCCCTAATGTGTACTTGCTTCTGCCCCAAGAATTCAAGTGTCATCACTATGGCTTCTGTAAGGACCATCTTGGCACTTTTGCATGAATCACCTGAAGATATGGAGAAGACACAGCTATAGAATGATGATGATAACAATGAATCAATACATTCCCAAGGAATTGCAAGACAATGAGATTACATCCTAACCATCCAAAGTGACAGTTAATTTGTAAATATATCTATATCTATCTATCATCTATCTATCTATCTATCTATCTATCTATCTATCTATCTATCTATCTATATTTTAAATTTCTTTTTTTGCTTCACTTTTTTAAGCTTTAATACCTGAACCTTGGGACACTCCTCCCCCCCAAGAAAACTACATATATACAAACTTTTATCTCAGGCTATGCTTTAGGTGACCAGGACCAGTGTCTGAAAAGCTGTCAGATGAACTCATACTGTAGCTGTCCAAGAAGCACCTCCCCAGCCCAAGTCAGCAGAGAAGGGGAAGGAGGTGCTTCTATGACCTAGAGATCCCAATTTCTGCTGCCACCTAAGTTGAACACTTAACTATTTCTGGATGGTGGGATTTTAGTGGTGCAGAAACTAGACAGGATGACTGCTCCACAAAGCAAAATGGCTTCTGCAAATGTGTTAGGATATAATTGAAGATACTCATTATGTGTGGTAGGCATATTCAAAGTGGACACTAATGATTCTTGTCTCCTCAAAGGCATGTCCTTCCAAACTGAAGAGGCCACCCTTATGTAATCATGAAAGACATTGTGGGTCACTTGTTGTCTTCTCACAAGAACACTGAAAAGCTTTAAGGAGGAATACATAGATAAAGAAACGGCTCTCCTGCTGATATTCATTACCATTTTGCTACCACAAGAGTCTCCAGTTGCTGCTACTGCAGCAAGTTACCATAAACTTTGTGGCTTATAACAACCCAAGTTTGCCATCTTGAAGCTGTAAAGATCAGAAATTCGAGTCCAGGTTTGCAAAGTTAGAAGTCTTGTGATGTAGGATCCATCTCTTGCTTCAGCTTCTTGATGCACCTGCGGTCTTTGACCCACGAGCTCTTCCTAGCATAAATTCAACTTCCCGTGTCTGTCTTCACATCTGCACTCACCCTTCTTCCTCTCCACTGCATCCACATGTGTACCTCATGGATGAGTATAATCTCCCATCTTACATCCTGAGTCAGTGGGACATGACAGCACAGGTAACTGTGTAGGTTGAGGTAGGTTTGCAGTTCAAGGACTTTCTGGGCTAACATTTCTAACAAATTTGGGGAATTAAGATACTAACATCTGTAGGGGAGAATTATTCTGTCTAGTACACTAGTGAACCACCCTAAAACCTCAGAAGCAAGCCCTCAGTCTGTAATTACTACTTTCAATGACACCAAACCTCTATTAGCAACCTAAGTATAGTTTGCTGAGGGATCTAGAACAGGTGTAGCAGCTGCTCTTTCTGCTGCTGTGAGACAACACTCAAACACAATTTAAGGGAGAAAGGAAGATTTATTATTTGGCTTAAGGTTCCAGAGGGAAGATATGATCCGTTATGGCAGAAAAGGTGTGGCTGAATGACAGAAGCTGAAAGGCTTAGGCCACTGCAGACATCATTGAGGCCAAGAGAGCAACCAGCGACTATTGGAGCAGACTGCTAGTTGGAAGCATCATGGCGCTAATCAACCTCAAGGCCCATTCCCTGTGACATGTCTTCTTCCATCAAAACTTCACCTCCTAGAGGTGCCACAAAATTCCCAAACATCAACTAAGGAGTCAAAATTAAATAGTGGGTCTAGAGAGAGGGATCCATGATTAATGCCCTATCAGAGTTTGGATCCCAGAACCCACTCAAAAGCCAGGCAGGCATTGTGTCTGCCTGCAATTCGGCACTAGGGAGGTAAAGACAAAGGATTCTCAGGACAAACAGACTGGCTAGAGTAGCTCAATTTAGAGACACTGCCTCAATAAATAGAGTGAAGAGTAAGACACCTGACATCAACTTTAGGCTTCTACACATGTGTACACTCCTGTGCACATACCCACACACGAATGGGCCTACATTCATGTGAGCATGCATACAACACATATGTGCATCTCATGCATATAAACACACAAAAAGAAAAGGAACGAAAAAGGTCATGGTTATGTTTTGCATTAGTTTCACCTTCCTGTTGCCAAGTGAGTACCAGACCAAAGCAACATAGGAGGATAGCTTGTGAGTCCCAGCTATCATCATGACAGGAGAGTTCATACCAGCATCTGGTATGAACTGGCCACACCATATCCACACAAAGACCTGAGATGGAGACATTCTTTCTTGCCTGACACTCTGCCAGTCTTAAAAAAAAAATGCTGGACCAGCTCTATCCATCTTATCCACCTGTTCAGGCAATGATCTCATCCACGTGGATGGGTCTTTCCATATCAACTAGATGATCTCTCATAGCTTTGCTTAGAGATTTTCTTAATTAAAAAGAAACTCTTCACTGATGTTCCCAAAGACTTATTCTTTAATTGTCAAGTGGGCAAGACAGTGATCTCCATGCAGAGAAGAACAGTGGCCATGAGGAAGAACAGATGAGTGACTCTGCAAATGCTTCTGTATCTCTGCAACACAGAGTAGTCATGTTACGAAAATGCATTATTCACTGAGTGATTTGTGTGCTTTCATATAAATACATTATACTTTAATGAACTTTATTTTCTAAAAACTTTATATGTACAGACAAAATGATATGCAGCCCAAAGTTCTCATGATCTATTTAGACTACATAATTTTCGTTGATATATCAAACAATGAGGGGTAGACAAGTGAGAATTGTGACAAACAATGACTTTCAATTTTAACACTTAGGTGAATTGTGTGACTTATTAACAATTACCATATAGTGTCTTACTGCTTCACACGAAAATATTTTAAGTGCACACACACACACACACACACACACTTGTGTGTAGCATTTATAGAAATAGAGACTTGTAATAGACTTGAAATTGTGATGACTTGAAAAGTCTGATTCAAAAAAAGAAGGAAGTTGCACTATATTAAAAATCTAATTTAAAAAAAATCACATTTGAGGAAACAACCTTAGTTTTTGCACCTGAATTTTTGAAAATATATTATTCAAAAGTTTGATTAAACTTGGTATTTGATATTCCATACATTGCATTGCACTTTGATATAATACAGTGACCTGAGGTAGGAAAATGTAGCTTTGCTGCAATCCCTCAATCTCTGAAAATGATCCATGATACGTCTATGAGTGCTGTTTCTTCCTTTTTTTATTTTTCTTTTCTGTGCATATGTGTGCATATATATTTTGAGGAAATGTGTGTATGCATGTGTATATGGATGCTTTTGGGTACATGTGTGTTTGCATGTGAAGGCTCAAAGTTGACAGCAGGTGTTGTATTCAATTGTCTGCTTTTAAATACTAAGGCAGGTCTCCTAATTGAATCCAGTGCTCACTAGTAGACTAGGCTACCTATCCAGCTTGTTTTGGGGACCCCCTGTCCTTGTTTTCTGAATGCTGGAATTACATGCTCTGCCACACCTGCCCTACGCTTACATGCTTCTGGGGATCCAAATTCTAGTCCTCATGCTTGTGGGCCTTGTCTTATCCACTGAATCATCTCTTCAGCCCTATGACTAATGTTTCTGTGAGTTTATGAAATGCTGAGAAACCTCTGATAACATTCATTCTCAAAAGATACATGTCAAGAACTTTGGTGGATCTGAGATTTTTATCATATAGACGATAACAGATTGGCCTGCTGTGGAGGTTCAGATCCTGGCAGAAGTCAGGAGAATCATGAGTCAGAAATGGGAATTACTTTATTATTCAAAACACACCCAAAGCCAGAATTTCATCAACTTTTCGTGCTAAGTTGACCAAACCTCAATTTCCACAGGGCAGCATGGATAGTTTGAGTGACAGCTGGTCACCTAAGAATGTATGCAGGGAAACGTTAAACTTGGAGAACGTGAATCTTATAATAGGCATTAAAGTCATTTATAATGCACTTTTCTCCAGGGAGAGATATTATCTCTGTTGCTATATGAGAGTAAACAGGTCTTCTCTCAGTTCTGCAAGGAAGCACTTTGTTCGGAAGCCCAATACTGTACAAACATCCTTGGAAAGATGGTCTTGATTAAAGGCTGTATGGTACTTACAAGAGCAAGGCATGCAGAAACCTGAGAGGATTTGGAGGCTTGTCTGTCTGCAGTCCATGGGGAAACTAGAAAGTTCAGTTGGAACTTTAACATGGGGGGAGGCTTTAACAAAACCAAACTTTACAATTATGCTAAGACATCACCTGCTGTTTTTACTCTCCTTTGAATTAAAGTCATTGGTGACTTGTAGAGGTGACATGGAATGAGATGATGTCAGTTATCTAATTCCATTGTGCTTCACTGCTTTAAATTTTTCTTGTACTTTCTAATGTAACAAATTGAAGTAGATATGGCCACATAAACAAAAGCACCTTGGGGGTGGGGTCCTCAATATTCCTTAAGCTGATAAGGACTCTTGACACCAAAATCATTTTTAAACTGATGGTTTAGGGCTGTCATCAGAGACAAGGTCTTGATAGGGTTGTGAGTAGGAGATGCCAGTCCATTCCCTCTCTCAGTTGGAAGAGAACTTAAGAGAGAAAATTGCTTTCTAGGGTTGAAGAGTCTCCGAGGGGAAGAAGCAAAGATGAATACTCCTTAAATTCTCTGGAGTTGGTTGCTGAGCTTCTGCTCTGCTAGGTGGGGCAGAAAGAGCGGGGATTTATGAAGCAGTCGCTAGATATGGTGGAACAAAGAAGCAGACAGCTGGTGTCATCAGCACTTGCTCTTGGTATGGGAAGGCTGCTGCAGCTTTCTCTGAACAACTTAGGTTTCAGTTAGTCTTCATCCATCTTGTCCGAAACCTTCCAGGTCTGGCCTTGAGATGCAGAGAAGACAAGAGCTGAGGACATTCCAGGAAATGTAATTTGTGCATATTATATATCCTGGTGTATCTCCCTGCCGGGGAGAGAGATGCTTAACAACTAGCAATTCAAGAGGAAAAAAAAAATGAAAGATCAGAATTGTAGCTTTTCTGACAGATTCCGGTGTAAATTCACCCTCCATGGTTGATTTCAAGATAACATAGACTAACAGTCAGTTTATTAAATTTTGAATTTACTCAGCAGACATGAGCAAGCTCTAATATAAAACCAGACCAATAGACTAGAGTAAGTCACGTTGGATCAGAGCTTCTGTAATGAGTATTTCCTGGAAGGTTGATCTCTCTTGAGAACTCATGTACCTCAACCTAATTCACCATATCCTCAAGAGAACTAATGTCTGGATTCTTGCTATGTCAGCTGGAGATGATTAGTGTTACCAAGAAGAAGCATCATGGCATTCATTAGTAGGATTTCATCCTTTCTTCCTCTCCACTCCCAGGAAAAAAAAGCAATATTTACAAAGAATAAGGACACACCCCTTTTATCCTGCAGGCTGATGGTCAAGCAGCACAAACTGGTAACTCTGGGAGAATGAGTTCTGATGGCATTCCTATGGACCGGGAGGAATCCTCAAGTACCTGGCAAAAAAAGACTTATCCTGCTGTGGCTGAATACAGCAATTAGAAAAAGAACAAATCCTATTCCAGGATTCAACACCTACCAACTCAACTATTTGGTCATATGAAACCGATTGAAGTTTATCATTCAATTAAAAACCAAGCCACCCTCCCCCCCAAAAAAAATCTTCTTGGAGAAAACTCAAAAAGAAAATCTGAACAGACTGAAGTGGGGCAGGATATTATAAAATGTCTCAAATCCTTAGTGAAGATCTTATCTACAGAAGAAATAGGCAGCCAGAGAGATGGCTCAGTGGATAAAGGAATCTGGAAGCAAATCTCGTGACATGAGCACAATTCCTGGAGACCATATGGTAGAAAGAGAAAGAATGTTCTTTACCTGTGAGCTTCCTCCTTGCATTCCTACATTCTCTCTCTTTCAATCTCTCTCTCTCTCTCTCTCTCTGTTTTCTCTTCTTTTCTTTCTCTCTCTTTCTGTCTGTTGCCTTTTTCTCTTTAATAAATAAGTAACATATGGAAAATGAATACAAAGGGAGGAAACTTGGGGATGATTGTGGCTAGAGTCTGGTAGCAAATGGCAACGTGACCATTTAAATGACTGGCTTTACATGGTGGGCAAGGAGCAAAAGATGTTAAGCTTGTTTCTCATTCTCTGACTTGAAAAGTTTAATGTATTTTCACAATTTTGGAAGCAAGAATTTTTTAAATTGGTCTGAATTTAGAAGATCATATTTATATGTATGTCGAAGTTGGAAGAGTCCTATTTGAACAATAACTAAAATGAAGCTGATGGATATGTCTCATGGTGTTAAATTTTATTAAGCTTACTGCCAATAATATAATCCTTCTTTTAGAGTTTTATATAAAAGATACCATAGTCTGATTTCTGGGCCATCGTTTTCCCACTGATTGCTTCTAAGACTTGATCCATGTTGAGAGTGTTAGTTTCAGCTCATTCTTTTCCACTGGTGTGTGTTCTATGGCATGGGTCTATTTACAATTCATATATTCATTCTTTGGCGATGGGAATTTGTGTGCTCTCCAGTTTTGAGTTATAATCATGTGTACCACTGTGAACATTCCCCTGGCGTGTAGGGCTGGTATAACTATGGATGAAGGGACTGGAAGAAGAGGCAATGGTATTTAATCTATTTTAATTCTCTAATTGGTGGCCCCATTACGTAGGTGTTTATTATTAAGTTTTAGAATTTGACTTACAGATTTTGACAATTACCTAGTATATGTCAAATATTACATTTCTTAAGATAATTGATAATTGAAATAAGGCTGAGGGGGGAAATAAATGAGCAAGAACACAGGAAATGTTAGCTGAGAAAGAAAATGTGCTTTAAGTGGGGCATTCAGAGAAGTGTCAATGAGAATCTGGAAGGAAGTGAGGGAGAGATCAGAAGGAGATCTGGAGAAAGAGGGTTAAGGTATGGGCATCCCGTGCAAGAGTGGGAACCAAATATTTCCAGCTAGTAAGAGTAACCTGCAGTTGGGAAAGGGAAACAGCCTCACCACAACTGCATCCCCAGGCCTCTGGCCTCTCCTCTGGTGTCCAGTTGGAATGGCCAAAGATTCACAGCTGCTCTATGCAATGCACCTGAACTTTCATAGCAAAATCAGAAAAGTCTCCTTTCCTCTGAGCTTTTGAGAAACACGTACACAACGTGCTATACTCCAGAATACATGGAAAGAAAGAAACATAGAAATGAATACACTTACAAGGCACATCAGGTTAATTCTGAATAAAGAACCTAAGCCCCAGCTGTACGTCTCACTTCTCTGCAAGCAATTACATCTGTCAGGAGAACAGCACCCCACATCCTCTTTGTGTTTCCCAGTCACCCTGTGTTCTGGTCTGACTATCCCCAACTTCCCCCACACTTCACCTTCTTCAGAGGTAGAGCTGGGGCAAAGAACCAGACTACAGCTTTGGTGCCTAAAAAAGATGGCACCTTGTGAGGTGGCAGATATCCTGCTAACCACCAGGTCTTTTATTGGAGAAATGCAAATTAAAGCTACCTTGAGATTTCATCTCATCTCTCAGAATGGACATCTAAAGAAATGCCTGAAATGCTGGTGAGAATGCAGGAAAAAGGAGCCCTTGTGTCAGGCTGATGGGAGGTAAATTTGTGAATCCATTTGAAATCAGTGTGAGGTTTTCTCAAAAACTTGAAGTATAGGGCTGGAGAGGTGGCTCAGGGGTTAAGCCTCCACCTTGCAGGCGGAAGGTCCTGAGTTCGGATCCCAGATCCCATGTATAGACGCCAGGTTGGAAGCGGGGGCGGCCTGCGCTTCTGGTCCTGGTAGGGCGGAGCCTGTGAATCCCGGGGCAGAAGGAGGTGGAGGCGTCCATGGTGGTTCGCAGATTCGTCCGTGGTTCTACACACACACAGACACACACACACGCCCACGCACACACACACACGCACATGCGCACAATTGAATAAATAATAATAATAAAAATATTTAAAAAAAAAAACTTGAAGTATAACTATCATATGATCCCTCTTTACCATTCCTGAGCATATATCCAAAGGATATATTTGGATGTCAACTGACGGTTGGGAGATAGATCTTTGGGCACATCTTTGAAGAGTTGGTAATTGGTGTAGGCCTTGGTCTGGAATGTGGGAGATTGTCTGATTGATGTGGGAAGATCAAGACCATGGTTCATGAGACCATTCCTTGGACAAGTAGATGGAAAGTGAGCTGACCCGACACTTTCTGTGGATATGGTGTAGCCAGTTCCCTTGGTTTCTGATGTTGGTATGAGCTCTTCTGCTGTGCTTCTGCTACTGAACTATAGCTGAAAATCGTACACAAGAAGAGACCCTTTGCTCCTCTGAGTTGTTTGGCCACCTCAGCAACAGGGGCAACAGACATAGAAATGCTTGTACAGCCATGTTTATTGCCGCTTTATTCACAACAGCAAGGAAAAGGAGTCAACCCAGATGTCTATCAACTGGTGAATGAATAATGAAACTGTGGTACATGTACATAATGGAATTTTATTCAGCTGCAAAGAAATTGAAATTTGCAAGAAAATGCATAGAATTAGAAAAGATTATATTAACTGAGATAACCCAGGCTCAGAAAGACAAATACCATATGTTCTGTCTTATGTGCAAAATCTTAGCTTCAATTTTTTAAAAATTCTTTATTAGAGAGGGAAGAAAAGAAAAAGAAGAGGGGAATAGAGAGAGACAGAGAGAGAGAGAGAGAGAACATGAGTATTACGGCACATGTTGCATGTGGAGGATAAATTTTAAATTTTAGAAGTCAGTTATCTCTTTGCACTATCTGACCATGTGGGCTCTGGGGCTTGAAGCCAGGTCTTTAGGTGTGCCTTGACGCACTGAGCCATCTAACTGACCCAGATTTGTTCTTTCTTGAGGTAGCACTGGGGACTGAACCCCGACCTTTTGCATAACCATTGACCTACCACCCTAGCTTCTAATTTTTATGTTTCTCCTTTTAATTAGAAGAATGCGGAAGTAGAGAATTGAGGGAATATTAGTTTTAAAGATGGAAAGAGCAATGGAAAAGTTGTGACGTGAAAGCAGAAAGGGGAAACACTGAGGAACCATGTGACTAGGGATAGGGGACGATACAGGGTGATTAGAGAGATGAGCTAGTTGGCACAAGGCATAGGATCAACTTATACTATGTAGGAAAATGTCACAGTGAAATCCGTTACTTTGCAAGTTAAAAGCAAATAAAAAAATTTAAATTCTCCTAGTTTTCACCATATCTCAATTGCTGTTCACTCAAAACATCTTCCCAGTGTTTCTTAAAATATACTAAGGGCTTATAGAAAATGAATTTTAATGTGCTTTAAGTAGGTTGCAAAATAATTCTGGCTAATAAAACACAAGCACCATTTCTAGAGAACATAAACTGCTCCATTCTTGTGTAACGCAATAAATGTGTAAAATTTTCTATCTTCCGCTTCAAGCAAAGCTTGTGCATGATAGCAGATACAGAAGCCATGTGAATGAAGTATCAAGAGAAACCATGCTTCATTATCAAAAAGGCCTTGGCAGACGCACCTCTCTGCAAAGCCTCAGTGTGTTTGCAACAACAATCTTACTTTTTCAAGGCCTGTTCTCTTGCAAAGATGGTGCCAAAGAAGGGGTGCCTGTGTTTCCCAACTTCTGCCACAGCTTCGGAACTGATACTCTCCACTGTAGTGAAAACTGGGTGTTCTGGAGTCTTCTCAGCAGCCATGCGGACCACCATGATGTACTGACAACGTTCTGACTCAGATCTTGACATTCCTGGTGGTGGTTGGATTTCCTGGCAGAACAGTGAGAAAGTATATCTGTTCAGTATATCTGATCTGTGTTCCAGGAGGCCTGCCCAGTGTCTTCTGACTTGGAATTAAGACCATACACCTAGCCACACATTCTTCCTGTTATTTGTCAACTTCATTTTCCTTTTCCTGTTGCTGAATAAGTGTGGGAGAGCACAGCTTAGGGGCACAAGGGATTTGTGCTTTTTTTTTTTCTAATTTTTTTATTATTTCTTCAATTGTGCGTGTGTGTGTGTGTGTGTGTGTGTGTGTGTGTGTGTGTGTGTGTATGTAGAACCATGGACGAATTTGGTAAACACCATGGACGCCTCCATCTCTTCCTTGTTTACTCTGCCCCGGGAATTCACAGGCTCCGCTCTACCAGGACTAGAAACACAGGCCGCCCCCGCTTCTGCCCTGTGTCTATACGTGGGGTCTAGGATCCGAACTCAGGACCTTCCGTCTGCAAGGCAGAGGCTTAACCCCTGAGCTGCCTCTCCAGCCCCCAAGGGATTTGTTCTTGCTTATGATTCTCTGTTGCATTTATCAGAATGGCAGGAGAGTCATACCAACACCAGTACCCAGGAAATTGGCTACATCACAGCCATAGAAGGAGTGGAAAGGGATATACTTTCTGACATTGCCAGTAGGGCTGTATGCCAATTTCTAACCATTTTTACTTTATTTTATTTACTTGTCCAGGGAATGGCCCTATTCACTATGGGAAAGGTATTTCCACACCGATATCTCCCACAGGCTTGCTTAGGACTTTACAGAAGTGCCCAGAGGATCAAGTTTCAATTGTCAGGATGGCATCTACACCTTTACCAGACAGAAAAACCTCCATGGTTGCTCTTCTAGTCTTCTGTGGAGAGAACCAGGGTTTGGCAACAGCGAGATCCTCATGGTAGACAGAGACGCTTTTGTCCAGCTGAGGACTGAAGTGGACTGGGGCATTAGAAATCAGCCAAGAACAATACTCTTGGGTAAGCAAAATGGATTAGTGGTAAAGACACTCAAGTGGACAGACACCTGATAACCCGAGTTCTGTATCTGGAACCTACCTGGCAGAATGAGAGAACTGACTTCTAAGTTATTTTCTAACCTACAAAGTTGTATGTTGTGGTTCTTTCTAATAAATAAATAAACAAATAAACAAACATATAAAACATTTTTAGCTTTTTAAAAATGAGCGAGCACCGCCGTATGCTGAGCAGCTCCTGTGGCCTGGCAACAGGTGGCCTAGGTTTGAATAGAAAGTCCATGTTGGTCTGAGCTCACATGTTGTCAGGTTGTTCAAACAGATCTGAGAACTTTGCACAATAGGAGGAGACCCAAGTTTTGCAACCCTCAATCTTTCTAGTTGCTTACTCTGCATGTTAATCACCTTAGGTAAACTACATGACAATAGTAAGTGCTATGACATAAACAAAGTCCTTTCTTCTTAGAGTACATGCAGCTTGTGCTAAGGTTTAACTCTAAATGTTTTATCAATGACCCAGCTTCCTGGAGCTAGCAGGTTTCACAGGGGAAAGAGTTGGAAAAATCAGTTCTAAAGCTCACATTTGAAATCAGTGGCCTGACTTGCAATCACATGGTACTGGCTCCAGCCTGTCCTATCAGCAGACCTGAGGTCAAGATACAGTAAGATCTGGTCATCTTCTCTCTCTCTTGTGCTGTGAGGAGCTGGCATTCAGAGAAATAGCAGAATAATAGCTGTGTACTTGAACCTGAGAATCAATTGGGCTCTCATGGCCTCAGCCCCGCATCATTCACTCTTGTAGTTGGAGTCTTGGGTTCAGTGTTTAGAAGGCAGAATCCAACCATGGATTCTAATGTCATGTACACAAGAGAGAGGGGAAATAATTAAAAAGCCATTTCAGAATTATCACTGTTCTTTCCTTCATTTCTATATTGAATGCAGGAAATAATCATAAGAAAAATAAGCAGTCAGTAAGGCTATTTAATTCTTACTGTATGTTAATTGTGTAGAATATGGACTACACTGCAAAATCTCATACTTATACTTCTGTCTATTACCCTTTCTTATTCTTTGTCTACCTTCCTCCAGGCCCATTCATCTCCCCAAATAGTTCATTTTCTACTTTAGCATAGACAAAAAATTGCACATATTCTTCCAAGTGGGCAATCTAGATTAACTACATTGTCATAGTTAGGTACAGATGTCAACTTATTGGTTCGAGCTCTGCATGTATTTGCAGAGATTTAATAGTTGAGTCAAGCCCAGAGTGAACCTGCAGGAGATTGTCCCTAAATTAAAGGTAAACAACCAATTTTTTTTCACTTGCCATAATCTCTATTCACATAAAGGTTTTATATTAAGTTCCTTAACCTGTTTTTGAGTTTTCATTTTACAGGTAAGAGATAGGGATCTAGGTTTTGCGTTCCACATATTGATAGTCCATTTTCCCTGCATTTGGTAAGAGTCTGTCTTTCTCCAAAGAGCTTTTGGTATCTCTATTGAAAATCAGGTAGCCATATGAGCAGAAATAATAATAAAAAATGTATATAAAAAAAAGAAAATCAGGTAACCATAATTGCCTAGGTTAATATCCAATTCTTCTCAAATAACATGACTTTATCCTTTTTTATGGCTGAATAATACATACACACATCATAGTTTCTTTGTCCATTCACCCATGGGTAAACAGGCTGATTCCGTGATTTGGCTATTGTAGCACAATATAATAATCATGGAAAACTACCTTGAATTCTTTTAGATATATTCCAAGGTGCAATAGGTAAGTATGTAGTGGTTCTACTTTTAGTTTTGCTATATAAACCCTTATTATTCTGAAAAGTGTTCTTTCTAGTCCTAGTTTCCTCAGAGGTTTTATCATGAACATTTTAATTTTGTTATCCTTTTTTGCATTTAATGATGGTCATGTGATTTCTGGGACTTGATTCTATTTATTTGTTCTACTATACTTATTGTTGTGTATTTGCTGAGCCATCCTTTTATCCCTGAAGTATAGCCAACTTGATAAAGAAGTACGATCCTTTCATGTTGTTAAATTTAGTTTGGGTGAATTTTATTGAGGATTTTTGTGCCTGTGTTCATTAAGAAAGTTGTTTTTATGTATATTCGGATCCTTATGTGGTTTGGTTTTAGCATAATATTGGCTTCAAAGAATGAGTTTATAAATAATCCTTTCTATTTTTTCAATAGTTTGAGGAACCTGGGTCTTAATTTAATTTTGGCAGAATTCAGCAACATATCTGTGTATCCTCAGTTTTCTTTGTTGGGGGATTTTTTTATTTTATTGCTTAAATCTCATTGTTAGTTATTTCTCTAGCTAGGCTTATTTAAACTCGGTTTCATTTTGGTAGATCACATACATATAAGTTTCTTTTAGAATTGCAATTATTGAAATATATATTTTAAAATTATTCTCTGATAATCTTCCAGATTTCAGTGGTATCTGTTCTAATGTCACAAATTTACTCTTCAGTTTTATTGAGTCTTCACTCTAATTTGGATTTCTTGGCTGAGAGTTTGTAAACCTTTAAATTTTTCTTTTAGTGATCTTTTATATTGTTCTTTAATATCATTTTACTATTTTCTGTTCTAATCATTATTTCTTGAAATTTGGCTTGCTCTTTTTGTTCAAAACCCCAAGGTTACTGTTAGTTTATTTATTTGAGACCAGCTGATAAATGTAGACTTGTAGTTGTGATGAGTAGGTTCTCATAAACTTCTCTTAGAATTTGCTTTCAGTGTGTTCTAATAGTTCTAGTAAATTAGGTTTTCTTTTCCACTTGTTTATGGAGAGTATTTAATCCAACTCTGGTTTCTTCACGATGATTTAAAAAGGGATGATCTTTCATGTCAGCCTGATTGCATTAGAATCACCTAGAAAATGGTGAGGCACACAATGTAGGGGTGTCAGTGACAGTCCAGAGAGGATTAACCCTGAGGGGAAATGTGTACCTTGACTGTGAGCCTTGTCATCCCATGGACTGGGTGACAGAGCTAAATAAAACGTTGCAAGTGGAGTGCTGGTATTCCCCTTTCTCTACTTCGTGCCATGATGTGAACGATTCTCTTTTGTCATACATTCCTGAAACTGTGAGCCAAAATAAATATATAATCTCTTAAATTATTTCTGTGGAGTATTTGGTCACAGTTATGAGAAAAGAAACAATTAACATGTCATTTTAAAAGGTATTCATTAGTGTTTTTGTTTAGTTTGACTCGTGATTGATTTTGCTTTTCTTTTATAGTCTAATAAGATAAATTATTTCAATGTTTTTGCATTTGTTGATACTTTATGGCTTCTGCAGCCATTGAATGTAATATTCTGTATGTGCCTGTTCAGTCTATTTGATCTGTGGCACATTTTAACTCTGTGGTTTTTTTTTAATATTTTGTCTTATTGTTTATATTTATGAGAATGGTGTACTAAAATTGCCCACTATTATTGTGCTATTCTGCAAAGTAGTATTTATTTATGAAATTGGGTGTACCTATATTTAATGCATTTTTTTTTACTTGTAACTTCTGTAATTTTTTTTTAAAATTTGAGATAGATTGTGTGTGTCTGTGTGTGCAGGGTGAGGGTGGTAATACCATGGTGTGGGTGTGGAGGTCAGAGCACAGTGTTTGGAACTCTACTATCTCCTTCTGCTACAAAGGCTCCATTGATCAATCTCAGGTGACCAGGTTTCCACACAGGTGCCTTGTTGCAACTTCCTGTCCAGTGTAGAAATTGTTAATATACAGCAGTTATCTGTCGCCTTTTTTTTAGTAGGTTTCTTTTGAAGCATGCTTTGTCATATGTGGATAATAACTCCTATGTGCTTCAAGATTCTGTCTGCTTGCAATAGATGTTTTCTGTGTTTTGTAATAATTTATTTGTGCTTTTCCAGTCAGAGTGTTTTTCACAGAGGGCCAACTGTTGTATCTTGCTTTTCTTAATCTATTTAGTCTACTTTATTTAATTGGAGAGCTAGATCATTTAAATATTTATTGAAAGATATGTGCCAATTTCTTCAATTTAGAAGTTTTCTTGTTTATGCAATTAAAAATATTTAATTCTGTCCTAATGTTTTTCTAGGTGATTCTAATGCAATCAGGCTGACATGAAAGATTACCCCATTTAAATCATCAGTGAAGAAACCAGAGTTGGTTTAAAAACTCCCTATAAACAAGTAGAAAAGAAAACCTAATTTAATCTACTCTTGTTTTTGTGATTGTGTTTATATACTGTATATATTTATTATAAATATATATATTTACCTAAAATATGAGTTATAATTTATATTTATATATAAATAAATATATATTTCTTTAAGTATCTTCTGTAATACAAATTTATTGGTCATATATTACACTTACATTTATCATAGTTCTTTTTCTTTCAATTTTGAAGGAATAAAAGTAATAAAGAAATAAAATAAAAATATAAAAGGAATAAAAGTTGAGTAAAGTAATCTTGGTTGGTGGCTATAGTCTCGTCACCTCCCATGTTCTTTAAGGATAATAAGGCCTTAACAGATTGCTCTAATCTCTGCTGATCCTGGGTATGGAAAGAGGGTATTTTCCTGAATTAGGTTCCCAGGATGCTGGACAGTTAGCAAATCTTTGACATAGGAATTTCAGGAGAAAAAGAGATGGTAGCCAAACTCATGTTTCAGAGCACCAACTGGTTTTACACTGTTTCTCAACCTTGAAAAGCCTATCTGTTCTCTATGATAAAGAAAAAACTTTGATTTTGTGCTTTTAATGAACTCTGTATGCTGAGCTGTTCTAGTAAATAGTGCAGAAAAGCCACTTTGCATACAGATTGAGCACCGTGTTCCCTGTTTTGCTGAATCTTGGATTCAGCATCAATTTCTTGGAACAGGGTACAGTAGGGGGACATACACCCCATGTGGGTTTTACTTTTGACACTTGATATACATCCATCCAATTGGTTTGAGTGATCTTCATGGTTTCTGTTGAAAAGCCTGTTACCAATCTGATTGGTCTGCCCTTGTAGCTTGGTCCTCCTTCACATCTTTCAGTTTTGGTATTCCTTCTATTTACTGCATTCTTGACATTTTGACTATGCTATGACATAAATAGGTTCTTTTCTGGCCATGTTTTTTCTTTCTTTCTTTCCTTCCTTCCTTCCTTCCTTCCTTCCTTCCTTCCTTCCTTCCTTCCTTCCTTCCTTCCTTCCTTCCTTCTTTCTCTTTCTTTCTTTCTTTCTTTCTTTCTTTCTTTCTTTCTTTCTTTCTTTCTTTCTTTCTTTCTTTCTTTCTTTCTTTCTTTCTTTCTTTCTTTCTTTCTTTCTTTCTTTCTTTCTTTCTTTCTTTCTTTCTTTCTTTCCGGTTCTAAATGCCCCCTGTAGTTGGATGTTCATTTCTTTCCTTAAATGTACTATCTTTTCTGTATGTTTCTATGTTGTGTTTTGTACACACACACACACACACACACACACACACACATACACACACACACACACATCAGGAATCATTCTGGATTGCTCTACCTCTTTATTATTTTGATCTGGGGTTTCCTAGGCTCTACCTTCCAAGGCTGGAAGTACAGGCCTCTACCCTTTGAGTCCAGTATCTTTTTTTTTTAACATTTTTTATTATTATTTCCACTCATACAAACTTAATAGGTACACCGGTTCCCTCCCTCCCTCTTCCTCCCCCCCCACCCCTCTACTCCCCCTCCCCTCACCTTTCCCTCCCCATCTCCCAGTGCCTCCCCCCCAATCCCCGGAGAATCCTTTAATGTGCATGCCAGACTCTCCTCTGGACCCTCCTCTCCGATGATGTACAAGGACCCAGTGGCATTTCCCTGAACCCTTTCCTGTGTTCCCCTTAAGCATAGGAACACTACTGTGGCTGTCAATCCCTTGCTTACAAGGATCTTGGTGCCTTTAGCAAATGCTAGACTTTGTGGGGTCAATAGTGTGTTGGACATTGCGCAGGGCATGCAAAGTCCAATTATGATTGCTTCAGCCCTAACCTGTGTGGAGTATCTTGCATATCATTGCTCCTCCCATCCTTGTGCTCTTACAACCTTACCGCCCCCTCTTCCGCTAATTTCCCTGAGCTTCAGGATGGGGAGAGATTAGGCTGGCCTAGTGAGTCCAGTATCTTTACATAGGACCTGGGGATCTGAACTCAGGTCCTTTTGCTTTGACCCCTGTGCCATCTCCCCAGCCCATATTTTTATGCTTTTTTTAGTTTATATCTCCATTTATTCTTCTCTAAATTAATAGTTTAGTCTCTTAATTATAACCCAGAAGTCTTGGATATTGTGGTTTTGCTTTGCTACTGTTTGAATGCAATGGTTTCTCAATTGTATTATCCATCCATGACATTCTTTCTTCTGCTTGGTCCAGTGTCTAAGTAATGCTTTTCACTAAGCTTTTTCATATGAACTACTAAACTTTGAATTTCTAAGATTTTCATTTTTCCTAGCATCCAGG
This sequence comes from Typhlomys cinereus, assembly GCA_023101885.1. Lineage (NCBI taxonomy): Eukaryota > Metazoa > Chordata > Mammalia > Rodentia > Platacanthomyidae > Typhlomys > Typhlomys cinereus. Next base: position 2,206,502 of record JALPQD010000237.1, on the reverse strand, counting down.
TCTTTGGCTGAGTAGTTTATAGAAATTGCTTAACCTCTCCCCCGAGCCTTGAAAACATTTACTTACCCTTTTAATCTGTTTATTTGACTCTACTTTGGGTGTCATTAATCATTTTTAACAGCAGGTTTTTTAATTCTTTCCTTGGTATTTCAATTATTTCAATACCTGCAGGTTCAGTTGCTGAAGAGTTATAAACTTTTGGATGAGTTATGCTGCCTTGACTTTCGTATTTCTTGTGTTTTCATGGTATGAGTCATGTAGCCCTAGAAAAGGATGTCTTTTCTGGCTTTATAAAGGAGTTTTCTTGGTGAACAGCCTGCCCTGGAGAGCTCAATCCACCATACCACTCACAGAGAGTAAAACAAAGTACTCTAACAATAACAATATGAACCAGATATAAAAATAGAAGATAAATACAGAAAACTAGTACTCCATCAGTAACCATAGGAAAAAAGTGACAAAAATAATAAAGTATGAGATTAAACATGAATAAAGTTAAAATTAATAATTAAAATTAATAATAGAAAGTAGAGGGACACAGAAAAGGAAAAAGAAACATGATTAAATAAAACTAAAGAAAGAGAAGAGCTAAGGAAAGGAATAAAATGAGAAAAGGAAAGGAGCAAGAAGAAAAGAAATAAGATTACAAAATAAAGAACATGTAAATAAAATTAGCTAAAGGTAAAAAGAATAAAGGGCATGAAGGATTCAAAAAAGAAAGTGAAGTATAAATAATATAAATAAATATATAAAGTCTAAGCAATATGAAACAAATATAAATACAGTTTTAAAAAGTAAAGAAAAAGGACAAAGATTAACAGAATATCCTTAGTTTGTCCTGCAATCAAGTCTGGAGGTGGGAGGTATGCAGTGAGTTGACACCTTTTAGTTCCTATCTTCTTTTTTTTAAATTTTATTATATTTATTTATTTTTTTCCCCAAGCATACAAGCTTAATAGGTACCTCGGTCCCCTCCCCTCCCTTTACCCCTCCCCAATCCGCTTTGGGCCCTCCCTCCCCTTTTACCCTTCCTTTCACCCCCTCCTCCCTTTCTCCCAGTGCCCTCCTCTTCCTCCCCCCATTCCCTGGAGCATCCTTTAGTGTGAATGTCAAACTTCCCTCTGTGTCCTCTACTCTAGTGAGGTGTAAGGACTCAGTGGCATTGCCCACAGCCCTTTCTTGGGCTCCCCCCTTTAGTATGGGATCAGTTCCCATCTTCTTACCAGTTAGTTGTGCATCAGGACTGAGGCCAGTGAAGGGATTTTGCCAGCATCAGAGTTGCAATGACTTTCAAAATTTCCATTCTCTCCATACCAGGATCTGCTGTTGGCTCAACCCCAATTTAACAGGCATGTTCCTACTTTCTCCAGACGCTGCACCCAGGGACATCCAACATCTGAGACATGGGTGTTCCCGAGACTGGTGGGAGTGGGAACAGCATGGAGTACTGCTCTCTGCCCCGAGGTGCTGACCCGAGACAATAATGCACTCGGCGTATTTTATTTGCTGGTCTCAGGGTTTTCAGGTCTTGCTCCAGGGGTATGCCATCCCGTGGGAGAGACAAGGCTGCAAAAAACAAGTGACCTGCTGGAACCGCGTTCAGAAATCAAAGGCAGCACCCACACAGTAGGCAGGCAGCTCTGAAGGCCAATCAACCCTCCAGCCCTGGCTGAGGGCTCCCAGACTCTGGTATGTCCACAGGTCGCAGCAAGCTCCTTAACACACAGGATGAGCCGCAGACTACAACCTCCTCCACAGCCAGAGCTCCCTGCTACTTCCATTTCTCAGCAGGACCAGGTCTGCTCCTCTCTTGGCCACAGCTGGGCTTCTTATGACTTCCACCAAGGCACTCTAGCAGGGTGTGTCCAATTCCTCTCTAGTTTGGATTTGGTTTTGGTTTTCAGTTCTTCATATTAACTCAACCTCAAGCAGTAATTCCTCATATCAAGGTGGTATATGGCTACAACACTGGAATACGGGAACAATTCAGTTTCTTCCCCTCCCTCCCCAAAGCTGACTTGCCATGCAGGACGCGTCACTGACACATAGATTTTAAGGCTTGTGAGAATCACTGGCGTTCTCATGAGGTTGGAATTCCCAGTCTGTTGTCATGAAGGCTTTCTGGCTCACTAAATGGTTGTGGCTTCTGTTTCTGCTCCCTTTAGAGAGTCAGGATTGTAGCTGAGGACTGTTTCCTAATTTCCTTTGCCTCGCCTTCCCCTTCATTTCTTTCTTGTTAGCCAGTGTTCTTCTTCCTTTTCTGTCCTTGGAATATCTAGTCTCTCCAAGCAAAGTTATTTGCACATACAAAAAAAATTGAACACTTTCCTATTTGTTTCATTTCTAGAAAGCATTGTGTAATACAGAAAGAAAAGACTGCTAATGTGTGAGTTTTCCCACTGCTTTTTGCTCTTCTCGCTTTCCTCCCAAAGAAGCTCTTGACCATGATTGATTGGCTTCTTCCCTCAGATTTCCACGAGTCTCTGTCATGGCTTACTAGTTATAAGGAGTGGGTGACACAGGACTTGGAGAATGAGGAAATGTTGCTATAGTCACGGGCAAGGTGGGACAGGGAGGATAAACACAAGAAACATGTCTGGGGAAGAAGTGATGTTTCCTTTTTTTTTTTTCTCTTGGAAAGAAAAAACAAATCCCCTGGCATGGTGTTCCCAGGGCTGCAAGTATTGAGTTTTTCTAGGGGGTTTTGGGAAGGGAGATTAATTATTGAGCTATATAACATGTAAGGGATTTGACTTTGAATCAGGTGAGATTATGTTTGGCTGCGAGTTATAGAACAACCTCCAAATAAGTCATGGACACAATGCTAATTACTGCTTCTGATCACAAGAAAAAATGTTCTGACATTGGTACTTCATCATTATTAAGGATATGATCCAAAGCATTTGGATCAACAAGCATTTGGAACCTATCTCGCTTCTTCCTCCATCACTATTAACACACTTTCCCATGGTTCAAAATAGGAGCTTCAGCTAGTCTAGTCAAGGCATCTGTATTATTCCTGCATAAAGGATAGATCAAGGAAAGCACACTAACTCCCCTCAGAAACTTCCAGCAGCTGGCCCAATGCATCCTCTTAAACTCTTGGCTTGGACTTATGTTAAAATATAGTTTTAAAAAGTTAAAAAAAAAAGGAGGCACATCTGGGAAATAGTTTATTCTAGGTTGATGCCTGACTTAACCAGGGGTTCTACTTCAGAGGAGTAGGTAAATGGACCTCCAGGGAATGATTAACAAGCATCACAGAAGGAGAAGGGAATTTTAATGGGTATTATGAACCATGTCTTGAGATCAGGCTATGCCTTGCTCTAAATTACTCCATGTTGTATAAAGACAATGGTTTCAGAGACTTCATTTTACAAGGAGCTTTTGACTCAGTTTTGAGAATTGGAGGATGACTGTGCAACCGGGTTGCCATGTGAATGGCATCTGCTCAGCTTCAGCTGTCACTTGGACACTTACGAAGTGTGCCTCTGTGCACAACTCTGAGAAATATTTACTTAAGTCAGGAGACTGTCTTGATTGCATAATTGATGTGGGAAGAGCCAGCCCATAATGGATGGCATCACTCCCTGGACAGGTCCAAAAGATGGAAGGAGCCAGTTAGCATTTTGGTAAGTTGGTAAGCTAGAAAGTATATAGCATTGATCATTGGCTCCTTGCTTTTGACTTTGTATATGATGTGGTCAGTTCCCTTGGGTCCTGCTGGTAACTACCCTGCCATGATGGACTGTAAGTCTGAATTGTAAGCTGGAATAAAAACCTCTCATTTCTCTAAGTTACACAAGTCAAGGTTTATTACAGAAATGGAACATGGGACTAAAACAGAGTTTGATGATAGAGAAGTGGGGTGTTGCTATGAAACTTAATGGTATCATTTTCCAGGAATCATCCCTGCTGCACAGCCTGACTAGTGACTTATTTGTGGACACAGAAGGAGTATCACCATGTGAACTTATCTGGGTGAACTGGGACTGTTCACCCAGAACTGGGGCAACACACACATTCAAGTCATATCAGAGAAACCAAGCCAAAGAACTTACTAGGCGCAGTAGACTAAAAGAATGGCATAACTCTCTCACTAGGATCCCATAGAGAGGTGGATAATTACTGTTGGGATAATAAGGGTTCCTGCTGAACTGTCATCTGAACTCCTGTCATATGTGTGATGGATCAACAGGCAGAGAATTCTTGACTGTCTCAGGGGTTTCAGCTCAGCTCAGCCCTCACTGTTGCTTTGGTTGGCTCCAAAAGCCATCTGCAGTCCTGTTTCCCTGTGTGGACTTGCATTGCATCTGTCTGTTCCTTTATTTGTGTCCAGTCCTTCTGTCTGTCTGTCCAGCTAGACTAGCTTTTAGCTTCCCTCTCATACTGACAATGGCCTGACTTGCAGTTTCTTCAGCTTCTTCCCCAACTCCATTCAGTTTGTTATCTTGAATACAGAGATTCTTGTATCTCTATCAGCTCTCCAGCATTGGATTCCAGATCTGTTTGAAACTCTTTGAAATACCTTGCTTCTTTGTAGCCATTCTGTAACCTTTACACACAGATGATAGATAGATAGATAGATAGATAGATAGATAGATAGATAGATAGATAACCATGTGGTGTGTGTTCTTAGAATTAACATTAGCAATTAATTTAGGTAAAAATAATTTACATTTTCCCTGAAAAACTTAACAAAAGACTGATATGTTGCTACCACTGAACCTGACATACTAAGAATTTACTGTGGAAAGACACAAATGTTCATCTAAGTTCTTGGTATTTTGTGTTCATGATACCATACAATTATTATACTATACAATTGATATCTTAGAATGTACTGGATTCATTTGTCTGTCATATATTTGAGGTTCAGTCACATAAACATAAATTTTCCATTATTCATCTTTATACTATAGAGGTTCCTAAACTACTGATTCTAGTTACTAACCATGAGCTTTTTTTTTCTACTGCAGTGGACCTCTGTTGTGGTATCCATACAAGTTCAGTGCCAGAAACACTTCTCTCTTAAGAACATTGTTGCTACAGTTCTTATCTATCTATCTATCTATCTATCTATCTATATCTATCTATCTATCTATCTATCTATCTGTCTATCTAACTCATACAAACTTAATAGGTGCCCATCTCCTCCTTCCTTCCCCCCTCCCTGGATTCCCTTGCTCCTTCTCCCCTTTTTTCCTTCCTATCCCCCCTGCCTCCTTTTCTCCCAGTGCCCCCTCCCCCATCCTTGGAGCATCCTTTAGCATATCAAACTTCCCTCTGGGTCCTCCTCTCTGATGAGGTATAAGGACTCAGTAGCATTGGCTAGAGCTCTTTCTTGTGTTCCTCTTTAGTATAGGAACACTTTTGTGGCTGTTAATCCCTTGCCTCTAAGGATCCTAGTGCCTGTGATCCATGCTAGACTTGGGGGGGGGTCAATGATATGTCAGTCATTGTGCAGGTCATGCAAAGTCCTACTATGGTTACTTTGGCCCTAACTTGTGTGGAGTACCTTGCATATCGTTGCTCCTCCCCATCTTTAGGCTCTTACAATCTTACTGCCCCCTCTTCTGCAATTTCCCTGAGCTTTAGAATAGGGAAAGATTAAGCTGGCCTAGTTCCAAGTGTCTCTGATGTTCTGAATATGGTTTGTTGTTGTTTTCAGTTTTGTTGTTCTTGCATCACCCTTGGCTCCATCCTGATGGATATTGGATGTGACCTCCTAGCTAGAGATAAAAGATTGTTAAAATAGAGTGTTACTATACGGGTAAATTCAAAGATAGATGGAATAAGAGTAGGAGACCGCAGTGAGGAGGGGTCAGTCTCCCATTTGCAGGATAGTTACCATCTATCTGCAGGCAGACTCTATGCCCTCCTTGACTGGTGAGCTACATTCTATGCCCACTAGAAATGCCTGCTGTTTCAGGATTCTATCATAAAGCTTCAGTAAAGTCCTTGAGCCTCACCTCCAACCATCCTAAAGTATGTATTTTCAATTTTACTATGTGTTGTATTAGAGTTCTATGATTATTTCCCATTAATTCCAGATTTGCTTCTGAGTTTCCCTCAGAACATCTTTACTATTGTCCCAACCTCAGGTCTTCATGTTTGCATTGGGCTTCATTTTTTTTTAATATTTTTATTTCATTTTTGTTCAATTGTGCATGTGTGCATGTGTGTATATATGTGTATGTATGTGTGTGTAGAACCACAGACGAATTCGGGAACCACCATGAACCACCTCCACCTCCTCCTTGTTTACTCTGCCCCGGGATTCACAGGCTCCACCCTACCAGGATCAGAAAGGCAGGCCGCCCCCGCTTCCGCCCGGCGTCTATAGGTGGGGTCTAGGATCCAAACTCAGGACCTTGTGCCTTGAAGGCGGAGGCTTTAACCTCTGAGCCACCTCTCCAACCCAGTTGTTTTTTTTTTTTTTTTTTTTTTAAACAAGGCCTCAGGAATTCCAGGCTGGTCTTGAACTCTTTACATAGCCAAAGATCTCCTGATCTGATATTACTTGTATATGCCCTTATGTCTAGTTTTATGTGGGACTTGGTGATGCAGGAACGGTCTTTTGGCTGTCCCATCTGGGGTGCCAAATGATGCAGGACAGGAAATGACCACCCCAATGTTATAGGGTTCTTGTGTTCCGGAGTCAAAGATTAAAACCAGAATACGTGTAGAGGATTAGGGTAGAGTTTATCAGAGGAGAGAAAGCTTGAAACTCATGTAGCTTGAAATGGACTCATGGCACCTGACTGCCATGAAGGGCAGGTTCCCTGGAGAACTCATGAGAAGTGGGCAGCTGGAAAAGAACTCAGGGCATCTTGAGTACCAGGAGGGGCTAGGGCGTTGGAGAACTCATGGAGCCTAGGTATAGAATCCATGAGGGGAAAGGAACAAGAAACATACTTATGGCATATGGGGCTAGGGTGCCAAAGATGCTAGCCAGGGTCAGGCATATTTATACACCTAGACAAGCCCTGGAAACTGGCTTTTTCTCATTGATTAACTCTGGGGCCCAACCCAGTTACTCTTGAGCCCTTGTGGGCTAGAAGTCAAGTTGTTTAATATGAAGAGCTCATCTCCACAATCCCTTCATAGGGAAGTTGGCCATCTTATCTCTGGGAGGATTGGAGTCAGTTCCTCAGCAGGGTGTTCCTTCAGGGAGATTCCAGCAGTGGGGGATGACCTTCAGGAGACCTTAAAGACCTTGAGAGACTCATCCCAGCATGGCTACTCTAATTCTGCCTCATGGGGACCAAATTCAGAGCTCTATGCTTGTTAGAGCACTCTACCCATTAAGTCCCTAGTACTATGCCCTGAATGTGGGTGTGAAGATCAGATACTGTCTTCCCCATTGTTCTCTACTTTAGTTTATTTAGATAGGGTCTGTCACTGAACCTGGAAGTCACAGATTCAGTACTAAACATCCAGAAAGCTCTAGGAATAATTTGTCTCTACCCTCACAGCACCAGGATTACAAGTGAATACTACCATGCCTAGCTTTTTACACATTTTCTTTGTCACACATTTTTTTTATGTGTTTATTCATTGTGGGGCTTCTAGGCTAATTCCATACCTTGATTATTGTGTTTGGTTTCTTTTTAGATTCCAATCTCTTCAACAGACCAGGCTTCTTTTATTTGGCCAAATATTCTTTGCCTAAGCCTATGAGTTTCAGGGAAAGAAAACAATTAAGAACAACAGCACAACCTCCCCCCCTTCCCCAGAAACAGGGTAGAAAAGGAAAGATGAAGAAAGACATGCAACAGACTCTCCTACATCTCATCTTTTTTCCCAAGGAAGAAAACACTCCAGTTATCACAAAAAACAGGGAACTGTTGTCTGTTCTTTTTCTCTTCCCTTTCCTTTCCTCTCTCTGTAATCCACATACAGAATGCACCTGTAGGAACACTCGCAAGAGAAGAGAAAGGACAGTTGCTTTTCTGTAACATGCAGAAGGGAACTTGAAGTAGGGCAATGAATTTCTACGGTGCCCTGAACAAGAAGGTGTGGGGATTTTCAAGCAGGACCAGCAGTTAGTTACTTCAAGAATCAAGGACTGTTGCCAATATAGCCAAGGAAAAAGACCCATCAAATATCTGTTGTTTCTGTCATTCAGAGTTCTTGGAATGGATGCCTCTGTGTCCCCAAGTCTCATGCACATACAGAGCACCAGCTGTAATAAGGAACATTCTATGCTATTTAATGTCGGAATCCTTTGAGATATTACAGCAAGCCTTAATTGCCCTGCCATGTTGGAGAGGTTGCCTTTCCACCCTGAGCATGTGTAATCTTGCTCAAACACTTAAAGATGTGGCAAGCATAAAGATCCTTAGAACTCCTGTGAAGTATTGCTGTGACCACAGATTTTGTCCAGAGGGAAATTTGTAGTAGAAATTACAAGCATTCATTTGAGCATTCAGTAAAAATGATGTGAAAAACACTGAATAAGGTAAGTAGGTCTGTGTTGACTGCTGCCAAATATCCAATTCATAAAGGGGGGAGGGAGACGCTTTACTTAGGCTGCCATCAAGGCCTGGCTGCTTGCTGTGTACCATGGGAGATTCCTGGGGAGGCTTTCTTGATTCATTAATTTTTTTTTTAACTAACTGAATTCTGATTTCTGATTTCAGCTTTCAACATTTGCCTGCTCAGATTAACCACTTTAAACAGACATCCCACTGATGTCCCTTTGTTCTTACAGAGGCTGTGGGAGCTTGAGTGGATTTCCACAGTGTTTGGTATTTAGCTCACCTTGGTGCAGAGCCGATTTCGCCTTGTACAACTTGAAAGGCCTTGCACATGGGTGTTGGCTTCTTAAGTTTAGAGCAGACCAGCTTATTAGCACTTCTAGTGTGTTTTTCAAATGAATGTTTTGTTATCACATCCGGGGAGTTAAATGTCTGTTTTGTCCTAAAACGAACAAACAAGCAAAAATCTTCACCCAACGTATCTGTTAGTTCTATCAAGGGGGTGATCATTGGTGTAATGCATGTCTGATAGTTGTTCTCTTAGTCCTAAAGTCCTGTCATTTAATCCTAGTAGGCAGTAAGTTCAGTTCTCAGGGCACCTGGGAGTTTTTATGGAAAACACGAGCCAGATTGTGGCAGGTTCATTCTTCCTGGGAAAGACCCAACAGACTCTTTGGTGAAATAATGAGCCAATTTACAGAATAGGAAGTGAACGAAGGAGTTCTGGGTCAATCTGTAGAGCAACTACCATCACGGGGATTGATTCCCTGCAATCCTTAGATTATTTATTGGTATTATGACACATATTAATGCTCTTTGAGGTGTAGTTTGTGGAATACTTGTCTGGATGAAGTGGATTTTAAGCAGTTTTATTACCTGACTTTTGGTTTAAATATTCAACAAAGTGCACGAGGGAGCCTTGTCTGATTCCACAACAGTTTCTATCAGATCCCTTACTCTGGAAGGCTGTGCTTGAGTGCCTGTCTGCTGCCCACTGGCTATTTCCCTTGAATGTGTTTCTCACAAGTTTAGCTTTGAAGGTATCACTTTGGACACCTTGATAGGTAACTGAAGGACTTCTATCTGAGTAATGGGAATAGTATTGCTTACTTTGCCAGTTGTAGAAGAGGAAAAATGAAATAACTTTTATCATATAATGAGGTGGCTACATGCCACTAAATTTTACAAAAACATTCCAATATGCTTTAGAAAATTTTCTGTTCATTTCAGACTGGATTTGGCAACATTTCAAACTGCACACACCTAGCAGGTCAGCTTTCTTTTGTTTCCTAACATACCATTTTTGATTTTCCCAGCCAGTAATCATTATTTCCCTGCGACTCTTTGTGTTTCTACTTGCAGCCATCTAGCAATATGAATGATTCCTTAGGGAACCAGAACTGTGTTTTGATGACCTTTCTTTATGATCATGCTTGGTTTAGTTTGGATGTGGTTCAGGAAAAAGAAAACAGTAAAAAAAAATACTTTGCACATTTATTTTTTAATAATTCAACATAATTCCCTCAGGGATATAATGTGGTGTTATTTCCACTATTTATTTTCATTTTAATCATAGTTGGTGTTTCTCAAATAATCAGCATGTGGTTTGGGTATGGAAAACAATTGGAGAGAATTTAAAGTTGCTCGATAGCTGAATAACAAAGAGAAAGAAAGAGATGTTCTTTAGAGATGAGTGTACTCTGATTCGTACAGTGCATGCATAGAGTGAGCTAATGTTTACATGCTTCTGCAATGGTTCATGCATTAATTTATAACTGAAAATAAAAGCCAAGGAAAGGTGACATCAGTCAGGAATAGCCAACTAGGGAGCTCACAAGAACCGAACAGACACTTCAGCCCGTTCTGCACAGAATAAATTCACTATGGTAAGAAAACTGTTTAGTTTGAGAACATTCCTACATTTTTCAAAATAACTCATAACATCATTTTGTATAATGGATGAGTTTCTTTCAGTGGTCATGGTTTCATAATTTGTAAAACCTAACAAAAAAAGCCTAACCTTCTAGTTAGAGTTTTTATTTTTATACTTCTTTTCTAGAATGCTGTGGCATATTAAATTACTTTGGGTTGAGTGTTTTAAATTCCAAGAGATATGGCTCCCAGAGGCACTCAGATAAGCAGGCAGAAAGGACAGAGCTGTCTACTTCCAAAGGCTACTGAAGTAAAATGATGGGGTGCATCACAGAAGGGGCTGTGCTTCCTCTCTAGTGAAAAGGTTGGTTTTCACAATATTGAGGTCTGAGTCTCAGCTTCTCATTTTCATAGACTCTACTGTAAATGAAGTGTAAATTCTCAGTTCAGTGATGCTGATGGTACAGTTCTTGGAAGGGTAACCCCAAATCTGCAGTGGAGGAACAGGTTTCCCTAGTTCACGTGGCCAGGTTTCAGTGACCCTCATATCCTGAGGTTCAAGTTTAGAAACTTACATGACCCATTTGATGCTGATAAAGGCATCAATGGCAGTGGTTGCTGCAGGCAACAGAAGAAAGTACAGGAAAAAGCTTGGGGCTCTGTCACCATTGGATTGTAATGGTTTAAGTGCGGGAATTTGGGCTGTTTTCATCACTACTGAGAAGAATGTGGGTGTTACTGTGGGATTTTGTGGTGGGGAGATGTCCTAGCAAAGAGAAGGCAGAGAAGTATGAGCGGGATGTGTAACTAAGTCATATCTGAAGCCACACCATTCTCATTTCTATACTTGTGAAGCAATCCCAAATCACAGAGGCAGAACACAAACTTTCTTTTTTTGTGGATTCTTTGAACAAGGCACAGTGAAGACAGTATTTCTGTGAGGTCTGAGGCCTCAGGTACAGCCTGATGCCTGAGGCTGGATTTATCTAGACGTTTTTAATGATGGTGGTTCGTGCTGACAATCCATATGGCTGGATGTTCGTGGGCACTTCACAGGCTGTTGCTATCGCCTACATATTCATGTTGCTTCCATCAAAGTGATAGCATGGGGAAGTAAGGCCACCAGTAGACAATTAGGTCATAAGGTTGGGATATCCATGAACAAGATTAATGATCTTATGAAAAGCAGTCAGAGCAAGCACGCTCTTTTTTTATTTGAGAATTTGTTTCATGAATACAGTGGATTTATGTTATTTTTATCTCTTATTACCCAATCCTATCCTCCTTCCTTTTCCCACCACAAACCTTCCTCTTTGCCAGTCTCTCTCTTACTTTCATGTGTTTTTGTGTATGTGACCCATCGAGTTTTACCTGGTCTGCCTATGTTGACGTGTGCTTGAAGATTTGCTAGAGCATGGATGATATATGAATGTGTGTATCACTGAAGAGAGCAGTTCCTCTTCCCCCATCCAACATTAACCCTTAGTAGCCTTTCAGTAGGTGTGAGAAATCTTGCCCCTTCCTTGGTGAAATGTTGATAGAACAAATCTTGAAGCACATCATTTTGCTTATGAGAGTGATGTGGGGAAATGGTTTTTTGGCTGTCCCATCTGGGGTGCCAAAAGTTGCAGGGACAGGAAAAGACCATCCCAATATTGTAGGGTTCTTGTGTTCTGGAGTCAAAGATTGAAACCAGAACATGTACAGAGGATTAAGGTAGAGTTTATTAGAGGAGAGAAAGTTTGGAACTCATAGACTTCAGACATGGAGTGCCAAGAGGGGCTAGGATGCCCTGGAGAACTCATGGAGCCTAGGCATGGAATCCATGAGGAGCGAGGAACTCATGGAATACATGAGAAATAGAGACAAAACAGAACTCATGACACTTATAACATGAGGGAGCTAGGATGCCTTCATGAGAAGCAGGCAAGAAACAGAACTTATGGCACCTTAAGTACCATGAGGGGCTAGGGTACTGGAGAACTCATGGATCCTAGGCATGGAATCCATGAGAAGCAAGGAGCAAGAAATGGACTATGGCACTAGAGTACCATGAGGAGCTAGGTTGCCAAAGATAACTGCAAGGGCCATTTATAAACCTAGACCAGCCCGAGAAACAGGCTTTTTCTCATTAGTTAACTACCATTGGGGCCCAACCCAGTTGCTTTGGGCCCATGTGAGCTAGAGGTCAAGTTGTTTGATATGGAGAGCTCATCTCCATTATCCCTTCATAGGGAAGTTGGCCATCTTTTCTCTGGGAGGATTGGAGTCAGTTCCTCAGCAGGAGTGTTCCTTCAGGGTGTTTCTAGCAGTGGGGGATGACCTTCAGGAATTCCAAAGACCTTAGAGACCCATCCCAGCATGGTTGCTGTAATCTTGCCTTAAGAGCACAACATGACTTTTAAGGATAAGCCTATCAACCCTGCCTTCATGAGTCTGGGACCTGTTCAAGTACTCAGGACCCACACGTGCAGAAGGGCCCTGTGTTTTCACTGTCTTAATTCTAAGAGTGACTCATCTTTACTTTGTACTGAGCTTCATGAATGATGTAACTGAGATAAATTATATGTGTGTGTGTGTGAGAGAGAGACAGAGAGACAGAGAGAGAGAGAGACAGAGAGAGAGACAGAGAATGTACTAGCCAGAAGCTATATTGACCTTTTCTTCTAGGAAGTCAAGCAACATACTTGCAATGTAAAAAAATGTGTTGGACGTGAGTAACTGAGGTGCTCCATATTCAAAGAGAAGAGACTAGATTATACTGTTTGATGGAAGGATGTCAAGACTCTAGGAGAATATGTGGGAACATAAATATTGCTATGGCCATTTTTGGAAAATACAATCTGCCACACATGTTCTCCATGTATTTCTGCAGGTGCCACCTACTGGGTTAGTTTTTATTTTGTTTCTTGTGTAATCAACTGTTAAAATTCACATTACAGACTGAGACACTGAAAGACAATTGATGTGATATTGTGTAGCCAGATCACAGTATGCAAATTTGTCTTTCCATGACTTGAATCTCTACAACCACTTTCAAAATAGGAAAGGTTGAGATAAAAATTGACTTTGAAATGATTTCTTTGGAAAGAGCATTTGTTCCATGCTAGTTTAGTAAGGAGAGGCTTCCATGCATCCATTTGGAGGGCCCTGAACTATATTTCTTGTACTCGGGATTCTCAGAATACAGGCATCTTACTTATCCTTTAAAGAGTCAAGGAAGATAGTAATGGTAATGAAGACAGGATAAGATGCTGCTGGGCTAGGGATGTGGCTCAGGGGCAGACTATGTGCCTTGCAAGTGCAAAACCCTGGGTCCAACTCCCAACTGCAAAGGAAAAAGTATTATCCTTAGTTTTTATCAAAAATCTTATTGTATTAAAGAATTATATAGTGCCCTATAAAAGCCAGAAGCTGAAATTAACACCAGATAATTAAAAGCTATGGAGGGGTTCATCGACAGGCCCTGAGTGGAAGGTCCAGCCATCTTGTTTCCCAGAACTGAAAGGGCTCCCATGTGGAAGAGAGGCCTTCAGGAGATAATTATGACAGGGAACTTTATTAAGGGAATGAAACAAATTTAGTAAATCAAAGGTCTTCCTTTTCAGTCGTAAAATGGAAAGACGTCTCCATATCGGAAGGATCAATAGCCAACCCTTGTCTTTCGTAGTGGGATGCATCTGCTTGGGCTGAGGATGGGCCCAGTGATGGACCTTGCTGGGTCCATGAAAGAGAGGTTCGTTTGTAAGCATTTGCCAGAACCCAGAAAGCTGAATGGTAGTTGAAGCTGCAAGGGAGGCTCTAGTGGGAAGAGGGAAAGCACAAGGTGGAGACAGAGAGAGTAACTCACAATGACACAGACCATCCAAGGGCAGGAGGAAATTCAGAGTAGAATTCAGCTTCCAACTTATACAAGGGATTCATTAACTTTTCATCGCTAGCAGGACTCCAGAATGTCCTGATTCTGGCATAAACACTTGAAAGAATCTAGCAAAGTTCTGAGATGTGTCTGAATGTTCAGTCATGTGCAAAGAATTGCTAGTCCCCCTGAACCTATGTGGAAAAGGAGTGACTCATAGAATCGGAGGTGCTGTGATTTCGTCACTGGCCAGACTTGCTCAACGTCTGTTACGCCTGAACTTTGAAGCATCTTGCTCCAATCAGAAGCTACAAACAGCAAACAAAGGCCAAATGTGTTGATTCATTTTTTTCTGCTTCTTAAGGATTACTTACTACTTTTATTTTTATGGTGTGTGTGTGTGTGTGTGTGTGTGTGTGTGTGTGTGTGTATACATGTATATGCCACAGTGCTCTTGTGGACAGAAGAGGATAACCTTTGTGTGTCATCCTCACTTATTCACCACTATGGCCTAAGCCAGTTTAGCCACTTATGAGCTGAACTTCTGAAATTTCTTTGTTCACTGTTTCCCATTTTCTTTAAGGTGTTCAGGGTTTGCAGTTGTGAACTCCATTGTGTCCTGAGGTTGAGCAGGATCTGGGCGTCTATACGATGGTCCTCACTCTTGCATGGCAAACATTTTTACCTGTTGAGCCATCTTTCTAGTCCTGTACTTTTCACAAACTCTTAGAACCCTTTCAGGTGATGATCCAGTTACAAAGATGGATTCTTCCCTCCCCCCCCACTCTACCTGCAATTCCCATCACGTTAAGTCAAATATTTACTTCTTTCCTAGATCAGAGGACAAGCACTCTAGAAGTAAGTTTCAGATCATCCACAGAGCACTGCAGATTTCAGTTACTCTCTGGGATGATTGACAAAAGTTACCCAGTTCCCTTCACTTCTGCCCCACCCTTCAGTCAAGGGGACCCACATGTTCCCTGCACTTGTGCACGGCTCACCAACCTACTTCTTGAGCTCTGACATTCATACAGTGTTCTGTCTATAACACTGGCTGTTACCTGTTCATAGCTAGTCTTAAACCTCCCATACCCGACTTCTAGTCTCTAGGTCAAAAAATGAATTCCTTTGTCTTTCTGGACTAAGCATTTGGATGCTTCTCATTCTGCTGCTCAGAATTAGATTTGACTGAGAGAAAGAGAGAGAGAGAGAGAGAGAGATAGAAGAGAAGAATGCATTGATGAAATAGTAGAGAAGGAGGGCTTGTGGAGCAAGGATTTGAGTAGGTTAGAGCCAATTGCCATGCTCCTCCACTGCTGGTTGGTCTTTGGAGGCATGAATGGCTCAACCATACTTTGCATGCAAGTTGGCCAAGGTGGGTGGGCCATCACAGTAAATTACAGAGGAACATTGGTTCTTGAATCTGGGTGCTAGTGTGAACACTGCTGAAACTGTATAATCTAAAGCAATTGCATTGACTTTATGAATCTCCGTTGCTTTATCCATACAAATGGGATAAAAATAGTTATGTTGTCCAAAGATACTCAGAAGAAATAAACTAATAGATGGAAAAGCACCTTATAAAAAGTAAGATAAAAAATGTATGTGTGTTATTACTGTTATTCAGGTTGCTAGACTGAACCTGACATTTTCAGTGTCTTTATCCTTCCTTGGTTTCTGGAATCTTTGTGTCTTTATCCTTCCTTGTCATTCTTGCTTCCTGTGGCCTTTGCCTGGATTTCTTCTTTCCAGGACCTGATGCAATAGATGTCCATATTCAGTTCTGGACTCTTTTCCAGTGCCTTCTCATTTTATTATTTACTTAGTTTTTATTTTTTATTTCTGCATATGTAAGTGCGGGTGTGTATATGTACATGGGTATGTGTAAAAGAAGGTACTGCGTGTGGCTGTGGAGACCCAAGGGTGACTTTGGGAATCATCCTGGGTTTCTTTTCCTGTTTATTGCTTTGTTCTGGGGTTTCCCAGGCTGTCTTGCAGGACCAGATTTGCAAGTCACTGAGGATCAAAACTCAGGTCCTTCTGCTAACGAAGCAACAGCTTATCTCCTGAGTCATCTCTCCAGTCCCATCTTGTTTTATCATACAAAGGCCATCTACTCTCTTTCAATCCCAAGTAAGCATCCTGTGCCTTTCCTGGTGGACTACTTTTCTCTCTGGCCTAATTTCCTAATGTCTACAGAAACCTGTAAAATTCCAGTTCAGCTAACACTCTTCTCCCTTCTTCCCTCAGAACTGTCACACAGGAAAATCAGGACAGCAAAGATTCCAGAAGCCAAGATCAGAGTGTTTTAAGGACGCAGAGAACAACTCTGTCAAGTTCTGCCAACAGCTTAAGGAACACGAGGCCTTGGGATTGATCACTGGATTTGGCAACATGGAATTACCGGGGAGCTCTGTAAGTGCAAATTTGGGGGGAACAAAATGAGAATGAAATATGATTAACACAGGCCCAATGAAGAGCCAGCGGCAAGAACTAAATCAGAGTCAGACGAGTACAGAGAGCTCTTTCAAGGACGGTGGCTGGAGAGAAACAGAAGGAAGAGATTTTGTTTACTCAGAGATAGAGAGATAAAGAGAAGAATGAGTTGATGAAATAGTAGTGAAGGAGAACTCGGGGAGCATTTGAGTAGGTCAGAGCAGATATGCCACGCTCCTCCACTGAAGATTGGCCTTTGGGGCATGGATAGCTCAACCATAGTTGCAAGTGAGTGGGTGGGTGGGCAATCACAGTAAATTACAGAGGGGACAATGTTATCAGCTGGAATTTGAAGAAAGAGAACAAAAGAAATAGTCATGTGTGATAGTGGAACAGTTAATGAACTAGGAAAATATAATACAATCACTGGGCAGTGTTAATTAACCTAGAAATGTTCATGATCTTGCATCTAAATTGATGTCATTAGTGCAGTTTTCTCTAGTTATACCCTCCATGAGGGTCTAGTCACAGAGTAAGCAGAATATTGAATTTAGCCAGAGTCAGGCTTTTCCCAGTATAGTCCAAAGAAGGCAAAGTTAAGCTGAAGAATGGGGGAAGTACAAGAGATAGCAGGAAGAACTAATTAAAACATTGCAGGTTCAAGAAAATGAAAGTGTGTGGGGGAGAGAGGTTTTCGAATTAGGCTATAGAAATACAACTGAAGCAAGATCAGTTATTAGCCAGAAAATGAACAGTGCAGTATTGAGATCATGGAACATCTGTGGTTATGGTCAAGAAGCTAAAGAAGGTGTTTGTGGAAATGTGTGGCATATACCTAACAAAAACAACAGCAACAACAGCAACTATCTATCAAATACTGTCAACAGCTCAAGGAAGATGAAACCTTTGAATTAATCACTGGAACCAAAACATTGAAAAGCATCTGCTGTAAACATAACACAACTCACCAAGAAGTTGAAGAGGAGAATTAGGAACAGTGAACCATAATTATCTTTAAGGATACCAAGGCAATGGCAGTGGTGGTGGGGTGTGTGCCAGTGATATGCAGACCCCGGTCAACATTTCTGGTTATTCCATATCAACAAGTGGCTTGTGAGGGATCATTGTTTTATGAAGAGGTTTTTATTCTCATTCGTTTTCAGTTTCAGTTAGAAAGGAGAGCGAGAGGAAGAATCTGTGTGGATCTGAGTGTGGACTGGAAACACAGGTTTTTCCTGGATTTTTTTTTTATCATGAGCATTTTCATAATAATGCTAAGATATCATTTGCCATTTTTTTTTACCTTTTCCATCCTGTGAGTATACGATGTAGTTGCAAGAAGTTACCCAGAATGAGATGATCACAAGGATTGAGTGCATTAGCAGATATAGGATTCAAGCCCTCACCCAGAAAGGAAGAAATCACAGACATCAAAAACTGTGAAACAAGACCAGTTGTCTTGATATTTTTTCTTTTGTAAAATATGATCTTTTACATAAAAAATTATTGTAGGGTTGTTCTTCTATTATTTTAACTTAACATACATAAATATTTGTCAATCTGTTTATGTTTAGAATGTTACTTATGAATAGCAGAATGCATATGTAAAGAAAATACCGGTTTTTAAGAGGGTAGGGGAGTCCAGACAAAAGGAAGCTTAAGAACCTGGGATCTTCGTGACTTAGTGTTAGATGAATTCTTTGTACAGAGAGAAGCTGAACTTGACACAGGCAGTCAAGGTGGAGGACTGGATAGAAGCTGGCCGGTTCCTATGACTCCTTGTGCAGGGATTCTGCAGAAAAAGCATCATGAGAAAGGTGGAGTTTCATCCATAAAACTTCTGAAATTGGAATTCCCACTGGAATTCTATTTAATAAGTACTCTGAAAAAAAAACCCTGAACAATGAATTAATCTCTATACATAAGAGGCATATCTTTGTAATCTGTGTGTGAAACCAAGACTATTTTGAAGGTTTAGAAGTTCATTTCCTTCAATTATGAAAGTAAAATATGTCATTATAGATAATATAAAAATTTTGAGAAGTAGTTAGAAAATCTTAATTAGTTATACTTGAAGTTCTCAGAAAGAATGAGTTAGTATGTGTATCTTCTTTAGTCTCTATTTTCAAACAAAATTATTATCATATTATGTATCTTTATACTTGGTGGTTATACAATCCTTTTATTAACCTTTTTATATTCTGATTTGATATTCATTTAAAATCATTATACTTAATAGAATATTTTATTTGTGCTATTAAATCAATTATAATTCTACCACAAAGAGCCCTTCCATATTTCCTTTTTTATAATGAAATTTTGAATATTCTTTCCCTGAATATTAATTTATTATACACACAATAGGAACTCTATGTGTCTATATGCATATGTCTGTCTATCTATCTATCTATCTATCTATCTATCTATCTATCTATCTATCACTGATCCCAAAGTATTTGTTTTACTGAAAGAAAAATTAAAAAAAACTTTTTTATTATTTATTATTTATTCAATTGTGTGTATATGCATGTGTGTACATGTGTATGTATGTGTGTGTGTATGCATGTGTATGTGTGTGTAGAACCACGGACGAATTTGGGAACCTCCATGGATGCCTTCACCTCCTCCTTGTTTACTCTGCCCAGGGATTCACAGGCTCCGCTCTACCACGACCAGAAACGCAGACTGCCTCTGCTTCCACCCGGCGTCTATACGTGGGGTCTAGGATCTGAACTCAGGACCTTCCGCCTGCAAGGCAGAGGCTTAACCCCTAAGTCACCTCTCCAAGAAACATTTTAAAGATTAACTTCCTTCCGAGTTACCCTACAGATTTATTATTGCTACTATTATTAAATATATTGACAATTCTAAGAGAAATACAATTTTGTGCTTTTTTTTCTTTTTAACATCTTTAAATTAAGTTTGATTTTGTTTGGAAAAATCCATAGACACGAAAGATTTAAAAAATTAAGATATAATTGAGAAAGGATGGTGGTCCAAACAAGCATTAAAATGTATTGTAAAACATGAAAAAAAATGGTTTGGTAAGAAAGACCTAAAGAAGTAAAGAAATAAATCTCTGAGAAATATAGGTTAGCATGTACAAAAACTGAATTTAAATAAACATAGTATAAATCATCAGTGGCATTAATAATTATTCCTTAAACGGTGCAAAAATGCCTTTTTTTTGCGTTAAAACAACGAAAACAAAACCCCCTTTTTAAAAAAGCAAGTTTAGAGCGATTAAATTGGAAGAAAGGATTTATGCTGCCATCTAGTGCTCATATTTATAACCGTATGCATATTGTTCGACTTAGTCCATTGGAGGAAATTAAGCTCCTTAAAGACTCTAGGAAGGTAAATGGTTATTAATAAAATGGTTTATGCATACTACTCAAGCACTAATTTAAGTAAAAGAAAAATTTGGTGCTGATAAGATGGTTTTTCCTTCTTAGAGATTAAGGTAGTCTATGCAAGTTATCCAAAGTTAACGTAGAAGAAATTACAGCTCCAGACATTTACATAAACAAGCATGCCAACCTGTCACACTTTTTTTAGTAACACAATGAAACAAAAGAACAATTTGAATAAAAGCATGCTGATTGGAAATTCATATATGGGAGCAGAAGCTGCCAGCAGTTATAGTTTTGAATAAAGAACACCATTGCAGAAACCTGTTCTCTGCTCACAGGAGCCTTGTGGGGGGACGTGCAGGACTTGCCCTGGGGTGTAACTGGTGTGGCTGGTGGTTCCTGGGTTCAGTGGAGATATCTCCCCTCTTTTTTGACTCCAGATACCAGATCCAGGCATGCAACCATCTCTACATGGATTCCCTGTCTCCATCCTTTTCATCAAGCAAATCAAAGTCGATGTAAAAAAGGTAATCTGCAAAGCTGGCCTTTTGTCTCCAGGAGCAAGCCTCCCTTCTCTCCACCTACCTACAGCAGCAGACCTCTGTTGTAATGTACTTCTGCTCCCAGGTCACTAGTTCCTACCCCAGAGCTTAGTCTGTCAATCTTCTTCTTTAGAGTTTTACATTTGAGAGCGACAGTATAGACACTACCTGTTTCTGGGCCACCTTCCCTGGATGTTTAAAGTTTAGGAGTTTTTGGTTAATATTAATGTGTATGGAGACACAGAATGAACAAGTGGAAGAGGTGAACCTGAAGGAACAGTGGTGAGAAACGACTAAAAAGCACTTTGACGTTCACACCCTGGCTCTGCTGCCCTGCTCAGCCCTTGCATTTCCAGTACCCATCCAGTAAGTCCTTTCCTTTAGGTAAAGAGAATATAAACATTTTACTATCTTTTGGATGCAAAAGTGTAGCAATAGGGCAAAGTTGTACCATTCAAAAGTCATTACTTCACTGTCAAGACCAAATTTTTTGCATAACCTAGAGGTCTCTGAGGACCAGAAACCGCACTCTGGACTTCTCAATTCCTCTTTCCTCCCAGCGACCCTTCGCTCTCTTCTCTAGTCCCTAGGCACCAACTGTACCCAATGATTTCTGTTCTCTGTTCCATGACATTTTACCAGCCGCTTATCCAGGCTGTTCTCATTCCACGAGATCATTTTCCATTATTCTTCCTTCCCCAGAAACTTTTCATCTTTCAGATACTAGTTGAGGCAGGACTTCTTCCAGAAATCCCCTTGGATCTCTTAAAACCGGGTTGCTCTTCTATCATCCTATCTCTCCCTGTCCTTAGACCCTTAGGGCTTTGAGGACTGTGCACCCAAGTGATCAGTCCATTTGCAAGATTAAACCCTATGAGGAAGGTTGTCCTTTGCTTCATTATTGCTTTGGGCCGAACTTAAGAGAATCTACCCTCGAATAACTGTTCAATGAGTTAATGAATACATGGCTGTTATATAAGAGAGGGCAGAGCTGCGAACCTTTCACAGGAAGCATCTATCTGACCTCATTTCTCCTTAAACTGAAATTTGTAATTCTCTTATTGCAGGTTTTTTTTTAAGAGCTGCTGTTTCGCATTTCAAAAACAGGCACATGCTCTAACGCAACCGTCTCTTATTTAAGTCAAAGCTAAATGCACACGAATCGGTATAAAGATTATCTCTATTTTGTGGACATGGGTGGTCCAGACACCCACAAGGAGATAAATAAATGTTTGAGGTGGGTCCCTCAGTGATTTTTACAATGGATGCCAATTTGGCAAGCCTGACTGGGCTGCACCAGTGTGAGGAACCATGATTTTGGTATGATGTTGGGGAATGTGTGGCTTCCATCTGCTGGTTATCTCACGAAATGTAGAGCTGAGAAAAATCACATACTGATTAAATCATAGAATCCCACACTTGGAAGGGACTTCATGAGATGATTGGGCCCGCCTCCTGAAGGTCAATGCATAAATCATCTTGTGCAGATGGCTGTTTATACTATTTTTAAAGCTCTTTAAGGATGGAGATTACACAGCTTCCCTTGGTAGTCTGATCTTCATGGTCAAGAACTTCCTTTTTTAAAAGCCCAGCTTCTCACTGCAGTTTGGCTCACTTCCTCTCTCTCTCTTTTTTTTTCCTTCCAGCTCTCTGTGAATGTGGAGAGTACATGCTCAACCTCCCGTGCTAATTATCTCTCTGGCCCACATCTCACACTCTCAAGACTAATTATTGTGATTTATGTTATTTTCCCCTTCTAAGTGACATGGTTACAGTTCTTCCATTTTTTGGGACACTGACTTCCTCCTCCTATAATTTTTGTAATTTAAATACCCCCCTCTCTTTGAATCCGTCCCGTAGCTCATCATGTGAAACTGTACGTTTTTGCTCCTGTCGTGATCAGCTGTAAATAAACAGCTTAACTTGCTTATTTTATTCTGATGTCGTGTTTGCTTTTTACATCACAATATTTTTTTGGTTTGTTTCTCATGCAGATTATTTTCTGCTACAAGTCCCAAACTGGTTACTGTCAAATTGCTATCTCTGCTCATCACATCTCTAACCTGTCTTATTTTCATTTAGTGGACAGCATCGAGGCCCCTCCATTTGTGTGTGTGTGTGTGTGTGTGTGTGTGTGTGTGTGTGTGTGTGTGTATGCGTGTGCTGTCTTCTGGGGCTGTGAATACGGGAAAGGAACTTTGTATTTGTGATTTGGGATCATAAATTGGGGAAGTGATCCTGCATTTTCCAGGTATTCCAATGTAGACACAGCTACCCCCATGAAAGGGAGACAGGAGGAGGCTCTAGATGCCAGGGGGAAGATAGGATTAAACATTGGGATGACAGGCTTTGAAAAAGGAGGGAGAGGACGTGGACTAAACACTGCAGCCTACTGACAGCTGAAAAAGTCATGGGGCCTAGGCCCTATGGACATTTGGACTTTAGCCAAGGGGGAAAAAATTGAAGGAGGTTCTAATACATGCTACTCAGGTGCTTTAACATTGAAGTATATCCCAGCCCTTCTTTTTTACTTTTATTCTGAGGCAGGTCTTATTAAGTCGACTAGCCTGAAATTTGTGATCCTCCTACCTTAGGCACTTTATCTACCATCTGAGATTACAGGTATGTATCACCAGGTCTGTTTCAGTTTGGACTTCTGACCTGTAGAACAAATCGATGTTGTTCTAAAGAAGTAAGTTTGTGGGAATTCATCATCGCAACTATAAGAAACAGATAATTTATTAGAGAATGTATCTGTGTTTTTTTTGAATTTATTAGCGTTCTTTCATGCATCATTGATGCCAAGTTACATAGTACACAGTCACTACAAAACAAATAAATGTTTATTAGATGACTGATAGTCTTGTCACTTCTTATCAATTATTCAGAAATAATTCTGTCATAAGGGGGCATTCAATGAAAGGAGTTACTCCATGAGCTTGGAATGGTACATGTAAGAATGGCTACTATCTTGAGGCTGAGAGGTTTAAAGTAGCACATCATGGTACTCACAGAGTTGATGCTGCAGTCTGCCATCATTAGATATATGTGTCAGCTTGATGGTTGAGGGTTCAAGCTCTGGACACACTACTCCAGGCTGGGCAGTCAGGGGACCCTGTTTGATGTCTTAGACAGTGGACCATTGTGAAGAATCTGAAGCATTGTGCAATATTAAGGGGGATGTGTTACTATAAATGTAACTGTCTTGGAAATAAAAATTGCTGGTTTCCTAGAAATGCCTTGTATTTGTTCCAGATGTCAGAAGAAAATGCTTCAAATGTCAAAAACAAACTTACAATTGTTGGAAAAGTGAGAGGGATCACTCAAACATCACGGGAGCAGGGGGAAGCAAACATCCTCTGTCGTGGCAGGCGCCTGTGATTTCCCTGGGGAAAATCACTTTTTAAAGAGAAAAGCTTCTAAATTAGTTTCAGCAAAGCATGGTTTGAACTCTGATTCTGCCCTACGAAAGTTTTTGACACTGTGTTGTTCTTCTCTATATGGAATGTTATTGCCTGTGCGATTCACCTTGTGAGACAAACAGAGGCATAGTCTGTTTCTGTGTCCTCCTCTCTTGATTTTCTCTGTTGGAAAGGGGAAGGTGCAGATTTAGTTTTAATACCACCAATTAATACTTTCCAGGTGGTCTGCCCAAGTGGAGAGGACAGGCAAGCTTGATGTCTCCATCACCTCTGAAGCCAGTCAGCCAATAACCAACAAACGGTCCTTGGTTTGCTAATTAGCTTCTCTGACTCCTTTGACCTGTACGTTCTTTTCCCTGTCAAATATGGTTTAACGCTCCACTGCTGTCATGTAGGACACTGCCTTTGTCCCTCTGGGTGGGAATCTTCTTGCCCTCACCTCTGGCAAATCATCAAGGGGTGTATGCTTATTCTCTGTATCACTTTCTTCCCCTTTCTTACTCGTCCATGGTAATCCATCCCACTTGTTCACAAGGTGATTGAACTTCATAACTTCATGGATGTGTGCACACACATGCACTTGCATGCGTATATCCTGGGTTCTTGTGGGATGGAGTGGTAGTATGTCACAATACATACACACACACATGGATACATCCTGAATTCTTTTATGATGGAGTGATAGTATAACACACACACACACATTCATACACACACACACACACACACACACACACACACACACATGGTTCTTGTAAGTTGGAGTAGTAGTGCATCATACACATATGCATACACATACATGTTGGAGTGCTAAATATATGCATATCGCATGTTCTTTTCCCTGCCTCCTGGTACCCATGATGTTTCCTTAATCCCTTTCTCAATTCTTCTATGGGAACCAGTCTAGGTGTCTCAGTTCAAGTCTTCATTATTTTCAGCAGAAGCATTGAGCTACTACCCAAAGTATTGTGTTCAGGTTTTAATATTGTTTGATGAAAAATTGACAGTACATTCCAGGTAAAGAAAGAAGGAGAAAAGAGAAGGGAATACTTAGATGAAGAAGACACAGATTTTAGAGGCTAAAGCAAAAGACATCCAGGTAATTTTTGAAAAGATGTAAGTGTTGCTGAAATGGGGCTGAACGGCCAGACTAAAATGTTAAGAGTCCATGGCGTGTTAAGAGTCCATTGTGGGGGCTGGAGAGGTGTGGCTCAGGGGTTTAGCCTCCGCCTTCAGGCGGAAGGTCCTGAGTTCGGATCCTAGACCCCACGTATAGACGCCAGGTGGAAGCGGGGGTGGCCTGCGTTTCTGGTCCTGGTAGGGCGGAGCCTGTGAGTCCCGGGGCAGAGTAAATAAGGAGGAGGCGGTCCATGGTGGTTCCCGAATTCATCCGTGGTTCTACACACACACACACATACACGCACACACACACATACACACACACAATTGAATAAATAATAATAATAATAAAAAAAAGAGTCCATTGTGAATTAGTGTGCTCCTAAGCACTTTGACTACATTGAATGTTATGGCTTCAGTGAACATAGAGGGATGAAGTACAGTGTGAGAGCAAGTGTCATGCCACAAGATAGAACTGAATTTACACAAGTTTAGCTGTGGTTACAAAATTCATGGATTGTTATTTTGCTATCATGGGTATTTACTACAAGCTTGGACAGGACAGTCTTTCAGCCATCTTTCTTCTTCCCTCCCTTCCTCTCTTTCTTCCTCTTTACCTCCCCTCTTCCTTCCTTCCATTTTCCTTCTCTTTCGTTGTTTATCAATTTACTATGCTACATTTTAAATATTCAAAAATATGTGAATATCTTTAATCTCTCCATTAGTTAATGTGTAGCAGGCTCTGCTTTCTGACAACTGCTCCTAACTCTGATATCATCACTTTTTTCTCCATATCCTTGGTATAAGTGAAGTGCATTTGCCTGATTACTATTGATATAATAATTAGTGATCGAGTTTCTATTTTCTGTGAATTCTCTGTTGTCTGCTTCTGGAAATTTTCTATCAGATTTCTTTTTGTTATTGATGTAAAATTTTAAAATACTCATATCTAATTTGGAATATAAAACCTACAGTTTGTTAAACTTAGGGTGTTGAAGATTAACATTCCTAGTACATCACCTACTTCCTGATTGATATCTGCTCTACGAAAACTATTGAATCAGTAGCTTTTCATTCTAATTGTATTGGTTTTATCACCAGATAAGTGGAAGTATCCTTTAGCTATAGAATACACTAATTTACTCCAACAGTAAGTACAATACTATATATAAATGAAAAAAACTGATTCACGTATCCATGAGTCATGATGAATAAATATTGGAAAAATCTAATATGTGTAAAATACTAAATATTAATACTAAAATATTAAATATTTCCAGAAGGTAGTTAAAACAAGATAATGGACTTAGGTTGTAAGTATACACTTAGGCGTATAGCACATGGTTTGAATATGTTAGACCTTAGGTTCATTCCCAGCAATGACAAACACATGCTAATTTGTATGTTATGTGTGTTTATATTACATATGGGCAGGACAGTGACAAACTGTGGATATTATCAACATTACTTGAGAATCATCTTACTCCTAGGAAAAAAGAAATCAGAAGATCCAGGGACTGAATAAATGTATCTGCTGCAGCTTTTAGAATTAGGTTGCTATTCTAAGAATAATTTAAAGAAAATAAGACAAAATATACTTTTATGCTATGCTATAATTATTTGCTGTATTTCTTTATTGAAACTCTTTTTTGTCTTTTTATTTTATTTTTTGTTTTAAAGCTTAAAAACAAGTCAGCTTTCATCATCATAAACTAGATTTCCAATTATTTTGTGTGTATAGTAGCTATGATTAAAATTGGAGAAAACAACATTTATGCATCAATCCAAATCTGAAGATGCTAAAGTGTTGACTTCATAATTTGGAGCTATCAGATAAAAGAGGCTTTTTGATTCTCCACACAATAGAGTGTAGAGGTTAAACAAAAACAAAAACAAAATAACAGAGATCTAGACATGATTAAAGGAACATATATGTATTAACATGTACTATTCTAAATAGCATAATATCTGAACCACTGTGCACAGTATATGCACCTGCTCTTCTCCCTGACCCCAAAAGAGGTGATATGGTATCATTCTGGAGTATGAGTTCTTTCATTTCCATTCACTTCCATGCACCAACTGCAGCCTTTTACCTAATCTAGTGCGTCTGGTACTCTACTCAAGCTCTGTAGCCAAAACCTTAGGAATAATCAGTGATTCATCACTTTTCCTGTCCTGTTGTGTGCTGGCTTGGGCTTCCACAGTGAGCACAGGAAAATATCCACCTCTTGCCAGATCCATGTTCTGTCTGAGATCTTCCCTGGTGGGTGCAGTTACACCATGAAAATTGACAATTGCTACTAATCAGGGTCTCCCTTTGCCTCCGGGGAGCTCAGGCTGTTGGGATGGATTCTGGCCCACTTCTTCTCAGCTCCCATTTCCCATTAGTCCTGCCAGTTCTCCTCCACACTCTACTTAAGATCTGTCCACTGGTCTCAGCTGGGTTGCTACATCTTTAGCCAAACCACTTTTATGTTTTTCTTCTACTTACTCCCTAATCAAGAAGCAAACTGTTTTCCTCACTTTAGAATGTCTCTCATTCTGTTCTACTTAAAATTTCTTTCCCCAGAGGCAACCACTAAGTTATTCCTCAACCATTGCTTACTTCTCACTATTCTTAAACTATGAATAGAGTCATGCTACATGTTCTGTTTCCTGACTAGCTTCTTTTGAAGCTTTTCTTATGTGGATTTACTCATAATGTTGCATGTATTTACTTGTCCTATGATATTCCATGATGTGAATGTGCCAACTTTCTATCTTATGTCTACTCTGTGGATATTTGGGTTATTTCCAGTTTATTTTTTTTTCTGTATTGTTTTGTGATGTTGTTACGAAAACCACTAAGAATATTCTTGCTAAATCTTGTTTAAATCATTTCATGACTATTTAGTTCTTCCTTTAGTCCATGTAAGCTGTGATTCCCTTAATTGGTATTCCTGTGGCAGGAGATTTAGGGTATTTATATATTTTTCATATAGGCATATGTTTAATTTAATTAACATGTAATATGTTTATTTTCCTTTTTCCATTTTTCCTGTCCTGTGATCATATGGTTGTTGTAGTCTATTGTTCCTTTACTAGTTTTCAGGATTTAACTGGATGATGTCTTACACAGATTTTTTTAATTTATGTTAGTGAATCATGTTGTGCTTTTTTTATTTGTATAAAACCCTTAGGTGACTATTTATATGAGAGTTATCCTGGTTTTGTAAAATGAAATAATAAATATACTTTATTTTTTCCTTGCTTTAGAGAATTTATTTAATTTTAGTATTTTTTCCTTCTTACATGTTTAGAAGAATTAATCCAGAAAAAAATCTATACATAAAATGCAGACTCATTCTGCAAGATAGATAACTACTAAGATTTTTATGTTTTCAATGCTTATTATCATTTTCAAGGATTTTTCCTATTTCATATCCCTGTCAAATTTGCTAGAAATACAATGTAATATGGTATATGGAATATAATTTAATAAGATATATTTGAAATATCCCTGTGAAATTTACTAGGAATACACTCTAATATGATATATATTCATTATCATTTTATGTGTAAGATTTTTAGAGATGTTCACTTTTATTACAGGATTTTAGAAAATTTTGTTTCTTTCTTATCTAGTATTGTTAGAGATTCATTAATCTTATTAATATGTTAAAAACTCCCCAACTTTATTAATTTTTGCTATCAACACCCCAAGGCTCTGTATTTCATTATTTTCTAATTCTCTGTTATTGCCTTCCCCTTGCTTTTTGATGTTTGTTCTCCTTTTCTTCTTTTTTATATAAAAGTTTAAGATTTTCTAGTTTCTTTTTTTATTTGTAACATTATGCTTAAAGCTGTGTGGGCGTCTTAATACTGCTCTAATTATATTTCAAGTTTATATTTACTACTATCTTCATCATCATACAGTTTGAAATCTTTCCTTTATTACATCCTTGATAATTCATTGCCTAATTTCCAAAAGTGTTGCATTTTGAGATGTATGTCTAGTCCTGACACTTAGGCTCATTCATACCCATAGCCTGCTATAAATGATTTTAATCTCTGAGATTTGTTGAAGTCTTTCACTCCAGCAAAGATTCAGTTGTGATAAGTATTCCTGTGTATTTGGAAGGAAAGTCAGTCCTCCTGTTATTCGACATGATGCTTTTTGTGTGTTAGGCTTGTTTGTCCTCTGCACTCATGGAATCTGATTGATTTCTGTCTCCTGTTAGCTGTTGAACCCACCCTTGTCCACTGTTATTGCAGTTCTGTCAAGTCCTTTAATCCTGTTGTTTTAAATTCTGTTTCTTTTTGAAGCTATGCTGGTTGTTGTACAAAGGTTCATAATTAAATATTCCTAGTGGACTGGATCCTTTCTTAATTTTTTTCTTAGCTGAATCGGGCTGTAATTGAGGCTGATAGAATCTAACCTACAGAAATACTGCAAGTCCGCTGGAAAAAAGTAACCCCAAAATCCCTGAGAAGGAGGTAAAAGCAGTTCCCACCTCACCATGGCCTCTCAGCATCAAGGTTCCAGACCACCCAGAAGATAGTTCTACAATGTCATTCTTCCTCTTCTAAAATGTTGTTTTCCTTAGAAGACAAAAGCAGTTATATCGTGTGAAATTATTCAGGCCTCAAGACATTTAAGATCTAAGAATCTTCAAAATTTACATAATCAATAATAAATCATCTGACCTTAGAAGTCATTTTGTCAGTAAATGGAAAATGCCTTGAATTATCCTACATATAATTTCATTAAGACTTCAACTGATCCAGGGAAGAGTAACACAATTATACCATCTTATTATTCAAATGACAAAATATTTCCTATCCAAATCAAGAAAAATTTGGATCTATAGATAGATAATTTATAAAAACTTAATGCTGCTACACAGCATGTGTTCTATCTATGCCCCTTCTCTGTCAAAAATGCCACCTTGGGGCCAGCAAGGTAGCTCGGCAAGCCAATGTTCCTGCAGTCAAATCCAATGACTTGAGTTCAGTTCCTGGAATTCACATGGTCAAGGAGAGAACCAGCTTTTGAAAGTTGTCCTGCAACACATCCACAGAGTGGACATGTGTGCCTGCTCTCCCTTTTTCTCTCCCTCTTTCGTGCACTCTCCTTTACTTCTCATCAATAAGTGAATATATATATATATATATATATATATTTTTTTTTTTTTTTTTTTTTTTTTTTTTTTACAAAAACTAGCTTGTCTTATTCAGGAAAAATGACAACTAATGTATACACGATGGACCTAAAGAGGAAATTCAGTGAGAGAACTCTACCCCTTCTTTCAGCTGAGGCCCCTACTTTCATTAGAGTTGCTATTCAAACAAGCCAGCAAAGTGCAGCTGGCTCTTGCCATTCCCCTCTCTCCTGGTCACCTTTGTGGTCTTTGTTGTTATCGAACTTGGGTTCTCATTCTGGCACAACCAGGCATTTCCTTTCTGTGAGTATGTCTTCTAAAGCTTGTACTAGATAATAACATCTGAAGACGGTACGGCTGTTTTCATCAAATTGAGTCCGGTATCACTCGGTAGTCAACAGTGGCCAGTTTTCATTATGTGCACCATAGCTAGTGGTTGATCCAGCACTTCTGCTAGCACACAGTTTTCAGTTTGCAGTGTTGGAGCAGCTAACTGTGCCAATGAAGACACCCCTTAGTTTAATTGTTTTCTTTATGGTTCCTGAATCTTGAAAGACTGTCCTCTTTGGCTCTAGTAGCTGGTCTTTTATTTCATTTCCTGACATCTTGGCATGAGACATTCCATTTTACTCAGAGTTTCACAACTCAAAGGAGGGCGAATGGATGCTTAGACATTTTTGCTACTTTAGGAAGCAACCCAAGAATACATCATACTCTGCTTCAGTGTGGATGGCAGCAATCTGAGTTGGACCTGTCTGGCTTCTGTCACCCCCTCCGTGGGGAGCACCACTCACATCACTTATTCCTCTAGGTCTGCACAAGCCTCTGGACTCTTACCTACTGCAGAAATTGTCCCTTTGTCATTTTAAATGCCTCTCATTATCTTTAACTTTGTTGAAGTCCTTTAAAGTGTAATTTACACATAAAACCTTTCTTGTGTTAGTGTTTGCATGATTTATTCTGCAATTTCTTTTTTGTAATATCTTATATCTTAATATAGAAATATGTCTTTTAATAGTTGGTTGGGTTTCTTATTCAATTAAATGATTTTAGTCTTCAATGTGAGTACTTGATTCATTTACTTTGGTGTGAATATTTGATTAGTACAGCTCTTGGCCTTCATCCCAAAATTCAATTTTGCAGTAGATGGTGGTTGATAGAGATTAGATGACTGTGGAGCACTTGGCTCCAGGCGGTGTATTTAGCTCTCTGTCATCAAGGACCAGGGAACACCACAGAAGGATCAGAAAGATTATAGAGACTATCCTCAGCCTTAAGAAGAGGAGTCTCCTATTACAAGAACTGGAGGTGAATTCAGAGAACCATGGTTGCACAAGATGCCAAGAAAAGTGAAGTTCAAAGACTCAGTGTCCAAGAATGGCATATAATCTACCCAAAATGCTCATAGAAGGAGCAGAAAGAATAAAAGAGCCAGAAGACAGGGAAAAGGGTTGTAAAATGCCGTGCTTCAAAATCAACATGGCCGTCATGAACTCATAACAGAGGTGATTACTAACTAAACTACATAGTCCTACCTGGTCAATGACCAGCTGTGAATGGAGGAGAAATCCACGGTCCCTCACTAAATACTGAAGAACTATGGGTAGCTTACAGGTTCATAGGGAAAGGCAAATCTAGGAGCTACTAGACCTCAAGAGATAACTCCAGCCCCAGGATCACACAAAAGGCTGCACAAAACAAAACAGAAAGACATACAGATGGGAGGAGGACTTAGGAGGGGAATAAGAAAAGATAGAGGAGAAAGTTATCAGAATGCTTTATATATGCGTATGAAATTGTCATAAAAAGAAAAGTTCATGAATAAAGTGAAAAGAAAGGTGATTCTCTTCTTTTCTGTTCACATTGTAATTAGTTTTATTGTTTTATTGATGATTTCCCTGTTTACTATGGTGCCCAGGCATGATGGTGAATGCTGTGTAATGTTCCTAAGTGCTTTGAGTGGCCATGTTTGTAGATTCTTGTGATAACCATGGATTATCAAAAAGCATCATGCTAGAGAACACTGCTACAAGACTGAAAGTTAAGGATCAATGAGGTCCTATTCCTCAAGAACAAGAGATTTTCAAACTTAGCTAGTGTTGACAGGATGACATATTTCAAAATGTGACACAACACGAAAAATGCAAAGCTTTCAGGTAAGGAAGAGAAGTGTGCACACAATTGGCTGCATAAGAATTTTTAATACCTGCTAAGAGTTTTGCAGGAAAGGGTTACGTAGAAGAGCAGGTTTTCAGTGGTGATGAAACTGGCTTGTTTCCCAAGGAAATTGGCAAACGCATCTACACAAGAAAATGGTATTTTAGCTGACAAAAATGTTATCAGAGGCTTGTTGGAAATTAAATCTGTATTCCTGATAGGAGTAATAGTTCAGTGTTCAATGCTTATGGTGATTTTATGGGATAAATAATGTTATTTTATTGGTTTTGCTTCTTTTTAGCTTCTTTTTTTCCGAAGTTTATTATTTTATTTTTTTCAAGAATGCTGAAGTGTCTTGTTGGTTGCAATACTTTTCCCATCGGCTCTTTTTGTTTTTTGTTTTCCAGACATATAAATATGTTCTTAACCAGTTATATTTTTACTATACTCTTTCCTATTGTGTTCTTTCTCTTGTTTAGCTATGTTTTTTTAACACCTCTAAAACAATGTTAAATAGTAGTCAAAATAATTAGTATCTTCCTTTTGTTTCTGATTCTAAAGAAAATTCCTCCTATGTTTCCCACTAAGTTAACCAGAAACATTTAAACCAAGCATGTGTTTTATCATCTTAAAAATTACCCACCAATTACTATTTTATCATGGATGAGAATTTAATATTGCCTATTGACTATGTTTATGGAGATGATAGTGTGGTTTTCTTTTAATATAAAACCATTTTATATTGATAGCATACTTCTCCCTGTTCATAATATAGTATCTTCAATGTAGATTTGTATTTTTTTCTTAGTATTTGAATTCATGTGTATCAATATTCATCAGTCACATTCATTTACAAATTCAGTACAATTTGTTCTCATATTTGGCATCAGCATTATACTCATTTGTTTCAGGAATATAACTCATAGTTTTTTGCCCTTTCAGCATTTGCAATACTTTGCTTATCATTGAATTACCTGGTATTTTAATGTTTAGCTTAATCTACTGTTAAAACATTTGTTTAAGAATCCTTTCCTTTCATATTTTTTTCAGGGACAATGTCTTGCTGTTGAGGCCTTGGCTAAGCTCAAACTCATGACAATCTTTCTGCCATAGTTTACCATGTACTGGGATTGCCGGCATGAGACACAATACTTGGAGACTTTTTTCTTCATTAGAAAGTGAGTTCTTTAGATTATGCCTCCATATTTGGGACAATATTTGTATACTTTCCATGAGGTTTTTCTTTTCAAATCTAAAATTCTAAATGAGGCTGAAGATATAGCCTGGTTAGTGGAGTGCTTGCTTAGCATTGATGAAGTCCTGGGTTCCATCTCTAGGCGTGGTGGTTCTCACCTGGAATCCTAGCACATTAAACATGGTGGACAGAGGGTGAGAAGTTAAAGGTCATTCTCTGAAAGCAGGGGGTTTGAGGCTAGACTTTGTCTCAATAAAACTAACTAACTAAATAAATAAATGGATTCTTATGTGTTTTAAGGACATAGCATAGTCGATAGTGTTCTTTCCCATTACACATGAAGCTTTGATTCAGTCCTCAGCACTACATAAATCAGATGTGGTTTTATGTGCTTATAATCTTAACATTTGGGA
This sequence comes from Typhlomys cinereus, assembly GCA_023101885.1. Taxonomy (NCBI): domain Eukaryota; kingdom Metazoa; phylum Chordata; class Mammalia; order Rodentia; family Platacanthomyidae; genus Typhlomys; species Typhlomys cinereus. The sequence continues at coordinate 2,172,507 of JALPQD010000237.1, read as the reverse complement.
GACAGAAGCAGGAGGAATAGAAGTTCAATGCTCGGGGCTGGAGAGGTGGCTCAGGGGTTAAGCCTCTGCCTTGCATGCAGAAGGTCCTGAGTTCGGATCCCAGACCGCACGTATAGACACAGGGCGGAAGCGGGGGTGGCCTGCGTTTCTGGTCCTGGTAGGGCGGAGCCTGTGAATACTGGGGCAGAGTAAACAAGGAGGAGGTAGAGGCGGTCCATGATGGATCCTGAATTCGCCCGTGGTTCTACACACAGACACACACACACACACACACACACACACACGCCCCGTGCGCGTGCACACGCACAATTGAATAAATAATTAAAAAAAAAAGTTCAAGGCGCTCTCCTTAGTGTCATATATGGCTTGAATTCAGCCCTGCCTAAAAAAAAAAAAAAAAAAAAAAAAAAAAAAAAAAAAACTAGTATTTTTCTTTAATGGCTACTGCAAGCGTTTATGTGTGAGTATTCACATAAGTGTGGTGCATTTGTGTGTGGCCATATGCACGTGTGGAGTCCTGAAGTTAAGGTGCATTATCTTTCTCAATTGCTCTCAACTTTGTTTTTTGGAGGCAAGGTCTCTTGAAGAACCTGGAACTTGCAGATTGTAGTTAGCTTGCTTGCCAGCCTGCCCTGGGAATTTTCTGGTTCTGTTTTGTGCAGATGGCTGCAGGTCTGCCTGTCTGTGTGGTTCTGATGATGGGACTCAGGTCTTCATGCTTAATCAGTAAGTGTCTTTATCCACTGAGCCATTTCCTTAACCTCAGAAGCTAAAGTTTTGAATATACTAGGATCGAGACATGCAATTTGATTTCATAATTAAAAGAAACCATTTTCTTTGATAATTATTTCACATTTGTCACTTTCATTTTAGTGTTTTTCTTTTGCCTTTCGTTTTTTGTAAACAAAGGTTTCAGTCATTTGCCCATTAAAATTTCTTTTCCAAGAACCAGGATTTTCAATCATGAAATCTATTTCTTTGTCTTCTTTCTTATTATGTTTTTTCCTTTATTAATTCAATCATTTTTATCTTTTACTTTTGTTTTGATTTAGTCTTTTACTAGTCATTTGAATATTGTACTTAATCTATTTATCATTCTTATTTTTTCTCAAAAAAATCAGAGATATCATCTCTTGGAGTGCTGTTTCAACAATGTCATTTAGATTCTGGAAATAGTTTCATTATTGTTACTTTCTATAAACTCTGAAAATCTTGTATTAGAGTTCTTTCTACATCATGAGTTGATTCTCATCATATGCTTTAACATTTACCTGCAAGTCTTGTCAAACAAATGTTCATTTCATTTGTTAAGGACAGAGGAAAAAAAGAAAAAGATTGAAAACTAAAGGTCCTTGAATGCCTTCCCTGTATGTGTTTGTCAAAACAAACAAAAAAAATCTTTCTATTTATTTCCTGAAGCTGGGTTTGTTTTATACACAATCATGCACAATGACTAATTATGATATCTTATGATTCATTGTTTTTATTGTACTTTAGTTTCCCTCTGGATCTTGAGGACAAATTCATATTCTCTGGTTTTAACCTTGTGTGGTCTCTGTGGCGACTGTCATAATGTCTACTTTTCCTTTCCTGGTGCAAAGTTTCTGGTTAACTACTTTTTGTTTGAGTATATTTTGTGTTTTTCAGGCTGTTGTACAAATAACAGCATGCACAGAGATGCTTCCAAGGGTCTGACTCTGGCCACAGGAGAACACATATACAAAATAATGCTGCATGAGACTTCTTACTTGTCCTCTGGTTGCATAGTTGTGCAAGGTCATAATTTGCATGAAAGAAAACATGAACACAAGTGAATGGCCTTAAACTCCTTCAGACAGAACTATAAAATATAGCTCTTTGGTTCAATCCAATACCTTCACCATCAATACAGCTATCTTCTGTTTAGCCAACAAGCAGGAAAACTAAAAGAAACCCACCATTCTTCTACACAGAGATGCTTTGAAGGAAGATGTGGTGGTTAGGAAAATGGAGAAAGGGTCAGGCAAAAATAATTTCTTGCCTTTTTAGCACTTACACACCATCTATTTTAAGATTCTTGTTCCTTACTATACACCAGATAGAGCTGTAAATAAAGTTATATGGTGGTGTCTAGATTATTTTAATCACACTCTTTCTTGTAAGAAACTTAGACCCAAAGAACTTAAATGACCCTCTTGCAAGTTTTCTGCTACGTCTCTCCTGACTTAGATCATTCTAGTCTAATCTCTCTAGTTTAGTAAAACTCATTATTAAATGAATCATAATTGAGTTAGAGTGAGTAAATATTAAAGATATTGTTTCAAATTCACAGCTACAGATCAAATTACATAAGTTAATTACAAATTTTGGAACACTATAAAAGTAATTCTAACATATAGGAGTGCTGTAGAGATAAAGAGATGGTATTGGATATGTCAGTCATCATTAGGCTCAGCCAAGATAATGGTCATTGCAGATCTGGAAGCATGTGAAAAAACTTGGGTGTCAGTTGACACCAGGAAAGTGAGCTGTATAAGTGGGGTGGAAATGAGAACTTACATGTGTATCTAACTAGGTATGTGAGCATGAGCAGGCAGGGGTTGCAGTGTGCATGTGTGTGAGTAGGGCCATATAGTAAGCTGAGTTTTTAAAAAATGGTAGCTGATATTTGGCTCTGTGAAAAATTTGTCTTTTGAGTATAGTATTGAATGACAAAATATTTTGTCAAAATAGAACATAAAGCAATGTTTTTTTCCTGAAAAACTGATTCTTCATTGTGCATTCAACACGTCAAAGTACTGACTAGCTAGTCAGGTTACAGATTCATGACCACTCATTAGAGTTGAGATATGAATTGCTAACTTAGGAAAAATGGGCATTTGAAAGGAGGACATATAATGAGAAAAGAGACAATATTAGCCAAGGACGACTAATGTATTTAAATCTATCATCCAAAAGCCGAGTATTTTTTTATGATAGAGGCTTCAAGAAAGAAGTTGTCTCTCTAGATTCAGCACCCTGTCTACCAGTTCTCCACATTTTCTATTTTAATGCAGATACGTTGTGATTGTAATAATTTACAAATGATGTCACAGAAAAATAATCTCACTGCTAAAGGTAAACAGCCTGGGAAACTTAAAAATATGAGAACTCAGTACTTTTGTATTTTAAAATTGATGTTTTATCAATGTTTTGACAAAAATGGCTTCATTTACACAAAATTAAAAGAAAATGTGTTTATTAGCATGCAAAGCAACATGGCTTAAGAATACATTGCTGAAATTTACAGAACTTCAAATTTCAACATCCCAAGTGCAGGCAGGTGATGTTGTGAAGACGGTCTTGACTAGTGACTTACTTATTTCCTAAAAGTAAAAAGATAAAAGTGATGATTTAGCACAAATATATTATCCTGATGATACATTTAGCTTATCTAGAGGACAATTAAATGATTTTTAATTAAAGGCTTTTTATAAATCCCTTTCTCCGTAACTATCTCAGAATTGTATACTAATATATATTTTAGTTAAGGATGGTTTATTTAAAATCTGTCCATCAAAAAACAAATATATATGAATAATCATAACTAACTTAATATGTGACATCTTCGCATTTAAATTTTACTTCTTTCTTTTTCCTCTTCCTTGCTTTATTTATTCTTTCTCCCTTCTCTTTCTTTTTTCTCCCTCCTCTTCCCTCCCTCCTTTCTTCCCTCCCTCCTTTCTTCCCTCCCTCCCTCTCTCCCTATCTTTCTTTTCCTTCTTTCCTTCCTCCTTCTTTCTCTTTTCCCTTCTCTCTCCCCTCCCCTTGCCTGATTTCTTGTTCTTTCTTTCTTTCTTTCTTTCTTTCTTTCTTTCTTTCTTTCTTTCTTTCTTTCTTTCTTTCTTTCTTTCTTTCTTTCTGTCTGTCTGTCTGTCTGTCTTTCTTTCTTTCTTTCTTCTCTTTCTTTCTTTCTTTCTTTCTCTTCTGTCTTTCTGTCTTTCTGTCTTTCTGTCTTTCTGTCTTTCTCTCTTTTTCTCTCTTTTTCTCTCTCTCTCTTTCTTTCTTTCTTTCTCTTTCTTTCATTTTTCTCTTTCTTCCTTTCTTTTTCTTTCTTTCTTCTTGTTTCATTTCAATGTTGGTACTGAACTTAAGGTCCCTCATATGCTAAGCAAATATTCAACCACAGAACTACATCTCCAGTCCATGTTTATGCTTAAAGTCTCCATGCTTCCTTAAATCTTTGTTCCTTATATACCTTGTCTAAAATTGATAGTCATTGACTGTTTTGAGAATAAATAATTTAGATAGAAGCTGTAATGATAAATTAAATATAATTATACCATAATAACATAAATTAATTTTTATTAAATACCAGGAACACTGAGACACTACCACATGAAGAATGAATTATAGCAGTATAATACATATTTTTGTGAACTTCAATGGTCTTGAGAACTAAGAAACCCTTACTTGTCAGTGATTTTGGTTTGAATCAGCCAGTTAATAAAGTCCCTGGTGGCGAGATTGTCAAGAATTGTGTTCATTTCATCAGAGAAGGTGCCATCAGCATGTCTGCGGCCCAGTTCTTCAACAATGGTGACTTCTTCTGGGAAGCTGAGACCAGAGGATCAAATGTACTGTTTAGTTATTGTAGGCAAATTATGACTTGCTGGTCACCAGAAATGCGTACCAAATTTGGAGATAATACAGTTCAGGATTCTATGTTCTGAGTGCCCTTGTAAAGCTAATGTGGAAAGGAGATCACTCAAAGGTATGTGTAGTTGTAATGTGAACCTAAGCCCACAGAGTTGCCTGCCCTTTGAAATAATCTACATTGCCCTAAAGACTTCAGTATTTTAATAACATTGCAACTATTCTTTATTAATTTTTCTGTAATTAAACAAAATCTATCATGTCCTATAAAACCACATAGTAAGAAATTAATCTTGCAAACTGGAGCCATAAGACTGGGTCTATGCTAGATTTTTCCTTTTTCAGTGATTTGCCTTAGCAAGATTTTGGGTATCTTTTATAGCACTCTAAATAGGTGTAAGCACTTACTTCACTAAAGGGTTTTTAAGTACAATTGTTCACGTCTTACAAAAGTCACAGTATTAGTTACCTTTCACTTTAAGATCTCTTTCACAGGAAACATGTTTCAAGTCTGATTTAAAAATCAGAGTTAAGCATAAATTTTCTCCAAATTGTATTTCATATACAAATTAAAGTGGTTATGGAAAAATAAGATCTATATCTCTCTTCCTCTGTGTGTGTGTGTGTGTGTGTGTGTGTGTGTGTGTGTGTGTTTAAGATCTAAGCAAGTGACTCAACATTTCATTGTCACTTTTAACTTTGAGTGTTTGATGGATATCTTCATGACTCTATGCAAAGGTGAGTATGTGGTTAAGTATATAGTGAAATATGTGCATTTCATTAATGTCTTATTTTTGGCCTTTTTTGGTCTACATGCAGCTATCTATATCTTTAATAACCCATGAATATTTATTGAGATCATGTACCTATTTCAAGACCAACAACTATCAGTAGCTTTATTTAAATATAATGAAATATTTGAAGTCTTCAGCTCTCTTTATTCCTTTCTCTACTTTTTTTTTTCAGGATAAAGTCCTAATTTAAATTTTCTGTCCTGGTGTAGTTATCAAAAAACATTGCTTAAATGACCGACATATCATTGACCTCCCCTCCTCCCCCGAAGTCTAGCATGGATCACAGGCACTAGAATCCTTAGAGGCAAGGGATTAACAGCTACAATAGTGTTCCTGTACTGAAGGGGAATACAAGAAAGGGCTCTAGGCAATGCTACTGAGTCCTTACACCTCATCAGATAGGAGGACCCAGAGGGAAGTTTGACATTCACACTAAAGGATGCTCCAGGGATGGGCGGGGGGAGGGGCACTGGGAGAAAGGGAGGGAGGGGGAGGAAAAGAAGGGAAAAGGGGGGAGGGAGCAAGGGACTCGTGGAGGGGTGGAGGGAGGGAGGGGACCAGGATACCTATTAAGTTTGTATGAGTGGAAAAAAATAAATTAAAAAAAATGCTCAATGCCAGCTATGTTCTGTCTGGACAAGCCAATATATAATTATAATCCGATTATAATGAAGGTTTAAATTTCACCCTGTCAGACTCTGGATTTCTCCCCAAATTTCTCATATTATTTCTCTATGAGTAGTTATTTTCTTACTTCTTGAGTCTGTACTACTTCTGCAATCTACATCCACATATAGACAGCTGTATTCTAAAATTTATGCATTGAGGAAAAATGTCAAATAGAAAGTGTAGACTTACTCTCGTCTTCCCCGGCCTTTCACCAGCCAAGCAATGAATTCCTTGGCAGCCTGGCCTTCCAAATAAGAACTTACATCACTGGTAAAGGTCCCTTCTGCATGTCTCTCAAACTCATCGTGACGTTTGACAAGGTTATTCCTGAAAGACATGCACAAGTGAAAAGGAACCTCTGTCTTTTTTTGGCAATGTTGTTCTTACCTATAAACCATGGTAATCTCAGACTCGGTAATCTCAATCACAAAGCTCAAGGAAGAGGCTCTAGTGTCAGGAAATGAGGGTGGCTAGGGGCTTTATGAAGTTATACATTAGAAATGTGGATTGAATATTAATCATAAATGTGAATAACATTAAGAGGGAAATAAAAGGCCCCATCCCTTCCCAGCACACCACTTTTACTTTCCCTGCTTACCTATGCCATCAGTTATTAAATGTACATCCACTTTTTGCTTTAACCTCAGTACATGTAAACTACCCACACTCCTGTGCTACTCACAAGCAGGTGCTTGTTATGAGAAGTCATGGGATTATGGATAATTAACTGATTCAAGGGGACTCAAAGGTCCTCTTGAAATGTTATCAGAAGAACCATATCATTATGGGTGAAAAAATAGATATTTTGGGGTTGGGGAGATGGCTCAAGGGTTAAAGTCTTTGTCTAGTTCAAGTTCCCCTGATCCCAAGTAAAAAGTGATGGATAGTTATGGAGGCACACTGTACTTCTGGCCCTGGAAATTCGAGCCTTAAAAACCCCAGAACAGAGCAATAAGGAGATAGAGCAATTCAGGATAATTACCTGTCACTCGTGGACTTCCCTAAGCACACACACTTAAATGCCCTCTGGTACAAACACAACATACAGCACAACACAAAAGAAAGAAAGGAACTAAACTAGATATTCTGCTAGGAGGGAAGCAGAGGTGAGCCCACATCAACCCCAAGTGTGTGCAGAACAGTTAAAGGTGTTATCTTCTTTCATTCCCTCATCATGCTTTGCTCTTGAAGGGTTTAACCTATAACAGTTAGCGGATATCTCAGATTGAGAACTGTTACATGTGAGTTTATTGCACTGGGGCAAACAAGAAATGAAGATAGTCCTTTCCAATTTTACTGAAGTGATTTCTCACATGCCTCAGATGTTGCAATTATACTCCTTGATACCCTCAGTCCCCTACGTCTCCTTGGATTGCTGTGGCCATCTTTCCTGCTGCTGGACCCTCCACTCTAAGGATGATTGGCTAATGCCTCTGTTTCGCTGTTTCATTCTATCTCTTGCTCTCAACCCCTTTTTTTCATTTCTCCTTCTCTGTCCTTTTCTTGATTTTTAGATTCCTTCAGCTACTTTGTATGCATAACTCCCATCACCATGTGGGCCACCCTCCAAACAAATTGTGAAATCCCACCGTATCTGAGAAACCCTTGTGGATAATTTTCTCCAGTAGCCTAGAAGCAGCAAAGCCCCCAACACTCATCAAAGAAAACCCAACATTAAAATGTATGCCTACGATAGGTTTGTGTTCTATTTTGCCGTCTTCTCTCTTTCTGCTGTGCAGCTAGCTAGGCTGTCATTTTAAATGCATATTTTCAAGTTTATTTTACAAGAAAAGGAATGCATCTGTTTCCATGCCATATCATGATTAACTTGGCTAAATGATATTTTTAATGTGACCAGTGTCACGGGTCTGAACTCCACAAAAGAATGTTGAATTTTCTCTTAACTTTCAGTCAGAATTCAATCAGAATTTAAATTCCTAACTTTGTGGGTCCTCCAAACTCAGCTTCCAATTTTAAAGTAAAATTGATGAGAACTGTTATTCAAACTACAATGGAGGAAAACAATTAAAATTCTATGGATAAGAAATTTGGAGAAGCATGAATTGCTCAGAGGTGTCATCTAAAGGACAATAAACCCAGCCTCGAAAACCACCAGAATCAAATTGTTACGAGAACTATTGATGAGCATGATTACTTACAAAAGTCAGGAAAATTTTTAAACATTATGTGTAATTTTTGAAACAAGTTTAGATTCTTACCTGTTCCTCTTGGTGTTCATCAACCATTGCACAAAGTCTTGGGCCCGGCGGGAGTCCAGATACTTGCTGTAGTCACTGGTAAATGTCCCCTGTGAATGGCGCTTGTCTTCATTCATCTGATCAGGATCAGTGAGTGAGTCTGTCTGGGATGCTGAGAATGATCTGTGAAGGATAGTGGTCAGGCAGCAGAAATCTGTCTGAGTGGGCATATGGAGAAGCACCCTCACTACAAAGTATTAGGACCCTGTGCAGCTAGGACTGGTATTTCAGCAGGCGCTTTAGAGAGATCTTAGCGTCTCATTGGAGTGTCACAGCTCTAGTGTACTTGGAAACATTGTTTTGAATTCTAATAACATGCTTCTCGATGGACTCCATTATTCTCTGAAATAGGATAAAATAAATCTATCTTTGAATAATTACTTGACTTATGATTATGCTAATATGACAGAGAAAGGTAGTAACTTGAACATTTTAAACTACAAAGAATCCTAAATCATTTGTTTGAGCAGTGGATTTATGTCCCCAATAATGCTTTGCAAAGCTTAATATAAATTCCTAGCTCATTTGCCTATTTATAGGGTTGCTAAAGGTTGAAGATCACAAAACTTCCTGCTAAAGGTTGAAGACCACAAAACTTCCTGCTGTCAGTAATCAGTAGTTGGTTAATATAATGATTGGGAAAATATAATGTGATTAATAACAAGAATCAGGATCCTATTTTACCTGTTAAATTTTAGGTAAGATTGCATATTAGGGTGGACAAAATATTTCTGTAATTCTGACAGGAATCGGCATGTGCATATCTTTCCTGGAAGGCACATCAGCAAAACACTCATACAAGCCCTAGAGTTTGTACTCACTCAAATTCTTTGATACAGTAATCCTTTTGTTAGAAGTCCACTCTCAGAAAAGAGTAAGGAATGCAGGCAAAAGCATATATGCAAAATGTTATTTGCAGTATTCTGCATGAGCGAATTTGAAAACTTCTTAAATGCTCAATAGAAGAGAAACAGCTAAATAAATATTATACATTTGTGAGAGGAGGAAGCAGGCCACTCTTAAATGTCATAAATCTGATGGGCATCTGAATGGTAAATGAAAGAGCTGACAGCGTAACGCCAAGATGAACGCATGATACACAGCCCTACAAGCTGCAATATGCATGCACAGGACCCACAGATATAATCCAGGAAAGTGACATATCATTTTAGAATAGTTTTCTTTGGGAAGTAGAAATTTGGCCACTTACACATTTTTCTCTTTTTTCATATTTTATATCATAGACATACATGATAATTGCAATCAGCAAAGAACAATGCTACTTTAAAGGTATAGAAAAGGAACAAGAGTTAGAATAACTAAAATGTGGACAGTGAATGGTTTTTCCACCCTCTTCACCCCCTCAACAGTGAAGTGTGTGCACTGATTGGTACTCTAGAAAGGCCCATCCTTATCATCATGGTACTTTAAACAAAAACTATGTAGCAAATCCACTTCACACCTATTGAACAATCACTGATCTCACAGATGTTATCCTAACCACAGTGCAGTGCTTGTTGGAGATTAAAAGTTAATACCTGGACTTCTCCTCTGTGTCTTGAAGAGAATGCTGCCAGCTGCCCTGTACCAGTATCAGAAAAAATCCAGCCACAAAGTAAATGCTCTTCATCTTTTCTGCCTGTCAGAAAAGAGAAAGCATGGGGAAAACAGGCAATTCCATTAAACATGTTGGGCTGCATGAACTTGATTTTGATTAAGAAGATAGAAAGTGAAAAGCTAGCTCTTTAACTTGTATTCTTTATCGTTCTGATTCCAACTTGATTTTATATCATTGTAGATTGTCTCCCAACCCCCCGATTTTTTTCGAAGCAAACAAGAACACAAAAGATGTATTCTAATATTCAGCCTTTTCATTAATGTAGGGCACTTCTGTTAATGACTAGAAGGCTCACTTCCAGAATTGAAATAAAAAAGTCCACAATAAACATTTAAAATATCCTCTGTAGATGATATGCTGCATATGGTTAGCCCGAGTGGCACCTTATCCATAGCACCACCCCCCTCACTATCAGTCTGGCTTTCAATTAATCGCCCTTCACTTCCAAGCATTTACATTATACTGCATCTCAACCATCTTAAAGCAGCCTCAGGCTACAACTTGGCATACCAGCTGTCGGTTCAGATGTATTATTCATTTATATTTTAAATAGTGTAACTTGGTCTAGACTTTGTAATTATAAAGCGGCCAACAGATTTGAGGTATTTTAGGGTGCTTTGACCTGTTCTAAATTAAAGGGGAAAAAAATCATTTTAAAGACAAGCAATTTGCAACAAGAACTAATGCTTCTGGCAACTTGAACAATCACAACTAAGAAATGAGAGATTAATAGCATAATGAAAAATCATGCTTGCTTCTAAATTCTCAGAAGTCCCCAGGTTGTCTCATAATTAGACTCAGTCCAGGACATGGCACTTCCTAGCAGTGACACTGTGGGCATCGCTGTAGGATACACCTGATTTCTTCTCTTCACAGTCTCTGTAGATACCCAGAAAGCCAGAAGATGTCAAGGCTGTGTTTTTGCAGGGTGAATGGGGATGGAGACCAACATGAGCATTGTAGGCCAGGGAGTCCCTGTAGAGCAAACACTTCTATTTTCTCAATTGAAATCTCAAGTCCACTGTTTGTCATGGACTCCTCTCTGCCACTTTACAACTCAAATATTTTATTTTTTGGAAAATGGGTGTTTTAATCCAAGCTTCATTATGTTTATCCATAAATAAGTTGAATGAGTATTTTTAGTAAATGACATTTGGTTTGGAATAAGGATTTTACAAATATTATCATTTTAAACCATCAATCTTTTCTTTAACATCCTAGCTATATTTACTGTTTTTCTTCTAGCTGTGAAACACAGAAGCAGTAATACCTGTAGTGGTAATTTTTGAAATGGAAATTCTCATGAATTAAATGGCCAATCAGACAAACCAACATAATAGAAATGATGCATTCACCTTTCTCATTCTTTAACATTAATTTGACATTTCTTAAACATTTCATTTTAACCAGCTGGTAAACTTCAGAAAGTTTGCTATTAATTATTTAGGTAATGTCTTCTAATTTTACCTCTTACTATGTATAACTTTTTAATAATAATGCAAATTTAAAGCAATCACTACCATTTTTGGTTATACTACTACTTTTTTCTTTTTTTTTTACAAAAAGGTGAAAATCATCAACTCAGTCTCAGAAAATGTCTTTACTCCAAAGTCCCCAAAGGTTCGATGATATCTTCTAACAGGTTAGATTTAGACAGATTTAGAGTAGCTGCATTCTGTGGGAGCTGCAAGAAGAAGCAACTATAAATAAGTGGGTTTCCAGAGACCTTCAGAACAGCCTAGAAAACTCTCCGGAAGGTACTGGCTTTAGAAACCTCACTTATTCATTTTCAAAAAGTTAACAAAATTGAGAGAAATAGTTAATAGGATCAATTTATTGTTTTAATGCTATAATTGAGAAAGAAAATTTTATGCAATTTTATTAACTAAGCCTTACTAAATATGAAAACTATTTTAAATAGTTTTTCTCCTCTTTAGGTAGTATAAGAGAAGAACATATACTCATTTTTAAGAAAAGAAATACCATAATTTCCCATTTAAAATTAGAAGGAGTATTCTTTGGAAAGGAAGTCCTTAAGGAAAAACTAATCTTAGATGGGGAAAAGAAGTAATTATATTATATCTCTAAACACATTGGTGTGGTAGATTATCTAAATGTTTTCAAAATTGTTAGTTCCTTGGATAATAAACCTCTGATAGGTACTGAAAATACGCAACTTCATTGTTTTCTCCATTCAGGTTCTTTGTAAATTTTTTATTTGTTTTTAGGAAGTTAAATAGGTACTTTAGAATATCTGACTTATCGTTCTAAAGAGATGTACCAAACTTTCATTCCAAAGGGTAGCTACTTTAGATTTTTATTTGTAGTTATTGGTCTTCAATACATAGTTAATGCACATCACTGGGGAACTAGTGAAAGCTAGTAATGGACTTCTGGGAATGGGAGCTACTTTACCCAATGGCATATCGCTGATGTATCATCTTTGCTCCAATCAGTATCCAGACCCATGCCAAGAACATCAATCAGATGAAACTTAGTGGGTCACACATACGCAGAATCATGAAAACAGGAGGAAGAATGGTGGGAAAGAAGGTTCGTAGTAAGAAAGAGAAGGGAATTGAAACTAGCTAATAAGAGATGAAGATGACACAAATTCATTTTATTCATGTATGAAATCATAAAAGAATGTAAACTGAAAAAGAAGTCTCCAATAATCAATGGTACTTATTCTGTATGCCAAGAATTCTATCTTATGTACAGAAAGCTGATACTGATAATTTACAATGCTTATCAGAAATTTGGATTTTAAAAGACTACATTGAATATGCTCTCTCAGAAGACAAGAAGGTTTAACTGATAAAGAAAAATTACTGCTATAGTCTCTGTAATGAATATAGTTCTGCTGATTTTAATAGGCACCTTCTGTTCAAAATGGATGCACATCTTTCAAATCCAAAGAAAAATACTCTTGTATTTCTACTTACTTGAACATGAAGATATCATAACAACTATATCTTGTAGCAAGTGCATTTGTCTGATTTTTTGCTTATCTCTTTTATATCTAAGATTTACATTATTTCTCCGAAACATTTTTGGATTCATTATGGTAAAGTAGGCATAAATATATTTGACATTTTTCATCTCAGTAACACATGCATATTATTAGTAATCAAGTAAAAGATGAAAGAACAATACTTTAATTCATAATACTTAAAATTACTCAACGACCCCATTCTGAACACACTTTATGGTTTTACCGCCGCCCAGCGTTACTTTTACCTTCTGCTACTGCTGTGTGGAGAGCAGGTGCAGTGAAAGGGCCTTCTTCGGAACTTCGGATATGCTCTGTATCCCGAGCTCTGCACTTATGTGGCAGAGTCCTGTGCTTTTATATGTTTTCCAGCTCCGCTTAGCCTCACTATATTATGCTGACAATATAAATTTCTCAGCTGTAAATAATGGGGTTTTGTTCAAATGATTTCACTCGCCCACTCACTTTACTCATCTACATTCTGTGCTTAGATTGGGTTGAGACCTCGCAGACCCGGAAACTTTTATTTACTTTTGTGGCTCTCTTACTGGGAATGGAAAGGGCAGTTTGAAAATTTACCTTCCAGTCTCCATCAGGCATGAAAATCACGTTCTCTGAAGTGAATTTTGATGTTGAAGAGCGTGACTTCATTTGAGGGTCTGGTAAGTCCCTTAAGTCACTATTTGGGCATGATGAATTTCCCTGCTCATTCACTCATATAAGTAATAAATAATTCATTCAACACTTGTGCATTCATATTTCATGGAATTAATTTATAATATTTTATGGGAGATTTTAAAAACTACCAATTAAGACTCAATGACTCTCCTTTTAATAAGACAAAAGGATTAAGCCAAAATTTACTAATGATGGGTGGGATACTAGATTACACAGTAAAAAGCTATAAGGAAAACTGTTCAGGCGAGATGTAGACTGTTATATTTCCTAACTTTTGAATGGGGATTTTGACTATAAATTACTTCTATATTGACTACAGATTGCTTATAGATTCTTAATCATCTATAGGACAGCAGATAGGATTCTATCCTATTTATTTTAAAAAATAAATAGAATATTGGGAAACACTCAGGACAGATGACATGAAACTCCAGTGAGCAGAGTAGATCTTCCTCTTGCTGCTACAATAAACTCTATGACCTTGGCCAAGTCACACAATCACTTTGTGCCTCTGCTGTGGAGTTGCAAAATGAGCAGAGCGATTAAACAGTTCTTTAAAAGCGAAAGCCCTACTCCATAGACAAAATCACTACAATCTTTGTCAGCATTTTAGCAAAAACAACTTCATGGTGTCATTGGTGACTTGTATGGATATGACCATTAAGGCAACTGAAGGAATATTCCTAACAAAGTAGGTTTTTGAGTTTGTACATTATACCAACTGTTGGACATACAGCTATGTGAAACGTATATAGTGCTTTATAAAAACATGTCAGTTGGGAGACCCATACTCAGAGGTTTTGTGTTGCTGCTGATTAATGATGTGAGGACCAAGAATTAGAATCACATGGAAACTTACCACAAATGCAGGCTCCCAACGCCCAGCTCAGATTTATGGAATCAGACTCCCCATTTCATCTAGGTCCCCAGGATATGCTCTTGCACATTCAGTTGAGACGCACAGCTGAATACACCTTCTATCTCACTCTTTACTTCCTCACTGCTGCTACTGGTGTCTGGATCAGAGGACTGCTCTAGGCAGAACCAGCAGAGGGGGCGGGAGAGCAGAGAGATGTGTCAGAAGCCTCAGGTCAGCTTGGAGGGGCACAAATGCTGGGATGTTAAGTGTGCAATGTTTTAACACAGAATGAAAATGTTCTTTCTGACTAGGACCTTCATGGGTGAAGCAGCTACATTTTCCCTTAATGTTTTGGCAGCTTTCACTCTTTTTTTTTTTCTTGTCATCACTTGGAGTCTCCTTCTTTCCTTGTTTTGTTCCTTTTTTCTTGCTTTCTTTCTAGAAACTACCTGTTTGTAGTGAAACCCTTCACAAGTGAACCCTGCACTTCATATGCAAAAACTCTAAACACAGCTTTGGCATCTT